>CM076984.1:13182457-13427457 GCA_039105355.1 Benthosema pterotum | reverse complement strand
GCACGTGTGTGCGCACACATGTGTGTGAGTTTGTGCATTCGTGTGCATGTGTGTCATGATTGTTTGGATACGTCCCTTTTCAGATGTTCCGTACAGCAGCTGATCCAAAGATCCAAATACGTTTGATGTGCATGTTTTTGTAACCTTGTGAAGAATCTTAATATTTTATTAACGCCTCGCCTCTGTCTCTGACTTCCAGGACCGGTCCCAAGCCGACAGTGAAAGGCAGGAAAAGGGAGAGGGGAAAATCCAAACGAAAGAAAACAAAAGGCATCAGAAAGATGTAGGTTGAGGTCCTTATACCTACCACTCAATAGTTAAGGTTTTTCAGCCATTCGAACACTAACAACCGAAGGCAGGGAACTTATTTAAGTGTCTGCTATTATACTTTAAATGTACTTTTAATGTCATGCCTGTAGGGAACAGGAACGCAGGCCAGTACATTTAACTTTGATAACGTGATTCCGTTTATACACTCTCTGACTTAAAGTGTACTACTTTACTGTGAATAATTGGGAATGCCTGCTCTGAGGATGCTCTGAAACCAGCAATACAGCGGGGGTGGGGTGGGGGGGTCATATAGCTATTCTGCAAGTTAATTTCCGGCCTCGTCCGTCAGACTTCCCACCCGTTTGGATGCGTCGTCGCCTCGAGCCCATCCATCACTCAGAACCGGCCCCATTCAGGCCCTGGCAGGTGTGAAATCTGCGGCTAATTTGCTGCGGTCAGTGGGACCTGAACAAAGATGGCCTCTCTCTGGCTCATTAAGTTACCCTATTAATTATAAAGGCACTGGCCTCCCAGAAGGACCGAGGCAGGACCAGGCCCGTTTAATGAACTCAATGGGAGCAGGCATCTTTCTCAGCCTTACAGGGGATATTTAGGACTTCTAGGGGGCGGGGTCAGACATAGCCCTCCTGAGTACCTCTTTACAGTCTACACAGCCATGGCAACTGACAGAGCCTGCATCTCTTAAAGATCACAATTAATTAAGTGTAGAGACTCGGTAGCAAGGGGTGCACAGAGGGGGGACAGATCTTCACGAGATCCCCTTGTTTCTGCCTGATCATTTTTGGTCAGGTGAGAACCTAACCCTACATTCACCCTTGGGAACTTTTCTGTAGTTGCCATAACCGTAGTCCAAGAGGTTGCCCAAAAGGTTGCCTGATTACCTCTGCATACGGCACAGCGTTATTCCCAAGTAGCCCATCGTGCAAACGGTCACCCTGATTGGTGATTGGTGTCTGGCGAATCTCCATGGTTGAGTACAGAGTTCCAAAGTTTCATTCCGGCACGGCTGATAAAACCACACGCATCAGCGATTCAGCGACACGCATTGTGAGCTTGTAGAGCAGCTATTATGCTGCCGGCGGACCACCACGCACAATACCACGGAGCCCATGCGCCAACCTCCGCGGGTCCCCATTGTGCTGGCGAACCCCCCTTGCATGTTCTCCCGCGGGGTCTCCCTTCTCCCCACAACAAAACGGAGACAGTGCTCCTCTCTACCCTCGTAAAAAAAACGTGCGCGATGTCTTACCATCGGTGACTAGTACCTGGTGATAACGTGCAACCCTTCCATCTGCCTTATGTCATTCACTTTAGTTCATGTACATTCCAATTGATATAGTGACTCTGGAAAAACCATGGGACGTGAGCCACGTACGTTTGGTCTACTAATGATTAGTAACTAATAAAAAAATAATCATACGGGGGGAGCAACAGCAACAGAGGACAGTACTTCTTTCACCTGACAATTTTATCTCTGTGGGTTTAATTCTTGTTTTCTGTTTTATTCAACTCTCCGGCCGCCTCATAAAACTGAGGGTACCCCACCCGCACTGCACCCCTAAAAATAAATAAAAAGATGAAACTACTAACCCAAAGAAATGTAGAAGGGCCCGCGGTCTACGTGGATGTTTAAACATGTAGGTTTTATACTTGCTTGGAGAGACTAAAGACTAAAGGGACACAACTGACGGAAATTTGGATTTAATTTAAGGACCTGAGATGCAGCCAGGTAGAGAGATGGACAGTGATAGTTCTGTTACAGGTTATGGAATTGTAAGAGTTTTGTCCACACAGACCAAACGAAAAAGAACATTTTCTGGTCTCTCGTGGAGGTGAAAATAGATTTTTGGTGATGCATGGTTGCTCAATTTATCACCCGGGAGGGGATCGCTGTTAGGGGCTAAGCATCTTGATCAGGGACACTTCGTGACATCTCTGTGAGTGCCAAAGGGTCCAACTGGATACCTTCCAAATTCCCAGACACCCACTAAGGCCATGGCCACCAAAAAATGTTTTTTTTTTTTTTTTTTTTTTTTTCACAGGACCTATCCAGACATCTTTATAATAATCCTCTATGGATTCCAAGACCTGTGGAGATGTCTTAGGCCAAAGAAAAAACATTTTAACCATCCAAAAAGGCTGGGCACTCCATCTGAATACATACCCATGGGCATATTTTGTGTTGATAAATAAACTCCGATGCCTAACCACCATAGTGACAGAAAATAACAGGTGTTCAAATTAACATTAGCTCTAGCATATCTCCAGTAAGCAACAACTGCCCGCTTTTTTTCCAGAAACGAACATGCTCCACCACTAACAAAGCCTTTCTTAACCCTCAACCAGGACCACCGCTCTTCCAAGCCCTCCTCCTCCTCCAACCTTCCCTCCTACAACACCACCTCCACCCACCCCATCTCCGTGCCCACCTTGCTCGGGAAGGAAGTGGGCGCTAGAGGTGGGTTCGTGTCGGTGCCGCTGTACCATCACCTCTGAGCATTGCAGCCAAAAAGGCAGGAGGCTCAACCCTCATCGCTGCAGGTCAGTTCATGCCCAAAGGCACGTTTTGAGACATCCCGGAATGGATGGCATTCCATTTGTGACTGACTTTGTGATGTTGTAGTAGCGCTTAAAAAATTAATTGACGACCCGGACACATACGTCACAAACGTGACAGCCAACCAGTGCGTCACACGTTCAACTTCCTTTCCAGCTGACATTTGCCTTGTGTCACTTCCCAGTAGTTTTAGAGATTACTGTAAACTATCAAATAAAGACAGAAAAGGCCCAAAATATATATTAATAGATATGAAATATGAAAAAAGAAAGGCAGATTAAGCCTGCCAAAGTTTTATTTTCCATGTGCCACAACAATGAGCGCAGGCACATAGTATTGATTACATTTTTTGACTGGGCCAGTTGGGTTTCAACTAACCGTTTTTTGCCGGCTGGTTAATGGGAGACCATTTAAAACAAAGACAGCGTTCTGTGGTTGGTGCGATTTTGGCCACGTTGGCTACAACAGATATTTGCATGCACAGAGGTGCGAGGCTGACAATGTCACTCGGGGTGAGATGGGAAGTCTGGTGACTTGTGGTTACCGCCCCCGTTTTTTCAGTAGCTAGACTGGGCAAGATCTCAATTGACTGGGCTTGTGCCCGAGCTGCCCAATAGACGCTATGCTTCTGATTAAGCCTTCCTACTTCCTCCCTTAATCATGGACCACTGAGAAAAAAGGGAAAACAGAGCCTCTATTACCAAGCTTGCAGGACCACTGGGGAGTTTTTAAGCTGGCACCAGTGTTTGTGTCTCTCGGCAGAGAGTGTACTTCCAGGAAAAGGGGATACTTTACCCCCTTTTTGCCTTAATTTGTATAGGACATTGTAGTTATTTGGGCAATGTGTCCCCAAAATGATCTCAGAGCCTTTCTTATGTTATTACTTGTTCCAGGTGTGATGCCATGAGACGGTGATCTATCAGTCTGCTTCACTTCAACCTCCTATTCATCATCCACCCACTGCAGCAGTGTACCTCAAACTAAAGGACCTAGTGGGGTTGAACCCTGAATAACCAAGTCATAATGCTACACGTGCAGCTTTACCAGCTGAATATAATGTTATGTACATACTGTATAGTGTACATACAGTACACTTAGTTGGCCATGTTTGTATATGTGCAGTCAAAAAAAACGCATCGTCACATAGCTTCTGTGCTGCTTCTGTCAATCCATACACATACGGCATCTGTGAGCAAGGCAAGAGCTTGAAAATGGAATTTTTGGACTACAATATCCACAACACCGGCCTATGTTGTTTGGAGCTATGGGTGAGAATTCAAAAATGGATACAATAATGATGACTATGCCGGCAAGAACGATGTGGACGTGGACTGCTCGTTCGTTAAAAGGAGCCTGTTCTTTGCGGGGCAAGTGAGTATGGATGGATTTTCAAGACTAGAGCTAAGAGATAGGACTCAACAAATACAGACACATACAGACACTCATAAGTCATGCGTGTTTGGCATGATTTTGAGCTGGATGCAGGACTGGGACTGAGGTATGTCTGTGTGGTCCCCAACTCACTGAAAGGCCCACGCGGGTTATCCCTGCTGCCATTCACACATGGCCATAGGCTGGCTCTCCGATCCGCTTTCTGTCGTCTGTTTAGCTCGGACCTTTTGTCTCCATCTTCTCAGCTCCCCGATTGAAAAGCAGCCGTTTGCCTCGTCAGGGCAGTGTGGGGAATGACAATAATGAGGCCTGGCGCCTGTCCACTGCTTCTCTCTCTTTCAACACACACACACGCACCCACAATTTTCACTTTCTCTTCGAGTGCAGACACACACACACACACACACACACACACACACACACACACACACACACACACACACACACACACACACACACACACACACACACACACACACACACACACACACACACACACACACACACAGAGCATTTAGCCAGTTTGTACAATCACACGTAATGTGAATTGAATACAAGTAAACATAAGCTTTTCTTTTCCATACCACATCATGTGTGCAAATAATGCCACGTGTTGGAATTCTGTTTTTCTTTGTTATGTTGTTAATGCAATACTTTATTGTACACTTGGTTTTCTATTTTGTATTACATTATTATAATTCTGTCCTGTTGATTGAAATATGTTTTATAAAGCAGAATGATGCTTTGTTTTGCTTTTGTTTATCTTTAATCCGTTCAGATAAAGAGTAGAGTCACACTGGGTGGCCGGCTATGTACACACTGGCTGTCTAAACCTAAATACCCAAATGTATTGGATTTAAACAGAGACAGCTCTCATGAGCCACAGAATGGGAGACTATATACATTACAACGTGTAATTCAAATAATCAGCCGAGCAGTGTTGTCTGTGGTGCATGGAATCTAAGCAAATACCCGTTCCCAGTGAAGCTGAAGGAAAACATGGCTGTTTTTGCTGTTTTGTGTAGGGCCGGGTTGGAAACAGCGTTATTCAGTTGGAACATGAATTGTTTATATTCTGACTGAATCTCACGTTTTGTTTTGTTTGCTTTTGTTTTTTTTACTCCATGTCAGTTCATGACTGGAGGGCTGCTGGGTGGGAGGAGGGGATTTGAACCATGGCTGTGTGAGAGGGTGTGAGGGTTTGGAAGTGATTGCCGGTCAGCAGAATTAGCATGCAGAGGTTAATAATGTCAACACACAATCATGTTGGCAGATTGAGGAGGTGAACTCCTGTTGTTGTGACACGCATTTAGCTTCTTTAAGAGTCCTGCACCACCAAGGCAAACAACGGGCCAATGCTTCATTATGATAGCACTCTGAACACTTCAGGGAGTCTCAAGTGCATAGTCCATAGTTCGAAAAGCAGTATTACAGTAATAAACATTTCTTTTGTTGACCTGTACGTTAAGCTCAGTCCCTAAACACTATTGTGATTACATACTTTTTATTCACACCCTGAAGTTCAAGAGAATCAAGGGAGAAGCAGTGAAATGTTATGGATTTCACTGCTAATGCAGTGAAATGCATAACACTGTGCTAAAGCAAGATAAACAATTTAAAAGTTAAAATTCTGGATCTAATGAAGTAAAAAAAACATAGAAATATATAGTTAAGGTGAAGACAGGTCTTAAGACAGGTATATATGTACAGTATATGCAATTTGTCAAACATGAAAGAGAAGTCATCATAAACATAGCTTCTGTGGCAGTTTAAAAATTGCAAGATCAAACCCGAATGCAAAGAGACTTGAGTTAGTATTTATAAACAGGACCGGATTGCTCTATCATTCCTGGTGGAGCATAGAATATTGTTTAAAAGTTGGCATTACTTTCTTTTGGTGAACCTGATTAAAAGTTCATCTGATGGTTATGCTTCTCCCATAACCATCAATGCAGCATTCAAATGCTTGATTTACATTCCGTTTATTTCATTGCACAGTGTAGGGACAACTGTATCTGTGTTTGCCTTTGGGTTAATGTAAACAGCACTGCGTGATCGCAAGAAATGTTTAATTCACCCAGGATTACGCCAATTATTTGTCATGATGCCGACTCCACCGCCTCTCTCTGCCTGATTATTCTGTACTAAAACAGAGAAATTATGATTGGTGTTATTTGGTGATATTTGATGTTTGATGTAACTTTGTCAATCAATTCTTTCAATCACTACCTCTTTCTTATAACACATTAATACCCAAGTATTAGAGCATTGTTGTTACATTCATTTGTTGATTTCAGACCTCTCTAAGATTAGTTATTTATTCACGTTTGGCAATAACTACATGTCTAGTTGAGCAGCAGCAGACTTGTGGTCAGGTAGCATGAGTTCGACTATTGAGATTATACACAAGCCTTTAAATCTATTTTCCCAATAATTGCAAGAAAAATGTTGAGGTAAATTTGAACTTGTCCTTTGACCAGGCACTGTGTGTGTGTGTGTGTGTGTGTGTGTGTGTGTGTGTGTGTGTGTGTGTGTGTGTGTGTGTGTGCGTGTGGCGTGTGGCGTGTGGCGTGTGGCGTGTGTCTGTCTGTCTGTTCCAAAGCCTTTGTAGTCATATACCCAAAGATTAAGATCTTTTGATGTTTGGGGTTTGTTCCTCTTGCTAATTCATAAACATTGTATCCTAATTTTATTCACAGAATCACCTACATTTACTGAAAACCCTTAAACCCTTTATTCTAGTTGACCAGAATCCCCCATGGGTTCTCTACATGGTCTTGGTCCGCTCTTTTTTTTACTCTAAACCAAACACCCTTGGCAAAAATAGGCTATCTATACAAGCAAACAATGCATTGTAATTTTGTATATCTGCAATTTTCATTTAATGTTCTGTTGTTCGCCCCCAGAAGACGAAAGTTGGTTTTCGGAGTATTTAAAAAGCTTTTACCACAGTATACAGTTTCCGTTAAAGACGTACTTTGGTTCGAAATATTTTGGGAGACCACAGTCCCTGAAATTCAAGTTAAGATTGCACTGTGTTTGAGATTGCAAAGCACATATTGGTCCATGAGAGAATCTGGTAGTTGAATGCAGACTCAAAGGAGCAAATAAACTGCAGTTGCGAAGCTCTATTTATTCAGTACACTGTACATGACATATCAACAACATTCCATCTTAAGGAATTGTGACATTGAGCAGTCTGGAACCTTTTTCAACCCCCTGGGAAACCGGTCATTGCTTCCTGGACCACATTTTGTATTGCTAAATAATGTTTGTCGAAAACACTGCTCCTTGCTCAATTCAATTATTAGACATTATGCCAGGAAGCCCTAGGAGCTTATGAGGCCACCAGATTCATCTGAGAATCTCAAAGTCACAACTCTTTCAGATACATGGCTCTCTGGATATCTCTCATATACCATCTGAGTATCTATTATCAATGTGCTTTATCTACATACACAATAATAATTCCAGTTTTCATAATTAATTCCGAGGAGTGTGCAAAGGGAACCAAATGGACCTTTAAGGGTCTGTTTCATTCCATTTTCTCTTCAGAGTTAAATTAATTTGAGGGGTTTTACTGTGTACATTGTACTGTAATGGCAGTGCTATGCTAGCCTCCAGTGTCTAAGTAGATTTTAGACACCCCCTGTTAAAGTGCATAGAGATCTATAATATATAATAACCAGCTATGACCTTGTAAAAAGTGTATTTGTAGCTTCATTTCAAATTACATTCTAAACAAATTTTCTTTTCTACAAATACATTGTACTACTGTAACCCATGTATAAAGAGACAGACTACACTCTTTTTTTGCTGCTATACCATTTGTGCCCAATATGACATGTATATGTGTACACTGTACAACAATGCCGTCTTGTTACATTGTAATATCCGTGGTAATTAATCAGTTCATTGCCCATTGTAAACCTGTTTCCTGCACCGTCAAAGATATACAAAATGATAACAGGGCACAATCGTGATGTCACAAATGATAATAAAGGAAATTACTTATTTTTCATAGAAACTTGTTTGCTCATTGCTGCTGCTCGTGCAGCATCCATGGAAAAAAACATGCTCACAATGCACTGTCAGCTTGAAAACAGAACATTTATAAAACATTTGCCTGGAATAGCATTGCCAAAATAGGGATGGCAATTTTGAAGTGGTTAATGTATACACTGTAGGCTATGGTTGCAGACAGAAAGTGTCTCTAAGTGTGAAGGAAATATTAATAAACACCTGGATTTTGAGGTTCAATATTAAAACCCAGGGGTTACTGGTCTAAGTAAAACTGTGTCAACTTAACAGTCAGCATTTTGCACTGTCTTGCTCCCCCCCCACCCTACCCTGCCCACAGCCCCATCTATCTCTTTTTTAATTCCCATTTGACGGTAATGAAAGATAAACAGCCATTCTGATTAGAGTGCCACCCTGGGAGTTTGGGGACAGCGAGTGCGTGCGTGACTGACGTGGTGTTATGAGACATAATATTGTTTCTCCTCCTCGCCTCGATTCTGCTGAGTCATGAGCGTCAAGTTCTAGTACAGACCATGCATGTTACCAATGTGTGTGAAAGTGAGGAAAAAAAGAGAACATGTTGTCTCTGTGCCTGACTGCTGCTGCACCTCATTCCAGGTGGCAAACTGAGGTCTTCCTACAGCTGCTGCTGAAGACATATAGTCCTACGCTGCTTAACGCAGCAGTAATGTAGTATTCTGTCCCACATTTTGAAATCAGGTCCCATTCCCTACTCAAAGTCGTGACAAACTGACAATGGAGGCCTGACCTGTCACACATCTAGAAATTAAATACCCGTGTCTCTTTGCAATGAATGCATATATAGTGATGGCATACATTTTATGATTGCATTCATCCCTCTTTATTGCACCTTGCAGTGTTTGGGAGAGGGAGAGGGCCAGTGCCGATTTGGGGAGCCTGGGGAGGGCTGTCTGCCTGTACTAAATATAGCTGCAAGATTTATACAGTAGGAGGCTTGCAGCCAGTAGATGGAGAGAGACAGTGTCAAAGCGAGTGAGTCATCCATTAGCAGACATCAGGTGTATAATATCTGTGTTCATAGAGCCCTGCACTCATTAAAAGGCTGAAAGGTATTAAAGTATTACAGAATAGTGCTATGGGTGAAAGTTAAGAACTATGTTGATAGGACTGATAGGGCTTGCTGGTTGGCATTATCTTTTTTTTTGCTCTCTGTCTCGAGCTCCCTTGCCCCTTCACTCCATCACTGTCACTCTCCCCCTTTCATTCTTTACTCTTATATCAGAGTCCAGGGCTTCCTGTATTTTTCCACCTTGCTTTCTCTGTGCATGGAGTTGTGTTTTTCTAACGATAAAAAAACTCCATCCATGTTTTCCCCCCTGCTTTGTAGCAGCAGCTGTGTTGAAGCAGGTACTGGACGCTATCTGGACTGCAAGCGTGTTGTTAGATGGTATCTCTCTGTGTGTGTGTGTGTGTGTGTGTGTGTGTGTGTGTGTGTGTGTGTGTGTGTGTGTGTGTGTGTGTGTGTGTGTGTGTGTGTGTGTGTGTGTGTGTGTGTGTGTGTGTGTGTGTGTGTGTGTGTGTGTGTGTGTGTGTGTGTGTGTGTGTGTGTGTGTGTGTGTGTGTGTAGAAATACAGTTTGTAAAATATGTGGCTATTAAAGTGGAAAAACAAAGTTGTTCAAAATTCCCTGTGTGGTTCTAAAGAACAAATTATAAAAGCAAATAGTGTTATCTCTGACTGAAACATGCATCCCGGGCCCCGACACACTCAGTTAAAGGACATGGCCCCATATTAAGGTTAATCTACTGTACATCAACTGATCACTAGCAAAATTTGATGAGAATGTAACAAAAACACTCATATTCCCTGTTCTATTTGATTGTATTTGGGATTGGATGTGGTTTCAAAAGCGAGGGAATGAAAGGTGATGAGGAGGAGTAGCCTGGAGTAGCCCAGAACATATCGTTTTAATGGGCGTGGCTATACCGATATCAGGGGCTGGAGCCAAGCTAGAGTAAAGGAGGGGAGCAGAGTCGAGGGGAGGTGAGGAGGGTAGGGTAAGTAGGGTAAGTACTGTAGGCTAGCAGATAAAGGTGAGGGCATATTTGTGGTCTGGCATGCTAGGTCTTGTTAGACTGAGGATGTGGGTACCAGTAGGTGTACAAGGAGATCAGAGTGCCTTCTGGATGTTATCTGTCTCCATAACCATATCAGTAAAGACCATTCATTTGAACTGTATAAAGCATCGGCCTATCACCTTCTCTTTCTGCCGGTTAGACTCTTTGCTCCCTGGTCTCCCAATAGCACTTTTCTTCCCTCCATCTCATCTCACAAACATATGAACTTCTATTTTTCACCCCCACATCTTGTAGCTTCTAAGAGATGTCACTTGTGTTAATACAGCACAAACTCTCAACTTTGAGTATTTAAAGGATAAGTCACAAAAATGCACAGGTTCTCTGGGACCTTGAAACCGATGGTGGTGCCACAGTGATGCTTATGCCACCACCACTGGGGCCATTCCATTTTTAAAATCAATCATCTAGTGACTAGATGATTAATGTGACAAATGTAGATGTATGTTGATGTACATCTACATTTGTCACATACGAGTTGAACCATCAACATTGAAAGGAAAATGCAGTGATATGCAGCCTCATTGTAGACATGTGGAAATGCATTACACAATATGTAAACTTTGTGTTTGCAGTTACTTTTGTATTATGAACAGTGCTGACCAGTGACACAGGCCTATACTGAAAGGCCTATACTGAAATAAGCAAACAAAAGCAAACAAAGCTGCATTTTGTATCTTAATAGATCCAAAAACATCCTCTTAGAGAGTGAACATTTGTTGACATCTGTGCAGTGGATAAATGTGTGAGTTGCAGTGGTGGAAAGTAAGTAAGTATTTGCACTTCACTTGAGTGTGTCAATTGTTCCATTCCTTTACTTTCTACAATATTTTACTCAGTTACATCCGAGACAAATAGGACTATTGTAGTTTTACTAAACTACATTTATTTGAACACTTTATTCACTACTTTACTTTGACTGTTAAGTCACTCTTTAGTTCCGCTCCAAAGGACAGAAGGACACAAGTCATTTTTCTCAACTCAATCCAACTTTTATTTTTTCCAACTTTTAATCAATACATCATTGGCTTTTGTTGATTGGTTGGTCATTTCATTTGGTAGGTTGTAAACCTTAATGACAGAAAACAAAAGTTAACAATTAAAACCAACATTTTGATTTAACATTGAATGGATGTTTTATTCAATTAAGCATTGATCATTTTAACACTGAATTATAATTTAGGCTGTACCCTTAAGCCCAGATGAAGATCAAGTTCATACAGTCAATTAAATGGAATAAGTTAAAGAAAAGTAGCTTTGTAACTTCGAGCTGGTAGATCAGCTCTGATGGAAATACTTCCTGTGAGTTTGTAAGTCTTCATTTCATACATTTAGGCATTTTGAACCCCAGGTAAACAATTAATTGTTCACTTTTTAATGATCTTTAAATTGTTATAACCAACTTTCTAAGAACTTTCTAAGAGTTTAACTCAAATGAAAGCTTTTAGTCACAAAATTAAAGTAAAACTCAAATGTGTTCCTTGCCCAGTTCAAATTGTAGAAGCTCCAATAGTAAAAATATTAGCTAATTGAAGCCAGAATTTGAACACATTAAACAGTACTGAATCTAAATCACTAAATAAGACAATATCAAACAATATCACCGACCTTTGGCGTCTCGTGTATTTGTTTGAATGCCTTCTCCAGTCTTTTAAACTTCTTCAGGTGCACTTAATGAGCAGGGGCCATCTTGCTGATGCACTCTGGGAAGTGTAGGTTTTGAAAATGTCAAAAGCTCCATTCATTTTGACCAAACATTATTGATTGAAACAGTGTACTACATTGCAGTATCGATACTTTTACATAAATAAAAAGAGTGATTGATTGATTCGAGTTTCTGACACCATATTATACAGTAGTTCCTGAAACCAGATTGCAGCCATAGGCGGATTATGAGATTAAGGGCCCCTGGGCCACCACCAGCCAAAGTTCCCCCCTACACCGGAGGATCTTTCTGCCCGGAATGGCAGCATGATGGTTTAAGACTTTTGGGGCTATTTTAGTGACACAAAATTAGTAAACCCATTGTTAATAAGGACCGTGTGCACCATTATTATTCACTTTTTCCCCTTTTTTGGGTGGGCCCTGAGCATGGGCCTCTCAGCGATCACACGGAGACTCAAGCTCATGGGCCCCCTAGCTCAGGGGCCCCTGGGCCTGGGCCCAACGTGCCCGTTGGATAATCCTTCCCTGGCTGCAGCAACATTCTAGCTTTTGACGCTAGATTCTACAGGCTCGTGCGACCTTCTACAGTAGTTTCCGACTCTGGATTCTAGTTATTGACACTAAATTATAGTTTCTGATGCTATATGATCTACTTTTTAACACTAGAATCTAGTTTCTGACGCTAGAATCGAGTTTTTGACAGTAGATTTCTATAGTTTCTGACACTAGATTCTAGTTTTTCTGAAAAATCTGTGTTCCTGTGTCAATGATGCCAACATATTTCAAGCCAAGGACCACCAGAATTATCCATATTTGGCTGCAGACCCCCATCTGAAAACATGTTGTTCTAGGGATCCCCCCGAAGCAAAAATTAAAATGTTTGCTTCCAAAATAATGTATTCAGAGATTTGCAGCACATTTTCACAATTTTTTCAAAAATAGCAGAACTACAAGCTCATATCGCGCCACTCGATTTTTTTTTTTCAGATCTCCATTTTTAGGAAATATCTCTAAGGTATATTAATGACTTATTAAAATGTTGAAAATGGGTGGAGTTCCCCTTTAAACGTTTACAATCGGGTTCACCATTTCCAATTCAACCCGGCAAATATACACTTCTAGTATCTAGTAAAAAAAAAAGAACACAAAATAAAATAAAATTACATTAAAAATAAAATAACATAATATGCAAGCAGCAAGCAGCACTTAGGGACTGTACGTTATTTACCGGGGGGGGGGGGCTGGTGCGCTGGAAGTCCCGTAAAAAAAAAAAAATCATGCCCCCCCCCCCACCTCAATTTTTTCCCCATGGCCCTCCCCCCACTTCAATGTTGTTTTCCCATGGCCCCCCCCCTTACAGGTAACTATCAGCATTGATTTCCCAATAGTTGTCATGTTTTACACGTGTCTAAAAGAGCTTTTATTTATTCGCGCTGGCCTCTTTGAAAACTATAGCCCCGTTGTGCGATCTCTCAGCTTCGATGGCAATGAAAATACTATCCAGCACGTTCGGTTTCTGACCCCCCAATGTCGCAACTCTACTAGATGGCATGATTCTACCCAGCGCAGCCTGGGTGGAGTAGCTATGTAAGCCTGGAGTATAGACAGAGCAATACAGACACCGTTCACTTCATGGAGCAAAGGGGGGCAACAAACAACTCGTTTTAGGCTACTCACCACAGCTCGACGTGCTGCTTTATAATCCATGCATCCGCCCGTATCGGGCTTTAGAAAACGGCTCTGCTGTCATTATTTATCAAACCGAACGCAGTCCTTGGTAAAAAGGCAAAGTTTTCTTTTCCCTACGTGTGTTGTAAACAAAGCGGTGGACGCCATGACAGGATCTCGCTTAACTGCATGGAGGGAGGAGGAGGGTCCATGCTGCAGATGGACCCTCGCACACGGAAGCGGCAGTCCACCCGGAGTCACGACATTGAGGAGTCAGAAACTGAGCGCTTGAGCGCTGTTCAAATGGCCTGAATAGGGACAAACTGCAGTTGAAGTCAATGTAGAAGAATCGCCATTAGCTAGCTCTATGAGTAAACGTAACTCAGTCTATACTCTAAAGCTCCGTCTTCTTTTTTCCCCATGGCCCTCCCCCCCAACTCATTTTTTTTCATCATGGCCTTCCCCCCCACCTCTTTTTTTTTCATCATGGCCCCCCCCCCCCTACGCACCAGCCCCCCCCCCCCGGTAAATAACGTACAGCACTTAAACAACAAGGCATGCGGAGGGAGGGCGCCCCCTGCTGGCGGCGCCTCGTGCTCGCAGCAGGCAGAGCCCCAGTAGGTAGACGTGGCAATGACGTCAGTTTCCGGAAACGACCCGGATTGGAACTTTAACTCCTCCAGAAGAAGGATCAGGCTGGCGGTGGTTGGGCTGCTGGTGCTGCCTAGAAACACGTCAAGGCTTCGCGGTGGAATGTTTCCATAATACCGGCCCAGGTGAGTTGGAACGGGCCCTCCCTGTCTATCTATCCCTCGCCGGTAAGCACGTACGGGCGACGATAAAACTCCGTTTTGTAACGAAACGGCTTATATACGACAGATGAGACGTACAGTCGGGTTAGCTTAGCTTATTAGCATCGTCGTGAGTGAGCTGGTGATCATCAAGGCCTGCCGGGGGATGAGGATCAGCTGTGATCCACTTCCAAAACACAGACACACAGGGACGACTGACTGACGAACTGTTTACTTACTTTGGTGGGCCTATAATTATGGCTGTGCTATACTAGGTTTGTGTATGACAGGGTTGTCTATTTACAGGGACTTGACCGACGAGCTTTCGGCCTATAATAGTTATTGTCGACGTGTTATACCGGCCTGGCTTGTTGCTGACGTTCCTACACACTGCAACAGTGGTTCCCATTAGACTTATCTTTGTCAAGGACCCCCAAATAGACAGTAATTGTCAAAGTAGGCCTCCCTTTAGACATGAAGTGCCAGCGACTTACAGGTGTCCATTTGGTCCCATTTGTACCCTCTCAGTGCCCATAACGGACCATTTGGTTCCAAACTATCATTTACGCTAGTGGGGACTCCCCTGAAATACACCCCCACTTTGCGCTACAGGCATTGTCAGTGTCAATTGTAGCCCTGGGTGGGAGTGTAACAGATGGCACCCATTTGGAGCATTTTGTGAACACTTGGGAGGTATGCTGTCTGTTGTTATCAGGAAGTTAGGGATCCATTTGGTTTCGTTTTGATCTCATTCTAGAAACCGCCAATACAATTTTAATTAGTCAGTCAAATCACCTCTGAGGAAGGTATTCTGATGAATTGAAAATGGAGAACCCTAATGTACCCTAAAGTCTTTGAGCACATTTCATCCTCAGTTTTTGTACTCCCCTAACCTGTACTTTCATTTGATCTGTACCCATTCTAGAAATTGACTACAATTTCAATCAGTCCCTTTGATGTGTTGATGTGATCAAACAAGTCCCACCAACCAAACCAGGCTTTCATTGTCTTGTCTCAGTTAATAGATGATGATAAGCGATCGTTGTGAATGAACTCTGATTGACTTCCTTTTACAGAAATGTATGTGAACATGTGGACGCACAACTCACCAGCTCGGATGTGAGAGGCATCGACACACCTGCTGCTGGGGGACAGGTCTTCTTGCTAGTTTAATAGTGATACACTGGAGATACAAAGAGCCACATCTACACAACCATTACCATCTGGTGACACACCCACCCTGGTGACAACATGACCTGCCGTGACCGGACCCTCGAGTTCCAGTCGGCCTGTAAATCTCTCCAGGGCAGACAGGTATGTTTATTTGTATTATCCTAGCCCTAGAATGGTTATGATATTTCATACATTTAGTGCCTAACTTTGAATTCTGGTGCTACCAACTAGGCCTAGGGCAGGCTTGGTCCAACATACAGCAGCAATAAAGGATAATCCATAACATTATAGCCTTCCTGCTGTTGCTCTACACGTTGATGCTTGTGTAACGATGAAGCTCAATGGACCAATGTTTGCCGGTGGGGAGCACCTTTAACACCACGATGACAGTCAGGGCTTGACACTAACACTTGCCCGCTTGCCCGGGGCAAGTAAAAAAAAGGTGGGGCAAGTGAAGACTGCTACCTGGTTGCCCGATCGGGCAAGTGTGCGACTTAGTGCACTATAACACAACACAAGATACATTTTTCTTGAAGGAGGTCATTGCGCTCTGCCTCTGTGTCTTTCCCTGCTTTCTAGCTATCTCTACCTATCTCTACCTATCTCTCTCCCAGGTCCATTTGGTTCCAAACTATCATTTTGCTGGGCTCAGGGACCACTGGGTCTGACCACTATGGGCTAATTAAGATGATAAATTTTAACTCTGTAACTCTTGAGCGTAAAAATGAAACCAAATAGACCCTTGCGGGTCCATTTGGTTTCATTTTTACGCTCAAGAGTTACATCTGGTTAACCAACTTAGCTAGGGACCACCTGGAACCCTCTCAGGGACCACTGGCGGTCCCCGGACCACCTGTTGAAAACCCCTGGTTTAAAGCACCCAAGTAGGAAGTAAACTTAAATGCAAAATTTACAATATATTTTTGGGGGGGCAAGTGACCATGACCTGAGGGCAAGTAGAACCTGACTTGCACTTGCCCGATGGGCAAGTGCCTCGGAGACCTTAGTGTCAACCCCTGAATGACATGCACATTTGACAACCCCAACTTCTGAGTAGGGTCGGTGGCGTGAGGCACAGGGCACTACATTGTTGAATGACAACATATCAAGTGCACTAAAACACACGAGGGAACTGCTTGGTGCAAATTACGTCACGCCACCTAAATGTATGCAATCTTACAAACGTGTGATCCCATTACTATACATTTGGTTTATGTCTATCAAATACCGTCAAGTCTAAACTTCATTGTGTATCTACTTACTTTCTATTTTACTTTCACGACTCTTATTGCATCATATAATTTACCTTGTTTCTTCCATGTCAGAATGGAGTCCAACCCAGTAAACCAGCACTCACCGCCCTCAAGCAACGCAGTGACTTTACAGTCATGGCTAAGTGAGTTCCATAAAACCTGCCCTCTATACACTAAGAGCTGCCTGACACTATTCATCTTATTTAATTTGCCTTAATGTTACACTTGATATCCAGTATACAGACCTGTCATACAATGTCCACCCATGAAAAGAAACAGAATTACATATACATCAACATGGTGTAGTGTGCTTTCATGTAGGAGGAAGGAGACTAAAAATGATGTCTTTTTTGTATTGCAGGAGAATTGGGAAAGACTTGAGCAATACATTTGCAAAGTTGGAGAAGCTCACTATTTGTAAGTTATCCTCAATCATTTGGTTCAGTTAATTTATTGGAGGTGTTATTTAAAATTGAGATATTTGAGATTTTTTTATTCAGATTTTGCTCTAATAAATATTGAATTCATATTGCAGTGGCAAAAAGAAAATCTTTATTTGACGACAAGGGAGTGGAGATTGAGGAGCTTACATACATCATCAAACAAGTGAGTCTGTTTTTCTTTTTCTTTCACCCTAGTTGTGTGTAGTTCTCTGGATATTGAATGAATGCTTTAGTGTTGGAAAGACAGGTTTGGAAAGTATGAAAAATGTGCTTTGTGTGTGTAGGACATCAACAGTCTAAACAAACAGATAGCCCAGCTGCAGGACTTGGTGAGGTCTCGTGGTACCCCTGGAGGCAGACACATCCAGACCCATTCCAACACCATAGTAGTCTCATTACAGGTAGGTCTGGTTCAATGATTTTCAACCTGTGGTACCAAAAACATGTCTAGCACTGTCAACAATATAATATTTTGACCTGCTGCATGTAAAACTGTGGTATCGATCTCTGAGTCAGACAGACGGACGTCCGACCTACAGCACTAGTGCACCAATGAAATGGGCTGATATCCAGGCCGGTGTTGAGCACAAATTAATACCATCGTATTTGTTTGACGCAACAAACTCCCATGACAATGCGCTTGCGTAATTGTCCTTCACTGTCACATGTCCAAAATAAAGCCATTCCCCTCGTGGAAAATGAATTACTGGGTGCGTCAGTCACTCCCACTATGAAAAGATCTTAAACTCACAGCAGTAGGAACCAGTCAATTCAATTTTGCCATTGTGTCTAGTGTCTTTTCTTTAACCGGCTTTGTAATTGGCTCATTATTTAGCATCTACAAATTCTACATTAGTGCTAAGTTCACCGACCCCTCAACACCCTACCAATCCTTACCCACTTGCAATGGCTCATTGCTAGTCCCCCTGTTCTCCTCTTTAAGGTATTTTCACCTGGAAGTCTTATTTTGAAGACTGTTAACTCACAGGCCAAGAAACGGAAGTGTAAAAAAAATGCTGTGTAACATGTCTTGCGATAAAAACTTTTTTTCTTCTTTTGTTTTTCAATAGAACAGGCTGGGTTAATTCTTTATATGAAAGGACACGCATTAGCTAATACCGTTGCAATCAGCTGCTAGCCTTACTGTGGTCCACACAAAAAAACATACATTAAAAAAAACAAATTGCATCAATTCACATTATAGTTGCATCAATATCAATATAAAAATCAATTCGATTGTATTCTTGATTACATCAATCAAAATGGAAAGAATGTATTTAATCAGTTGATCGAGTTATGTATTTTCTTTTACAGTCCAAGCTCGCTTCAATGTCCAATGATTTCAAGTCGGTTCTGGAAGTCAGAACAGAGGTAAGGTGTGCTATTGTGGCATGCTGTCAATTCTACCACAGATCAAAAGTTGAAAAAGGTTTTGCTTGCTATAAAATGTGTTGCTTTATGTTAACTTAGTTTCCAACCACCCCTTTTAGAACTTAAAACAGCAGCGGAGCAGGAGAGAGCATTTCTCTCAGCCTCCCGTTTCCAGCTCTCCTCTCATGGCCAACAACTTCAGTAAGTAATTTCACACTCAGCTTCCTGAATCAGAACTGCTCATTCTGTTTTTTTTTTTCTTATGATATGTGACACCAACACACCAGTCACAGCTGTCGTAGCTTTCCTTTCTTTGCTGCTGCTTTATCGCAATATTAGAAAACACTTGCTCCCACTACAACTACTTTTAAATAAGCATTATGCAAGTATGATGTCTAAAGACAAGAGAGCCTTTAGGTGTACCAGTAGCAGGGAATTTCTGCACTTCCTTTACAGGTAAATAAAAAATCCAAAACGCTAGCTATTGCCATACATAAACTGCTTAAAGGTAATGTAAATGATTCACATTGTATTTGGTCAACCATAATAAAATAGTGCTGCACGATTCTTGCTCAAATGTGAAGCCTAATTTTCCTCCACAAGAATTGAGATCAGGATTCTCTCACGATTCTCATGTTTTCTCCATGTGAATATTTATTGGAAATTGAAAACATAAATGGCTAAAATGAATTAGACAGCCAACTCGTGCTGCACAATTCGTCACAAAATGAGACTGCGTAGGTGTGTGAATCTAGATCTCAATCTTTTTTTCATTAATTGTGCAGCACTAATATAAAACATGAAAATATTTTAGGGAGCCGCAAAAAAGGGGCCCAGGAGCCGCATGCAGGTCGCGAGCAGCGCAATGAGTACCAGGGCTATACAACCTCAAAAGGTATTTCCCTGGAATGTTCGACTCTCCCAGCGGGTATTACCTGCTAGTGTGTGTGTACCCGCTGTTCTCTCTGCTTTTTCCCGATATCACTGGGGATTTCTGTCTCACTTCAACTGCCGTGTGTGTGTATTTGTGTTTTTCCTCTCTTTCAGAGAGTTCAGTGTTGATGCAGGATGAGAGCAGAAGTATGGGCGAGGTGGCCATCGACATGGATTCCCAAGCAAACCCAATGCAACTCCAGCTTATTGACGAGCAGGTAAGCATACATTTACGTAGGGGTGATGATTATCCTGTAATATTCCATGGTTTGGCTATTTGCCATAAGATAAGAGCAATGTTAATAATATGGCGTCCAGGGAGCTGTTAGGGCTTAAGTGTCTTGCTCACATAGGTTACCATGGCAAACTGGTACCCTGCTGAATACAATTCATAAATGCCTGTATAAGCCACATCCATGGTTGATGATGTCTCCTATCTGCTGTTGCAGGACTCGTACATCCAGAGCCGTGCAGACACCATGCAAAATATTGAGACTACCATCGTGGAGCTAGGATCTATATTCCAGCAGCTGGCCCATATGGTCAAGGAACAAGAGGAGACCATCCAAAGGTGAGAGGAGTAACCATTGCTTTTTAACAGAAGTAGGCAAAGGACAAGGGAGAGAGTGTTCTTGAAACAGAATGCACTAATGTGAATGTGGAACAAATTACAGTAATGGAGGGAGATGGGTAGTAGACTAATTTAATGAACAAAATGATAATACTATTAGCTATTATTTTTGTTATTGTGAATTAAAGGTAGGGTAAGTGATTTGAAATTCATGGTGTAGTACCAGTCTGGTGCACTAGGGGCCCCCAAGAGTAGCTACACTATGTGAACCTGCTGCTCGATCCTGATTGGAGGAGAATTCACCCTCCACCTGGGGAACTTTTATTAGCTCCTCTGCTAACGTGGGGGAGGGGGAAACTCCATATATGGTCTGCACACCTTATAATGGAGCATTTTAACAGAAAAAATGTTTTGGGGTGATATCTGACAAAAGTGAAATCACTTCCCCTACCTTTAAGGTGAACGAGTCTTGCATTTAAATAATTTACTTTCTACTTGGTATCTTGGACCTATTGTGTTCCAAATTTATAACAATTTGATATTTTTTCTGCTTGATGAAGTATGGATGCAGAATTCTAGTGAATTTCTGTTTTCTATTTTACCCTTTTTTCCCCTGAAGGATTGATGCTAATGTGGAGGACACCCAGCTGAACGTGGACATGGCACACAGTGAGATCCTCAAATACTTCCAGTCAGTCTCGTCCAACCGCTGGCTAATGGTTAAGATTTTCCTGGTCCTCATTGTGTTCTTCATCGTCTTTGTTGTCTTCTTTGCCTAAAGGCAAAGGAGCAAAGTGAACAAGTGGATGGGACACAAAAAAAGGATCCGGGAAGCTAAAGCTGGACTTGAAGCAAAGTGTTGTGGAAAACAACAGTTTAGAGGACGGTATTATCTGATCCTATGGAGGCAACAGTTTGTTGGACACACGGAATCCAAGCTCGGAATGAGGTGGGAGGGCTAAAATTTTTTTTTTTTTTTCTGGTATTCCTACAAACGGACCTTCCCAGTCTCACTTTGACTAAGCTTTCTCCATCAAGTAGGGAATGATATTGAATTCTCCCGAAATGAAAAGCATAAATTATTGAAGAATGCCCAGTTTATAATAGTGCAAGCAGAACACTGCTGTTTTGTTACTTTAGAACACTTAATCATAAAGATTTAATCCCTTTAATGGTTTGATTCTGCAAACTAGTTTATTTTTTTTTTGTCTTTGGTTTATTCTCCTCCTTTCCAACCCATGATTGGCTGACTGGAGTTTGTTCTCAAATCGGTTCCCCCTATATCCTGTCATGCATTCTTTTTTATTGAAGAGTGGGATTTATGATAACAAAATGATGTCTCCCTTATATCAACCTTTTTTTCACTTTTCTTTTCTTTTTTTTAAACTTGACCAGTCTTTGTTTTGAGGTTTATTTGCCAAATGTGGGTACTTTTAGAGAACTGTGACATGATACAAAGACACTTTCTGTGGTCCAGCTCCTTGCATTATGAAGGCACAAAGAAGGTCAAAGTATTAGAGTCAACTGAAGGGGACTTAACTTGCATAACCCAGACATAAATAATGCAGCATGTATTATTAGATCACCATAAATGATATTGTTTATGATGACCTACGATGTGTAATATGTTGTCGGCCCACTGACCCCTCTGTGGTCTGTGTGGGGTTCATAAGGTTTGACTTCACTGCAATGGTGAAAATGAAATCAATACAGGCTTTATAATGCAGATTAAACAAACATTCAAGGGGTTATGCCAGTTGTGAATGCCAGTTGTGAAAGCCCCCTAATGAAGTGACTCACCGATCAGCCAGATGACCCAGAAGATTCTGGTTGGTCTTCACTACTTTGCTACGGTAGTAACTTTCTCAGAGGGCAAGGAAATTAATGTACAGACAGTTATTTAAAATTTAAATGACCATAACTTTTTAAGATATAAAAAAAGAAAACACTTATTCCTATTTTCCCTGTCTTTTTTTTTTTTTTTTTTTAGCCAAATGCCTTCACTTCAGTGTATAAAGTGCAAATAGTCATGTATTAAAAAGAAAAGTGCATATTAATTAAAAAAAAAAAAAGAATAATAGGGCCCTGTTGTTAATAGTTGTTTTTTCCAACTTTGAAAAGGGTTTTGTCTAGTTGATAATTAACCCTGATAAGCTGGCTATTATGGCGGCGCCTAGCCTTGATTCCAAGCTTACTCATCTGGGTGGCGCAAGTCAAGAGGCTTATAGGAGCATTCAGTGGTTTGTGAAGCAGCTCATCCTGATTAGATGAAGCCCAAATTGAAACTAGGGTTCTTTAACATCTGGGGTTCACTGCAGGGGACAGGGAGGAACTCCTTATATGGTCAGCACAGTATCACAGGATTATCCAAAAACACATATATATATATATATATATATATATATATATATATATATATATATATATATATATATATATATATATATATACACATATCACTCATGTACCACTGCTGGATCTTATCGAGGTCACTGCATTATGTTTTCAAATGGGTGTCCATGGCCTGATCCATGTCTATTAGAGAGCCCTTGACATCAAACTAGTCTGGTGTCCAAATTTCTATATGATTTTGACATGCTGAATCCATTTTTGCTGTATGCTGAGTCACGATTCACTGTTTTCTCAGAAATTGAGTAATTACTCAATATAAAAACTGAAAATGGCTAGAATTCAATGAATAATTGAACATGTTGGGTTGTTTCTACATGCTGAATCCATTTCCGCCTTATGCCAAGTGACCGTTTCAGTAATTATCACAAGTAAAGCTGCCATAATTATATAAAGAACTGGAAATAGCTTTAATTCTAATACATATTTGTACATGTGTTGTTTCCATATGATTTTTATGTGCTGAATCGACTTCTGGCATATGCCGAGAGATACCAGTCATCATTTTGTCAGAAATTGAGTAATTTGAATAATGAATTACTAAAACTGGAAATTGGTTATAATTATGATATCTTGTACTTAAGTAACATAACTCGTAGCACTGTGCATATGGCAGAAATGTATTTCATCACATAAAAATAATGTAGAAAACACAAGTACAATTTATCAGAATTATAGTCAATTTCCAGTTTTAGTGATTCATTATTGTAATTATTCAATTTCTGACGAAATGGTGAGTTGTATCACTCAGCATATGGCAGAAACGAATTCAGCACATAAAAATCATATAGAATCAACACATTGTGTACAATTATGTATCAGAAATGAAGCCATTTCCAGTTATTTTCACTTATAGTGGTTAATTCGTTTTTTTTTTTTTTTACTTGTGCTAATTACTCAATTTCTGAAAAAGGTCACTTGTATCAGCACATCAAAATCATATTGAAACAATTCCAAAGGTCATTTGATCCATGAAGTGACACACCACATAGTGAAAAAAAAAAAAAAAAAAAAGAAATCAAGTAAATCGTCTGTCATTGTATACCTGCTGATTGTTCTTACATCATACTTGCCCAGATGTTCTACTCTACAGGTAGTGTTCCTACATCCCAGAACAGCCAGAATGCCAATAATTGGTTCTATTGTGACCTTTTTTATAACGTATGAAATAGGCGGAAATAGCAAAAAGTTTACCTTTCTTAACATTCACTAAACGGAACATTGTTTTTTCACGTCTTTAGGATGTCTCCTTCGTGAAATGGATTGTTCCAAGTTTTAATTTTACTGCAAAAGTTATGAAAATCCACAAAGTGACTCACCACATGATGAAAAGGCCTCTCCTGAAAGAGACAAAAATGACAAATCATTGTCATATTGTACCTGATGATTGTATTTGTGTCATATTTGCACAGAATGTCTACATGTAGTGTCTTACATCCCAGAACATTCAATACCAATATTTGGTTCTATTGTGAATCAGCAACCTTAAAAAAAAAAAAAAAAAAAAAAGGCCTTAAATAACTTTTCTGAGCAATAGGCGTATTCACTCGTCCTACTCGTCAGGGGTAAAATAAAGTAACTTTTTTTTTCTCCATAGCTTTTTCAAATTTTACTTTTACGGCAAATGTTGTGAAATTCATCCACAAAGTGATCAAAATCGCCACTGTGATCAATGGCCTAAATGGGGGGTAGAACAATTGATACCCAAAATAAAGGCATTCACAGTATCAACCATCAATCTATTTACGTTGACTACAACAGTTATGCAATTCCATGCAATGTCCCCATTGTCTACAGGTGTCCACCCTGTCTGTAGATAGCAGTGTCTAGCAAATATGCCAAAGCAATTAAATAAAATAAAACAAAATAGGCTTGTATTGTGAAGCAGCAGGACCTTGTTAAACAGAGAAATGTCAAGTATTTGTTTCCGAGTCACTTCTAATGCTGATCTATTAATACAGCAAGATGCCTACAAATACAACAATTACTGCAACTACAGAAAGTGCTCCTAGTGTAGCCGAGTAGCTTGCAATGTCAGCCTAAAAGTGAAATATTTCCCCATAATCACAGGGGAAGCACCTTGGCTTGGTGGTTAAGATGTTGGCTTCCCACTTGGGAGACCTGGGTTAGAATCCTGGGTGCAATTACATGTTATTGTGGGCTAGATGTCAATCTTAGCCAGTCAGGATTGAACATTAAAAATCTCAAAGATCTGTTCTGTTTAGTCACTATAGAATGGATGAATTACTGGTGGTCTACTTGTTATATTGGAGATGGACATGGAGCCCGTTTTGTAGGTGATGGACGCTGCTACGGGGCTTTGCATGCCGACCTCTGTTGCTACGCTGAATACCCGTCATCGAATTTGAAGTGACTGCAGCGACTCAGGCAGGGGTGGACACAGGTAACTATGTTTACATCTTTGCTTGAGTTGGAATCAGCTGGGAATGTTGATCTGACCAGAGCTGAGAACCAAAACATCAAACATACTGCATAAAAGAAAGTTACTTGGTAAACTGGAAACTACCCAAAAGCAAAGCAAAATGGAACGCTATCGATCCTTAGGTGGATCGAGAGCAAAAGGGCCTCCCCTACACTGGAGCATTTTTCTTTATCTATCATATCAATTATGACATGTAGGCCTGTGATATTCATCTGCATTTCAGCAGGATTTACAGCAAGGGGTTGCTTAAAAATAAAGAGCAAAAAATGCAACACTTTTTAAACACTTGCAGTAATGTACAGTATTATGATGATTGACAAGGTCTGTGTGCTGCTACCGTTCACTGGCCCTGAGCGTGAGCCTCTTAACGATCACAGACACTTAAGGGCTGGAGGCCCCTCTCCAGCTCAGGTGCCCCTGGGCAATGGGCATGAGCCTGATGGATAATCCTCCCCGTATCCATTACTAAAAATAATATACAGTACATTGGCTGAACACGGTAAAAGATTGTGCACACACACACAAGACATGAGTTTGTAATATGTTCAATGTTACGATACCCTTTTAAAGTCTAGGGATGAGGTTGTAATATGAAAGCCTTACAGTGCAGAAAGAAAGACTTGACCATAAAGGTGCAAATATGGAGACAACACAGTTCAGAGTAGAAGTACAAAGTATTTTTACTCTTGACTATAAGTAGGATATTTACAATATTTACAAGCATAGCTGCGCACAAATACACATTAAACAGTAAACAGTTAAACCACTACCAGAGGACGCAAGGTGTTGCCAAAGTAACAAACGAAGCAGCTAGGTGAAACAAAAGACAGACTAACCAGATAGCTAGTAATCAGTAAAACAAAAGCCTGCATACGCAACTACTCCAACAAAAACTTAGTAAAAAAATACATGTGGTGGCAACCACCCCGGCCCTTACCTAGTGTGCTTAACAAGTCTACAAACATTGCTACACCCTTCTCTAAACCTACCTCTAAACCTAACCGCAAGCTAAGATGGTGCTTCTATTATTTTATTGTTATCAAACAAATTATCGCTTGATAACAATAATAAAAGCGGGTGGGACATGGCAACAACAGGGGCCTGTGGGTTGATGTGTGACATCATCACATCAACTGTGAGGCACGTCCACTCCTGGGCTAGGTCTGCAGCTGGAGCCTTTTGACCAAAACAGAGATTCACTAGTAGTATGAACTCACCATTGTTGAAGAGTTGGGAGATTTGCTGGACGTTGGTTTGAGAGATGGATGGTGGATGGATGGTGGTTCTGTGGTGTCGTCGGCTCTGGTGACTTACGGAGGGTGGAGGTTCCGGGGGGTCGCTGACCCTGGAGACTTTGGGGAGGGGGTCGTGAGGCGAATGGCTCACAGTTCTTGCAGCCACGATCCCCCCGTAGGAACCTGATGTAGGAGAGGGAGGCCAGGTGGAGTAGATTGGGCGGGGCCCTGAACATCTGTTGTTCCAACTCCATTCAAACAGGAGGCAGCAGGGACAGGGCCAGCGAAATCCATTTGAGCCCTCGCCCGCGGGCGCCCGTTTTCAAAACCGGGCGACCGTTTTCACAAAAACGGGCGCCCGGTTTCACAAAAACGGGCGCCCGTTTCACAAAAACGGGCGCCCGTTTTCAAAAGCGGGCGCCCGTTTTCAAAAGCGGGCGCCCGTTTTCACAAACTAGGCTATGCCTAAACCTAACTCTAACCCTAAACTTAACCTCAGTAAACCTATGCCTAAACCTAACCTAACCCTAACCATAACCTTTTGAAAAGGGCGCCCGTTTGTGAAAACGAAAACGGGCGCCCGCTTTTGAAAACGGGCGCCCGTTTTTGTGAAACCGGGCGCCCGTTTTTGTGAAAGCGGGCGCCCGCTTTTGAAAACGGGCGCCCGCGGGCGAGGTCGCTTTTGGATTTCGCCCCTGCTGGGCAGCAGGGACAGGGCTCCACAGAGAACATAAAACAAATAAAACTGGTTGAGAGTGAGTTCACAGGTGGAGGTGAGCCTTTTATAGGCAACAGGTGATGATTGGATGAGGGTGGAGTCAAGGTAACAGGCTGATAATTGGCAGATGAGGTGGCTGGGGACTTCACACCTGCAGAGGAAGTAGGGGGAGGGAGAGGAAGGGAAGAATACAAAGCAACCCTACACAAACAAACAACCTACACTATGTGGCACGTAACACCAATGACAGGAAACTCCCATACCAGAAAGATTTGGAAATAGAGAAATACAACAATGTGTACTGCAGCGAGATTGTAAACTGTTGTGACAAAAGGTTAGTCAATGGAATACAGTGTATCAATGTACAAAAATTAAAGTCGAAATCCCACTTCACTCTTCCTGTTGCACGGAGTAAAACTGTTCTGTTAAATAAGAAAATAAAAATGCACTGTGTTCTGCTGTTTACTTTACGAAAAAGTAGTCCAAGACTCCAATAAGAGAAAAGAAATAAGAGAAAAGAAGTGCTCTGCTGTCATATAAAACATAATAATACATTTTAATACATAATACATTTTTGAAGTATTACCCCAACAAATTGAAATAGAAATTGGGGTTTCAGAGAAAAAAAAAAATCAAGGTTTTAGTTTTAGGCAAAATCATGAAGCAACAATCACCCTATTTGTAGGACTATCTGTACTATCTGTAGTTGGACATTGCTCAGGTAAACAGAGCTGCAAGATTTTAAACAGACCCTTGAGGAAAAAAAGCTAATTGTCCCCAAGAGTCTGCAAATAATTACTTGCGGGAGTAGAGCGAGGGCGTGCAAGTTCGGTTCTCGGCCGTCCCTTGATCCGTTCATGGTTGTCGGCCATCCCTCAAAGTACTCCAATTAGCCAGTTTAGGTGATGATGTAATGATGAGGTAATTAAGAGAACTCGGTAAGTATCTCTAGGTATCCCTTCAAGAGAAGTATCTTTGGTCTCACGCTCTGCTCGCGCACTTGTGCTCAATGCGTGTATACACATACAACCTACTTGTGAACAATTCACAAACTGAGTGCAGGTCTAGTTGTTATGATTATTTATATTTTAATCAGAATGTGCTTTCACTTAGCATCATGGTGAATACCATAATAGGGAGTGGCATTCATGAAGCCTCACTGACGTACAGTTGTGACGTATAGTACAACTGTGTGTGTTGTTGGCCCATATTTATAGCAGGAGTGTCAATTCATTGGCGTTCCAACCGTGTGATCATGGCAGCCTTAAAGGAGTCCAAAGAGTTCCCCAAAGCGTCCAAAGAACAGAAATACGACAGGCAACTCAGACTGTGGGGTGACCACGGCCAAGAGGCCCTCGAAAACGCACACGTGTGTCTCATCAATGCAACAGCGTCCGGAACGGAGATCCTGAAGAACCTCATTCTTCCAGGTATCGGAGCGTTCACCATCGTTGACGGACACACGGTTTCTGGAGAAGATATCGGGAACAACTTCTTTCTCAGTTTCAACTGTATAGGAAAGAACAGAGCTCAGGTGGCCACGGAGCTGTTGCAAGAGCTCAACAGCGACGTGTCGGGAAACTTTGTCGAGGAGACTCCAGAGAAGCTCCTGGACAACGACCCAGGCTTTTTTCAAAGGTTCACCTTGGTCATCGGCGTTCAGTTGCCAGAGAGCACGTGCCTGAGGCTAGGCACAGCTCTGTGGAGCGCACGTATACCTTTCCTAGTTTGCAGGACGTACGGCCTAATTGGCTACATGAGACTAGTGGTGCAAGAACACACAGTGATCGAGTCTCATCCGGACAATGCCGTAGAAGATCTGCGGTTAGAAAAGCCATTTGCCGAGCTAAAGAAACACACTCAATCCTATGACCTGGACAGCTCCAAGAAGAAGGATCACAGCCACACGCCGTGGATTGTTATTGTCGCCAAATACTTGGAGAAGTGGCTTGCTGACCCCAAGCACAATAATCAGCCACCTAAAGGCAAACGAGAAAAGGAAGCCTTCAAAGAGTTGATCAGGGAAGGGATTTTGAAAAAGGAGAACGGTGTCCCTGAAGCTGAGGAAAACTTTGAGGAGGCTATCAATAACATCAACACCGCCGTAAACCCCACCAAGATTCCCGGTGCCGTGGATGAGCTCTTCAAAAGTGAACAGTGCAACAATATCACATCACAAACCCCGTCCTTCTGGGTGTTAATGCGAGCCGTCAAGCAGTTTGTTCAGAATGAAGGCGCCGGTAGCCTGCCAGTCCGGGGCACCATCCCAGACATGACTGCAGACTCCCAAAAGTTCATCAACCTTCAAAATGTCTACAGGGAGAAGGCACTACAGGACGCTGCCGCTGTGTCCAAGCACGTGGAATGCATCTTGCAGGCTGTGGGAAAGCCACCGGGGAGCATCTCTGAAAAGGAGATCAAACTGTTTTGTAAAAACGCAGCCTTCCTGCGGGTCGTCCGCTGTAGGTCCCTAGCAGAGGAATACAGCGTGGATTCATTCAATAAGGATAAAATCACTGAACAAATGGACGATCCGGACAGTCAGATGGTCTTGTACCTCATGCTGCGTGCTGTCGATCGCTTCTTTCAGCAGCACTGCCGTTACCCGGGGGTTTGTGATCACCAGTTGGAAGAAGATGCCAGCAAGCTGAGGCTCTGTGTGAATGGACTGCTCCAGGAATACGGCCTGGAGGTAAACGTCAAAGATGATTATGTCCAGGAGTTCTGTCGCTGCGGTGGCGCAGAGCCACACACAGTTGCTTCGTTTGTCGGAGGTTCAGCTGCTCAAGAAGCAATCAAGATCATCACACACCAGTTTGTACCCTTCAACAACACTTTCATTTACAATGCAATGTCTCAGACAACTGCTACCTACTCACTGTAGAAGAATGAGATGAGGTCCAATATTGCCACGGCTTGTCACGGCTTCATGTGGATCTCGGATTTCATGTGGATCTCGGATTTCATGTGGTCAGTATGTGACAGTGACATTTAATTGTTTTTGAGGACTTATGCACAGATTTGTGTGCCTGTCTGATGCACAGAAAGTGCTCAACGGATGTGCTGTATGATAAGAGCCTCTTCACACAAATATGATTGTTCTTTTCCTTTTTTCACCCCCAAATTTTGTGTCCGAGTGCAGTGAATGCATACTGTATATATACAGTATATATACTGTGTGTATGTATATACAGTATATACTATACAGTATATATATTACGGGTGTGCTGAAATATCGTTACCGTGATAATATCGTATATTCCTCAGCAATTATCGTGATTTTTGCTGAGTGATAATTCCGGGAGGAAAAACGGGTTGCAGAACTAAAATGTTAACTGACTTCTATAGCTGCTTCATTCCCAAAAAACAAACACAAGACAACAAAAACAAAAAAGCCCAGTATGATAATCATTTGAAACAAATAAAAGCTAAGATAAATACCTGAGGATATACATTAGTAAGTTTGATTTTTGTCTTTTAGTTTTTTATTGTTTTTGTTCTTCAGCTGCAGATAATAAGCATCAGCATCTTCAAATGTTCAAACCCTGTAAAGGAAAATAGGCATATTTTGGACAGTGTGGACGGAGTATATTAGGGCTGTTGCTTCTAAATTAATGTACTGTATATAGTACAGTTACAGTACATATTTAGATCAATGGGGTATATATACAGTATATACACTTTTTTCTAATGGAAATATCCTAAAACTAGATCTGTGCACAGGTCTCCACCGGCTCGGGTCACGTCACACTGGCAACAGTCACCCCCACAGGGTGTGACGTAAAAGTCACTGGTGGTAAGGTGGTGACTATGTTTCACGCCTATGGTTTCACCCCTGTAGGCAACTATTAACAACAATTGCACGGACAGGGCGTATTCTTATTTGTCATTCAAAGTTATTTTTACACAAATGAGTCTTGGAAAATTGGGTATAGGTATGTATGTATGTATGTATGTATGTATGTATGTATGTATGTATGTATGTATGTATGTATGTATGTATGTATGTATGTATGTATGTATGTATGTATGTATGTATGTATGTATGTATGTATACGGTAGTCACTATGTACAGTATGTATGCAGTCTGTGTGCTCAGAGCTAGAGATGGTCTATGAATATTAGACTACTTACTTTCCTCAAATGCAGCTGGTCAGTTCTCGTTTTGGCATCTTGGTGATGATGCCTCTGTAGCGCTGGGGGTGCCTCTTTATCCCAGATGTCATCCGCTGGAGTATATTGGCCAATGGCGTAGTACTATTTCTTCTATCTTCAGCATCTCTGGACAGTGTACAATCGAAGTATTTAGGGCAGTAGTCACTGTAGCTGTGCCCATTAATTTGTCCACCGGGGGGCACTGCAGCTCAACTATTCACACTTATGCGTACTGGAGAATGAAATTGAATGAAATTTTTTATTAACAGAGATGAGAGTTACAGTAGGCATACAAGTCAAGTACACACTGCTACAAGACTGATAACAGCTTGGAGAATTACAGTACAATTCAAGTACAACTGCATCAAATCTGAAAAAGCTGATTGGACACACTAGTTAAGCATACACTTGTTTACAATAGTGGCCAACTTGTTCATTTCATTAAGGCATTCAAATACCGTACATACATAACAACTACTTCAGTAAAATCAGAAGCAGCAAATCATGGAGGTAAAATCATAGTGGAGGTAAAAAGGGAAAAGAGAAATGTACAATGAGGAGAGGCGGGGTGGGTGGGGGGATTTTATATACAATTTTTGTTTTACAGAGGCCAGTTTCGAATTGCAGCCATCTGTAGGTGCCCTTTGAGAGCGGTTTTGAAGGAGTCAAGGGATTCACATGCCTTTATGACTGTTGGTAGGGCATTCCACATTTTGGTGGCATATGAGCGGAAGGAATTAAGACCCTTGTTTGTGCCAAATCTGGGTTGGCCAAATCTGGTTAGTAGCACTCCCTCTGGTGTTGTGGGAGTGGACCTCATTGACATTAAGGAAGTATTTGGACAGGTACAAGGGTATTTTGGTAGAGTATCGTATCTTGTGGACCAAACCCATTGCGAGATGTTGTACTCTGTTGTCAACCCTAAGCCAACCCAAACTGTCGAAGTGGGCAGGGGTGAGGTGGGTTCGGGGAGTGAGGCCAAGTAACAGTCTGACAAGTTTGTTTTGGGAGGTCTGTAGCCTTGTTTTTAAGGTTTTTGAGGTGCTGTGGTACCAAGAGGTGCAGGCATAGTCAAAGAAACCTTGTACCAGGGCTCCAGTTATGGTCTTCAGAGTGTCTTTGTTGACCAGTGAGGAGATCCTGTATAGGAATCTAGTTCTTTGGTTGACCTTTATTCATCAGCCAGCTCGCTTTCTTGAGTCACTCCATTGAAAAATATAAAAAATCACACCCACGTGAAGTGAGGGGTGGTCTTATCACCTTACAACATCGATTACAACATAATATTTAGCAACGGGTGATAATATTTGTGTTTGTGACATTTGGCTTCATTCTCAATGGCGTTTTAAAACAAGCATAGTGAGGGCTAATGTTGTTTAGTTTGGGCTTTGGGAGAAAAGCCTTTCATCCAATCAGGATCAAGGGGGTGGGCCATAGTGTAGGCCTATGTCCTATGTTAGCCTTTTGACCCCCCCCCCCCCCACTGTAGAGTGTCTTGCTACCTTGACTACCCTTGCTACACTGACTACTCCTTTAATCTCCTAGAAGTCAGTTATGCCCAAATTCCTACACAATCAGTAGCCTAGGCCTACAGCACAAGGGCCAAAGCCACAGCTTCCTGCAACAGAAGTATTTGTAGGTAGGTAGACATGAGTAACTTCGATCAATACAAGGTGGCAATAGTCATTTTCTCATTCTAAAACTAGGACCCATTTTCTTCTGACCGATTTTCTGCTGCCAGCACATTTTGATTATATTATATATTTATTAACTATAATATATTTTCTCATTGAAAAAGACCATTTATTTTTAGGCATATATCTGGGACCTTGGTAATTTCTGTCTGGCTCTGTCCACAATAAAACATGGCAGCTATGAGACCATTCTATCACCATTTCAAGTTTTAATGCAAAATGTATACAAAAACTGTTCATTTGGTATGTAGAAAAAACAATAACCACTGTCAAATTGACAAGTTTCCAAAACACACTTTTTATATCATTAAATATTACAAATAAAGTAAGCTATGACGTTTACTTGTGTACAAATAATGACCAACAGTGGAGACATATTTCCTAATGGAAGTGTAGGCGGACATCCTATTGTGAATGAAAACGTGGAATGTCACATTGTACAACGCAGGAGGAACGGTACTGCTGCTAGAGTTGTTATTGTTTTGTCTTAAAGAAAGACAAAGGCACATTTCCTTTTGGCTTCGTCTTGCTTTTAAACTGAAACTCCACTCTAAAGGTCATCAGGAGAAAAGCACAGCATGTTGCTCAATGGCAATTTCCAGAACCTGAATGAAATAGTTACTGTACCTCTTCTGCGACTGACATGTATTGACTTCAAATGCTGAAATCAAGTTGACCCATAGATTGTCTGAACCTGGACTGTGCCAGATCAGAGACCAGATAAGTTATACCAGGAAAAATGATATCAGAACTATTCCAGGAATTAGACTTACTTTTCATAATTTATATACAATCTGCACACATTACTTCTACAGAAAATTACCGTAATTTTTCGCACTATATAGCTCACCTGAATATAAGCCGAACCAGCTACACTTGTGGGGAAAATACAGTTTTTTCCATATATAAGCCGCACCTGCCTATAATCATCCTGCTAGGGCACTCTTGGTGGCCATTACCTGTAAAAATCCAAGGGTTAGCTGCACTGCTGTAAAAGCCACAGAGTCCAAAGAATGTGGAAAAAAATAACAGCTTATAGTCCGGAAATTACTGTACTTAGCATTTGCCCTTTACAACACATTTTTCTCCTGAAATAACTTACATAACCATATACAGATTCTTTTGTGTGTGTGTGTGTGTGTGTGTGTAGTTGGTGGCTTTGGTCTACAGTGGAATCGAAACACTTCATCAGTGATGATGATTCATGTCAGTCATTACCCATTCAAAGAAAACGGGACATCATTTTCACTTCAGAATAAAAAAATAAAAAAAACGTGTGCATTGAAGTACTGTAGAAACAAAACTGGTGTGTGACCGATATTTGCAGTTGCAGTCATTGAAGTCGTAGGCATATATGGTAAATATCAGTGGTTCCGCACCATTGTACTTAAATGTACATACTTGACGACACATTGTTCCATGAACGGAGAGAGTTACCAGCACATTCTATTTATTGGCAATGTCCAGAGGACTGGGCTAGAGGGAACCTCTTCTCGGGGTTCCCACAGTTCCTTGGGGCGTTGGCCCCACTGGCGCCGGCCGCATCGAGGCCTAGCGACCGCCGGTAGGCAGCGGAGAGTCTGTAGAGCACCTCGGGGGAAGGTCTAGGCTGAGCGTCTGCCTTCTGTGTCATCAGCATCTCAAACAGGGTGCTGACCTCGGAGAGCAGAGCCCCGCCCAGCGGGCCTTCCTTCTCCGGTGTTTTGCCAAACGTGGAGAAGGAGCTGCTGGAGTCGTGCTGGTGGACGTCGTGGCGGGAGGAGCCCAGGTCATCCGGGGACGGCGGTCCGTTGGGGACGAACACGTTGTCATGGTAGTCTCCGGTGAGCGGGAGCGAGAGCCGAGCCATCCACGCTGGGTCCTGGAAGTCTGCGAAGACGTCATCTGCAGGAACGGGTGACAGACAGAGAGAGGGTTAGGTTAAAATAAGTTGAAGCAATTTTTACAGATGGACTCAAGTACTTTTGTAATAAAAAGCCAGGTGGCCTGTTGTTTGGTCCGCAGTATTCTGACCATTCTGAGCAAGACTCTGAAAACATTTCTATAACATCATTAGAAGCTCACTAGGCAACATTTTCATGAAAATAAAATAAAATAATTTTTATTCTATTATGACTTAAAAAATGCCCACAATGATGGTAAAAGAACATTTTATTCACCAATTTATAATTATTCACCAATATCGCAGACCGACAGTGTGTGTACGTTCTTTTATATTGATACAGTATGTTGATATATCGCCCGATTAGAGATGAATTAGATCTTAGCCAATGAAATCAACATATAGCCAATGAAATCAACATACTGAGGTGGCCAGGTTGCCAGTTATGCAACGCAGTATAGCTGTATAGCTACATAGCTGCAGCTAATCTGAGTGAAGTTAGCACCCCATGATTTTTCAACTTTTGGAAAAAAAAAAAAAAAAAAAAAAAAAAGCTCATTATATATAAATATTCATATAAAATCAATAAAAACAGCACAAATGCCAATTTCAGCGGCACATCGAGCACTAAAGGATGAGCCCACTTTAGTCCGTTTTGGACCAAGTGCGGGGTGCAGATTGACAAAGCTCAGGACCTATAACTTCAATTATCTCCAGAATGGTAGCAGCACAAATTCTGAAATTTACGGCACAATTCAGCACAAATAGAGCACTAAAGAATGACACCATTTTTATTTTATTTTTATTTTTTCAAAATTTGAAAAATTATGGGGTGCCAAGTTCACCCTGGTCTGTAGGTACAATTCTCTACCTACAGTCTACTAGGAAACTACAGTCTGTAGCATGGCTTCACTTCACCACCAAGCAACAAAACAAACAAACATAAAGACATAAATCTACCATTGCTGCTGATAAACGGGGAGGAGAGACCTGGGTGAACATTGGAGCAGCTTACCCTGGAATATCATTTAAACAGAACTATTTCAATAGACAAAATGATTCCTTGAACTGTCGTGAAAATGTAATTAATTGCCTGCATCAGTGAGAGAAGGAGACACTGTGTGGAAAACGTGTCTCAAGGTTCGGCCCTACTGTGTACAATTGGGCCTCAGATTAAAAGTGCTGTATGTGTTGCCTTAAAAACAGGATAAGGGAAATCAGAGGGAAGAGTATATTTATCTGCCTGTTGTGAACAGGCATTTCCTGCCATCCTCTTGAGGAGCAGGCCTGTCGGAGTGGTTAGCGTGGTCACACACAAAATGAGCACGTACACACTCCAATGTGCTGAAAAGACACTTAAAGCCACACCATTTTCTGGAGTCAAGCATTCCAGGCATTTTCGGAGATGCAAAAATCAGGGTGTGTCTGAATGTCTCTTTTGGCCGACATAAAAACCCAAACACTGAATCACTGTCTTTTCCTTTTGTTTTATTCCATGTGCCGAATGTGTGCAACAGTGTTGATTTTGTGAGCTTGTGAAACTCAACATCGACCTTTTTTGAAATAGTCATATAAAATCAAGTCTGATTAGACTTAGTGCTGCGTGTGTAGCATAGTACATCTGTAGCCTATACAATGGGAAAAAGTAGGGAAAGCAAGAAAACAGCAAGGGAAAAAGTTAACTCGCAATTGATTGACTTCCTCTTGTTTTTTGGTGCAACCCCTCTTCCTCTAATGTCATTCTCCACTGTTGAATCTAATTAGGTTCATGGCCTGGAAAAAGCTTTACTACTGGCCCTGTGGTCTCTTTCATCTAATCACAACCAGACACAAGGCATGTGCTTGCACTCACTCACACACCCACCCACACACACCCACACACACACCCACGCACCCACACACCCACACACCCACACACACACACACACACACACAAGACCTTCAATAGTAACATGAAATTAACTCAATTAACACTGTTTGCTTTTGTGAGGAAAATTAAGCAACTTTAGAGAACACTAACTGTACCTTAAAACCAGTTACACCCAGACTTAACATAAAAAAAATAATTTTATGTATATATATATATATATATATATATATATATATATATATATATATATATATATATATATATATATATATATATATATATATATATATATATATATATATATATATATATATATATATATATATATATATATATATATGCAGACTAAAACCAAGCATAGAAATGACATGTGACTAAGACTAATTAAGCATCTTGTCCAAAAGACTAAGACTGACTAAATCTAACAAATGACTGCCAGAAACAACAGTGTTGATTGCGTTAAGTAGTGACAGTGACAAAGAGAGAGAGAGGGGGCTGCCTCAAAGCATCTGAACCATGGACATCATCAAAAGCAGTGCTGTGATCACATGGCTGGCGGCCCCTTTCTGAAGTCTTCCTCACAACACCGGGCCAACTCAGGAGCAGCTCTATAGTACTAATATGCTGCTGAACCATGTAAAGCAGCCTTCAAACATGCTCTAGCGAGACCCGGGGCCGAGGCATGCTGGTTCCTGATCAAGGTCTACTTGTGTGCAACTGACACGGAGCGTGGCGAGTCAGCGATCAAAGACAGCGGCCCACATCACAGCGAGAGGTCGAGCGGATTTCAGTTGAAGTGCATCGGCCCTGTAAATAGTGGCCTTTTTCATGACAGGCCATATCTTTTGTTTAATCTCTCTCTCTCTTTTATTGCGCACATGTGCGATTGCCAAAAAACACAGCTGTAATTTGGGATAAGCTGCTCCCGTTGGCTTGAACATTGTGGACCATCCAACTGGCCATCTCTGACCCAGAGAGGCATTAGGTGAAGTAGAAGCTGAGCGCTGTGCACATTGTACTCCCACGCCAAAGATTTACTCGTGTCTGCCTATATGCCTCCTGTGTTGACTTTAATACAGCTGGTCTGCCCGGGTGCAAAGAGACTACATGGTTCACCAAGTAGCTTGACTATTACTTCATTATTGGAAGCAGACGAATCCTTCTAATATATAGCACACGCCAAATGCCTAGAGGAAACACATGCACTCAAGACCAAAGCCATAAATGTGCACACACCTTGGGAGGTAGTTTGGCATGTGGTGAAACACAAAGCTGTGGTTTAGGCTGAAAGAAACCTCAGCAAAGTAAGTAAGTAGCCACTGATAGAGCCCATTAAAGCCTAACTAACATGTTGATTAGAGCAAAGCCAAACTAATGGTAATTGTTTTATAATGTAATGCTAATGCATATAATAATCCATCCATCCATCCATCCATCCATCCATCCATCCATCCCAGTACAACACTATAAGATAGACCAACATGCACATGTGTCACTCTGCCCTCAGGCAAAAACGCCTAATAAATGTGTGCATGTGTGTGTGTGTGTGTGTGTGTGTGTGTGTGTGTGTGTGTGTGTGTGTGTGTGTGTGTGTGTGTGTGTGTGTTCGCGCGTGCGCATGTATGCGCGCACGTGTGTGTGTTCACTTCTGTCTGTGTGTGTAATGTGTCCCCGGAGGTCTGCAAAAATCAATCAACATCTGTAAAGGCAGGCAGACTCGGAGGTCTGCAAAAATCAATCAACATCTGTAAAGGCAGGCAGACTCACACCTCTGTAATCTTCTCTCGTAAAATGGCCTGTGTCACTCTACTCTAAGGTGAGTTACACTAAGAATGGTGCCTGCAGGGCAGCGGTGACTCAACTATGACACGAACACCACACACACACACACACACACACACACACACACACACACACACACACACACACACACACACACACACACACACACACACACACACACACACACACACACACACACACACACACACTGACCTTCCCCGCCCACACAGGATACCTCTCACTGACACACTCACCCCGCCACGGTCCTTTGTTTCCTATCTGTTATACTAGCTGCACTGACTTAACATGAATTCTCTCACAATCTTCACACAAGGATGAAAAATCCCCGTACTGAGCCCCAAGGCTCCTTGGGTAAAAAAAAATGATTCAGTGAGGGCTTTTATCAGCATGAACAAAGGCGGGCCCCCTGGATGCCTCTGTTAAGAACAATATTAGGAAGAAGTTATATGTACACTATAGGCCTATGTTTACATAGTGCCCTATATGGCAGGCCCCAACCTAATTAAAGTTTTTTTTAAATAGTCGCTCAGTGGTGTGATGCATTGTGAGCTTGTAAATGGGGTATTTTTGCTAGTAGCCATATGACTAAGCACTGTACACAGTATATCTAATGTAGGGTGTGTACGTGGGTATAAACCTGCTGTTGTTTCTGCCTGGTATGACAATCTTTGTTAGAAGATACATTTTTTAAACCTCAACAGGCATACACAGTCATGCACTGAACACACTACACCTGTAGGCAACGAATTATCAAACTGTTAAAATGCTGTTGAAGGTGCCCGAGAGGCTAGTCTAGCTTTGCGATATGACTGTGCCATGTAGAAACTGAGCTGGTTAAAATACCAGTTAAAATACGTCATTCAAGTAACACATGGTGAGCTTGTAGATCAGCTGCATTTACCACTCCCCTCCGCCTCTCTCAGTGCAGGAATATACAGTCTACAACGATGTGTACACATGGACATAAAAGGGGCCACAGCCCCTGCCCTTTTACGTCTAAAACGCAGTCTTGTGACAAGATAACATTGCCGATTCTGACAACGTAGGGTGACGTGATATCCATATCCATACTATAACTAAGGAAATGTCTGTCTGAATGTCTGAATGAATGCAGGTCTGAAACCCGCGTAACTCCTCGCTGGCTGCACCAATTCCTGTGAATTTTCACACAGCCGTTCAGCATAAGATTATGGAGAGAGTGACGAAGCCCTTTTTTCAGATGAACACATCCCTGATTAATAATGGCTTAACATTGGCAATTCCCTTTTCAGCCATACAGGGCAATGCAAATAGCAAAACGTGAGCGTGCGCGCGCGCACACACACACACACACACACACACACACACACACACACACACACACACACACACACACACACACACACACACACACACACACACACACACACACACACACACACACACACACACACACACACACACACACACACACACACACACACACACACACACACACACACACAGTTAAGACTGGCCATTGCACTGCTGCGTATTAAAGCACTCCATCAAAATACTTCATACTGTATATTCACAGCAGGTAAGGTCCTAGTTGACCTAAATTAAGTACTGCATATCAGTGTTCAAACAAATTAAGAGGGAACATCGTACCGGTGTTGTTGAGCAGGTTGGCAATGCCTTCCTCCAGCTGGGGGTCTATGGGAGAGTCTCTGCCTGCCTCCCAGTCTACGTCTCCAGCCTCACTCTCCCCATGGCCACTATCCTTGGTACTCTGCCAGTCCTGACAGTCCTGTCCTCCAGACCTAGAAGAGAGAGAGACAGATAGAGAGAACAGTCAGGCATTTGAGCCAAGAAGAGTAGTGATCACCACAAGTGGTCACCACATTTCACCCACATTTGAGTAAATATGGAGACAGCCAGAAAGGAAGTTGTTGTTCACAGAAATGCCTAAACGCTAAATTGGTTAAAAGAGTAACACAAGCTGCTGAAGTGATGCCTCTAAGGTTTCCACAAACACGGCAGAAACTGAATGTGGGCACAAAGACTCTAGGTTGGTGTTTCTAGTTTGTTATGGAATTCCAGCTGGTGGCATTTACAGCAAAGGTCAGCAGACTGTGACAGTGCAGCTTATGGTCCAGAGGCTATGAAGGTTTAATACGGGTAGCTATATTGTGTTTTTATTGCCTGATATAAAAACATAGGTCTCATTTATCTATGAGGTGTACAAACCATCTTAATTTTTGAAAAAAAGTTTTGATTTATGCCACAACAAGCAATAATCTTATAGTAGTCCGAGTGCATGCATGCGTGTGTTCGTCTGCCATCTGTGTCAGCCAGTCAGTCAGTCTGTCTGCATCACTCATGCTTGCGTACCTGCGCGACACGCATGCGCCCGGAAATTCCTGAACACGATGAAGTCCACCTGATTTGTCATCTATCTATGTGGCATCAAAAGCTGGTGAAGCGGTGTCAATTCTTATCTCATCTCTAAGACAACATTGCGGTTGCTGAAGGTGCTGCTTCCTGGCACCGAGTTCTGAGTCACACCGTCGTTACAGTAAACACTGGCTCTTGCTATAGCCTGTCGTTTGAACACCCCTTTCTCTCTCAGTGACTGACACACACACACGCTCTTTCCCTCTCTCTCTCTCATTCCAACACACCAACAAACATGCGCGTGCACAGACAAAGACACGTATGCCCACACACTGGCACCCGTGGGCTTATGAGACATGCATCCCGTCATTTGAGGTTAAGACCACTTCCTCTTTGATCGACATCATCTTCACGTTTTGTTCCGATTACGCTCATTGACTAGTTTTCAATCAGGAGCAAATTGTGATTCAAAGGGCAGCTACAGTAGTATTTCCTTCCCTCTTGTTTCTACTGTTATTTTTTTTTAAGTCGCATGGTCCAGGATAAAGTTAGCATCATGTGACCTCTGCTGTCAAATAAAGCGATCATAAAGCATAATATGGAATTGACTACACAGGCCTGCAGGGGTTAGTGGGAGGACATAGCCTGCTTTCTATAACAACCACCTGGCTCTTAAACAAAGACGTGATAGTCTGAAAAAAGACGTGGGGAGGAGAACAGTGAAGTGAAAAGAAGAGTTTTTCCCTGGAGCACCAGGAAAATGTATAGGCATATATTTTAAACAATAGTGCAGAAACACTTCTGAAAGCAAATCTGTTGTTTTTTCCACCCAAAACGTTTTTTGCATATTTTGTCTTGTAGAGCAGTACTTTCCAACATGGACTTTCCATGTCAAGGCCCATTATTTAGACAAGCCACGGACCACCATTTGATGATGGATTGGCCTCTTGGACCCCAAACTGTCCACAACTGCCCCCAATTCCATGCTGTATTAATGTGGTACCATGAAGAGACATAAGAGACAAACAGTAAAACGATTATTTTACTGTCTCTAACAATAATAATTTAACAGTTGAAAGCGTAAAATGAAACCAACTCCATCATTTAGGCGGGGACCACTTGGAACCCCCTCCATGAGCATTGGTGGTCCCCGGACCACAGCTTGAAAACCACAGTCATAGAGCTGTTTTCTTTTAGATGAGAAGGAGGATGAGGGGTAAATGAACTAACCTGCCGGTGCGATGAGAGTACTTGTTGCCACGGAAGTTTGGCCTGGGTTGCAGCCGGCCTTGGCGGAGCAGGGTCAGGAGTTGGGAGATCTGCTGTAAGAAGGAAGACAGGAGAGGCCATTTTAGTCCATTTGCCAGAACGTGAACCCAGGCATGGTGAGTACACCGAGGGTTTTATGTTAGCATCCGGCAGTTTCTGCCTGCTGGGAACCCCAAGTCCCTACATTTCTAACTTGCATTATGTTGAGCAATTTTCAGAATTTCCATAATATGTGACCATGCAATTAACAAACTATAGAAAGCAAAATAAAGTCAAAATGTCATCATGTTTTGTAGCATGTGATATGTCCAACTAGGGGGTTTCATGATGCTCAATCCATTGGGGTCGTTGGGCTACAAAGGGCAATCCTAGTGGTAGGACTAGGATTGCCCTTTGTAGCCCAACGCTACAACCCCATGGATTGAGCACATTTGGGCCAGTGCTATGGCAGTTTTCATCCCAAATGGTGTTTTTTTGTATGCAATATGTTGACATATTGTGGCAATTATGAAAACATATGCTAGTTAGCTGAACAATGTTCAGTTCCAATGAGATTAACAAGCGCGGGAGCACAGCAGGTGTGAAATGGATAAATATTATTTCTGTGTGAGGCTCCGAGTATATTATGTGGGATCCTAACAATGGCCAGGCCCTCACCATTATTTTATGCTGACAGCTTTGTTATATTAGCGGACCCTGTGGGGGACCCTGGCATGGGCATCTGTGTGTGCATGCATGCCAGCGTGCAGTACTATTTGCGTGTTTATGCACACGTGCGCTTTTTTTTTTTTGCAGGGACAGGAAAGGGCCTCTGCGTAAAAGTCTATTCTTCTTTGACCCGTTTCCTTCCAGGATAGACCTCAGAAATATGGACCTGTGGGGGGTGGGGTGGGGGGGTGATGGAGGGTTGTGGGGGGCGGCAGAAAGTCCCTCCCTCACTCAGTCCACCAGGCCTCTTCCTTAGAGTCCTCTTGGGAGAGACCTCAGAGGCCTAAAGTGCCAACTAGGGCGGGTAGCGCAGGACGCAGGAGGAAAAGCTGGGTTAAGAATCAGCCTCCGGCTTCCTGCACTTTACTAATGGAATTCACGTGAGGCCGTCGGGGACGGGCCAAACTCTTTGTTCTCTGTCTGCGGGGCGTTGTTGTCGGCCTGGACTTTTAACATTCTATAATGTCTCCATCCTGATGGTGGGAAGGCTTGACTATTAGTCCTATGACAAAACTGAAAACGTGCCCCAATAGTGTCGCACTTAACAAATACAAATACAGACATAGCTTTGTAATTGCGTGGGCGTTTGCGAGTGTGCATGCGTGCGTGCATTTGTGCATCCTTACATATTTTTGACCTACTACAATAGTTACACTCAACCAACTCTAGTCTTTAGAGCTGAACGGTGACGTCAGAGCGCCTGGCCCATAAGCGAATTCATTCACCCCTTCATTTTCCTAGTAGACTTTTACAAAATGATTTAAATAAAAATGCACGCTGTGGACAAAGCCAACTGAGTTGTGACAAATCATGACAATAAAGACAATGTTTTGAGCCAATCAAATAGTTTGTAAGAAGTAAAATGAAATCCTTTATCCTGTTTTTTATTCTTTTTTTGGTCCAAAATATTGTCTGTGTTGTCATGATATGTCACGACCGGAGTTGTCTTTGTCTGTGGAATAATTGCCTTTATATAAATCATTTTTTGAAAAGCCTATGATGAAAATGAACAGGGAATTTACCTCTGGACCGCGGGGCGACGACATGGGGGTGGGACTGCGCAGCTCTATAGTAAACCATATTTTCTTTATAGCTGAACCATAGATTCTACTTTAAAGGCAATTGTGACCTGTACGTTACTGCGGAATATTTCTCAGCTGCCCTGCTGCTGTTTGCCTTTCGTCACAGCAGGCTCAGTAAGAGTGATTTGGGCCATTTGTAACAGACAGTCTGCAGCCCTTACATGTCAAAGCGGTGTTACCTTACACCACACATTCGCTGCAGTTTACTTTGGCTGGCTTGGCTTCACCCCCCCATAAAGGATCGCAGCACTTCACTGATTCTCCCTGGCACTAACCCCCACTCTCGCTCTTTCAATACGAATATGATATGTGATATATTGAGTAGAAAAGGACCGGCCCTATTTCTCAGGGGAGGGTATAGGGGAGCCGCCGGCTCGACTGTCTCTGACACATGAGCACCTGAATAAACGCTATGCTTTAGCTCTAAAATCATCTGTCAGCTGTCCCTTTAGGCTGTCTGCTTAAGTCATGCAACAGGCTAAAATAGCAGAGAGGCCACTGGGAGATTTTAAGGGAAGGAGGGGGTCGTCCCCCACCATGCCCAGTAATGGATTTCCCGTGAAACCGTGAGGTAAACAATGTCTGCAATAACTTTGCTTTGGTTACGCACGTAGGGACAATGTAAAACAATTAAGGACCATGTGTGCTGAAATGTAACAAATTAGTTTGTCAAACCTGTACTTCCGGTGAAGCCGAGGACAGCTCGATGGAGTTGTCTCCAAAGGCGGCCATGGACAGTCGGACCAGGTTCCTCAGCATCTGCCGATGTTCAGCATCCTGCCTCCCTCTGCCCTCCGAGCTTTTGGGCCTACGGAGCGTTGCTTGTGCCGAAGATGGCAAACCCGCCGCAGCCGCCTCCTCCTCCTCTCCTTCGGGTCTGCTCTGGGAGTCGGAGTCGGCGCCGCGCCTGATGGTGTTGGTGTGCGACCCAGAAGAAGACGACGAGGAAGGGTTTCTGGAGCTGCGGAGGGTCCGGTACGGCGTCGCCGGGGTCCGAGGCAGAGTGCCATCCAGTTCTATGCTCCCGGGTTTCCTGAGCGTTCTGCCATGGGAGATGGGTGGAGCGGCGTCGGCCTCTGGATACCCCTGGGGATGCCCGCAGGACGTCATGCTGTATTGGCTTCCAGAACGCTGCTCTGCGGCCATCAGGGACTGTGGGTTCAGCGGCTGGGCCTCACTCTCATCCTCTAGGGGCTCTTCCTTCCGTCCTCGGAGGACAGGAACGAGCTGAATGTCTGACTTCCTGATGTTCTTCTGCGGGCGCCGCGGATGGCGCGTGTATGTCGACTCGGCCTGCCTGCAGTTGTAGGCCCGGTTGTCCCGTTTGTCAGGGCGGCAGAAGGTGGTCACCAGGGCGATGGCTAACAGCAACAGGAGGCAGGTGGCCCCGAGGCAGATGGCTATCATCATGGTGAAGCTCAGCTGGCGGTGGTTGCCGGGAGACGAGTTCTTGAGGTGGTCCTTCAAGTTAATGAAGGTCATTTCCAAGGTGGCCTTCGTGGCCAAGCTCGGCGTTCCCATGTCGGACACGGAAACGTCGACCTTGAACGTTTTGCCGATGAGTTCGGTGGCGTTGGTGGTGTTGACAAACAGCTGCCCCGTCACGTGGTTCAGCCAGAACAGCCCGGTGGGATTGCCGTCGGTGATGAGGAAGCTGAGCTGTCCATTCAAGCCAGAATCTGGGTCTTCTGCCTTTATGGTTGTAGCCAGGAATCCCACCAGTCCGTCGCGTGCCGGGCGACTGATGGGTGAATTGGTGGATCCCTCGTCCACACCGTTCCCCAGTTCGGTCACAATCTCACCCCTATCTGCGTTGACAGGAACACTTAGAGATGCCACTCCTTTCACAGGCTTTGGCTCGGTGATGGTTGGGTAATTGTCGTTGACGTCTTGGATATCAATATGGACTGTGGTGGTGCTGGTGAGAGGTGGGTGGCCCTGGTCAATGGCCTCCACAATGAACGAGTAGCTGCGGGACTCCTCATAATCCAGAGACTGCTGGACACTGACCACACCACTGGTCGGGTGGATGGCAAACGACGCAGTGTGTGATCCGAGTTCGTTGGACTCCCGTATGGAGTAGGACACCCTTCCACTAAGCTCCAGATCTACATCATGGGCATCTACTTTGAGAGCATGGTAGCCAGCAATGTTGTTTTCCTGGAAAGAAGCCCTGTAGTTGGAGGCGGAAAAGACTGGGGCATTGTCATTCTCATCCAGTATGTGAACGGTGATGTGTCGAACACAGGACAGTGGAGGGTCTCCATAGTCCTGGGCGAGCAGAGTGATATTATACTCCATAACCTTCTCTCGGTCCAGGCTGCCATTGGTCACAATCATGTAGTTGTCCCCGTGAATCCTTTTGAGGCGAAATGGGCCAGATCCTTGCTGGATGTGGGCATTCATCTTGCCATTGTCCCCTGAATCTGCATCGGAGACCATGACCAATGCCAGGAATGTGTCCTCTGGCGCCCCTTCCAACACGGTGGCTATGGGCGAGTCGGGCGGCGTCCAAGTGATGTGGATCCTCGGCGCGTTATCGTTCACGTCCTTTAGCTTGATGTGAACTTTGCAGTGGGAGGGGATCGAGTTGGGTCCGTGGTCGCGGGCTTGAATGTCCACCTCGTACGAGTGCTTGGCCTCGTAGTCCAACAGGCCTTTCAGGGTCACGTCCCCGGTTTGGGGATGCACACTGAAGAGCTTCTGAACCTCTGGAGGTGCATGCTTGCTGAGGGAATACTCCACTTCCCCATTAGCGCCTTGGTCGGGGTCAGTGGCCTTGAGGTTGACCACCAGTGTTCCTTGGGCCGTGTCTTCGGCCAGCTCCACAATGGGCGTGCTGTCCTCAAACGTGGGGCTGTTGTCGTTAGAGTCCAGAATGTTTACTCGGACTAAGGTGCTCCCCGACCTCGGGGGGTTCCCCTTGTCCCAGGCCAGCAGGGTGAGGTCGAAGGAGGCCTGGACCTCCCTGTCCAGCTCCTTGATCACCACCAGCTCCGCCTGCTTGGTCCCACCGGGGGCCACCCTCACATCCAGCGCAAAGTGCTGGTTGACGGACAGCGAGTAGGTCTGGAGGCCGTTGGGCCCAGCGTCGGGGTCCACCGCCCTGTCCAGCGGGATTCTCATCCTCAGGGTGGCCGTCTCCGAGATCTCCACCTCCTGCAGAGGACCGGGGAAGCTGGGGCTGTGGTCGTTGAGGTCCATCACCTCCACGCGCGCCCTCAGGAACTGCACGGCACCGCCTTTCCTGTACAGGACGCTGAAGGCCAGCTCGCACAGGTCCGCGCCCCGACACAGCTCCTCCCTGTCCAGTCGGCCAAGGGTGGAGATGACGCCATCGCGGGCACCGACGGAGAAGGGCAGGGCCTGGCCGTGCTCCACCACCTGGAAGTCCTCCAGGGAGCCCCCGCTCTCGTCCCTCTGACGCAGGTCGTCCACCAGGCGGCCGACCCGCGTCCCGGCCGGCTGCTCCTCCCAGACGCGGTACATGAGGGTCAGCGGAGACGACTCAGAGGACTGGGCCTCGCGGCCAACGCTCAGAACCAGCAGTAGAACCAGCAGCATGGTGGCGGCAGACGGCAGCTGTCTAATACCTAAATGGGCATTTTCTATCATTCAGAATGATAAGAGGCCACTCAAATCTTATCAAATTAGGTACCTGGCCTGTAATGTAAATATACTGCTCTACCGTTGATTGAGTTTGAGTAGAAGTAATATTATGTATTTCAACTAAACATTACAACAATCAAAAGGATGGCATGTAACAAAATCTCCACTGAATTAACAAAAATCTTGAGGTCTATAATAAAATAAAAATGAAGTGTTTAATAATAATATTCTAACTAAATAATACAAACTAAATGATACAATAAAATAATAGAACTACATAAAACAATACATTGATTCTAAGAACATATAAAATGCCAACAACTGCAGTCTAGACAGGACATAATTACAGAAGTGTATAATTAGAATAACAGCCTCTATCTTCCGCTCACACAATCCTGCTTTCAATAACTAAACGCTACTAGACAATCTATCCTACTGGATAACGCTCTATGTTCTACCAAGAGCTCCATTCAAAACCATCTGTTTTCCAACACACACCATCCATATTCCAAACAATGGTACAATACACTATTCTACCCTGCTCAAAACGACAACAGCCACTGCCTACTAGCATTACTCACTCACAATGCTGCTGGCTCCCAGCCTCTCCACTCATACGGTATTCCTTCTCTCAGTAAAAGTTTGGATCTGACTGACTGAGGAAGTTTGGATACAGGACTCCACATGCTGGGAAGTCACAGCCAATCAGAGCGGAGGGGGCTGTTCCTCCAAATGCAAATCCAGGCTCTCTCCAGGCCCATGAAAAAAAAAGTTGAACTCTGGCGAGGCCGGGCAGAAGTTGAGAGAAATCCGTAGTGCTTTTAAAGAAATGTGATGCCTCCCTCCCTCTCCAGCACCCTCCCCCACCCCCCACCCCTAAAGTCTGGATAAATTTATCACAGGCTGGATGCTGGCATCTTAAATCATTTGCAAAATGTGACATTTTACCCCAGAGGGGTCCGACACACTACAAGAGCGCATGTATGTGAAGTCCGTCTCACTGACGAACATTCTGGTCTCGTGACAACAACAAAAAAAAGTCTCCCTCATAAATATGGAGAATGTGGATCCACTGTCATGCAGAGCTCTGTTCAGTATGCTTTAAAGTCATCTTGTGGAGACACTGGGGCTTTTCTGTTAAGCACCACAGCAGTAAATTCATTCATTCGCTTGCTTTGGTTTTTAACGTCTTGTGCCTGATCTTTACGGCCGAGGACATCCAAGAAAGACAATGACGGCCATTGTCAGATCCCAAGGACCAACAAACTGACTGAATGCAGAAGTCATCTCTAGTGGGAACTTTGGAATCCTTGAAAACAACAAATGGCAATGAAATAAATGCTTAAAAATCAGAAGCATGTTAATAATAAGAAAAATGTCAAATGGGTTGTTTCCACGTGTTCAAAATGAGTTATAGGACCAGTTTTGACAAACCACAGCCGTGGCAGGCTGTGCTTAATGTTTTTCCAGCTTGCCCAATGTTTATTTATCATTCAATGCTGACAAAATCCTGCGCCTGACAAAAAAGAAATCACACAGAAAGACATTTCAAGCATATCACTTTCCTCTCAGTTTGGAGGTGGGGTGGGGAGGGTCATGAAACCTAAACAAAGCCATCGACACCGTCAGCCAATGAAAGCTTTTCACAGAGTGATAATGCAGGCCAGAGGGGTGGTGATAACTCAGGGAAAAGATGATTGCGGAGATAGAAAGAAAACCACTTTGCCTGCGGTACGTTTTCGGGGTCATAGTTAAGTAGGTCTTTGGTCTATACACATAAGATACCAGTTTGGGGTATATACCACCCCCCACAGCTCACACCAACCTTGTCTATCCAAGTGAGACATCCTGTGTGGTACACAGAGGGCATGGGGTCAGCCAATACGATTAGGATATCTCTAAAACAAACACGGCATCTCTCTCTCACACATTCTGGCCCCCACTCTGAAGCTTATTTCAACTCTGACAAGTGTGTGTGTGTGTGTGTGTGTGTGTGTGTGTGTGTGTGTGTGTGTGTGTGTGTGTGTGTGTGTGTGTGAGTGAGAGAGAAGACAGAGACGAGAGGGAGACTGTGTATGCCTCTTGCCTCCACAGTTGCTTAGCCAGTGCACTAAAACACATTTGCACATGCAGACATACTGCACGCACGCGCGCGCGCACACGCACGCGCGCGCGCACACGCACGCACGCACGCACCCACACACACACACACACACACACACACACACACACACACACACACACACACACACACACACACACACACACACACACACACACACACACACACACACACACACACACACACACACACACACACACACACACACACACACACACACACACACACACACACACGCAGTGTGCACTCTGCAGTTTAATTAGTTTAACATGTGTAAATCTTCACATCTGTACACGTGTTAATGAATACGTTTTAATTGGAGAGTTAACAAATTGTCTATAAGCGCTCAATCCAATATTTTTTGCACTTTTTGGAAATTTTTGAACAGACAGACAAACAGACACAGAGAAAAAGCTACAGTATCTCCTGTGGTCAAGGGGATTCCCCTTTGAATGGTCAGTAAACGTTTGGTTTCTCACCGGGGGACCAGGGGTTTGAATGCTGCTTGTTACTGTACATGTGGTCAGAGCAAAATAACCAGCCTAGGTCAAGAAGTGATTAAAAATACAACATGCATGTGCGTGTGTGTGCATGTGAGTGTGCGTGCGTGTGTGGGTGGGTGCACTGAATGATTTTTATTATCTTATTTTCATGCAGTGAAACATTCTGACTAATCATGACATGCACTGTGAACCCACACGATCATGCACACAAGACGAACATGAATGAATTAGTTTTCGTTTACATGCATGATTTTCGTGCAAAGCTTTAGGCTTATTTTGGAGAGTTCCCTGACCAATTAGCATCTCAACTTTTGTTGATTCTGTGGATTATCTAAGCATTCTATTAATCTATCTGGGCTATTGTGTCAAGGAAAGAAAAGATGCAATAATAGATACAATAACACTAGGATGCATAAAACAACAAAGTAACAAAACGTCTTTAGTGTTTTAAAATACATAAGAGTGGCAGCAGATCTGCAGGTTCCCCTCATCTATTTGTTTTTTTACTTCTAATTTTTTAAACCCAGTGCCAATTTCCTTAAGTGATCCTGGGGAGGCAGTGGACTGGCCTCATGTTTCCTTCAATGTATGAGGAGTCCAAGCTGCCTCGGGTATATAGGCCAACAGCAGTATTTCAATTATCCCACAAACAGGGAGCCGTGCTGTGTAAGTATTTAACATGTGAAGCGATATGCTCCACTTTCTTGTATACCCAGATTAAAAAAAGGATTTCATTGTGCAGACTTGGCACTTGGTGGTAATATCACACACCAACCATCTTTTGTAAATCTATACCAGCCAATGTTTTCCTCCTCCTAATGGTAGTGGCCTGGACAGAGTCAGACATCTGTAGCCTGAGGTCTGAAACACAGTAAGACCAGAGTCTCGTTGTACAAATACCTTGCTTTACCTTTTGTTATAGGTCTCTCCCTCCTCTCTCTCTCTCTCTCCTACAGTACCTCTTATTAGGTCTCTCTCTCTCTCTGTCTGTCTCTGTCTCTCTCCCTTCTTACAGGCATCTTTACTTGTTGCGTGAGCAGAGTAAGCGCAAGTAAAGCAATTGGTTCACGATCGTCGAGGTGATGACGTAATGGCCATCTCCTGAAGAAGATTCTGCAAAAACAATTATTAATTGTTAACAAGAAAATATAAGTCTTGGTTTGCTTGCTCTGTTCACGCAAAAGTAGGCCATGGCCTACTTGTGCGCAATACGCAAGTTTGCACTCTGCTGAGTGCAGATCTAGTTCATTTGCTGTTTCTCTTTATCTCGTTCCACCTTCCTCTTCTCTACAGTATGTGTCCCACTTATCCTCGCTCTCCACTGATGGCAACACGATATACAGTTGGAGCTTGTTCCGACTTATCTGTCTCTGGCCCCTCGAGAGAAAAAACACACACACACACACACACACACACACACACACACACACACACACACACACACACACACACACACACACACACACACACACACACACACACGTGCAAACAGTTCACTTGACTGGCTCCAACCACAGCTTTGATGTGGCTGAGAGTTGTGATGCTTAATGCCTGCACGTCTGATTGCCACATTTTTACTCATGTGCGGATCGACATCTGTGTGTACATGTACGGCGCGTGTGCACATACGCGCTTGTGCGCATGCGGCTATGGGTTGTGCGGGTGTATAGGATTTCAACATAAACACAACCTTCAGTGTACAACCCCCCCCCCCCCCCCACCACCACAGCTACTACTCACTCCAAACAACTAAAAAATGTCCTTTCTCCTTTGGTTTTTCCTGGGGTTTGGGTGCCTAAACATCATTGTGCTTTGAAAACAATAGCTGGTGGTGGTCATGGAAAACAGGAAGATGTGAGAGAGAGAGAGAGAGAGAGAGAGAGAGAGAGAGAGAGAGAGAGAGAGAGGAACCGAGCCGCCTCGGCGAGAGACAGACGCTCTGAGGAGAAAGCTGCTATTTCGGATGGTTTCCTGACAGATAGAGGATATGTTACGGAGACTGGTAAACAAGACAGAGCAGCCAAGAAGTAAAGTGACGTGTGTGTTTGTGTTTGTTTGCGTGATCACAGTGATTATAAATGAGGTAAAAATATAGTTGCAGACAGAGAGACACCGAGGTATACAGGGATGACGAAGAAAACACACAGGCTGCAGTGATCGCTGCTACTGTACTGTAGGCAAAACATTTGGACAGATAAGCAAATAGACTGAACAAAGAAAAGGACGTTCCTGTTTGCCATGGCATCGCAGAGGGGACGTCTGCTGCGTCACTCTCAGATACACAATAAACAACAAGAATATAACATTCTCTTCTCATGAAATAGAGTGAATGGGCAAAACCTGTTGATTTTTCGACGAAGAGGAGGGGAGGAAGTCAGTGGAGACATCACTTTATGAGACAATGGAGAGCCTAGCTAAATCTCAGGGTCACGAAAAATTCCTGCCTAAAGGCCAGAGATGGCCGAGCCTTCTCTGATGTAGACCCCAAATTATAAATGACCTTTATACCATGGCTTTTAACCCCTGATTGAGTTTCTTCAGTCCATGTAATGTTTTGTTTCACTGCCTAACGCTGCTGCGTCTTGTACTTTTCAGTGATGTGTCTCAGTTGTTTCTGTGTTTACACAATGTATTAAACTGTACAACGTTTGGGAGTAGGTGTAGTGGCAGTGTGAAGCGGACAAATGTGGGAAAAGGATGCCATATTTCCTGCAGCTGTGAACCTTCTCACGTGCACAGGCACATTCATGCCCATCCACACAAAGAGGAAGAGAGACACACAGACAGACAGTATTCCCCAGAGTTTGTACGGTGGTTGGTGGTGTAGGCCATAAAGTGGTGGGGTACTATTTTATGCAGAATAAACATGGTTTCCTTGGCAACAATCACAGACAGATTCCAGCCATACTGTGTGATTAGTGGTCAGATACTGAAATAGTTTAGTTTAATCTGCTGTGTCTGGTCAGATTGATACAATGACTTGAATATGTCGCCTAAACCAAGTTTATCATTGAATTGCATTATATATGTTTGTTTTTTTCATTTAGAGTTTTTGTTTTCAATTTAGTTTAGTTTTGTTGACTCTGTAAAGCAGGTTTGCTGGAATTGATTTGATTTGTATTTGTTTCTTATTGTAATATAGATTTGTGCTATTGCAAACATGTACCGTGTCTTATCGCAATCATTCTGTAATTTACTGTAAATGTTTTTCATCAGAATAAATCTCAAAATATATAAAAAAAAATAAAAAGTGAAAATTGGCACGTGCATATGTATTCAACGTTCAGGATTTATTTATTTCCCATTTCAACAAGTTGAATTGGAATTTGTTTTGCTCATATAGAAGAAACCCAGGTTGTATTCACCCCCTTTGTGATGAAGCAATTAAATGTTTCTCATTTCACTTTATTTATTTATTTATTTTATTTTTATTTTTTATTTTTTTATTATTATTTTTTTCCCTTCTCTGTCCCCATCTAATATATTATTACCAATATTGGGTATTATTATCCTACATATTTTTTTTCCCTTTCTTCTTTCCTTGTTATATTTTGGCTTTTGGGTTAAAAAGTGCAGGTGCCGTGCGTGTGTGAGTGTTGGTGCCGGTGTGTGCGCGTGTGTGTGTGGGTGTATGTCTGTGTGTATGTTTTCTCTGTATTGAAAAAACCAATAAAAATAATATTAAAAAAAATAATAATAATAAAAAAAAATGTTTCTCATTTCACTTCACCAAATGAGATTTTGAGCAGATTGATCACATAAAATATTATGATGAAAAACATTTAAATTTTGCATTGTGATGTAACAAAATAGCTAAAAGGCCAAGAGGATGAATACATTTACAAAGCGTGGTAGATGTGCCATCTTCCCCGAAGACTAAAACTAGGTTCCTCCTGGGCACCATCCAGATGCCCAGGAACACACGCCAGAAATAGTGGAGAAATTACAGCGTTACCGTATGAGGGTCCCCTGGCGGGTCTCTTGGGTGTCCAGGGCTCATACTGTAGTGGTCTCTGTGACACACACACACACACACACACACGCACACACACACACACACACACCATAAGATAACCATTTTAAAGTATGAATGGGATTTCCAGGTTTACCTGGTATCCAGATGAACCATTTGACCAGAGTAGGCCTTTGCCTGACCTCTCCATGTCCATTAGTGGTGGTGAGTGAGTCCGGTCAACAGTAAACAACTCTAGTGACCACCTGAACCCAACGATGACAGGAGAGAGGCCTCTAAAACCACAACATACACACCTCACCCACTGCCCTCGTACGCCAACGGTTAGAAATATAAGATGGGAATTAGAGCAGTTAGAAACAGAGATGGGGAAAGAGATAGATGAATAGAGATTATGGACCGCAACTTGCAACGCCTTATCCCCAAACTTATTTGCCATTGTTTAAAACATTTTAAAATAGCTCACGTTGTAAGCTTGTAGATCAGCTATTTGAACTATTTTAAAAGGTTTTAAAACCTTTAAACCTTGGGATTTAGCTCACCGCAACTATACCTCCCAAGTAGCCAAGCATGTCCAAACTCCTAATCCCCTCAGCTGATAACCAGAATGCCAATCTGAGAACCAACCTCAAAACATAAAGGAAAAATGGCAGAATGACTATATTGAATGGAAGAGATTCCATTCAATATAGTCATTCTGCCTGTCTTGGAAGACTACCAGGATGCTAGCTTTCACCCAGACAGCCAATTTATCCACTTTCAATCATGGCATCTCCATTTTTTGGCATGTCTTTGGAAATGTCCTTTTGAACATATTTTTCAAAGAATGTTCAAATCATGCACACAAAACAGAATTTCTAACCTTTTTTCCAAAATGAAAACAAAATCATTCATAAATCAGGTGTGTTACGCTTTTCTAAGCCCATTTGGTTCTAAGCCCAACAACAGGGCGATGACACGTGCCAGTTGACACCCAAACATTGAGCTGAACTGAACCCACTAACCTGCCGGCCCGTCGGCCATTGTTCTGCCTGGGCCTTTGTTTAGCACGTCAACGATGTGTTTGTTGACATAGTGACCCCCTGACCCTCCACCTACGCCCCCACCCCAGACCTAAACCTCCTCCACCTTCCTCTCTCTCTATCCTGGCCCACCAACCTACTCCACACACTCCTTCACCTTTTCACCCCTCTCGTTCCTTTCCTTAATAATAAACCCTTCTGACAGCTTTCCTCCCCGTCTCTCCGCCCGTCTGTCCGTCTGTTTGTCCTGATCCTCACTCGATCGCCTTCCAATACCTACCTACCGTACCATCTTTGTTTGTCCGTCTGTCTGTCGGTTCCCTCACCCCCCCTCCCTTTGCATCCTTGAACAGGTTTCCTGTCACAGGACGTAGCCAGGGTCCATCTGGTGGGGGAGAACTGAAACAGGATGTCCTGCAGAGGAGTGCAATGGAGGTTTAATTTGATGAGGAAAAAAAGTGTCTAAGAACAGACCAAGACATAATATGAAACAGGTCTACAAACAAGATATCTTTTTCTCCTTAGGGACACACTGGCACCGACAGAACATACTGCTGTGTCAGAATGTTCACAAGGACTCAAATGCATAAAGCAGCAGGCAGGAGGGGAGATGCATTTTAGTGTTTACTTAAATACTCAGTTGCAGAAACAACAAGTCACTACCATAGGTATTTCAAAAGGCAAAACATGGCAGACAGGAGCAAAAATCCAAAAAACAGGCGGAGAGCTTCAGAGTTAGGAGACTGGAGGTTAGGCTGGAACAGAGAACAGGAGTTACGAAGACAAACTGATGTTGTACTTCACTCACTTAAAGATGGAGTGCCGTGAATTTTTTCTACCCTAAAACATGATCATCAGGTATTAATGTTATATGAAAAGTAAGATTTTTTCCCCAAAAGTGTACAGTGTTTGTTAAACTGTCATTTTTATGATTCCACTCCACCAGTTCATTAAGTATGCCTGGTTTGCCTGGTGGGTGGTGATGGGTGGAGATCCAGCTGAACTGAAGCCACACCCACAGCTTTAGTTGTATGATAAAGGGGGAGGAGTTATGGGAGGAGCTGAGCACATGATGTCACTATACTGAAGTTTTTTTCATTGGCACGTTTGACTGGAAAGGTTCAGCCTCCAGGAAGAAACCCTAAATACAAAGGGAAGACATCTTTGCACATAAAAAACACACAAAGGGGTCTATTTACATACTGTCACCTCTTAAACATGTACAAAATTGGAAAAAATACAAAAATCACGGCACCCCCACTTTAAGGGCGTTACAGACGGCGAGTCTGAAACGCACACAATATCGCAGCGATTCCACTGTGCCACTCGGTGCTGACAGACGAGAATCACGCAGCGAGAAAAAAAACTCACAGGATTGAGGTCTAAAATAAATCGCCAGTGTGTGCATGAAACGAGCACACGCGCAATAAACACTGGACGTAACACAATAACATCCGCGTCACTGAGCACAAAACGCGGGTCCCGTTGAAAATGAACTTGAATGTGCGATTTGTTACTTATTGCCGTCTGTAAAGCCCCTTATAGTCACAAACTAATTGGGGGAAAAAGCCAGCAGGTTAGTAGAAACATGCAATTAGCTGAAAGCAGATTACTAGGAATACAAGGAGGCGTGGTCAGGTCTGGGGAGGATTCCTGACAATAGGGATACATTGCTTTCTAGCAAAAGCAAAAAAAGTATCTTGCAGCTAAAATTCCACTATTCATCTGCCCATACATACATCCATACAAGAGCTGTTTGTAATGAGAGAGACCCAGTACAATCTCAGGGGGACCTGCATGTGTATCTTCTCAAAACTCCACACTTCGGGGTGGGGTTTGTTCACTGTCCAGTGCCAATCCAAATACTTTAGCAATCCAGGTCAAGCTTTCCTGTTCTCAGGTGCCTATTGCACAAGGCCGGATTGGGGAGGGACTAAGTGAAGGGCTAATTGGCGAGGACCAACACAATGGGTAGATCTGCTTGAGCCTAGACCTTTTCGGTGCTCTTTGCATCATTCATGTAAATCAATTGATGTTTACCCTAGCACTGAAATAAATCATTTACTAATTTACTAATTAATTCATGCATTCAATCATACCATACTCTGCTTGCCTTGCTGTGATATTTATTGCTGAATAAAGAAGTAGGCCAGCTACGGTAGGCTATTCTCAGTAAAATGGAGTGTCAACTGTTCTTGGACCACATTTTTCTGTCCACACCTAATCTTTTCACCAGAGTTCTCTCAAGGAGAGACAGCGAAAAAGACAGCTGTTGACTCGCCTCAACTCAAATGAAAATAGGGTGCCATTTCTCCTATATTATTTGCTGATGGGTTCTCATAACTGTTGATTGCTTCGCCGAAAATAGGCCATAATGCATGATGTCAGCTTGAAGTACTGTAGTATGTAATGGACTGTCACAGAGGCTCTCAGTGACTGCATGTTGGGAATGGGATGGATGTTTTATCCTGTGTGTAGAATTAGATGTGTATATAGATGTGTAGGTAGCCGACATGCGGCTTGTCGTCTGACTACTGTAGTTGGGCCAGGTGTGACTGCTTAAATCAAACAAAGAATACTTTTCTTAAACAGTTTAAAGCCTAACTTATGTCTCTTAACAGTGGAGAACTTTTTTTTTTGTTGCTTGAAAATCATCTCATGCATTACTCCTTCCGTGATGTATTTTTTCATTCAAGGATCTAGTGGGCTAAATTATGGCTATTATACCTATCGAAACACAAAAAATATATTCAATGTGAATGTGATATATCTTCTTTAGTTCTGGGACTCACAAGATTTATACATTGTGCAGGACTTATATTAGGCATAAAAGCATCAACAATAACATGAGTTGTTGAAGTTGCAACAAAAGGCACCAAGCATGAAGCGGTCTGACTCCGATTTTTCTTTTTTGAATGATGATTGTGTTGGTTTAGTGTTGTGACAATTGTAGCGTATTTAAAATGTACTATAAGCACTTTAATTTGTAGTGTCTTTGAAATTTGGGTTGTTTGCATGCCATCATACAGAGTCAGAGTAGGGCTGTTGTTCATGTGAACATTGCTATCTCAGTGGGGCTGTACAGCCTCTCACCACAAATCTATCTGGCCACGTTTTAATGCAGTTGTGTTGTGTTTGTTTTGTTTTAGTGAGTAAAAGCATGAAACAAAGTTTAACAAAAAGGGTCTGGGCCCCTTAGTATAATCTGACCAACGACTAGGAATTGATGGGCCCAGACCAAAAAGGTTCCAAATGTCTCATAAATGATACTAGTACAGTATGATGTTAAGCACATTGTATTGGCACATATGTGATAGGCTATGTCAAATGCTAGGCAAGGAGGTACAAACATCACAAACATCACAGCCGAAATACAATGTCTGATAATTAACATTCAAACAAGTTTACATCAAATGTATTTTCATGCTTACCAACGATGCTTTCCTAAACGTCAAATGAAACAGAAAACACTTCACTGGGCTGATCAGCTCTGTACTGTCAAGCAAACTGACCAGTGACTGACTTTTGCTCGGTCCGGCTTTGCGGCGGCCCGACTTTTCCGATCCCTCTGACGAGTTCTGTCTTGAGCAAAGCAAAGTAACCACACCTGGAGTGCTAATGATCAGAATGGCAAGTGGCAATAATGCAGTTACACAAATCAAACACAGGGGGTGCTAAAATAACAAAATAAAATACTGCCTTATTGAAGGCAGCACACTGTTCCTAATGGACATAGTCATTACTCACCTCTTTAATTACCATACCACTTACCGTAATTGCGCAACATAATTTGCCACAAATTGTCCATTTTAAAATGAACTATCACATATTAATACATAATACATTACCAGTGGTGGACAGAGTACTCGACTCCAGTACTTGAGTAAGAGTAAAAGTACAAGCTGGTAACTTTACTCAGTTACAAGTAAAAAAGTACTTGCTTTTAATTGTACTCAAGTATTGTGAGTAAAAGTAAAATATGTTTATAATAAGTAAATATATAAGTAAAAAAAACATTTATTGCACCTGTAGTTGGTGCCACACTACAAATTTGAAGTATCTTTGCATTTCCTGAATGAAATTAAGTAGATTATTTTTATTGCATCACAAGAGTAAGCTGGTGCTAACCTTTGATGCTGCATTTAACATGTTCTAAAATATGAGAAATTGTTAAAATAAACATGGGCAACCGTTCCACGTGTCGGGCGGGGTGCTCTGCACAATCAGGCCGACCAATGAGACCAATGAGCCATTTTGCACCGGGGCCAAGCCTTCCTGTTACGGGCCAAACCTGTGGAAAATTTGAAGTATCCAGAAATTTGATAAAACAACATTAAATTCATTATTTGTTACAGCAGAAAATGAACATCTAGTAGGCCTACTTACTGAATGAATTACAACTCAATAGTACACCATCTTTACAAACAATTAACATGGCGTGACCGTTTCACAGGTTGGATCCAATGGGCTTCTCTGTAGATCGCAGTGAATAACATGTACTCTGATAGGTTCTGTTTTTCTTTTTAACAAACACAGCATGATTGTGGCCAATTACATTTAACTTCAGTAGCGGAGGGAAACGTATGCCTCAAATGTACTTTTACTTATACGGCCTTCGTAGAAATGTAACTGAGTAAAAGTACAAATCCTTGTCTTGGAAATTCACTCAAGTAAGAGTATCAAAGTATCAAAGAAATATAACACTCAAGTAAAGTACAAATCCTTAGAATCTATATAGGCTACTTCAAGGTTCAAGGTTTACTTTATTACTTTATTTACTTGTGTGCATTACTTAAGTAAATTGACTTTAATGAGTAATGTCCAACAATACTAATAATAATTAAATTGTTTGTCTCGACTAGTCAACTTCTCGACGTCCGGTATTCTCAATGGGTCTCAAAGTGTCTGGCTCGGGTCCAGAGCTCCACTCCTCTGATAGCTAGGGGGTAGGCTACCATATGTGTGTACATGTACACTCTCAGAGAGAGGGGGGGTGTCGTCGAAAATTGAAACTTATGAGAACCACACACTATAATGGAACAACTGAGCCTTAATTAATATCATCGGTAACACCTGTGGAGGAAGCAGGGAAGCGGCCTGGAAGTAGGAAGCGTTATTCTGTGTGCCTATTCAGTGTTCAGGGAGCACCAGTGTTTGGCACTCAGGAGCCAGTGCTGTCAGCACATGTCCCCACCGACACTGTACAACCTGCAGAGGGCCTTCCTCCTTCTGATAAGGCCCAGCCAAACTAAACACTTTGTGCCTGAACCTACACGCATGCACGCACACACACACACCACATCACATCACATCACCTGGAATCCCATTGTTTCACATCAGCCTGTGGTCTGTGCCGTTGCAGTCCATTGACCTCAGTTATTGTGAACCTTGCTGAGCGAGCGTAAAAAATATTTTGGAGTGAAATGCCATTAGCCTGCTATGGCTATGTGCATCTTTATAAAGCCCAGTGCAGAAAAAAGGGCTATTTTTTTTAGCAGTGCTAGCCGATCCAAAGAACAGCCGTGTGTCTGTCTGTCCATTCATAACTCTCGTCTCTCGTCTCTCGTTGTAGCACGGAACGTCTGTTTGTAAAACAACCTTTTGACCCGTGCAGATCAGCTAATTGGGGTCACATTCGCAACACACACACAGACGCACGCACACACACATGCAGCCTGTGTCTGCCAGTTCACACAGGTGTGATTTGTAAGTCCACTCTGAAAAATGGGGAAAATGACTTAGGATGTATCAACTATTTTCCAAAGATTAAGCTATTGCCTTATTTTACATCAATTCACAAAATGGTGTTGTCCAAACATAGTGAATATAGTAATTCTGCATTCTGCAATCTGCAATAATCAACGTAACAGATCTTCTACTAGTACGAAATACAGATTAATTGGTGATCAAATCATCGCTTCTGGATTAACTGTTACATTCCTACATTCTTGGACCCATATAAGAATCCCTGGTTCCTTCAGCTGCTTTTGATATATCAGTCTCCTGATCAAACTCATTATAGCTATCATTTACAACCACAGCATTCTTCTTCTCCTCCCCATTACCCACAGATAACCACATGCTACTTTCTTATCACATTAAATACAAGGGCCTTATGCACTCCACTGCCACCATGTTGATTCAGCGATTGTATACTGTACAAAAAGAAAACACAGCACATCTACACTTCTCTGAACCACATATTTTATTGTATTGTAAAGAAATCAGTCACCAGACATCCTCTCTGAGATTTCCCTCCCTCTCTCTCTCTCTCTCTCACACACACACACACACACACACACACACACACACACACACGGCGTTGTTCTGATCCAGTTGGCATGAGAGAGCTATGAGAGAGAAGTTTCCTCGGCTCTTGACTTCCTTATCCTCATCCCTGACCCCAATACTCCATCCCCCACCACATACATTTGAGTTTGCATGCACTCACACATCCTACTTTCGCACAAATAATATTTAATGGTGTCATTGTTCTTGCTTTGACAAGCGACCCCATGGTTACCATTGTTTACTGGTCAGCATGGGAAGCTAAGTCTCATTTACAATATATTATAGTACATGTGGGAGGTTGAAAACTATGACTATATGTTTACTCTATGCAATAATTTCAATACACACTCTACAAACATTTACCAAATGCCAACCAGGAAGAAGTTTATTTTCTTGAGCACCTATTGAATGGTTTGTTCGGAATGTTACAAAAACTGTGTGTGTGTGTGTGTGTGTGTCCGCCCATGAAGGTGAGGTCACTGACACTGGGAGAGGATTCACAATCACAGGAAGCACTAATTAAACCCAAAATGACACACACTTCCACACAGGCAGACGCACAGATGAGCAGGTACACTGTAAAATCCTGAATGCTGTTAACGGTGAGTGTTTAGAAATAGAAGAGTTTGGTTTCTCTCCGAGAGTTACATTCCCTCACGATTGTAAGTTACAGAAAAGAATGTGAAAACAGAAAACACAAGGCTAGGAAATGATGTTCATGCATTTGTTACAAAACAGCCTGTTCATTGTTTGGTCACACACTAGTAATAATAACACTTCGCATTGATTTAATATTTATACAGAAGAAAACACACACACACACGCACGCACGCACGCACGCACATGCGCGCACACACACACACACACACACACACACACACACACACACACACACACACACACACACACACACAAATGTCAGAAAAGCTAAAAAACTGGTATCGAATACATTCCCTGCATGCTATAACTGTTGACTTTAAAAAATGTCAATATGTTAATTCTTAATTGGTGCATTTCTACCAAGTATGTATAATTATAACAAATATCTTTCTGGAACAAAGATGTGCTTTCTAACAGTAAAGATGACAAATACATTAAGTTATTCAAACTCAAAACCGAACAAAATTCCCCTCATAGTTACTGGTAAGATGTCTGGAGTGTGGTTAGGAGCAGAAAACTCCCATTTAAATACATAGCGCTGTGTGTGTGTGTGTGTGTGTGTGTGTGTGTGTGTGTGTGTGTGTGTGTGTGTGTGTGTATGTATGTGTGTGTGTGACAGCTGTGCACCACTTGAACGTGATAAACGACAGGACAGGAAGTTCCTTGGCACAGAAGGCCCCTAACCAGAATTCGGCGGAAAATAATGCTTAAGCGGCATCACTTACTGAGCCACCACATGTGGCCACCACACATTCAGTCAGTCAGTCAGTCACACGTCCAGAATGCACCGACAAATCAAGGTTCAAGGTCCAAGGTTTTTTTTTTGTCACGCCAGTGTATGTCAGGACATATACAGGGATGAAATAGCATTTCCATTTTCCACAATGCAATAAGACAATAGACAGTGCAATAAGACAATAGTCAAGACAATAGATAAGACAAAGTCGAAACAAATAGATGAGACAAACAATTGTGCAGCAGACCAGTAAAGTGCTGGTCTGCTGCACATCTAACTTGCGGTGAAGGTGCTAAACTAACCAGGTGTGATAAAGTGGCAGTGATAAACTGGCAATACCTCCACACATCTCCATTTGGGTTATCATTGTGTTTATTTCTGTTTAGTTTTCAAATTGTAATGTGAAATATATCTATAAATTAAACATTAAATGCAATAGAGGCAGCTTTAGTGTAGGCTGTAGCCTACAAACACTATGTTTTTAAATACATTTGTTTCTAACTCCACTTTATCTAGACTCTATTGGCTTATTATAAAACAGCTGGAGACCTTTGTGCTGTGGTTGGCTAAAACGCTGCCTCACCCAACACAACTACCTCCGCCTCTTAAATTAGCACCGCCTTCCCTGAGCCCAAGGAATGTTTTTGTTTTCATGATTTGTTGACAACAACAATGTTCTGGACCATCTGCAGGACGAAGCAAGTGTCTGTCTGCAGGGAAACAGCTGTGGCATCAAAATAGAAGCAACGTAGAGGGGAAAAAAGGCAAAAACATATAGCTAAATATCTATTTTGATTTTTGGCTAAAAGTTGCCCCTATATTACATTTAAATATAACTGATCTGTAGGCTATTGTATTGTATTTATGGTAATAGCCTAGGGGATGCAGAGACAGACTCACTTCTGGAAATAGGTGGCAGGAAGAAGAAAGCAAGTTACTGGTCCCAAAGGGAAGGGAAGTTACTTTTCTGCCTTCACCCAGCAGATGGCTTGCTGAAATAGCTCAGATGAGCAAATGTTGCTAGCTATATTAGTGGATAATTATATTGTCCTAGAATACAACACATTGGCCTTTCTAGAAAACTAGCTCCTCGCCACTTGCCCTACTTCCACTCAGTTTGAGCATATAAATAGAGACGGCACCAAGATTCCTCACCCATCCAGTATCTTCTCTATTATTTACAAACGTATATACAGTATCTATGCTCAAGCCAAGTGGGTAGAGTGAGGGGCAAAGGAGCTAGTTTTCAAAAAGCGAGATAGACTGGGCAGGCCAAGGGACAAACTTCCGACTCCATGATGCAAATGGCCTTTTTACCCACTCATCTACAGCCGCCCACTCAAGTGTGTAATGAATTATACCATTGATTCAGTCATATACAGTCCTTTAATTCTTCCTCCAAGATTCAAGCCATCACCATCAGCTACAGTACATGCACATGGTTATGCGCTCGAGCGTTTTGTTGAGACAGCGAAAAAAATCAATGTGGTTATAAAACCATTGCGATACTTTCCTAACCATCACGACTGTTTTGCAACAACAGTCGTGACGGCTAACACGGCTGTGACGTTTTTTTTTTTCACTGCACAAATCTCACAGGTCTTAGGAATGTTTGGACCAAAGGAGAAGTTCCCAACTTAATTAATCTTTTTAGAATATTTGTTGTTGTTCTCCCATTTTGCCCACCATGAAATCTTTTTTTTTTTGCCTTTTTTTTTTTTTTTTTTTTTGCGAAAAATCATGATGAAATATTAAAGATGGCACACAGACCATTTTTTATTAAATAGCTATATTAAATAGTGGTGGTATAACATAAATTAACTGTTCTATTGTTAAAAAGAAAAGAAAATGATGACATAAAAAACAAAACAAATATTTTTGTTTTCTAAGATCTTCTCTTATGAGTACATATTGCATTGAGGTGTCCTGTTGAGTGTATCTTAGGGGTACAGTGGGGCTAAAAGCTGCATTATTATATGTAGTGGAGAGATTTAGTGGCATGCATTTTGATGCAAATTCAAATTATAACAGAAACAAAATAGCAATATCTAGGTCTTAAAATGCATTCACTCTAGGGTTAATGCAAATGGACCAAATATATTCCACTGGGATCATAGTGTCATAGCAGCTAGCTATGGTCATAGTTTGACATTGTACAATAGCACCACCTGCTGTTCAATATATATAATAACTATCAATATGTTAGAGGCTGAAAAAGTATAACTTGAAAATGGATTGTGTTCCTGCTGGGACTCAGGTGAATCCGCCCTTAAAAGATCCTGATCAGGTCTCATCCCATGGAGTTGAAGAGCAGCTGGATGAGGTCCAGATCCAGGTACAGGCGACACAGTGAGCACACAACACCCAGTGAGGAGAAGCCCACCAGAGTCCACAACACCTTGGCACTGAAATATAGAGGGGCTAGACTGCAGGGTGGGAGAGACAGATATTAAGAGAGAAAGAGTCAGGCAGTTACAGCAGGTAAAACCAGGGTCTTATTTACAATTAATACTGCAGTATAGCTGCACATGTGGTTCTGATTGGCGTGGTACGTTGTACTAAAGCTTATTTCAAGTCAGCATGATATTTTCTTATATTATCTATACAATATGCAAGCAGTTTAAACTCAAAAGCCACCTGCAAGATAACAGCAATGTGCACATAGACAACAGTTTGCAGTGACAGAAAATAGAAAAACAAGGGATGCTTTGGATCGTCGCTCTTTATTAGATTTGTAATATACTGTATGCCTCGGTACAAAGCTTAGAGGAATCGAGTGAACACACACAATCAAGGCTACATTAAAACATTTGTAATATGGATTAAGTGGTTAATTTGTAATGTACTTTTTCCTTTCCTAGAAATGTAGTGTAGTCAAAACTACAATATTTCTGTGGTAGTTATCTCTCTATATATATATATATATATATATATATATATATATATATATATATATATATATATATATATATATATATATATATATATATATATATATATATATATATATATATATATATATATATATATATATATATATATATATATGTATAAACGTGAACATATTAATATTGTTAATAGAGGACGAGTAGACTTTGACAATTGCAAAGGAAAAATTAGTAATCTCAGAGATTTTTGTTAATAATAAACAGAGCAGGCTGAAGCAAGAATTATGTGTGTGGGAACTCTATCCATCCCATGCCAGCATGTTATTTGAATCTGACCTTTGTTTCACAGATCTGTCAGACTTATACATGACCACATTTTTGTTTACCAGAAGGGCAAGTCTAGCATCCATACATTAGACAGAACACACAAAGATAGAGACCCCTACCGTTCATGTGCAGAGCGAGAATAGCCATTGAAGTAAAGGAGCCGTCCATATAAATAAAGAAGTCCAAGGAAGGAGGAGATGCCTAGAAGTAAAGTAAATAACAGCATGGTTTAACCTGCAACACTGAACATCGTTTTTGTCACTCATATTCGGTAAAATATGTCATAGAAACACAATGGTATTATATAATATATAATACCATTGTGTTTCTATGACATATTTTAATATTTAAAATATATTTAAAATATTTTAAATATATATTTAAAATATTCCTAAAAACGCAAATAATTGTTGCTGGGAAATAATCCTTTGGTCCACCCATTCTGGGACATGTGATAATGGTCCAATGGCAAAGAAATTCCATGGTGGGTGTATAGGATTGTAAACATGGATGAAATTCATGTGAACTGTAAAACCTGTAGAATAAACCAGGAATGTTGACAGGGAAACAAAACTATATATTATGATGTTCTTCTTGCATTAACACAACATATTGAAATCTGGGGAGGTTAAGAGCTAAATGTGTGTCATTAATTGTAAGGTCTCTGTAACACATTACCTTGATGGAAAAACAGACCGGACATCCACAGAACAGTGATGAAGATAGGGAAGTATTCGGAACAGTTAGCCCTGAAGACAGAAATAAATTCATTTAGTATGCCGGACAAATGCCTGCTAAAAACACGCACGCGCGCACGCGCACGCACGCACGCACACACGCACACACGCACACACACACACACACACACACACACACACACACACACACACACACACACACACACACACACACACACAGCCTCAAGACAATGATTGTGTACATTTACTAGATGGCAGCCTAGAATACTAACTGGGCTCTGAAGACCCTCTCGAAATCAGGACATCCCGAAGTGGAAGGTGGAGATACAGAATACTTTCTCCTGGCATAGATGACCTGAAAGGAAAAATAGACTAAAGATAGCACAGCATCATACACGCAAGCACAAAGTTAGTTTACTGGCAATTTGAATTGCACACAGATGCATATGATTAAGTAGCTACTACATATTAGGGATGTCCCAAGACTGTGCTGGTAACCTTTTGTAAAAAAAAAGTATTAGTATCGGCCCTTATTTGTCATCATCGGATAATATCGGCATTGGCAAATATCTAACAAGTGATCACAGGGGTAAGGGGTTGACACTATGGTGAATATGCCAATCTAACCAGTGTTCAGACACAGAGGTAATGGGTTGACAACACTATGGCATGTTAAATAAAATGTTGCAGGAAGAATTTGCAATTGAGTTGCCCAAATGCACATTTGAGCGAGGAGTTTGCTACTCCCGGTCGGTGGACTTCATATAAGATAAGATGAGATTTTTTTCTTTTTCATATTATTATATATATTCTTTTCTGGTATCGGTATTCAGTATCGGCAAACACAGAAATTGTGGTATCGGGATCAGATCGGAAATGAAAGTGTATCAGGACATCCCTACTACATAATAGAACAAATATTTAATAACAAACATTTCAACCAGTGATAGTACTATTCCAGGGAAAAGCACATAGACCCTTTTAAATTAAACCAGCAAGCCTAACTGAGAATGCCCCAGCTTCTTCAATCACCATTTACACAAGTAAATGGTATGCAAATGTAAATACATTATAGTCTTGATCCAAGGATGTCATTAATGTTGAACAATGAGGGACATTGAGGGATTTGGTTTTACAAGTAAAGTAGGTTGTTTCTGTATCATCCAATAATTTGCAAATAAAACTCACTCACTCAAAGAGCCAAGTTTGGTAACTTCCAATACTCATTAGTAAGCATAAACTGCCTTACCTTGCTCCCAAACTCCGAGGACAGACACAGCTGCCAAACACACAATGTGTTCAAGATGCATCTCTCTGTTGTCTATACAACATGTACTGTACGTCTCCTCTGCCAATACAAAGATGCCTGTAACAGTAACACATACTTGATACCTTCCTTTGTATTGGGAAGATTATGCCTAAAGATGACAGGTCCTGTTGTAATGTCTTTAGCTACCCCAAGTTACTCTAGTCTATGTGATGTCAGTGGTCTACAAAAGACTGTCACATACAGACATGTGTAGATATAAGCATAATAAAAATAACAACTCACACTTAACTGTGGCTCAAAGCCATGGGGAAAAGGTGAGTCTTGAGTAAAGACTCACATAGGCAGATCTAATAAAAAGTGGCATGTAAGCACTACAACATGAATGGAGAGTTGTATTATACACACACCATGTGGTGTCTTAAGGCTTGTAAAAACCCTGTCCCCACTATGCTCTCCCAAACCGAACTATGACAACAAAAATGGATCACATGGACCATGATGGTCGAAATAAGTTGGTCATTGTCAGTTCAGTTTCAGTTGCTCATAAGAAAAGTAGCACAAAGCAGTACATAACCCTAAGAAGTACCATTCTTCACAGCTTACCTGAACAGAATGACACCCAATCACGAAGTGTCCAAACAAAACAAGCTAGATAATATTAGACATTGCTAGAAATGGAAGGAAGCTTTCTAAAATGCATAGATAAGTGCAATGACTACTAGACAAAATTCTAACAGAAACATTCCAATCAAATTGCACTCATTATAGCCTCATTAACAAACAAACTTCCTTCCCTGTGAAATAGGAAAAGGAAGGAACATAGATAACACTATTGCTTTGAAAATTACTGCAGAAGAGAGCCTAAGAACCAAAATACACACCTATGATATAGTGAGACAATAAGACAGTATAAAAACTACTTAGGAAGATTTTAAACCAACCTACTAGAAGCCAGCCACAATGTATAGAAGACCCAATAAAATCAAACTTCTCAGGAAATCTGCAACAAATTAAACAAATAAAAACAGGATGAGTTGCCCATCCAAGATGGAGACAGGTGATATATACACAAATATTTTGCCTAGTAGAAGCGAAAACAAAATAAAATGCTCAAATGTACCTTTTTGGAAAGAGGTACTAAGAAAGCTTGGAGAGTGTTTGAACACAACTTTACCAGAATGCCCCAGGCTGTGTCTCTTGGGAGATGACAGTGTCTTACCACAAGGGGTCACCAGGGCACAACATGCACTGGTGACTGCAGGACTGATTACTGCAGCCAGAATAATATTAAGGAATTGGAAGAGTTCAATCACACCGACAATTAATGACTGGACTCAACTTATGACGGAAATTGCATCATATGAATACTCGATTGCCAGGAGGAATAATGTCAAAGGGAAGTTTCATGTGATATGGGATTACTTCTACCTGTATATTAAAGGGCTGATAACATAACACTAAGTAATATTATATAATGCATTACGGATGGGATCGTATGTCAACTGACAGTAGAGGGGTGCTGTCCGTTTAGGCGTCGACTGTCTTGTTTTTGTTTTGTTTTATTATTATTTTCTTTTCTTTTGTGTGTGAGTGTGTGTATGGATGGGTTATAAGAAACTTTGAAAATCAATAAACATTTTGATGACAATAAAATGCTCAAATGTAAGAAAGATAGAAATGTAAGAAAGATAGAACCCATAGCCCTCTATGGTGTTAACTCTGGGATCTACTTACCAAGAACCTGAAAAATTGGACAAATACCAAACTGAGACTCTGCACACAGAAAACAATCAATCATTGCAGAGCAGAATTAGGGAGATACCCCCTGATTGAAATGATTAAAATAAAGCAACCCAGACGCATTCCACAATATAATCCTCACAATTATAAAACACAAGCACAACCAGCAGATGAAAAACACAGAAGACCTAACCAGATTATAAGAAAACAAAAAGAAAGCTACCTGGCATATTGGAAAGAGAATACCCAAAAGCAAAGTAAAATGGAATGCTATCTATAACTAAAAAGAGTATATACATTGTCTGAACAAGGTAAAGATACTTACTGCACACAGGACGTGGTAGAAACAGCTGCACTTCCTAACCACCTATGCCAAGACACCTACTGTCCTTCCCACCATTACACACACACACAGCACTCTGACCAATGACAAGACACGCCTGTACCTATTGAGAGAAATACAACAATGGGCATGCACATCAAGAGGAATTGTTAACTGTGAGAAAAGGTTAGCCAATGAAATACAACCACCCTAAGGACTATCTGTACCGTGTAGGCCGCTGGGCAGAATTCTGAAATGTAACATGGCTCTATACAAAATGCTATACCCTGTCAAATGTTAACCTTTGTTACCCATTCTAATAAAGCTCCTTTAAATTTAATTGAAATTGGTAGCATGTACAGTTATAGAAGTATAAATCATGCATTATCTAGCTCTAGGTGCAAGCTGGTGCACAGAAAGCAGACACTAGGCAAACATGCACTTCTTTCTTGGCTACTTAATGTTATCTTGATTTATATTCAGAAATGCATAGTGTCCACATGAGCTACTAAGCGATGTCTGGAGTGTCGGTCAGTTCACTAGTCAAAAAAAGTCCTATAGGATTTAGTCTGAAAAATCTATAAGATTTTGGAACAAATCCTTATGGATATGAAAAGGAATTTCTCATAGGATTGCTATAAGATTTACAAGCCATTTTCAATACTAAAACACCTTCCAACACAAAATTACCCCAAAACAGAGACAAATGGAGACCAAAACAGTTTCTATGGAACTATATTTACATAATACTCTTGTTTTACAGAGAACAATATCAAAAGTATAAAATACTTACAAAAATCCAATGCAATATATAAAAATAAGATCTATCTCCTCCACAACATTAGGAAAGGCATACATACAAAAAATATATTTATATAAATTTACACATCCCCCTATAAGAACACACGCAAAAAACCCCAATCTTCGTGTTTGGCTGTATGCTCGAAGCTATGGCAACAGAGCAGAATGGTAACAGAATGGCAAAAATGGATTGCAAAAGAATTAAAAAGAAAAATTAAACCAGCCCAAAACTGTCGCAGCAATAGCAGTTATGCATCATTACAATTTTTGTATAAACAAATGCATAATGATTTAGGTATAATAGACATAATTTCTCTCTCTTCACCAGATATAATCTGGTTCTAATTTTCACCTTCAAATGAGGAACTAACAGGAGCAGAGTTCTGAAACTACTCATCCTGTGTTTTGATATTGGGACGATAACTGCTGTGTGGTCTCAGCGATAGCGCTTATGCATTATTAAGTCAGCGCCATACAAATGCATACAATGTTTGAACAGATGAAAGTACAGTTGGCAATTCCTCTCTTTACCAGAAAATATTCTGCTCATAATCTTTACCTTTAAACAAGGAAAGGTGCAGAAGCCTGGTTAGCGTGTTGCGATATTCCCTGTGTGGCAAATCAATTAAAGCAATCCATGATGAATTCTGATGTCTTGTTATGCCTCGACTGATGATTTGACACTATGGTTTGTATATATATTATAAGAAAAAAAGATATGCTGGATGGACCCATACAACCATAACCGTTGACAAAAATAAAAAATAATTTAAAAACTGACATTATGCTGCCAGTGTTTTAAACTGTTTTACAGTGTTTCATTAATATATGAACCAGTAAACAGTGGCCATGTTTGTGTAGAAGTTCCCACCGTGTGTGCATGTGTGTCATTGGTTTGTTGAGATGACAGTTTGTTTTGTTTTGAGAGTGCTTACAATACCTTCATTGTGCTCCTACTGTATCACCACCCATTAGTAAAAGCAGCGGATTGCATAGCCCTGGCAGCTTGCTTAAACAACGCTGCTCACCAAGTAATTATTTAAAATGCCAGGCAAAGCAGGCTTGGGGAAGGTAACCGTTTAGGGGGGGGCGGACTCAAGTAGTGCGTTATCCCTATGATAAAGACAGAAAATAAGATAAAGGTCTGGCGAAACTAAGATATGCGACTTTGAGTAAAATTTTAGTGGATTAGATTTGGAGGGTTCTTATAGTGTCAATGCATGCCATTTTTCTTCAGTTTTGTCTGAATTATTAAAATGTGATGCAAAATCCTGATTACTAAATGTTTGACATTTTGCAACATTACAAGTGTTATTTATGTTTTGGTGCGTGTGTGAGTGCGTGCGTGTGTGTGTGTGTGTGTGAGTGAGTGTGGGAGAGAGAGAGAGTGGGGTGTGGGGGTGTTGATATTGACAGAAATGCCCAAAATCGCTAGGTTTGTAGTAACCAGCCCTGGGCAGGGCTGCAGAGCAGGAAACAGTGGTTTCGAACTGAGACACAGATTCAGTAGTAGTCTTAAGTCTAGCTTCTGTCTCATCATCACACAGGCTTGTATATATACTTTTATATAAAGCTCCAACAGTGACTGGACTGTCTTTGATTGGTGCCAGTGTGTCATCTCATCATGGCCCTCATTATTCCTTCATTGCATTGCAATGGATTGGCAAATGGTTTTGGAGTATCTCATTATAAACTTTCATTTATACATTAGACGCTTCTCTAATGTTTCTACTTATGTTCATCTCTCTGCATTTTTATAAACAAATATTAACAGAGCTGAAACAGTGTGTTGAAATCCAAGGCTGTTCTGGGCTAAGACAAAGCCCAAATCCAACTTTTCAATATCACTGCTTTTTATAATAAACCAGTTAAGGAGAGCAGACCACTTTCCAACACCTCCAATTCTGAGGCGCACCCTTTTCACTCAACTTGTGCATTCCCAACCCAATAGGGTTTAAAACAGAGCAGGTTAACAGTGTGTTCAGTGGTGGCTGGCTAGCAGCTCATCCAAATCGTCCATCCATTCCTGAGTGCTCTGTCCCTTTAGTAAAGAGTCCAGGTCGCTCTCCCCAGGGAAGCTAGGCAGAGCGCTGGCCCCCGATGACGGGTTGTAGCCGAACGATAACTGCTGCTGTGGCTGCTGCTGACCGGCAGTCCGACTGAGCTGGTAACCTTGGTTACACTGTAACCCCTGGCGACCGTTGCCCTGTAGCTGTCCAAATGTCCCGAGGTCGGGCAGAACGGTCTGATTCTGGGCGGCTTGCTGCGGTGGCTGAGCCTGTTGCTGCTGGTTGGGCAACGTCTGCCCCAGGGACTGTGGGTTGGGTGGAGCTCTCTGCTGCTGGGCAGCAGCAGCGGCCATGTTGGCTTGCATCATCTGCTGGTTCATGGCGGCCATGGGACGGAGGTTGGGGTTGGCACCAAAGGGGGCACCACCACCAGGCGGAAGCTTGGGCATGCGGGTCTGCGACTGCTGCTGCATGTTGTGGAAGGCGTTGGGGTTGGCGAAGGCGTTGGGGGGCATCCCTCCATTACTGGAGGGGGGCTGGGCACCGAGGGCCTGCTGAATGCCCTGGTGCTGCTGCTGCTGCTGCCAGGCCTGGCTCTGCGGGTTCTGCATGCTACCAGACATGGTGCTAGACATGGAGTTGGGCATGTTGGCTCCTATAGAGTTGGGCATGGAAGCGGGCAGGCGAGCGGCTGCGGCCAGCTGCTGCTGCTTCAGGAGTGCGGCGTTGGGTTGGTTTTTGAGGTGCTGCTGTTGCTGAGCCAGCAGGTTCTGTCTGTAGGTGGCGCTCATGGGGCCCACGGGTTGCCTCTGCATGCCCCCCTGCTGCTGGGAGGGGTGTGAGGGGTGGTTGGGGTGAGAGGGGTGCATGTTCATGTTGCTGTAGAGGACCTGCTGGACGTCCATGCCGCCGCCACCGCCCCCGCCGCCCCCGCAGGGCGGAAGGCTCATGTCGGATTGGCTGGCGGCCGGGGGTGGGGCGACGCCGCCACTTGCCGGTCCCCCACTCTGGCCCATGTTCATGGCCATCATGCCCTGGTTCTGAGGGAACATACGCTGGGCTCCAGGGGTGGAGCCTCCCATGGAGCTGACGTTAGCCATTGCTTGAGAAGAGCCTGGGAAATGAAAGGGAAGAGAAGGTTCGGTTGATATGCGATAAGACCATAACATTACATATTGCCTTTGTGTCCATATCACTACGCCCAAAAAAGTAGTTCCATGTGACCAATGTAATACAAATTACATTAGTTTTGTGGATTCAGTGACCACCAAACTGACCGGAAGTACTTACTATACACCAACACCAGATCAGAACACTCACCAGGGGACTCTGGACATCAACTAATAGAGTTGCAACGACTGTATTAACGGCAGATATTACATACAACTTAATATCCAAAATTCTGAACTATCCCTTTAGGCTGTCGAGTGGGTAGGGTAGAGTGGCCAGTAGAGCAACCGGAGGGACAGTGGGGTTTTCAGTTCGATCCCACACTCCAGCAGAATTAGTGTCCAAGTGTCCTTGAGCAAGACTCTGAACCCACAATTGCTCCCTATTTGCAGGTTGGCGTCTTGCACGGTTTCTTCCCCAATTGGTGTATAAGAGTGTGTGTGTGCCTGTGTGTGTGTGTGTGTGTGTGTCTGTGTGTGACTGTTTGTGTGTGTGTGTGTGTGTGTGTGGGGGGGGGGGGGGGGGGGGGGTTATGAATGAATGTCATGTCACAATCTATGTAAATGCAACATAGAAATACAGAAAGGGATGGTCAAAAGTTGACAAAGAAGGGAAAGAGAGCTGCATTTTAAAATCAAACTAGACACCTGGGGTAAAGTTACGCTTTGGCCTATACTACAACCCGTCTTGAAATATGCACACAGGGGTGAGCAGCAAAATGCTGTAAAAGTTCCTGCAAAGCCAGAGGGCCCTTTGGACTTTAGCATAAATTTGCCATTCAAATCAGTGGTAAGCAAAATGTACACAGTGGTGTAGTAACGCTATATTTATTCAGACCAACAATGAAACAGTTGTCCTCAGTATTCACATCATCATCATAGTGAAAAATAACAGATCCACTAGTTCATGACCCATTGCGAGCTTGTAGATCTTCCATTTCCACCATTTAATTTATATTTGAAATTACGTTATTAAATAACATGTATGTGCCATGAATGCTCACATGCATACATAACATTTGCTTATCCAAGTTATTGCTGACATCAATCCAGTGTGATTTGTATTTACAAAGCCTAAAATCCAAACCAAAAAAGTAATTCTTATCTTTTTAATCTCATCTCAACTACAATGTGAGAGTGGCCTGCCCGTTTATCCACCCGCCTTTACGCCACTTCTTCTACCAAACGTTTTCAAGCATCTCACCATGCACAATACCTCCAGCATCGATGTCCTTACAGCATAGGCTATATTGCATTAATGCAGCTGTCATATTTACAATACACTGCCCATTTATATGAAATTCATATTTGTTCATATGGTTGAGCTATAGTCAACCACCCCTAGCTCCTAAAAGCCTATACTATATACCCGTATGTCAAAATGCTATATGGCTCTGGCCAGACTTACAACTGTGTTACAAGTTGTCAGAGGGACAACTTTAACTTTTGTATGTACGTTATACAAACCCACATATTGCTGCCCTAAGGATCCATGCATGCAGTCGATGCGATCATGTGGCGATGCCAATATCCCTGCTCTTCATGCACACTAATGTGCAATAGACACTCCATCTTCCAAGCATACTGTACATGTGAACATGCACAGGGCAGTGGTTGCCAAACATTTACCTTCCAAGAGCCACCAAATTGACATTTATTACCTCGCAGCCCCCCCATGGACCCCTCTGGGGGAGGCAGTTTTTAAGGTTTAAGTTAAGGTTTGCTACTTTCATCTTCCTTTTGAGAAATGTGTTACATCAGATTATCTGACATTTCACAGTCCCTACATATTATTTTGTTAGTGTTGATGTTGTACACATTTTTATTGCGGATATACAAAGAAAATACATCATAATGCATCCGTTTTGATTTGTTGGTGTTGCCGCACAGTGGCCCGAGCGTCTGGTGTATTCTTAATTTTAGGTCAATAGTCAATTAGTTAGTCAATTATTTATATGACAATGAATCATCGAGTAAAACGTCTAAATGGCGACAGCTCTACTAGACCTTCTACTATAAATCATGTAGAGTTCACTAGTAAATAAAATAAGACAATAATCAGGAGTTTTATCACATTGGTCCTCCCACCCGGAGGGATGCGTTTGCTGTGAATCTGAACAGAAAATATATAAAACTTTACAATGATACAATGTATAATCTCTAAACAAACAAATGCTACATGATCTAATCCACCCTTGTATGAATAGCGTAATCCTGAAAGAGAAAGCCGTCGCGTGACTTTACTTAAGTACTCAACCTCTCAGTCACTCTGCATGTCCTGAAATACAACCGGAAACGTGTTAAGGTGTGGCTGAAGGTCAAACCATTTAGAACAGAGCCTGTCTGTCCACATACATGTCTGTCTACTCAACAGTAGATCAATCACACATCATCACACTAAGAGAATTGGCCTGGTGAAGTGAAAGTCGTGAGAAGTGTGAAAGCTGGACTCTCTCTCTCTCTCACTCTCACACTCACACACACACACACACACACACACACACACACACACACACACACACACACACACACACACACACACGTTACACTATAGATAATATTATATAGAATCCATTCATAAGACAATAGCCTTACCGGTGAACTGGTTGACCTGTTGCTGTTGGAAAGGGTTCTGGTTGGCCGCCTGGCCCGCTTGGTCCTGGTATTGTGGTGGCGGTCGGGTCAGATGTCTTTGGAGCTGTTGTTCTTGCTGCTGTCGCTGCTTCTCCTGGACAGGTGGACAGAGATGGACACAAAAAACGGTTTCAGTGCACGTTTATTTGCACACAAAAATGATTCATTTGGAAATAGTAAACTGTGCCGATAAAAATGACCAGAAAGTCTGAAGCTTAAAAGAAAAAAAACATGCGCACGCACACACACATTGAACAAACATGATATCAAGGGGGTAGAACTGGTAGAGCAGTAAAGCTGAATGAATACATGAGTGGTTTGATGTGCTCTTTCTATGTAGGCAGCAGGCATTTAGCACCAACAAGATACACACATACACAATGCAAAAAAGAAATGCCAACAACATAGACCAAAACAAAACCTCATAGTACATTTTGTTATGCAGCAGCCACCCACGATCAAATACATACAACTTGGTACTATGCACAAGTGGCTCCCTCTAGTGTCAAACTGAGTTATAAAGTGTTAATAGAAAGGGGTGGGAACAGGCAGGAGAATGAATGAATCAAGCCACATGCAAAATAGTGCAGACTCAGGGCACATGCAGGTCCAGACAGGCACACAGAACTGAAGTCATACTATGAGAATACACTTAGGTCTGTGCAGTCGGAGTGAGTGTAATGTAGTAATGCGTAGACGCAGCACTACAACCAGAACCATTTCCGTTCCCAGTTGATTTATATACTGTAGGTCAGACAGTGGTTCTCAAAGTGAGGTCTGAGAAAATCCAGTTTCACTCTCCATTGCTCTCTCTCCAAACACAGTGTAGAGTTTATAGGCAGTTACATAATTCTGTACTAAATCACAATTAAAGTTGACTTACGTTACATAAGATATTTATAAATAAAGGTTTCTGTAAAATAACCCAAAAATTCTTCAAACACATTTAGTTCTACCCTACAGCTCAATGTTGACTTGAAAAGACAATGTGAAACTGACTGGACTTGGGTCCATTGCTTGCCTATAAAGTACTTTTGCCTACACCACATTGTGCCAAGAGAGATGGTTAACCACTTAAACGCTCAAAATTTGACCCGTTCCGCTCTGTATTTGGTCTGCTCGTTTCCACTCGACAACAAGTTAGCTGAAAATAGCTGAAATACAAGACTCACGGCAAGCTGCATTGTGATGGCAGCTTGTTGTAGTTGGGATTGTACTAGTCGCCATTTACAGCAAATGCTATCCCAGATCGGAATGGGCCTTATTCTCACAGCAGTCATCTTACCATGTACGTCAATTGCAAGGTGCAATTTCCTACTACAGCCGTTTCATTCATTGAAAACAGAAGAGAGACAGCGAAATCATTTTGCATCCATGGCCGTTGGTCGCAACAGTTGGCTAGTGTTGGTTGAGAGACGCGCTGCAGCTCACAGTGCTCTCAACACAAGCGGACACAACACTGAATGGCAAGCAAAGAACCTATGAGCAGCATCTCATCTCAAAACAAAAAGGATGTATTATATGGCGGATAATAATGCCACCGCAAGACAGCGAGTCTGGTTTGGTTTACCAAACTAATAGTAGGCCTTTCCCCCCCTTTCTTGACACAGCACTCGTTCATGATTCCATTCGGACGGGCTTATGGAAGTAACACTTCTGCATTTGACCGCCAAAATTTCATTCGGGTGCTTCAAAACACTACTGACAACCACTTTTAAAATTAAGGGAAAGGAGGCGAGGTTATCGTCCAAGCCCCTCCTCTATCCTTTCATTACTCTATGGTGCCTTCACCATACCTGTTCAGCCATCATCTGCTGCCTCTGTCCCATTAGGTACTGCTGCTTCTGCTGTTCCAACAACTGCATCTGTTGCTGCTGATGTTGTTGCTGCTGCTGTTGCTGATGTTGTTGTTGTTGTTGTTGCTGCTGCTGCTGCTGCTGCTTCAGTGCCGCTGCCAGGTAGGCTGCATTGCCATGGTTACCCGCCATGGCGCCCCCCGGCTGGTTGGCCATGGCGTTTGCCGAGCCTGGCCCGTGTGATCCGGTAGGGTACGTGCCCTGGTCCTGCTTACAGACAAGACAAACAAAAGAATATAATAAATGAAATAAATGAAAAGTGGCTTTGCCATTTATTTACAGTATATATCCCTGTAATTGTTGATGATGCACCGAATATTCGTCTGCAGAAAATATTTGTGCCTATTGGACAAGGACGGATTGGGGAGGGACTTAGTGAAGGGCTAATTCAGTGTTGGTTCAGTCATGAGGCTGAATGTGCTTGGTCCGACGTCCCGATACTCCCAATACAACGCAAAACCCAACCCTAACTTCACAGGAAGCCACGGGCTAGGTTTTAACCTGCCACAGGTTAGTTGTAACTTGTCATGAAGTTTGGGAACCACAGGTTAGTTTTAATCCACCACAGATTAATTTGTCTAACCCATGTATACCCCAGTCATGAGCCATGAAGGAAGGTCTATCTAACTGAACACATCTCCTGTACATGCAGAGTCATTAGAATTAACCAGACCATGTGAGCCAAGCAGAGTTTCGCTCACTGTTGTAAAAAAAAAAGCTCCTACCATGCGTTTGAGCATGGCCTTTGGCCAGTCTCATGGCCATACAATACAGTTAAATCGTCAGATTTCTCGATGCATTTCTTGAAATATCTCTATGTTTTATTAGCCTGGGATTCCCCAGCGATGATGTCATGGGTAGATGGGGTTTCTGAACCGCCTACAGCTCTCCGATGACACAGACACCGCACCAGTAGGAAAATAATAACAATGGCTCTATCTTTATTTATCATTTTTTAACATTAGTAGAGGACCAACTATTTGAAGACACACAGTATATGACGTGTTCACTTTAAGCATATTTTGGAGGCTTATCTTTAGGGCTGTGGGCAGTATTAAATAGATCCAAAAGCAGCGACAACACCATTTGAGTGAGAGTGATTTCACAGAATGTAACACCTCTTGCCTCATCTCTTCTGTGGTGATGTGGAATCAAATCCCCCCCAAGCATACAATTTCCCAGAAAAAGGTCAGAAAATGGTCAAAATACCACAAACACTCATCACCTCGGTGGTCATTCAATTACAGTATGGGGTCTAATGATGACATGGCTTTATTATGGATCCCTGTCATCACACTGAGGTCACATCAATGACAACAGAGTGGAATTCATTTTGGCCAGACTATCTGTCTATATCTATATAAAAACACAACTGACAATATTGAACGCTCACTCTTGGCCAAGGATCAGATAATTGCAGTGAATAGCACACAGCAGATATATTCCACAATGGATTTCAATTAGCCTATATTCTGTAATATCTTGGAAGAATTTGGATCTCTTAACAAATTGCATGCACAGTTCATTAAGGTTCGGGTAAAAAAAAAGAAGAAAAAAGATGTCGAAACCAATCAGATTTTGGTCCATCATTTTAGAGCAGTGGTTTTCAACCAGTGGTCCGGGGACCACCGGCATTCCTTAAGAGGGCACCAGGTGGCCTCCAGGTAAGTGATGGAAAGTTGGTTAACCAGATGTAACTCTTGAGAGCATATATATATGTTTACACTCAAGAGTTAAGATATTCATCATCTGAATTAGCATTAATAATTAAGTCTACACTGTTTTGCTTGCAAAATCCAGCTTGGAATTGTGGACAAAAGCAAAATAAATCTTTAGTTTTGGGTCTGTGGGGTGAAAATGTCATCAAATGGTGGTCTGCCCTGGCATCAAACTACAGACAGCGTGCAGTGCACATCAGTCAGTCTAGTGGTCTGTGTGATTATTATTAGCCAAAGAAGTACACATAGGCAGACACAGCCTCTTAGACGGCCTGACCTCTGGAAGCTACCGCAAGTATGAACCACATTTGTAATCAATAAGACTCTCCTAACTTCCTACAGATTCGCGGCAAAGAAAATATAAAAATCTAAACGAGATAAAAGCCCTGGCAGCTGAGCGCAAAAAGCAGCTCAAAGTAGAGCTGCTGGTCTTGTTACGTCGTCTTTCAAAAACCTTTTACTTCAACACATGCCCTATTCACCAATCGTCTGGAGCGCAGCGTGCCAGCCGGGGCCTGCTTAAAAAAAAGAAAAGAAAAAAAAAAAGAAAAGAAAAAAAAGAAAAGAAAAAAGAACCCGCTGCACCGTGGAAAAGTTCCGGAAAGTTGGCTGGAGTTGACTTGACAAGGCTGGCCTGAAGGAGCACTGGAGCGCTGCACGGCTGCCATCCACACGCCACACATGGGCGGATCTAGGCATGGGCATTGGGGGGGGGGGGGAGGGGCAATGCCCCCCTAAATGCCCAGTCTGCCCCACCAAACACAATGGCATTTAAAACAACCCAAGATATTTCAAATTAAAGTGCCTATATTTAAAATGATTTGAAACACTACTACTGCTACCAAATAACTACAGTTGTGTCACCACTAAACCGACACCATTTCATCATTGACAACAGAAAACCCTCTGAGTCAGAAGACCTTTAGCTTTATGCATGCTGCGTGTGTGTTGCAACTTCAACAACAACTGAGGTTATTATTGATGCTCATACTTGCCTAATACATACTGTATTGTATATAAGTCCTGCCCGTGGCACGAAGCGCCATGGGCGGGACGATGAAGCTGCACCCATACCATTTTCTACTGCCCCCCAAATGGGAAATGTTTTATCCGCCCCTGGGAGAGAGGAGGACAGTGGGGAAGTAGAAAGTGACACGGGGGGTGGGGTGGACACCATAGAGAGGGAGACAGACGAGGGATGGGAGGATAGACGACCATGTAGAGAGGAGAGGATAAGGGAGGTAGGGGAGTACGGAGTGAGAATGTCAGGAGAAACTAAAATGTTCCTCCGTTCACGCAAGAGAACTGACAAATAAAAAGCAGAGCAGCTATATTTACATAAAGAACTGGAGGGGGGGCTCTGCAGCAAAACTACACCGACCAGGACAGTTGGGGGAGGTCAGAGGCATACAGAAAGGGATGGACAACAGTGGAAAAAAGTTAAAGAGACGGACAGAGTGAAAGCGCAAGGAAGCTCCAAGGGGAGGGAGACAAGAGGGAGGACGGGTAGAGAGAGAGAGATTGAGAAAGAGAGAGAGAGAGAGAGAGGGGAAAGACATGGTTGAATGAAAGGCTGCTTTGTCACTTTCCCCCACACATACAACCCCCAACCCCCTGTGTTAGCCTGCACGCCAACTCCTTAGCAACCAGCTGCTTGACCTAGAGAGAGAGAGAGACACACACACACACACACACACACACACACACACACACACACACACACACACACACACACACACACACACACACACACACACACACACACACACACACACACACACACACACACACACACACACACACACACACACACACACACACACACACACACACACACACACACACACACACACACACACACACACACACACACACACACACCCACACACACCCCTCAAAGCATGGGGCCCGTGCCAGACATGTAGGACGGAGAAAAAAAGCTTTAGAAAGACAGTCAACTGACAACAAACACACACACATACACACACACAAGGCTTCCATAAACTAGCGCCTATCCCCCTCACAGTCACGTAATTCCCCAGAATTTAATAACTAATTATGCCAAACACCATATCTCTCAGCTTTTATGATGCTAGGTTCAAACTATACGCCTGCAACGATTAATCGATGAGCCACGACTGAATGGATAATTAAATTAGTCGCCAACTAACTTAGTAATCGGTTAATCGAATCAGCACAAATCAATGTAGATTTTTACAATTTACCATGGGTGTTTTCCCACTTAACCATAGTTTTTTTTTTCAGTGTTAAATGTGACTAAACTGAAGAGCAGTGATCCATCTCTCTTCCCTTACAATCTGATGATAGTCGCACAGTAGCAACTGCAAAGCAAAATATTACTCCTACTCCTGACACATAATAACGATTATAGCATCAAGAACAAAACATGGATTGAATATTCATTCATTTTTAAATTGCCCATTTGAATCCAGACTTCAGAAGAGAACTGTTCCTTTTACACCTACATGTGGAGCTATCATTGTATGTATGCAGTCAGAATAATCCTACCATGAGTTGCTTTAATTAATTGTAATTCATTGTGTCTTTAATTTGAATAGCAGACTAATCAGCAGCTAATCAAATGCACTCTTTTTTCGTTTTTGTAAGCCATAATATATTTTTATATGGTGATATCTAAATAAGTGCCATAATCCGAGCGATGACTTTATTATGAAAATAATTGTTAGTTGCAGCCCTAAGTCCAACCCCAACCATAAATGGTTCACAATCACATTAGACAAATCAACATGACTTTTAAGTCAGACAGCATGCATGGACCCTGGTCGTCCTTCTATTTGGTGCTCTTACAGTAAAAGGGTGTCTAACTAAGCAGCTCGGAATCTTAAAGCGGTGACTAATAGTAATTTCAGGTCCCACCTCATGACTTCATGAGGAAAAAAAATCCACACACCAGAATGCTGCTCCATTGACTTCACCGTCCACGATTTAACATCTCTGAACGACAAGATCCCTGAAGTTAGCAGCAAACATGCCAGCAAGCCAGTATAGGAAGCAGAGCACAGATCATTTTGAGGTGTTTCAGGTATTACAAAAAATGACTGGCATTCATGTCGGGTGCACCTCGAATTGTCCGAATATGTGGATATAAAAATCAATATCTGTGTATGTGTAGATCAACAAGCTACTAAGCAAAGCAAATAATTAAGTAAAGATAAATAAGTAAAGATCAACGAGCTAAGGCATATGTAATAAACATGCAATGTCCTGTGATGGAGAATATGAACAAAAGAGAAGAAAAGTAAAATTCTCGCTAACACTAGCCTTTCACTCTTAAAAGCACAACAACAAATCCACTCTTTCGAACTGGATATGCCAGCAGAACGACTATGGCTCATTTTTAACAAGCCCTTATTGTTCACAGTTCACTATTGTAGCACAGTCACCATACTCCATCATACACCAACAGTACACTGGAGGGGCTGTGTTTGTGTGTGTGTGTGTGTGTGTGTGTGTGTGTGTGTGTGTGTGTGTGTGTGTGTGTGTGTGTGTGTGTGTGTGTACGTGGATACAAAATGGCCATGGAATGCGCTGCAGGCCTGGTTATGAAAGCTGAGTTGTTTGCTGATGCCAGTGAAAACCCCTTGGCTGGTCCTTAAATGTTTTATCCAGTGCCATGTTTTAGACTGACAGACGGCTGTAGTCAAACCCCTGTAGGAGGATGCTATATCAGTGGTTTTCAACCTTTTTGATACCAGGGCCCACCATTTATTCATAATTTGTGCCACGGACCACCATTTGAGGACATTTTAACCCCACAGAACCCAAACCATAAGATTTCTTTTGCTTTGGGCTGTATTTGGGGGAAAAACACAGGCAAAAGTACAGACCAAAATGACTATTAATCTTCTAGTTGTGTTAGGATGATGCATGTTTTAACTCTTGAGAGCGTAAAAATTAAACCAAATGGACCCTTACAGGTCCATTTGGTTTCATTTTTACGCTCTCAGGAGTTACATCTGGTTAACCAACTTAGCTGGGGACCACCTGGAACATTCTCATGGACTACTGGTAGTCCCCGGACCACCGGTTGAAAACCCCTGCTGTATATGCTTAATGACAATTTTAACCTCCACACCTAACAATCGCAGCGCTCAAATTTAACTGAGATTAACTTAACTGAATGAGGCGTCGTCATTATGCCATTAGCCTGGCCTAACCCGCAATGATTTTGGCCTTGGGGGGGGCGGGGTGCCGTGGGATCCACACGGCAGATCGAGCTGATCTGATTTGATCTCACCAACGTGTCGTCATCCCCGGCCCCTCCCGCGCCCGTCCACTGCTGTTCTACGTCACATCATTTAGAGCGACGCCCACCCCGGAAGGTTGACTCCCCCCTCAAGGCCACTTCGTGTAACAGGTTAGTCCAGGCTTTCCGTTTTCGCGCAACGCGAACGAAAAGTAAAGCCTGGGTGTCGAGGCTATTATGCCATTGATCACATAGGCAGAACGTTGCTGGCACAGAAAGGGGAGGAACGAGAGGCACATTACTTCAATGTCATTGCAAAACAGGGGCTGGGGGTTAGGCAGGAAGTGAAGATTGGAGGTGTGGTTTTGGATGTCGTTGATGGATTTTCAAATAAGAAGCTGACATATCAATTATTTCGCTTAAGACATGATTACCTAGTTTTCACCTTATTTTAATCAACCTATGGCTCCACTGTCCAGGATGTAGACAAACCCTCTTTGGAGCAGTGGACCCACAGATGTGTTATACTGTATATCCAACTTATCTACTTTCAATACAATTAGCTCAAAATGTCTTAGCTTGAGAATTATACAGTTAATAAACAATGTATAGAGCTCGGTAGTGACATCAGAGTTTCCAGAAGTGAATTTCACGTTCACTTTCCCTCCCAGTTTTTAAAAGCCAACTTGGGTTGTGGCAAATCATGACAAAAAACACAATATTTTGAACTGATCAAACAATTACGAAGAAGAAGAAGAAAGAATAAAAGAAGAAAATAGGCAGAATACAACACCTTGTTTAATTTTACTTCTTACAAATTATTTGATTGGCTCAAAACATTGTTGCTATTGTCATGATTTGTCACAACCTGAGTTGGCTTTGTCTGCAGCATATTCTTCTTTATATATATATCATTTTTGACAATTCTATAAGGAAAATGAATGGAAATGGCAGTGAAATCACTTCTGGGACCAGCGAGGGGGAAGGGCTGCACAGCACCTGTACTGATTCTACTGCCTGATATTCTGTGCTGGCATATTCTTATGTCAGGGTACTGACAATACATCTCTCATTCTTGCAAAGCTCATGTGGAGCTACAGCAATTTGTCATCTATTGTTGAGTCACTCGCAGTTGTGTTACAATGAAGTGCTAGACGTGTAAGGCAAAAAAACAAACAACCTTTACAAAGACTGTACTGTTACACAAAAGCTCAGACGGGGGTTAGAGAGTTAGATTTTAGACATCAGGCTCCTACCTGTGCATGGGGTGGTAGGTGGGGTCTGAAGGGCATGCCAGGCTTCTGCTTCATCTGCTGTTGCTGTCTGAGCAGCGACAGCAGTGCTGCCTTGGGCTGGTTCTGAGCATTGGGGGGGCCGCGGGGCGGTCCAGGACCCAGGGCCCCCGCCTCGAAGTGGGACAGAGGCTTGGTGTTGTTGTAGTTGAGCATGGAGGAAGGGGGCTGGCCTCCGGTCGGGGTTGGGTGGCTGAGGGGGGCCCCTGAACCCGGATGAGCCAGCATGTTGGGGTGGCCACCAGGCCCCGGCATGTACCCGCCAGCACCGGCCTTGGGCGAGACCTTGTTGGCCTGGCCAGGCATCAGGAGCTGCTTGGGGGCATTGGGGTTGAAGTCCTGTGGGAAGAGGGACGGACTACTTGGCTTCTCCATCCCAAAGTTCCCCCCGAGTGGACTCTGGGAGGGGTTGACAGTCTGAGGCCAAGGTGAAGGGTGGGGGTGCGATCCCTGGGGGTGGAACTTTGCTGCTTGTTGCTGCTGCTGCTTTTGGACCTGATGCTGTTTCTGCTGATGCTGGAGCTGGTTGTGCATCTGCTGGGCTCTCTGCTGGGCGGCCAGCTGCTGAAGCTGCTGCGCCGGGGACAGGTCTTTGGACACCGGGGGTCCCGAGGGTAGGAGGTGGTTTGGAGGCTGGTGCTGCCTAGAGGGAGGCGGCTGCTGCTGCTGGGGCTGCTGTGCTTGGGACATAGCTGGCGACGAGGCACTGGAGTTGGCGGCAGGAGAGTTTGTAGGGATGGTTGGAGGCCCGGATGACGTGGGTCGGATCTGTGGAGACCCGGTGCGGTCCTGCTCGAAGGCGACCGAAGCCGGGGAGTATTCCGCCTTGACGCTGACTAGATCTGGCGGCAGGAGGCCCTGGGACGACTGACCCGACGGCACCTGGCCCCCTCCTACCCCACCTGTCCCCGCCCCTCCTCCAGAGGCGCCAGGCGCCCCGGGACCACCGCTGGCGCCGCCTGGCGTCGGCGTCAAGTCCGGAGGGTCCTTGCGGTCCTCGAAGCCGTCGTTGAGGATGTCCTGGATGTCCTCGTAGGCCACCGAGCGGTTCAGCTCCTCCATCAGTTCTGTCCACTCCTGCTCGTTCAAGTTCAGATCGGGGAACAGGCTGTTGTTGGCCCCGCCCCCCGACGGGAGCATACACGGTAGGATGTCGTCCGGCTCCTGCTTCATCTCCTTCAGCCTGAACTCCTGCTCCGCACTGCATACGTCCCCAGAGTCCCCTCCTCCTCCTCCTCCTCCTCCTCCTCCTCCCCCCCGGCCGTGGTTCCCGTTGGACACCATCGTGTCCCTCATTCCGCCGCCGCAAATGCCGTGCTTGGTGTCCATGGGGGAGTGTGGCGGGAGGCCGCCGTTTGCTGTGCCATTGTCCAGACAGGCCTTTTTGGAGGGAGGGTAGCCGTCGCCGAAGCCGTTGACCTGGTCTCTGCCCAGCGGGGAACTTGCACTCTCCAACTTCCTCTTTACGGTTTCCTGGAGCTGAAAGGACAAAATACGCCTGTTAGGTTTTATTTTGCTCACCCGCATGTTTTACTCAAAAGGTAAATAATGGAATAATGGAAATAATGGAGAAAACACATCAGATGAATTGTATACACGTGTTCAAATTGGGATAAAAATACACACCTATAATAATAAAGAAGAAAAAAAAAGGTACCACTCGTCTCAGACACATCCATGGCCAAGCCATTACTACCTCAAGCATGCAATATTCATGCTCAGCCATTTGTTGGCAGAAGGAAAGCTATGAGCTTTAACTGTCACATAGGTTTTATCAAGTGATTCACTGGGCACGCACAGAAACCTGAGAGGGAAATTAGTAGCCCGATATGCTGCCCCTTGTCATCACAGTGTTGAACACATGCCCACAGCTTTACATGTATGTTAGGGTCATCACAGGAGGGCAAGAATGCACGGTGGCCTTGTGGATATGGACCCAGTCGGAATTTGAAAGTCACATCTCTGGTCCCTGTGACACAAGTGTTACTATCAGCCCCAGCTGGTCTTAGCAGTAAGAGAAAAAAAGAGCTAAAATGTCTAAATAACAGCAAGAGATACTTTCACACACAGAGTCCCAGGATACGAACACCTTTAGGGCATTTGTACTGCTGCCTAAAACAGCCATTTGTCTGAGGCAGGGTTACACGGACAAAGAGCTTCCTGAGACAAGAGATCCTCCGGGCTAGATCCCAGACTCAAGGTGTGTGTGTGTGTGTGTTTGGGGGGGTCTTGTGATGTCAGCAGATCATTTCAGCTAGAGGTGGTGCCTACCAACTCCAGCAGCTAGCCATCATATGCCTTTCATCAAATCAGCTATGATCACACACTATAATAGCATCCAGCATGTCAGATAGAATGAATGTCCGTGCAGGCATCATTTCCCCAACTTATACTCCTCTGTTTAGGAAACTATAGTCCACTAGTGTGGGACTCTTTGCTCCGATGTAGTGAAGCAGCAATCCATGTGTGGACCGTTTGATTGTTCCTGCCTGGTATGCGTGTATCTTCACAGAAGAATGACACCACCCATGTACACATTCTCCGAGTGCAGTTTGTTTGGTCAAGCTTTTTCGAGTTTTCTCTGGCGCTACTGCTAGCTAAGGTAAGAGCAGAAAGACATAGATCCAGAGAAACACAGTCTACCTCTGTAACAGAGGTAGACAGAAAAGAAGAGAGATGCACTTGGTTGGAGAAATGAACTAAAAAAAGTGCTTGTTGAGCACTTTTGGTATTGAGTTTGGTACGAGTGTTGACTTTGGTATCGAGTAATCATAGAAGCAGTAATTTGTAGCCATTAGATTTACAATAGCTGCCTGGAATGTGTAGTGCGTTAATTATAACAAGATCACAAAGAAAAACAAAAATGTGCTTCACATAATTTCGCCTCCTGGCGGCACTATAGAGTGCAGATGTGGAAAAATGCAGGGCCAGTATTTGTCCTTGGACTAGAACAACTGGCCAGTTCTAAGTGGCATTTCTTCCTCTGCCTAGTGGCTGCACTCAATGCAGCATGCAAACTTTTACACAAATCATACATACTCTGTGTTCAGGATCAGGACAACGGTGCCAGAGATTAGCTGTTCACAGACAGACAGACAACAAGTGGACGGAGAGGGTGCACAATACTCTCGCATTGTGCCTTTCGGCCTGATGGAGACGACAAAGACAGGCGAACACAGAGGAAAGAAAGAGAGCAGCCTCCATGCCGTCTCTTTACTGGGTCCCTGTGTCTAACCTCTGCTCTCCTCCTCGGGAAAAGAAAACTCTGTTGACTCACTCTACAAAACCTGAAAAACTAGTCTGAATCCTCCAACAACCCCCCCCCCCTCCCCCCACGTCCAACCACCAGTGCTACTCCTGACTACCACAGACTCTGGGCCACATGAATCTAATTACCATGTGTATAGTTCGAAGGGGGAGCGGTGGAGCACCCCACAACAAAAGACCAAGCACCATGGCTGTGGATGGGGAGGGGGAGCAGGGAGCGTGCCGAATTCCTTCTCCGAGACCCAAAGGAGGGGAGACGCAAAAAAAGAGAGAAAAAAAAAAGTCAGCTCTTCTTTGAAGCTGGTTTAACGCAGGGCGGCTTCGGACAGCTATGGTAGCATGAACGCACATCCTCAGCGGACCACTGCAGAATGTATCGGGTGACATGTATTGGATGGCAATGTCGTGCCGGTTGGGGTGAGGGATAATGCCGATATGCCAACAAGGCAGCAAAGACAAGGCTTGGCACTAGCACAATGACAATACTAACGCAATACTGGACCAATAATGTCCTAGTCGTGGCTTATAGAGATGCGCAGTGACGTCACCGCCCCTGTTCCGGAAGTCTTTTCCCCATTCATTTTTCTCATAGACTTTTCGAAAATAATTTATATCAAGACGATTACGCCGCGGACAAAGCCAACTCGAGTCGTGACGAATCATGATGACACACACAAACTTTTGGGACAATAAAATAATTGAAAAGATGAAAAACGAAACAAAAAGTCTTGTATCATGCCGTTTTTTTCTTCTTCCTAATTATATATTATATGACGATATTGTGTTTGTTGTCATGATTTGTCACGACCCGCGTTGGCTTTGGCCGCGGCGCAATCGTGTTTTTATTAACCATTTTCGAAAAGTCTATGAGAAAAATGAATGAGGAAAAGACTTCCGGAACCGGGGCGGTGACGTCACTGCGCATCTCTATTAAGCCAGTTTTAATGGAGCTTTATTGGCATGAGAAAACAAACGTTTACATCGCCAAACAAGTGTCATACACTTGTTTGGCAAGTGTATTACAATACAATAAAAGCATTCAAAAATGGGGTAAACAGAGTTATGTCACATTGCATCAGGTTATTCCCAGGTTTCAACTTTCAATCAAGGGTGGGATTAGGGAACACACATTAAAGGCCAGAACAGGTCCAAGTTGTCAGGCAGTCGGATCATTGAGAAGCAAGTTCACATGGCAGATGTTGTTGAGTAGGGTTGAGCATTTCACTCATATTTTCCCTTTTTATTTTAATACATTGATCTGTGCCTATGCAGCCATCTTTGAGCCATTAGATGTGAAGACTTGGTAAAACGTTTTGTCAAACCTCCCCCAGGGCGGCGCCATTGCACCTGTGTGCTGCTGTTGAACTCTGCTTTCCTCATGGACTGTGAATTAGACCAGTAAAGCAACCTTCTGTGGACCATGGTTGAAAACATACGCATTGTGTGTGTGTGTGTGTGTGTGTGTGTGCGTGTGTGTGTGTGTGCGTGCGTGCGTGCAAGAGAGAGAGAGAGAGAGAGAACTGGTACACTGCACCTTAATCTCATATGCAACGCACAGATGCTCCTCTAATATCATCAACGGTATATACCAGTGCTATTCTGCACATGCCTCACCTTATTAATACACCATGAACATCATGTACATAAAGTTTGGATGGAAAGGCCTTGTGTAAATCTAATATATTATACATTCATTAATTTCTCTCTTTCAGGAGCTTACACCAAAAATAATTTACCTGGTGTTTTTACATATTTTCTCCTGTAAACATTTTTACATGACGTGATCTTGTATTTCCCTTTTTTATCATACCAACATAAAAAGTACCACCTCAGCACAGGATGCGGGTATGTTGACTAGTGTAAGCTATAATACCACCTCATGGCAGGAAGCTGGTTTGTTGACTAGTGTAAACTACAGTACCACTTCAGGGCAGGATGCTGTTATGTTTACTAGTGTAAACTATAGTACCACTTCAGGGTAGGATGTTGGCATGTTGACTAGTGTAAACTACAGTACCACTTCAGGGCAGGATGCTGGCATGTTGACTAGTGTAAACTATAGTACCACTTCAGGGTAGGATGTTGGCATGTTGACTAGTGTAAACTACAGTACCACTTCAGGGCAGGATGCTGTTATGTTTACTAGTGTAAACTACACTACCACTTCAGCGCAGGATGCTGTTAGTGTAACTATAGTACCACTTCAGGGTAGGATGTTGGCATGTTGACTAGTGTAAACTACAGTACCACTTCAGGGATAGATTCTGTTATGTTGACTACTGTAAACTATTTTATCTGCATCCCAACAAATGAGCTACAGCACAGCACACTGAAGCCTCATCATTTCATGGGTTGACCACAATGCACAATAATTTAGCAGATATACTGTACATTCCAGCAGTGATCAACCAAGAGTTCAAATAAAAGCTGTACTTCTTCGACACGCTCAAGAGTTGTGATTTATTTTCTGTTCAACAATCCCAGTAGTGTCTGCCTTTGATGACACTGTTCCTAAATTGATCCAAATATTGTTTTACTCAATCAAAAGTTTGCCATATTGTCAATTCAGAACCTCCACCTGGATGCTAGTAAGCAACACCTGTGTTGTACCAGTGAAAGAAAGATAGTAGAGAGTACAAACAATAAAGGACTGATTGCTGCATGTATTCAAGATCTTCTCTCGTCCTTAAACTGAAAGACTTTTGCCATGAGAGCACGAGACACTGAGAAGATTTTTATGACTTTGACTTCTTCGCACTTCACACTTATCCTGCGTCCTTTCCATTATTCTCTGAAGACAATGTTTAAAAATGTTCAGTAAAGTATTTTTGTATTGATGCGCTCACTTCACTTTTAAGGCCTTCATTAGCGCAATATAATTGAGCAATAAACAACAGATCTCTTCTCAACAGTTTTCAAACCCCATACAAACGTGTCAAGACATCCTATACTATTGCCCTCTACTCGCCCTGCATGTACAGCTAAAGCCAGTTCAACTTTAAATTTTCAGATATGGTGATTCTTTTTATTATGGATCCCATCCGATGAAAGGCCTTCTGAACCAATCAGAGCATGCATCCCTTCGGGCAATGGGATGGCATGGTGCTATATACATGTGCGCTTGGAATGTTTGTTTACAATTCGTTTCTCAACTCTGCCATTTTACTGCTATGTGGCTTAAACCAGTAATACAATGTCTGGATGCCAGAGAGGGATTAAAAACGGAGTATTTCTGACTCTAACCAAAGACACCTGTGATTGTGGACAACTATTCAGAAATGGGATAAAAGCAGGTCAACTTCTATTGGATTTAATTATTGATGCATAATGGATATGTCACACAGTTTTCAGGAAGTAATTAAAAATCTACTTTTATGGAGTTTTTATTTAAAAATACAAAAGTGAAAATGTTCCCATTTTTAGCATGGCTATATACTGTAAATGGCTCATTAAGGTCCACTTTACATGTTGAATAGGATTTTTAAAAAGTTACAGACACCATCAACTGGTCATCTTGGCTGTAGTGGAGCCTGGGTAACAAAAGGGCTTGTCCTCTTATTTTATGTATTTTTTGTTGTGTGTTTTGGAATTTGGGCATTAGCTTTATGCATTACCGGCTGTGAAAACCTTTGTGCCCCGGCGGCAGAGGGGAGGTAACTTTTCATTCCTCCACAATCATTTCACATTCACTAGTGGTCCATCAGTACAAGCACACTAACAGACTTGGTGCCATATTACTCCCACTGATAGGCATGGAGCTGAGGTTGAAAAACAATGTACCGGTACTCCTTCATTTTTTTTAAATGGCACGGTCAGTTTCTCTGCCTAAATGCAAACAGAACTTAAAAAAGAAAACCTGCACCAAGTGAAAACATTAATCCTCACTAAAATATTTAATCGTTGGTTTAGATTCAAGTAAAGTTTTGCTGAAATGCTGTGTATGCGGCCCATTGTCAGCAAGAGGGAGAGAGAGTGCTAGACTCAGCTTGTTGGTGTCCGATAAAGGGTAACCAGTGATGAGTCAGCTGTGTGTGGGCAGCTAGTCTCCAGGGGGTGGAGGTTTCTGCTGCTAATACTCCTGAGTCATCCCGCAGGGCTACAGTCATATTGTCCTGGCGCAACAGTACCCAAACATTGTGTCGATGTGTGAACGGTTCTGGATTCTATAGCAGTAAAGCAGGCTTTATGAAACCTTCTTAGCTTAAATTACAAACAGTCTGGTCCTGACTGAGACTCGATTAAAGTCCCCATGGACCATGACACCATGGCCAGAAATCATTATATTTCACTCTGCATATTGCATTCCTTTAAAAAAGAATAACGCACTAGGGAGGGACATGTTAGGGATATCGATTGGCATTTACCATTCCTAACACGACAAAGTTATGATGACTGACTGACAGTCTGTGACGCTGTGTCAATGTTTGTGTCTGCTGTTGAGGTAAAGAAACAAGACATTAAATACGCTTGCGTTGTTGTCGTACCACGACTGCTCCACATAAAAAGGCACATCTCATTTAATAATAAATTGCTATGATACCCATGTACCAGCTACTATTCAAAATAATATTTACAAACAAGCTGCGAAGGACCCGGCCGCAATGGACTCTCCATTCCTCCTCCACTGCCTGTGTCAGCTGAGCAGACAGCTGCATGACAGACGACAGAACCCGGTCTCTGTTACAATACCACGGATAGATTGTTTATGTATTTTGTTTAGTTGCCCCTTCTGTGTACAACTGGAGGTTTACAATTTTAATATTGGCTACATTCAAACACAAATTTGCATCTGTCCATTTAAAGTGATGTGTATTGTGAGTCCACATACAGTGAGAACCAGCCAACTGTCTGCTGTGTCAAGCTCTTTTCCTAGCCTGGTCTGACTTTCACAGCGTGGACTATATTTATAATCTTAAAATGTATATACTGTATATAAGCATAAACAAACGGCTTCAGAAGAACAATGTTGGTACCGTGTAACTAAGACATAGGATATACACAGACATTACAGTATATACAGCTAAAGAGTGAAGGTTCTATAGATATGGTCCATTTCCTGGTTTGGGTATGTGCAAGAGGCTGGCGGTCCTGGAGAGAATGCCTTCTCTCTGGTAGAGGGAGGGGCTTGATGTTTAAACCAGGGGTCGGCAACCCAAGATGTTGAAAGAGCCATTTTCGACCCAAAATTAAATTCAAAATCTGTCTGGAGCCGCATTTTATTATTTTTTTCCTGAGAGTGTGCAAATGTGAACTAAATGGACCCTGTCGGGTCCATTTGGTTCCATTTGCACACTCTCAGAAAAAAAGGTTGTCAAAGAAAAATCATTAACATGGTGAAACACAAACTTTCTTCAGAAATGGAGTTTCTAAAAAAAATAAAGGAGTTTTACAGAACTCCATTTCTAGTCCACACAGCATCTCTATATTAATGACAGTAAACTGAGTAAACCTTTGAAAATGGGTGGTTCAGATTGAAAGCTCCACCTCTGATAACTGCTGGGCTTTTTTGACATGGCCAAGTGCTACTTTAACTGGGAATTGTCAGACAGCGCAACGTGTTTTGGGTGACTGAAATGTTTATACAGTATTATTTTGGTGTGGATCACCCCAGTGTGTATGTAATAATGCTACAGCCAGTGAGCCACTAGGGCTGTGTTCTGGAGCTGCATGCGGCTCCTGAGCCGCAGGTTGCTGACCCCTGGGTTAAACAGATATACAGCCCCATTCACCAAAAAATGTAGGACCTGGTGTAAATGAAGTGACCAAAAGGAGGGTACATTTTCAGTACGCTCAATCTCACGTGTCATTCATCAAGCGTGGCGTACCTGCTCTTTGCCAAGTTTATATAGATGGAGACAGGGGATAAATATTCAACCGAAACGCAATACAAAAACCTCACTGGACGCCAGAATAGACACTGACAGCTCAATCGCATGATTCGCATCTCTCCCCCCAACCCCTTTCCCTAAGCCTAGGGGCAAAAGAGAAATACAATGACAGCAACAGAAAAAAAAACAATGTCATACTACCTTTAACCACTTGTCTTAAACCCTCTATAATTAGTGAGACAGATCTGAGTTGGTTCTGTACTTCGCACTTAGCAGATCCAAAGCGGCAAAGAAAGGAACACAGGCCAAATTTCACTTGCTAGCAACATTTCCACTCAGGTTTCAAATGTTTATTGTATTGGCTCTAAACTATAGTAGTAGCATAAAAAAGAACTCTACGTGCAGAAAAATGTTCATTACTTTGCACATTTCTGTAGCTCCCCCTGAGAGAACATGGCAAGGCTACAAGCACATGATCAGCCAAGGCATAGCAGCACGAAAGGAAATTGCCCGTTAACACTCAATATGGGTTTAATTAGCACACTAAATGATGGCATCTGAATGACCTAAAGCAGCGGTTTAACCTTTTTGATACCAGGGCCCACTATTTATTCAGAATTTGAGGCACAGATCACCATTTGATGACATTTTCACCCCACAGACCCCAAAACTAAAGCTGGGTTTGTGAAACAAAACAGTCAAACATGCAGATTAAAATGATCATTAATCTTCTACATTCTCTAGTTGGGCTAATTCAGATGATGAATATTTTAACTCTTGAGAGTGTAAACATTTACGCTCTCAGAGTTACACCTGGTTAACCAACTTTCCATCATTTAGCTGGGAACCACCTCAAGGACCACTGAAAACCACTGACCTAAAGCACCGGTTTCCAAGCATTGGGTTGTGATCCAGATGTGTGTCAACGACTTGAGTAAAAAATGTTGCATGCTGCATTAGAGAGAGATACCTGAACGTAATGGGGTTTGACCCAGTTTTATTCAATTTAATAACCCAAAAGATGGGAAAAGCACAGTGAACCACCACGCAAACAGTATCTGTAGTGTCCCTAGTCTGGACATTATGGACGACAAACAATAGGTAAGAATAACCTATCGACAAGCTCACAGATGTAACCTGTCAAACTACTTCTTTATAATGAGCGATGCCCACGGGTATAAGAGCAGGAGGAGCTCAACTGACCTCGTTCCTCCAAATTCAGCTCAAACATTGTGGAAAAAAATGCATTCTACTCTACTTTCCCCAAAACGTGGAATGACCTACTAAAATACATTAAGGTTCTCGACTCCCTATGCAGACTCAAAACTAGCCTAAAAGAATGACAGACCTTAAAATAGCATACAGTAGTTTAACTCCTCAAGCGCCCTAATAGCTGTAGAATCCTCCGCTGTCATACCTCATTTTTCTGTGTTAAGCAGCATCATTATCATCACTATTATTGTTATTATTATTATTGTTTCATGCAACCGGTGAATTGAGTATAATGGAAACTATTTTTGTGTCCATCCTTTTAGCATGACAAACATTTTAATAAAAGCAAGCAGAAATCACAATTGCATTGCATTACGCTGACGATTACATTGATAAGCACTCAAACAGGAGGGGGGCCGCCCCGGCCGTCTAGTAAAAGGTTGCAGGTTAGATACCAAGAAGACCCAACTACCCTCTCTAGAGTAGAGAACTACTACCATCTCTAATCTACGAATCATATACAGTAAATGCTGTTTATGTGGGCTTCAGAGTCATTGCTAGAACAAGTCGAGTTACTGTGAACGTATTAGCACCGACTCCAATCCACAGTCTCCCTAACGCTGTGTCCACAGCTAACACTGCTGACTGTAAAAAAAAGGCGCTAAACACCACGAAAAACTAATATGGTAAAGTTGTTGCCTTGCCAAAGTCACATGTGAATTAGGAAACAGAATCTCACCTTGCCTCCGCTTTTCCTGATCACAATTATACCATGCTGCCAAAGAACCCAGTACCAAAGTAATTTTAGTGTATGTCATATACATTTCAGACACTGTGCTAAAAAAATTCAAGGTCAAAGTCTATGCCAACATCTCCAGACAGTCATGTGTTTGGGTTTTGAAAGAGTAAAAGATGGAAGCACAGCATAGCAACACCACACACACTTCCAGCTAACGTAGTAAAAGGAGGACAACAACGAGATCACGTGACAGCAACCAGCCAGCATGGCCACAAACTTTCCTCCTTCAAATCATCGCAGCTGCACACTTCTTTGAATTACTGTGGTTTCACTCACGCCGTCCGGAGACCGAGGCACAGAGACTAATCTGAACATGCTCCCTTCATTCTGCTCACTGAAGAGAGACCACATCAATGGCACACATTTAGATGAAATCCCCCCGTGGGCTGTCACGCTTACTGTGATGTCTGTAGCGCTAAAGTATGTACACACTACACAGTGAAATTCTCAGCGTTGATTTGACCATCTGTAACACTGGAAGTCTTCATGTGCGATTGTTTTTGATCCCTGAAAAAACAACGAAAAACACATCTCACCCACCACTTTTTTTTCTAACCAGTAAAGCACACTGAGACATTTTGTCTCTGTTACAAGTGTGATCTGGACTGTGATGGCACATGAATAAAGCCAATTCTGATATCAACTGGTGGTCCAGTGATTTGTACACTCTCTAAGAGCTTAAAGGGGAATCCCACCCATTTTCAACATTTTACTATGAAATCATTAACATGGTGAATCACACCTTGATGACAACATCAAGATGTGATTCATCAAGTTAATGTCAGGCCTCCAGCCGCTAGGAACTTTCTTATCATTTCCACACAACTAGTACAGTGGTTTTCAACCAGTGGTCCGGGGACCAGGTGGTCCGCAGGCAAAATGATGGACAGTTGGTTAACCAGATGCAACTCTTTGAGAGCGTAAAAATGAAACCAAGTGGACCTTGCGGGTGCTGAATGCTGGATAAATAGTGGGCCCTGGTATCAAAAAGGTTGAAACTCACTTCTTTAAAGCATATGACCCAATTGTGGGTTTCTAGCATGCTGCCACCCTCCTAGTAGTGGTGCTATAACAGTAGTATACAACTGTGGTGGATCACTTACCGCAATCAGAGTGCTGTTCCTGCTCTGCTGCTCGCCGGGCGCTCCTCCACCTCCACCGTCCCCGAGGTCCGTGCTGTTGGTCCCGGGGCCGCCGCCTCCTCCTCCTCCTCTGCCCGCCTGGTCGCCGCTCGGCTGCGGTACTTGCCGGTGCTTGTTGGACCTCTTGGCTTTGGTCTGCAGGCAGCGCTGGTGCAGCGTGAAGGTCTGCTGTCGCTCCAGCTCGAGGCGGTCCAGCGCCGTGCCGTCGTAGCGCTTCTCGCAGCTGCTGTGGTGCCTCCGGAACAGTTCGATTCGCCGGCGGAGCCTCTCCATCACCGCGCTGTGTCGCGGTACAACAAAATCCGCCATCATCAATCAAATTGTTTTTTTTTTTCCTTTTCCCTTTTTTGTCAATCCGGACTCAGGTTTCGTCCAGAAAAACGCTGAATTTGCTTCTATTCAGTAAAGGGCGTGTATACACCCCCTCCTGCCCCTTTACAAAGAATCCACTACTGGCTCCATAGAGTCAACCTTTGTCTTGCTAATGGCCTTTTAGTCACAGGAGCAGAAGATTTTTTTAAACGGAAAGGGTTGTTTTCTCCAGCAATTTCACTCAACCTCCTGTTTCGTCAATTAGAAATCAATTTAACGTTAGTGAACTGTATTTGCACCCTCACTCCATCCATCATCATTCTCGGCGTAACATTTCACCATCACACCGTTATCAAACTAAAGGCAAGAAGAGCCATCGTTAGGAGGTCTTGTTTGGCAAGCTAACACAAAACATAAAATAAAAGAAAACAAATTCCCACAAACAGACATCCGTCCTGTAGTGAATGCAAAACAGACAGCAACACAAGTGGACACAGTGTAGCAGAAACTAATAACAGCTAGACTTCCATCGATGGGGCTTTAACGTTGGTGTTTTAAAACTCACATTCCTACACTCAACAAATCAAAGTTGAGAGAGCCAACAACAAGCGTCGGGGGGAAAAACTACAGCAACTCACTCCAAAGAGAACTTTTGTTGTTCCTTTTTAGTTTCCTCGTAAAGCAAATAACTTCCCTCCGCCTCCAGCAGACGCCATGGGCAACAAACACATCATCGTGCTGCCGAGCTGATAACGCATCATGTAAATATTACAGATCACATCGCTTTTCACTTGTTCCAAAAGTTTATTTTGCTAAGGCATTAGCCCCCGGATTAGCTCGCCTTGCCTGGACTGCTGCTGCTACTAGCACGGCAGAGATAGCTGGAACTGCTCCTCTTCCCTTCTCGTCCTGCTCACAAACTTGACAAGTGTAAAGAAAAAATAAAAAATAAAACCTACGAAACCATCAGTGGCTATGAAACAATACAATTTCAACCTATAATAAGGCCCAATATTTCAACAGCAAAAAACAAGTGAGCTTCTCGGTTCGCCCTAAAAAACACAACAACAACAACAACAAGACAAGCAATGCGTTATTGCGAGTTCACTTACTTTACAATCAGATGTTTTCTCTGTTTCTTACTGCATCTGTCTAGCAAACAGCTGATCCTCCTCTGCTCTCCTCGGCTAGCTTTAGTTAGGGTTGTTTTGTGTGGCTAAGCTAGTTGCTAACCCTGCTAATAAACAGAGTAATACAACTGTTTTTTAAGCTACGGATGTAGCATCACACACACAGACACACACACACACACAGCAGGCTAGCTCCGGGGCTAGCTGGCTACTAGCTTGTGACAGCAGCATTTAAACAAAGCATGATGATGCTGCCGAGCTCCTGCCTTAGTGGCTGCTGCTCCTCACACACTTCTTTGGCCAAAATGAGTTCTTCTCCTCGTCAAAGAGTTCTCTCTCTCTCTCTGTGTGAAACCACCGACCCACCCCGAGTTGACCGAGTGGTGTGGAGGAGAGAGGCCGTCGGTGTTTTTTCCTTTGTTTGTGTTAAAAGTAAATAAAAATAAAAAAATGAACCCCCCAGGTCCGAGACAAAACAACCGAGGCAACTCTCTCTCTCGGTGTCCCCTTTGCTGGTTTCTATTGTTTTCCAGTGGACAAGCAGCTCTTCATCGCCATTTTGGAGTACGTTTTTTCCCCCTTTCTCATCACCACCAGGGCCGGATTTAGCTAGCCCTACTAGGGTGGGCTGGAAGAATGGCAAGGTTTTTTTTCCCCCTCAGATGAAGCAGTGGTTTTCAATCTTTTTGGCATCAGGGCCCACTATTTATTTGGCCTTTGAGCCACGGACCACCATTTGAGGACATTTTAGCCCAACAGACCCCAAAACTAAAGACTTCTTTAGCTTTTGTTCACAATTCCAGACTGGATTTGTGAAACAAAACAGCCAAACATACAGACCGTAATTAATCTTCTACACTTCTCTAGTTGTGTAGACTTTCGCTAATTCAGATGATGAATATTTTAACTGTTGAGAGTGTATGGTCCGTTTGGTTTCATGTTTACGCAAAGAGTTAGGCTACATCTGGTTATGAAATTTTACACCAATTAGCTAAAGACCACCTGGAACTCTCTCAAGGACCACTGGTGCCCCCCGCACCACTGATTGAAAACCCCTGATATTACCTTTCATTGGGTGGGCAGGATGCACGCTCTGCCCACCCCTGCCTCCCTATATATCCGACCCTGATCACCACCAACGGGAATGGATCGGAAGATAGATACCCCCACCAAGGGTCGGAGAGTGACGTCGTATACGAGCGGAAGTGTGTGTTTCCTTTCAGCGGGGGCGTGCCAGAACCATCTAGTAGAAGAGTTGCGACATTGAGGTGTCAAAAAACAACCACAACAGCCTGCTCACGTTTGGTTCATGTAGTCCATAGTCCAGACCCATTTAGTGTCAGAGTTGTGACATTGAGGGGTCAAAAACGGAGTTGGACTTTTTTTTAACGAGGGTGGCGCAAATAAGAGCCCACTTAAGCATGTGTGCAACACGTCAAACGTTGTATACACTAGTAATAACTATTTTTAAGTCTCTGCAATGTTTATGTTGTTCTATGTGCTACTAGTATGTACTATGGTGTTGTCTGAGCCCAATGCATTTCTGCCTACTTCTGGCCAGGACATGTCCCCTTTCTTGTGCCCAATTCCCATGTTGTTTCCATTCTCAACAGAAGTCTAGGTAGAAGAGTCGCTATTTGAATGGCCCCATGAAGTGAACGGAGTTTGCGCAACCCTGTCTACCCTCGAAATGCTCTGCATACGGCATAGTAGATAGATTTCATTATTGCTAAATAATTATGCGAAATTATTTACCAAATACCAATACGAATTTAATTTTATTTTTGGCAATCAAAAAAGACTCGTACAGTACAACGCAACGACGCGATTTTGAGTTTCACATTCAAGTGCCCGGGTTGGGTGTTCTACTGTCTACAGTTATGACATCACGGAGGAATCCTTGGAATTCTTATTGGCGTCACGGCACCCCCCTCCTCCTCCACCTCATTAAAGAGTGAAAACATAAATAACTAGGCGTGTGACAACACGGTATGCTTGTGAATGTGATTTTCTTTCTTCATTCATTCGATTTTCCTATGCTGTTATCCAGCCTAATCACAGAGTAGGTATGTTAAAGGGGAATTCCACCCATTTTCAAAAATGGGTCTGAAAGAAAAATCATTAACATGGTGAAATACGTCTTGATGATGTCATCAGATGTATTTCACCACGTTAATGATTTTTTCAGACCTCCATTTTTAGGAAATACAGAATTGGGGGAACTTTTTTTTATCATGTCCAGACAACTCTGTCAATCTCTAAGGTACATTAATGACATAAGTTTATGTTTGAATGCATTACAAGGTTAATCTCTCCACTGGAATGATCTCATCTGTAATGGAATTCAGCCAGGTGTAATGGCATTCAGCCACATAGGAATCAATACTCTATTTCAGGTCTGGTTAGTGCCCCAGGGCCTTTGAGGGGGTTACAGGGTCCCCATTAGCCCTTCTATAAACCACAGCCAGCTACTGTCCAATACAAATACCGGTAGTTCTGTTTTGTCCCCCCTCTGCCAAAGTGCCTATTGGACAAAGACGGATCAGGGAGGGACTTTGTGAAGGGCTAATGGGAGCATTACACACTATAACTAGGTACACTACAAAGTATACACTGCAGAACTACATAAAGGGCCTTTCTGCGTGGAGTTTGCATGTTCTCGCCATGTCCCCTAGGGTAGGTACTAGGTACCCTCAAAAACATGCAGTGATCCTGGTCTATAGTTGATTCTAGACTGCCTGATGGAGGGGACAGGAATTGGTTGGAATAACGTGTTATTCACCACATACAACCAGGGAAACTCCCCCTTGTCAGATGAAAAGGCAGCTTGGACTCCTCATGTATTGAAGAAAGCATGAGGCCAGCCCGTTGCCTCCCCAGGTTGGCAGAGGATTTGGAGAGTCCAGCATCACAAAATGTAATTGGTACTGGGTGAAAAAAATAGGTTACAAAATTGTGGGATGAAAATGTACACAAAAAAAGAGAGACAAAGAGGAGAAAACAACTTCCAAATTCCATGAAGTTTCCATGAGGACTTTTTTTATTCATCAAAACAAATGGCATGTCCATTCATAGTTTACTGTATAACAATACACATCTGTCACAGGAGCAGTGTCTTTTGATCCATTGTTGCAGAGTACAACTCCTCATGATCATCACAGTATTTCCTCAAAAGCCACTATCAAATTAGGTATTTCCATAACATCAGAACTAGTTCTAGTGTATGAGGTTAAAGCAGAATCCTGTCTGTGTAAACTTGTTTTATATAGTTCAAAACAAACCCATAATGTAGTCATGCAATGTTCTGCCTTCTGATACAGTGCAGTGTTGAGTCTAGAAATCTCTTATCTAGGCAGCTTTAGGCAGACAACTAAAACACAACTACAGTTTACAAAAACAAAATAAAATATATTAAAAAGAACAAATGTCAGAATGATTGATGGTTTAGTTTCTTTTTTTTTTTTTTTACATTCTATTAAAGGTAGGGGAAGTGATTTGAAATTCATGGTGTAGTACCAGCCTGGTGCACTAGGGGCCCCCAACAGTAGCTACACTATGTGAACCTGCTGCTCGCTCCTGATTGGAGGAGAATTGGTGGTGACCAGGGGAACTTTTATTAGCTCCTCTGCTAACGTGGGGGAGGGGGAAACTCCATATGTGGTTTCCACACCTTATAATAGAGCATTTTAACAGAAAAAAAATATTTTTTGGGTGATATCTGACAAAAGTGAAATCACTTCCCCTACCTTTAAGGGAACAAAATCTTAATTATTGTGGCTTGCTGTAGAAGGGGGAATCAAGGGGGGGGGGGGGGGTACTAAAATATCAAAATTAAGAAAATGAACCTGCTTTTGTGGAAAGGTCACCTGAAAATTTATTTTTTAAAAGTCCTCCGTTTTCCCATGACACTTAAATCTGCTCCCTCTCAAGTTTCAAAGACATTTATGGTCATGGTAAACCATGACACCAGTAGAGAAGAACACATCTCCAACTAACCATCGCTTGGTCAAAATCTTTTATTTTTATTTTTTTAAATATTTTCTCTCTTTTTTTTAGTAACATCATTTTCAAGTTCTTGCATTTCCCTCACCAACCAGTTATCATAATGAATTATCTACTAAATCTCACCTGACAGGTATCACCCAGTCTTGCTTAGCTTCATCATAGTGTACCACTGAAGCAGGCATCCCCTCATGTATTACAAAGTTGTCACAAAACGGTCAACAGCAGAAGTGTAGTATAAAGGCATGAGAGAGGAAAAACAAACAAACTAGTCTGCACAGTATTCGCAGATTACTCTCACATTCCTCAGTGATATTCAATAGTTAGATGAAGTGTCAGTAGAAAGTGGCTAACAGCGTATCACCAGTTGTGACTAGGCTTCAGGTGTATTTGGCTTGGCTTGTCAACTTGACCTCCCCAACCCACTTTCATCATGTTAAATCAAGAGAAAATGCTGTTCCCCACTCTGCATAATACAGCAGACATGTTAAATTAAGAGTCTCAATTACCTTGACAAGTGGCAACTCTTTTTGTCACACTTGTAGAGCTCGGATGCAACTATCCTAGCCACTCACTAGGCAAACAGGGTCGCAAACACTTTACTTTAAAAAAAAAAAAAAAAAGGAATGTTAAGACTCTTAAGTTGTGGATCGGTACAAGTTAAGCGCTAGCATTTCTCCCATAGTGCAATTTCTTCATTTTATCTGGGGTATTTTAGACTAGGATAAAGTAGTTAGTAGGATAAAGAAGCAAAGTTAGACATTGACAAGCGACAACCTGTCACATTCTGGACTGTACTGCACACTTCAGAGATATGACTGCAAGATATGCTTGCTCATCATATTTAGCAACAGGAGACTGATTCTTCATCTATGAGGTGGAGCTTTGACTGTTTTTTTTCCCTCCTCCCCAATTTTAAACTCATGAGTCAGCACGGACCCGAGGACGCCGGTCTAACAACCTTGACTTTTCACCCACAAACCTGCCAGCAATAACCGTCACTGAGCTTCAAGGATTGGACTGCCTGCCTGCCTGTCTGCCTCCTATTCCAACAATACAACCAGGAAATGCTTCTCTTATCTCCCATACGCACACACACACAGACACACAAGTAGGGATAAAATGCCAATATAAATTATGATATAGGCATTTAATTCCTACACAGTACAAAACCAGAGGCAAACGTATTAATGGAATTAACTTTTAGAAAAACAAAGAACATGTAAATATTATTTAAAAAACAAACAAAAAGTTAAACCCTTGCTTTCTAGGACCAAGTAAGGCAGCATAATCTAATTTAGTGGAAAGCCTGCAGCTAGCTAGACTTCTCCCCCTGTTCAGTGTTCATATCAACTTATTTTGTGTGTGTAAAAGAACCTACCACAACTGTACACTGTAAATCTTGAGTGTCAATTTAAATGGACACTGAGGATTTTACTCTGTACTATATGGCAATTGAGGGGTTGTGACTGCCCAATACCACCCAAAATACCATGATGACGTGACAGCACTCATGAACAGGAAGACTATACAGTATTTAGAAAAACAAACAACAACAACAAAAATCAAGAGTAAATTTTACGCTGATAATTACACATGATTTGTTATAGTCAATCTTCCTTAAAATGTCCTCCGTGTTACTATGCTTGTATGCATGGCTATAACCCTCTGCCATATACACACACTGTAGAAGTGGAAACTGGAGGACAGAAAGACACACACAGAGACAGAGAAAGAGAGCATCTAAAATGCATGTGGCTAAATCTACGAGCTGTAGTGTTGCCCTGCTAATTTTCTTGATGTTAAATACTGATTGGACCTGTGGAGGATGGAGGTGGGCTGACCAGCAGGGCTGTCTGTGAATTTGGGGACGTAACAGACTGGGGTACGGGTGGGGGGTGGCTATGGCCTAGAGCAGTTTGGTTGGTTTTTGGGTGGTGGAGGGGGCAGGACAAGGACAACAAGGTCCCGCCGGTTACAGCCCGCTCACACTTGCTACGGAATGGTACGGGAAGTTTAGTTAATATTTTGAGCCCTTTTACTACACTAAGTCAGTCTTTATCCAACTGGAATCATCGCCGTCATCCTCTTCCTCCTCCTCATCCAGCGTCCATGATGGAGGTTAGGATCATTTCTTTTTTTTATTACACCTCCCCGGCGGTCCTGATGAGAGATGGCTTTGCCGCTACGATCTTCTCTTTTCACTTCGTCACCTCGGAAAGGAGGATTTTGAGAGGAAAGAACATGGAGGGTGGGGCCAGGAGAGGGAGGACCGGAGGAGTGAGGTTTTTTTGGGAGTGGAGGATAAGAGAGGTATAAAGGGGAGGTTAGGGCTGAGGTCAGGGCTGTTGGTTGTAGAACGCAGACCTTGTGCAGGCCTCAGTCCTTTCTCACTTTCCTGTTTCTGGGAGACCTTCTCAGCACTTCGTCTTCCATGTTCTGAAAGGCAGGAGACAAGAGGTGGAGTTCAACACCACACAGCGAGACTTCTGTTCAAGCCAACGACACCCCACGCAGCCAGATAAGATTAGTCTCAGACATTCCTTGCCAGGGCGTGGACCTTTAAAAACCTCCAAGAGGCAGGTTGTATTTACATTTAGACATTTAGCTGAGTACCTTTTAATCTTAGTACAATCAATTTGCACCTTTTTCCTGGTAAGTGATATTACAAGCACAATGATGCGTCCCAAGGATCAGAATCACAGGAGCTAAAAAAAATACTTGTCCTTAAACATTAAGTTCAATGTGCTTTAGCAAAGCTTTGAATGGAAAGCGTTTTAGTAGACTGCAATTACTTGAGTGTGTTTTTATTTTTCATTGTTTTGAGTTGTGTGTAAAATGATGTACGTTGATTGCCTGCAACTTCACACGGGTGTGATTAGTTCCACTTAACCAATAAAGAACATTTCATTCTAGGTAGGGCAAAACAATAGGGTTTACGCCTCAACAGCATAATAAATTGATTCATTGAAAATCCTGACTTTCAATTGTACAAACATTTTGTTTTAACTGCTCGACCTTTTGTTTACATTGCCAAAGACGAGCAAAAAGTTGTCTTTGGCAATGCAAGCGTGATTTCTCATGTCAATAGATTTCACTGCGTGCTTACAGAAGGTTATCAAAGCCAATAAAATCATCAAAGGACTCTGCATTTGCGGCATCCGCTCCTGACACGCATACCGCCTCAACCCTGTCAAGACTACTGTCAAACTACGCACAACGGGAGCCGTCTGCACAGTTGCCCCCAAACCGTGAACATCCTCCCTGCCCAAGTGAGTGGGACAGTCGATTGACTCTTTTGAGAGGAATACCCTTTAAAGTTTTGTGGCTTTCGCCTTTATTTTTTATGGATGTTCTGATCGTGTGATGTTTCTTCTTTTTATCCTATTGTAGTACTTTGAGATTTTGTGCAATGTTAACTGCATTAAAAATGAAGTCTCAACCACGTCACCGCCAGCAATGTTAATGTCGCTGTAAATACCTAAAGTTACAATGTTTCATTGTGAAGCCCAATAACATGACAAATATCTGCTATGATAGAATTTTGAATGCCCCTTTTCTGGATTCTCACCTCTTCAGTCTCATCTGCATCTTCCTCCTTATCACCCTCCTCTTCCTCGTCCTCTTTTTCTGCAGGACTTTCCTCCTCAGCTTCACTCTTCTTTTCTTCCGTAGCTAAAATTACAGTTAAATCCATGAGACAATTCTTACATAATAGCAATTAACTGCCTTAGTCATCAGTAATGTTGGCAATTCACACCTTTTCAAATAACTACAAAAATTGCCAATGTACAAGCATAAAACCCACTAAATCCACAATTCTTACATTTTATTTGAAATAAAGCCATTGTAAAGTTATTGTGTTTATATTTTATTATTATATATTAAAAGGTCACATCTTCCCTGGCTGTGACATATTCATTTACAAAGCAATGCTTAAAAACACAATGAAATCATTTATCACAATTATCGATCAATTAATCATCAATTAAAATGTGGGGAGACCAGAGACACAGATGGCGGAAGAGTGCCTCCTCTATAGGCATTTATGGGAGATTTATGGCCAATTACAGTACGACTAATTAGTAACAGCTCAATGAATGCCACAGTCTTTAAAAAAAGCCCTCAACACATTGTTATGCATTGTGATTGTTATCTTATTATGCCTCAAAGATTAGCCATCAAATGGAAGATGACAATTAAATGCACCAAGAAGATCAAGGAAGGATAAATTCCTACATGGACTGCTCTCCTCCTCCTGCTCAGCCTTCTCTTCCTCCTCCTCCTCTTCCTTCTCCTCTGCTTCCTCCTCCTCTTCTTCCTTCACGTCTGGCTGAGGCTCATCAGTCTTCTTGTACTCGGCTGCTGGCGTGGCCGGGGTCTTCTTCTGTTGGACAGAGAGAGAGAGAGAGAGAGAGAGAGAGAGAGAGAGAGAGAGAGAGAGAGAGAGAGAGAGAGAGAGAGAGAGAGAGAGAGAGAGAGAGAGAGAGAGAGAGAGAGAGAGAGAGAGAGAGAGAGAGAGAGAGAGAGAGAGAGAGAGAGAGAGAGAGAGAGAGAGAGAGAGAGAGAGAGAGAGAGAGAGAGAGAGAGAGAGAGAGAGAGAGAGAGAGAGAGAGAGAGAGAGAGAGAGAGAGAGAGAGAGAGAGAGAGAGAGAGAGAGAGAGAGAGAGAGAGAGAGAGAGAGAGAGAGAGAGAGAGAGAGAGAGAGAGAGAGAGAGAGAGAGAGAGAGAGAGAGAGAGAGAGAGAGAGAGAGAGAGAGAGAGAGAGAGAGAGAGAGAGAGAGAGAGAGAGAGAGAGAGAGAGAGAGAGAGAGAGAGAGAGAGAGAGAGAGAGAGAGAGAGAGAGAGAGAGAGTGTTGGTTTCGCACTTCAGCCAGAAGTGCCACCCATTTAACGTACAGTAGATCACTACAGAATGTGTAGTGGATATACAGGTACAGGGCAACATAGCTTTTTATATTGCATAACCAAATGAGACAGCAAGATCATCTTGCAACCTTGAAAATGGTCACAACTTCATTGCGACAGTTTTCAAACTGTAGCTGAATAATAACTAAACCTAACCTTAGCCCTAAACTTAACTTATCAGTAATACCTATGCCTAAAGCTAACTTAAACCCCAGACCCTTTTTAAAACGGCCGCGACCACTTAGGGATATTGCAACCGATTTAGAAAAAGTTCTGAGGAGGGGGAGTTCCCCCCTCCTAACCTTTCTCTAAAAGGGCAGGTGTAAAAATGTTCATTGGTCACAACCGTTACATAGGTCGAGGTCGCAAGATCCGAGGTCGCAAGATGCGACATAGGTCGAGGTCGCAAGATGATTTCGTCGCTCCTCTACCAAATTTGCAATTGGACAGGAACAGAAGAAATGATTTCACATCAGGTTTTCTTTGCTGTTCATTACAAAAATCATTCATGATAATTATGTGTGTTCATGGGCTGAGCAGGTGTACTCAGGTCCTGGTTGTAAAAACAACCATCAAGTGTGTCAGTCTGATTTCCAACTGTACCTCCACATACTCTACTGTACCTGCTAATACAGAGATGACCACCAGAATGTTATTCTACATGTGATGCATATGACCAATGATTCTCAACTGGATACACACCAAGTTTACACTTTAGACAGGAAATCTCAACGAAGGACACAGGAGAGTAAGGTCCAATTCTGTACAATTGTAAGAAGGGTCAGGATTTCGATGTCCAGACAATATTGTGAATAAAAGGTGTCCAGGTGATCAACATCAGGGCGGCATGAACCACTCGTTGAGAAACATTCGTTTTTCACTACCATTTCACACTGCAGGGGGGCTGCAACCACGAATCACAACAGCACGATTAATACAACGGGAGAGCATTTAGCTCTCACTACTATTCTAACACAAGGAAGGTCTATGCTAGTAGTAATCACCAGGCCAGTCCCAGCTGACGTAGTATTTTGGCTGCACGGAACATTTAACTCTTCTTGTAAGCTTGTGAGGCTCAACTGAGATTGACTTTGGTTTGCAGAGCACTGTGGAGAGAGCCAGCAAGACCCCTCGAGTTAAACTTGTCAGCAACAGAAAGCACTGCATCAATCCACCCATTAAAGGCTTAATCTGAATGCCTATGAATTCATATATGTCCAGTAAGAGAATGGAGGAGGGGAGAAATAAAATTAAAGGATACATTTATAGGGAAATTCCACCCATTTTCAACATTCTACTGTGTCAATAATATACCTTAGAGTTGTTGTGTGGACATAATAAAAAGAAATCCATTCTGTGTCTCCTAGAAATGGAGGTCTGGGGGAAAAATCATTAACATGGTGAATGTTTCTGAGTGTTCAAATGAACCACAATGTTGAAAATTAGTGGAATTCCCCTTGTGTGAGAGAAAGAAAGTGTGTGTGTGTGTGTGTGTGTGTGTGTGTGTGTGTGTGTGTGTGTGTGTGTGAGTGTGTGTGTGTGTGTGTGTGTGTGTGTGTCTCTGACCTTGCCAGTGCAGCAGAAGACAACGATCAACACCAGAGGCAGGGCCACGGTCAGGACGTACACCACCCACAGCCAGGGACGCTCCTCAGCTGCACTCATCATCTGGGTAGCCAGGCCGGGCTAGAAGGGACACACAAGCAATCAACACAGGGATTAAACATAAAGTTAAAATAATAAATAAACAGACTGATTTTGCACACTCCTGCCACACGAATAATACAATTCAAAATAGCCTAAAAGAAGTTTAGGGTAGTGACGAAAATGGAGCCCTAGGCTTCCTACCTCCATGACAGAAAGCTATATAAAAAGTACACTATAACAAAAAAGTAGCAAAGCAGAATATCGTACATGCTGTGGAACATTACACACACCCACACAGGTGTGAGAGTGTGAAGCGTGGTTTATGAGAGGCGGCCTGCTGGCCATACAATGGGGAAGCAGGCCAAAAGACTAATGATGTACAAAACAAACAGTGTGTGAAAACAGAGGAATGCATGTGTGCTTTGTGCGTGCTTTGTGAAGGAGGGACAGGGAGTAAGAAACAAAAAAAAAAACATGGCGAAAGAATACAGCGCGACTAGTAAGTTTGGCAGAGCAAAGAACAGAGTGCAAGGGAGAAAATAAATTTCAATTATCAGTGAACTTGAGAACCACACAGATGGAGGGAATGCCGAGTGTGCAAGAGAGTCAGGGTGAGATGGAGAGCAAGCATTCTAAGTGCGCTGCACGTCCTAGTGAGTGCAGGGGAGCTTTGCGGCCGACATGCCAGGCATCTCAGGAATCCTCCTTTAGGAAAAAAAAAAAAACTCCATCATGAGGGCAACAGGAATTTTGATGAGCGATGGCTCAACTAACTGCTAATCCCTGGATACCAGCCAACCCCCTACAGCTCTCAGTCTGGTATAAGCAACCCCCTCATGTAATGGCCCTACAGCAAAAGAAGAACACCACCTCCACCTAGTGGCCATGTGTGTTTGTGCATAGTAGTATGGATGTTCCAGCAGGCCTAGCTTCACAGTACCTTGTGTGAGATCAGACCAGAACTACAACAACGGTTCACTTCATGAGGCCGACTATTCTACATAGTTTTCTCGGACATTCGCAAGTTTATGAACCACGTGGTCCGGCTGTTTTCTACGCACTCAATGTTGTAATTTCAAGCAAGTGCCAACTATTGTTTTCTATGCTTTTTTTTCACAAAATTGCATTTAAACAGTGTTTTCCTTTTACACTACAAAAATAATAAAATGACTGTATTTGAGAGGCAGTCTATTGTAAATGTATACCCAAAGTGGATTACTAGGACAGTGGTGGCTCAGGGAGTAGCTGGATGGCACCTGCAAGGTTGGTAGTTCAAACCCGGCTTCCCCAGAGTTAGTGTTGAAGTGTCATTGAGCAAGACACTGGGCACCTCATTGCTCCTGATGCACTGGTTAGTGCCTTGCATGGTTTCCACCGTCATCAGTGTCTTAATGGGTGAACATAATGCATTACACAAAGTGCCTTGGATAAGTGGCGCAACATAAATGGCACCTTTTAGTAGAGTCATTGTGCAATACATCCATCCACCAATGGTGGATGAAACCATACAAGGCACCAACCTGCACATCGGGAGCAATTAGATGTTCAGAGCCTTGCTCAAGGACACTTCAAGACCAATTCTGGAGGAGTCAGAGATCAACTCGTATCCAGCTGATCTACCGGTTACTCTACCTGAGCCACTGCTGTCCCTGTTGTGCATCTCATATACTGCCGCATAAGTGCACAAAGGTTTTAAGTAACAGTTTAGTAACGTCCACTCATGTTGCTCATTTGGGGCATTCTTTTCATCCGTGTTGGCCTGACCCGTTTACTGCACATCACATAAGGTCTTGGATTGCATGACAACGCGATCATGTCCAAGAGAAACATACTGGAGTGCACTCATCTTCACCGAATCTTCTTTTCTGCCTGAAACTGACTGTTTGAACCTTGCTTGTGTCGGGCTTCAAAGCCCCTTGATAACAATGTACATTTGACTGAGAACGTATTAAAACAGACTTTTAAAATGAGTGCAGGGGAAAAAAAGAAACAAATCCAGCCTGTTTATAACAGTAATAGGATTAACTCGAAATATCTCCCCAAAACAGCCTTTTATAGCAACGGCTCCAGTCAATGCTTAGAACAGCTAATTTGGCTATGGAGACAGCTCTAACCACAGCGCCGTCTCTGGACACGTCTATTTGTGTCCTCCGTCGGGGGAATGATCCCAAGGCCTGTTGGAGCCTTGCATCATTAGCTCAGTTTGTTGCTGCACGCTCCCTGGGCTGATTGTTTAACACACTAGTACAAAACAAACACCGCAGGATACAAACCCCACCAGCAGTCTGAAACATGATCTCTGTCAGCAGAGTAGAGCTGGATTACTTCATATGTGGGGCAGTGTCTTCCTGGATTTTAAACTGGCATTTTTTATATTCAAATGTTCAGAGTGATACTATCTAATGTAGGGTAACAAGAGACCTTAAGAGACTGATTTATTCTATAGCTTTACATTAATTCCTTATAGTGTTGTCTTAGTCGACTAAGGCTAAAGGCAAAGTATCAATATTAGTATTTAAGAATTTATATTAATATTTAGTTGCTAAGACTAAACAAAAAATAATTTCAGAAGACTAAATGGAACTAAAGAACTAAAATCTTTTGCCAAAGACTAATAACAGCAAATTGACAGGAAATGGGGAGAGAGAGATGGGGAATGTAATGCGGCAAAGGCCGCCGGGCTCGGGAATCGAACCCGGGGCACGCCGTCAGGCTGGCTTAGCAGCCTAGGTTGAGCTAACCGCCTGGGCCCTGTAGATCTATTTTAAAGAACCTTGTAGATCAGCTTGCCTTGAATGAAAGTTATATCGAGTATTCACTGCATACCTTTTCAGGAAAGCATATCAGAAGATCAAAGTTATTACTATTTCAGTAATTTCTTACCAAATGAAATGAGACAAATTAGACATCTTAAAAATCTTAAAACCATGTATCCATGTCTGCTTTGCATATTCAAAACTAAAATGTATTTGACTAAGAGTAAAATATCTTGACTAAAAGAGTAAAGTCTAAGACTAGAGTAACAAAAATGAATTTGAGAAGTGTCTCAAATGTCTTAGCATTAGTCTAACAAAACTACGTCTCTCCATTAGTCATAACCGCCCATAGTACTTTAACTCTCCATGTTATCTGTCCACCAACTGGTCTCATTACATTTATTACAACGTACTACAGTTTCCTATACAGAGGGATTTAAATCATATTCGAATGTCATTCATCTTTAGTCTACCGCACAAGGTCGGTGTCGAACATGAAACCTCAAAGGAATACTGACGGAATACTGATGTTGATCAATGTCACTGTATATGAATTCATTTTACTCTTTTGGGGGAAAGATTAATGGCTTCGACATGATTAACAATCCTCTGTACAGAAGGATTGTACAGGATGACTTAGAAACTGGTCTCAATAGAGCACTGACCTCCAGCAACGTGGAGGTGAGTTTGTCTACAACGCCTGTCCTCCCCTCGCATCCCCAGGCTTCCCACCTCCAGGGAAAGCTGCGCCTGTGCTTCTAATAAATAGGGGATTCACACTGAGGCGGACCAAGTCCGTTTGATTTGCTCCATTTCTGGATACGGTTGCCTGGTCCCTGCTGGCCATTATTCACATTGGGCTTTTCATTCTAACACACCCGGGTATACTTGCACAGCACACTTTAATCCCCTGGGTGGCGCTGCGCTTGTGCACGGATGTACATCAGGGACGTACAGTGCCAAGGCTCAAGCATGCTCCAGGGTGTCTGTCTGTATAATGTACCAACAGGTGACAAAGTGGCAGTGCTGACCTTCCACTGTGCTAAGGCGGCTGCACGATGGGATTGGGAAGCTGAGTTTTATCAGCCAATATATATCACACACAGGCCAGGGAGGAGGGCCTGTACAGTATAGTACAGTAGTATACCACTACTCAGTTCAGCAGGCTCTGATCCCCATCTTCTTTCTTTCTTAATTGGTGATCCTGGCAACACATTAGTCACAGTTCTTTCTCAGTCCATAACAAACCTTTCCACAGAGATAATACCTTGCTAATGGATAGATGGGGACAATATCTGGGTTTCAGTGCCCTGGCTCAAGGGATTTACTTTGGATGTGTGACATGTCTATGTGGTAGTGTCAAGTGAAATTACCTCTGCGGCTCCCTCAGCAGCTTTCTTCAAGCCAAAGCCGTCGTTGGTCCAGCGCTCGGCAGTGTTGCGGTCGTTGGTGATGAAGAAGTTGTCGAAGAAGATATCCGAAGACATGGACCATAGCTCCAAACCCACGGCACTGAATGGACTCATCCTGAATGGGTGGAGGTCCTCGAAGAAGTCGGGGTTGGGGATCTTCCTTGGTTTCCACACTCCCTGCAAGGGGTCGGTGTTAAAAGTAGATTTTCAGCAAGACAATTTCATATTGATGTACATTAATTTACAGTATACTCCTTATGAAACAAAAAATAAAATAACCAAGTCACATAAGAATGTCTCATAAGAACACCAGAAAACAAATAAACTGTATTTATCATCAATTATGTCGAGATTGATCTTCAAAATTGCTCATCACTCTAGCAATACTATGAATTATATCATTAAGAAAATTATTGTATAGCATCCAAGATAATTCTAAGCACTGAAGGTTCTTTGCCAGAACACTACATTTATGCAAGACTGGCATCACTACCTGATAGTTAGGGTTGTCAATCATGGGTGGCTTCCACTTGCCCTTGTAGCTGGGATTGTCAATGACTGGTCGCTGCCAGGCACCGCAGCCTGGGGCCGCCTCACAGGCAGGGTTAGGGACCTGCGGGGCCTCCCATTCCCCATCCATATCCTCATCCCTGGACAGTGAGGAGGGACAAGCTTTAGACAATCAGAGATGACACAGGGCCGAACAATTTGGACAGAAATCTTTCAATGTTTTTTATCACAACTTGTCATATATATTTCTCCTTTTAGATTCTTCTACGTTTCCATGATGTGTGTCTGTGTTTCTTTCTTCTTATACTCTTATTTTGGGGGATTTTTCTACGTTAATTTGATTAGGTTACAGTAAATTGATGGGAAAATAGGGGGAGGGGAATATGGGGAAACGCAGGCTGGATTAGCAGCCTAGGTGCTTGGACCTCTAGGCCGGCACGAGCCCAAGGGCCATATATTCCGCGGTTGGGTGTCTGTTGAGGTTTGTGTTTCCAGGTGCATCTATGTTTTTTACCAGTCCTCAGGTTTGACAGCATCAGGGTCACCAATGTACTCGGGCTCATCGTCCAACCAGCCGTCAGGCTTAACTGCATCTTCATCAGGGATCTGAGCTGGTGCGTCCTCATCCCTGAACACAAACAAAACACATCCTTTAGCCGTCTTTCTTAGAACAACCATTGTAGTAACAATGGATTGGCTGAAGCCACTTTTAATTTAATTTAATTTCACAGAAAGCTGCTGTATGTGAGAACATACAATTATACAACATACAATTATGTGTCTGAATTAAAAACAGTGAACACAAGTTATTACTCAATAAAAGTAATGCTCAGCAAAACATTTGGAAACTGGAAGCAAGAGGCAAGGCTACTTCCTGGTTCAGTTTCCTGAAAGCCAAAAAGAAACTAGGCATGCTCCTATGGCATAATGCCTGGTAAAGAGCAGTTAGTCTTAGATAAGACCAGACTGACCAATCCTCAGGCTTGACGGCATCTGGGTCCTGGATCTTGGGCCTCTCGTCCCAGTCCTCTGGCTTGTGGTCATCAGGGTCTTCGATCTCAGCCTGGGGGTTGACCGGGGGCGTCATGTCCGTCAGCAGGTTACCACTGTTCACCACCGTCTGATCCACCGAGATCTCAAAACTGTTGTCGGGGTTCAGCACTAGCAGGGAAACAACAACAATGAAATGGTTGTCCTCTGCAGTAGAAACAGGCATAGGTCACCTCAAGTGTGTAAATACAGTAGTGTTGGAATGTGTGTTTATCTTACCCAGCGAGTACAAGTGGGTCTTTTTATCTGTATAGTATGAGCGGAGGTCGGCGTCAGGTTTCTTCGCATGTTTCTCCTCAAACTCGCCCGTCTTTGGATTCTTGTGTCTGAAGATGAAGTGTAGCTTGTAGTCCTCTCCACACTTATCTGGCCCAAACATGATGGTGTAGGGGGTTTTGTCCTGGAACTGGTCCTGGTGGACAGGCACAACACTTTAATCTCTACACTTCCCAGCCAGCTGTCACAAGCCGCTCTCTACGACCCAAGTCAAGGTACAAGTAGAGTACTTTCAATAATACGGAAACCACACATGCTTCACAGGAAATGCACACATGAATGCAGGCAAAACAGCCACAGTAATCACATCAATCTCTCATCTATCATCCATTGCCAAGACAGACAGAAGAAACAAGAGGGTCTTGATTGCGTCACCAAAACGATTGGAACACTACAAGCTCTTAACAAGCTCCTAACCCGGCAGAACAAAAAAGCACAAACAGCTGGCCAAATTCCATGCAGTGCCTGGAGAAAAGTGTGTGAGAGTCAGATACTTTATTCCATCTAAAATGGAATCCCGTAGGTTTTCTTACCAGGTCAAGGTCAGGGGTCTGGGTCAGCAGCTTGACGTATGCACCACCACAGTCAATACCCGTCTGGAAGTTAACCTCATACCTAGAGCAAAACAAGGAGATACAGACAGAAATCATAAGAGGACAGTCACTACACCAAGATGTTACCTATTGTATTGGTATGGCACTAAATAACATTCAGTAGTTCTCAAGGTCCTACAGCATTTGTCAACCAACAACAGTAGTACAGCACTTTGGCATCAACTAGTCATGAAAATGTATAAATAACCAAATGATCTTAGAACTACTGATTTAATGGCAGTTATGGAAGAGTGCATAGCAAAGTGTGTTCTAGTGTTGCACATTCCTTCCTTGAATGTAGTAAATGTTGCAGAACATTTACTACACATCAAAGTGCTTGAATTAAACATTCTGTAGCAAAAACACAAAAGTAACAACAAACAACTAGTGACGATTCCTGCTCAAAGTAAGAAATGAGATGACACCGGTGTCTGAATCTGTGATGTGGTAACATGTGGGTTCAGACTGCGGTGTGTACACTCACTGGACAATGAGGGGCTGGGTGTCAAAGATGAAGGGTCTAAGGAGCTGGGCAGAGATGGCATGGTGTTTAGCCCGAGACTTGAGGACCAGGCCTTTGTCTCCTGGAAGCTTACTGTCCTTCATCTCCTCAACTTCCCATTTACCTAGGGAAAAAATAAAATGGCACAGGTTTACTTGCAACAGCCAATCAAGGAAAGCAAACCCATCGACGTTCCCCTTTGTTTTATGAGCCACTGTGTCCATTTAAAAGATCTGAGCCGTTGTTTGGCCACAAACATTGCAAAATGTTAACAGATTTGTACAACGTTAACACAGGCACAAGGGGCCATTACATCACATCCTGCGTGTTGCTAAATTTAGGGGTCTGTGTGGTGTGCAGTCCACTGAAGCCTATAGATAAGAAAATGACTTCACAGCATTTGCATCGTCCATTTGACCATAAAAGACCGCATTAAACTCTTATTACACTGAAGAAATAAAATATTGAAATGTTAACATCACTGTCAACAAAGTATACAGATAATGTCCCTTTTGCCTACTTAGGCCCTATTAAGGACATCGCATGATGGTGCCGTGGCCTGTGGCATATATAAATAGCAGTTCTAAAGGCTCACAGTGTTGCATCACAACACACTGTTATGCAGATAAATATTTGCATCACAACAAACTGTGTGCTTGTAGATTCATATTTGCACAAATCATAAATGGTGCATTTATGTGTTCAACACCTAATCCACGGAGCTTTACATAAACACACACTCATACACCGACAGAAAACCATGCAAGGCACCAGCACATCAGCAGCAAGTAAGTTCAGTGTCTTGCTCGATGGCAGTTTGACACCAACTCTAGGGAAGCCCGGGTTTGAACTGGCATCTGGCAACCTGGTGGTTACCATCCAGCCGCTCTACCACTGACCCACCAAAATTAGTGGTTACAATGTAGGGTTCCGTACCATCGTACTTTGCGATGTCCTCATCAGCCCCGTCCTTCTTGGCACTGGAAAGGACCCAGCTACACAGCAAATGAAAAAGGAAAAGAAAACAAATAACAAGTTATAATGAAGAGTTTGGAAAGCCAATAAATACATGCTGCACCCTATGGAATACACATGATTGACAGGAGTTCTGAGAGTGACCGAGACAATGACTAATGTCTTAGATGGCTTAGAACAATTTATGTACCGGTATTTGTTTAGTTTATATAGGGCCACATACTACAATGATGTAGCGGTATTTGTTTTTTGCTTACTTTAAATAGGGCCACATACTACAATGATGTAGCAGCATTTGTTTTTTTGTTTAGTTTATATAGGGCCACATACTACAATGATGGCTCACCTGTCCAATGTCCCCCGGTCAAATGACTCTGCAAAGAAATGTTCTCCCATTGGCTCTGGTGCTTTGTAAGTTACCTAGACAGTTGGGACAGAGAGAAGACAAAGTTAACCACTGAATTGATTGAAGTAGCGCAAGAACTAATGATTTTGTTGGCATCGTTCCATAAAGTTTTGTCTCTCTCACTCACTCTCTTATCATGAAGCATGATAGAATAACAATGTTACAGAACAAGGCAGCTATTGTTGAGTTTATTGTAAACGCTATTCAGAGAGTCTAACAAAGACCACAGAATGGAATAGTGTGTACATGTGCTGTATTATAGTATATTGTAATGATAAATTAATATTTTGTCCACCACAGACCATATCTTAATTTGCAGAGCTGGGTATGTACAGGCCCTTAGAGCCGCGTAACGGCATCTTTGCCAGGATATTAGACACGTGGCCCAATAAATAACATATCTTTCATTGAAAGAAGTTAAATGTGCATTAAGAATATTACAATGACTGAGGAACAAGGAAAACAAATCGTACAATACAAGACTTACTTTGGGTGCCGATGGCGTTTTAGGAGCGGCGGGGGCCTCCTCCTCATCCACCTCCCCCTCCGGCAAATCCCCCTCCTCCTCCTCGCCGACGTCCAGATACCGCTCGTCTTCGATGTCCATGTCATCGCCGAGGTCAATCTCGTCGGCCAGGTCAACCTCCTCGCCGGTTTCGGCCAGGGCCACGGGAGCCAGGCTGAGACAGCACAGGGCCGTGGCGAGGAGAAGGGCAACACATAGCCTCACCTTCTGCTCCATAGTCTGTGGAAGCAGAGAAAGACAGAGGAGACCATTATTCAGCTGCTACCTCCATCTGGCACGGTTCGTATGATAATGATATTGTACCACGGTCGAGCGCAACCATTATGATCTATTGGAGAGGTGACGAATACGAATGATACGAATGAGGGCTCTGTTCCATTACGCCCACTATTGTGCATGTTGGCTCAATGGGAAACACTCTGCTACGCTAGTGGGTGGCTTTAAAGTGCCCTTGAGTGGGTTCTAAATGGCCCTGTATGGGTATGTAACTCCCTGTACAAATTTGTAGACCCTCAAGAGTTATTGGGGTCCTTGAAATTAAACAGGCTTGAGAAGCACTAAATAAAACAGAGAAACAGAGGCTCAATTAGTATCATAGCGACCACCTGTGATGAAGTAAGGAAGCAGCCTGAAAGTAGCTAGAAAGAGTGTATTCTTAGTGGAGCATTCAAGTAATCGATATTGCAGTATATCGATCGAACACCGGGACGATAGGTAAATCGAGAGGCTGCACTATATCGATACGACAATAAACTGCATGAATTATGTGTTAGTGTTAAAGACCCCCTTGTAAGTTGCAGTGCACTCCCTTTTCACAGACCCCTTGTCAGAACTGACAGAATTGTCAGACATTTATTTTAATGTAAATGTCTCTGTGAGCCTGAGTGTGTTTCATTGCATTTGTGGAACAGTCATTTGAATAGACAAATAATCGATATATTGATAATCGTATTGTGGCTTCTGTATCGTGATACATAATAAGCATGAGATTGCAGGCAATATCCACCACTAGGTATTCTGTGAGTCCAGTATCATCTGGCCTGGTTGTATCATAGCACCTTCTGGCTAGTATAAAGGTAATTTCACCACAGCACCAGCCCTTATCTAATCTCTTTGGCTATGTGATGGTGTAATGGATAATGCAGGCAGAAGAACGGAGCATTACATCCTGTGTGTAGCTAAATTAGGGGTTACAGTGCGGTGGAATAGTCACCTCCAGTCTAAAGATAAGAAAACTGCTGCACCGTATTTCCACAGACCAAAAGAAGATAGCACAGTAAGCCATCATTAGACTGAAGACATAAAATATTGATGTCAGTATTAAGGCTGCAACGGTTAATTACTATCGAATTGATTCAATTAGATGTCAACTAATTTAGTAATCGAATCTGCCACTATTGCTGGAGGTTTTTGCTATCAATTGTGGGCATCTTCCCAACTTTTTTCCCCATATTTTATTCAGTGTTTATCTAAGCCATAAGAGTGAGCCAGCTCTCTTCAGTCAGCACTAGTCAGTATTACAAAAGCACAGAGATAACCACTGAAAATACACTACACCTCCTCTTAGGACAGCATAAACTAAAGAGGTTCTGAAATATGTTCCAGACCAATGTACCATGGAGACTATTGACTTTTACTGGTGTCTGGGGGAGGTGAGGGTGGGAGTGAGCTGAAGAGGTAGGAAGCAGGTCAATATAGTAGTAACACCACCATGCAGTGCTGGTTTGTTTATTTTACCTTTCAAGGCAAATGGGCGATATTTTAACTAAAGCTCCCTAACCTGGATCCAGAGTCCAACGCAGTTAAAGATCTGATTGGAATACAAGGTATGGATATTTAACAACTGGCTTGTACCTAAAGGCAAGTTGCTGGTGAAAAGTAGCACTATTATGTGAAGCGTTGCCATTGCCGGGCACACAGTCGCCGCTACCCAGGGTTTCCCTGGCACCAATCGCCATGGCAACGAATGACCACCCATGGGACATGCACCCTCAGCCCCTTTATCCTTAATGAGATTAGGTCCATAGAGATTACACTGCTGTAAGGCTGGAACACACACCATTCACAGACAATTTACTCATCACCGTTAATAATTTTTAAGTCTGTGAAGATTAGCGCCTACTCATTACACCTCACCCAAACAAATTATATATTATTAGTAGCATTCAAGCAACTAGGGTGGTTAACAGGAGTAGTTAGTCTGTTTTAAAGCATACTCCGGGAGGCGCAGTAATAAGAGTGGCTTTCTGAACGGTTAGACTACTACAACTACAGAGTGCATAGTACATTTCTCATTGTGTTAAACAATAGACATTTCGATGGGAATGTGAAGAGGGATGTGCAATGTGGCTGGCTATGTGGCTGGCTACGTAAAATTACGTCAGAGTAATAAAGAGGAAAAGTAGGAAAAGTAAATGAAATGAAGCCGAGCAACATCATTCTCACTACACTACTACTGCTTTTAAAGAATTTCAGGGTTGGCTATAGTGGATCATTCCTGTATTTCAGCCTAAGGCTAGTAACCGTTTATCAAATTAATAACGTCAGCTAACCAGTTACAAGAAACTACCCATTAGATACACCCAATACACATTACCACGGGAAAAAAACATGGCCAGTTTTGTGCTTTTGGAAACCTTCCCAAGTATGGCATTGTAGAAAAAAAAGCAGAGATCAGTCAAACAAAATATTTTTATATTTTGTGTTCCTGGATCGCCTCTTTTTTTTTTTTTTTTTACCCTACATGTTTTATCCCGCTTTTTAACAGTCGATATCTACCTATAGGTCTCCAGTGAGCACCTGGCGGCCCCTTGCTTTTGCAAAGTCTGGCCACTGGTTTAAAGTGTCATGACACTAAAGACAGCAGTGGCTATAGTTCAGACATAATAACGTGCCACTAAGCTAGTATTCATCCATCCATTCTTCTGGCAAATTAATTTAATTCAGTAATTTCCACTTTTTGCAGGTGCACCACTGAACAACAGGTTAACATGCAACCACACTTATATTAACTTGGTGCAGATATCATAACCCCCCCCCCCCAAAAAAAAATGCATGCTGTTCACCTAATAAGCTTAACCAAAATACGATTAGCAAGGCAGGCTACCCCGAAGGCCTAATGTTTAGTATTGCACTGCAGACTAACAGTGACTAGCAGCAGTAACTGTCAGCTTTAGCAGCATTAGTCAGCTTGACCAGCAACTACTAATGGACTAATATCTGGATAAATTACACCAATATAAGCACGTGTGCACACACACGCACACACGTCATTTGTTTATGGACAAACGCTGGTGTTGGACACACAATATACTGTATTCAAGGAAGGAACAGAGAAAATTACAACCAGAAACATGCTACGTTTTGGCTGTAGCCAGTACAAGCTTGTCTACCCTCAGCCTAACTTTAATTTGCCAACCAACAGGTGTTCCTTTGGCAACATCACAGACTGGTAGTGAATTATAGTTCTACAGGCTAAAAGTAAAACACAAAAGATGAAGTCACAGTATGCTGCTGCACTACCACTCCTTCAAAACTACACTGAATCCCTCAATGGGATTTCTCCAGAGGTCATACTCATGAAAATGTTCAGGGGAGTCAATTAGTGATGTAAAGGTACAATGCATGCATTCATAATTCGGTACAGGGCGTTCCGTTCTATACTGCTGCCAGGTGTGTGTACTGATCAGAGTGTGGAAATAAAAAGCAGAGTTTTACCTGCTGAGCTACAGATCTCTGTTCGCACATGAACATTTTGGGAGAACCGCACACTTGGCCCCGGCTAATCAAGGTGTGTGCCATTCAGACCAGATCAGATGAAACGATGCAAAAGCGCATCACAGCATAAATTTGTGGCAGGTTCACAGCTCTTCATAAGCTTCACGCCACGACAATGGATGTTAAGACTTCATTTGTTTCATCTGCCCGTGTGAACGTAAGATAAGAGCCTGTCATGTTCACAGCGACTCCAGTTCACCACCGAGCATTCAGATTTATTAGTGGCGGCACTAAATAGGACACTCATCTTATGGTTCGTCTCACAGGATAAACTCTCCTGATCAGGGTTCAGGGAGCAAAATTTATTCGTCATTAATGAAAAGAAATTTACACTAGAGCCCGACCGATGCCATATTTATGTATTGTATTTGTATATTTTTGATGTATAATAATTAATTAAAATAATTTAAAATACATTTGAAAAACTTCTAAACGTAAAATTTATTCTCTCTTTCAAGTAAACAATAGAATACGACATTGACATCATTTACTTTTGTGAAATAATTCCATTTGCTATGTTTCTTTTTCTGTTCCAGGCAAATATTTGGCAAAATATGTTACCGATATATGGGCAGATTTTACCGATATAATGGCCGATGTATCGACCGATATATCGGTACGAATATCACCGATACCGATGCCGATATATCGGTATCAATATCGGCCGATATATCGGTACGACAGATATATCGGTCGGGCTCTAATTTACACATTCCATTCCAGATAGTGTGTGGGATCGCCGTTTTACGCTTGATAGGATTTTCCACTATCCCACGCACCTGTTATAAGTTGTGCATCAACGTTCAGCCAAGCTGCTGACACCTGAAATTCCCTCTGGGCATCAGTGACAGTTTGTCTCATCTTAACAAACACCACAACAAATGGCTGAAGGAAATAAGGTTGCCCAATCTCATCTCTCTGTCTTGGCAATAAAGACCCATAGCTGTTGAAGCTTTTGCTTCTGTTAACCAAGTGAAGCAGATAGCATGCATAAATCTACAGTCTACATGTAAAGCCTTTGTTACACACACATCTGTTGCTTTTGCACAGTTTGTTGCTTCTTTTCCCTAAATGTAGTCTCTGCCAGCACCAAGAGAGGAAACAACAAGAGATCAATACAGACTAGAGCTTATAAAGAAAGTCACCTATGATTATAATGACCATTAAGTACGGACCAACTGACCACAACAAGCCTGAGGGGGCTGCAGAGACATATGGGTGTAGGCTTTTGGAGGGGAGGAGGGGGCAGTGAAACAGCAAACTGCTTCTGCCCGTGTTCTTGGGAGTGTATGCGGGGCTGCCTGAGGGTTGTGGTCTGCAGCCAGCAGCCCTCTCGCCTGCATGTGTGTGGTGGTCTGAAGAGGAGGAAGGGAGTGGTCTGGGGATCTCACATACAGTATGGTGGGCACCATGTGTAGTGGTGGACAACTGCTTGCAATCTTACAATAGATACAGAGGCCATGACACATAACATATAGCTACATTATCGATATAGCAGCCTCGATAGATTCACCCATCGTTCAGGTGCTCGATCGAATATATTGAATACACCACTATTTGTGAATGTTTATTAGTCTTCCATGGCGTGCATGCATGGTTGCACGCACACACCCACCTCCCCCAATTATTTTCCTTGTGGGTCAATACATTTTAAGTGACAGATGGGTCACACAAGCATGAATAACGAGGGATGAAAAAGCCAGGACCAGTGCACAAAACAGACAATATCGAGTCAACAAACAAGAGCATCGCAAGTCAGCTGCTAAACCATAAAATTGTACAGCTTCAACAACAACCACAAAACATTTCAGCCAGCACTAGTACATCCATCTGCACTGAAAGAAAAGGAGCAGGCGTTCCGGCACAGCACGTTCCCTCCCCCCACAGGTCAGAACCATCAACCTTATGTATTCTTAGTGCTTTCTTTCTTTCTTTTAAGGGAAAACTACAATATAAGCAAAGGTTAAAATACAATGACCCCAGCTGTCCCACAATGCACCTTAGGAACATCCACGTCCTTCACATTGGATCTATACTGGCATGTTGCAATTAGCTGGACAATGATATGATAAACAGCCTCCAATGATGTGGCAGCAGTTGTAGGGGGGGGGGGGGGTCCATGACATAAGTGTAGTCCTGTGCTGTGCTGGAGGAAAACCGCAATTCAGGTTACCCAACAGGAAAGGTAGACAGGTTACTATTTAAAAGTGTGAAAACAATCATTACCCAGCTCCCCCTTGAAATATAAATCACTAGTTTACCACAGCCTGTTGTTCTTGTACAATGTTCACTATAAATGTGTCACTTGACTGAGGTTACTGAAACACAATGAATGAAAGCCAAGACATTTGATTTAAATCCATAGCTCATTCAAAAGGTCAGTGGTTAGTACACAGTGGTGCTATGGTTGAGTTGGGTCTGCAGCTGCAGGCCAAACTGGTCAGACTACTACACGCCTTACCTGTTATACGTAAATACCTAAATTAGAAGAGCATGGCAGCATGTAAGTAAGTTGATTGTGTTAGCCTTAGAAGACTCCAGATCAAGATCACACTAGGGTTTATATGACAAGGGATTAAATTAATTTTGCCCTGCTACCAAAATGTGGAACGCCCTACCAACAAGTCATTAAGACAGGCAATTCCCTCGACTACTTCAAAACCTCTCAAAAGGTCACCTATGAACAGCTGCAATTCGAACTGACCTCCATAAAATATGATTCCCCCCTCATTGTATTTTTTTCCCTTTAACTTCCACTATGATTCCCTGCCTTTGGCCTCTTGTATTTGAGTTTGAATTCTTCAAACTGTTAATACAATGTTCAATCATGATTTGGAAATGGTGTCCATGAGTGAGCCTGTAGATGTGCTATTTGCATTTATTACATACTGAAATTGTGTCTTTGTGTGAGCTAGATCTGCTATTTGCATTTATTACATACTTATAAATACATACACACATACTGTACACTTGGCTACAGTGCCCAGGCCGTTGAGTCTTGAGGAGACCAAATAAGCTGTGTTTAATCATGTCACCATGGGTTGAGAATCATAAACACAACCAGGGGTGAAAACACAAGGACACTTGTGTGGCAAAACAGATGAATCGCCTCATGTCCATGTATCGTTCTTTACATTGAAAAAATGAAAGCATGAAATGTGTCACCATAGACTTGTGATGTGCGTAATGTGATGGACTTCCATTCTCACCACCCCATATCACAACTTTGTTTTTTCATCGTCAGTCAAGCAACAATAAGTAGTTTCAAAATATATAAATTAATTGGGAAGACATTTAGCTAACGTTTATCATTCATATCCAAAAGGATAACCTAATTGCTGAAATAAGTATTGTTTTCGCCAGATCGACATTGATAATGCATTTTATCGGCCTTTTAGGCCTATCTAAAACATTGATAGCCGAGTATTGGCCATATGATCATCACAGTGACGGACTGACCAGGATTACATTGGATAAATTAGCCACACATTAGCAATCCAGCTAGCTTTACTTGGCCTATGCTTTAATAGCTGCTAGCATGACATTCATTGCCGAGTTATTACGAATCCCACCGCAGTTCTAGGAAAGCCCCAGTGGCTGTGATTGGCCAGCAGGACTCTCTTGTGAATGACAGTTCTCGTTTTTTGCAACTATGCCTAAACCAAACTATTTCATGTCAATAACCCCCAAGACAATGTTAATTTAACTGCAAGATTGCACAAAATGTATACACTCTCAGAGTTCTTGTATGTAGAGCCATACATGGTAAGGCCGATCCATCCCAGAGATGAGGTGGGATTTATAATCACGCTTCAGTGCTAACAGCATTCAGGAGCTTTTTTTTTTTACTAGACAACGAATGTCAAGCCGAATGACTTGTTATTCTGCACGTTTCGCATTTCAACCACACCAGACCAAAAAACGAATCACAACAATCATACACAAGTGACATATTGCCCGTCATTTGTGACTTACCTCCTGCTTGGCGACGTGACTGTGAGCAGACCACCTGAAACTACACACACAGACGGACAGAGGGGGATCACGTGTGGGAACTGTGGGGAAGCGAGCCCGAATCTAAAGAGCCCGCCTCCCTGCGTCGTCAATTGGCCTACGGAGCCAGAAATGTGACGTTTTCGGTTGACTGGCAAAAGCCCATTGACTCCGTGGCGCGTCCGTCAAAATGAGCGGTATCCGCCCACTAATCTGAACCTCGTGGACGGCGATGATTTGTCGAGCTGGATAGAGGAAGCGGCCGCTCATTGGCTGGGCTGTAGTAAGAGACTCGGAGCCATCTAGTAGAAGAGTTGCAACATTGAGGGGCCAGAAACTGAGCGCTCGAGCCGCTGTTCGTGCAGCGACAAACTGGATTTGGAAATACGTTGTTTTCAAATAGCCATTCTAACCATAGACATGTCAGCTGTTACAAAACAATCCAACATAAAGGGATTAGATTTGAGATCCTTAAATCTGGGCTGTTGCTTGAGTCCAATGGATTTCTGCCTACTTCCGGTCCAGGACTTGTCCCAGTTGGTAACTTGATGCTCAATAGAGGTCTAGGTAGATTAGAAGAGACGACATTAGACCATCCCTATGAAGTGAACGGAGATGTCGCAACTCTGGCTATACTGTGGTTCTGAAGAGACTGAAAATGACAGAGGACTAGGGGGGTGATAATAACTTGAAATCTCCCGTTTTTAATTGGCTGAGATCAGGTTAATTACAATAAAAAACATCTAGAAATGAATTGAGCGGTAATCCACAATCCACTGTGATTTGAACGAAGATCTTAAATTGAGAATTGAAAATTTAAAATCCATATTGTTATTAGGCTATTCCATGCACTGCGTGACTGAGTTATTTGCTATGTCATGCCATAACGGCATGCATAAAAAATGAATGGGCTAAAATGTATTTTACCCCATTCCATTTATTTTACGTGATAAATATGTTGGGCCAATCAATGGTTAATTTGCTGAGCAGAGGTGGGAATTATGAGCAGGGTAGACCTATAAGTGCAAGTGCCCACTGAGAGAACTGTGTGTGATCAGTGTAGATTTGTGCAGGTCTGATACCAACAGGCCACTTAAGTTAAATGTAGAGGATAGGCCTTAAGTGATATAGAGCTGCGCAGTGACGTCACCGCCCCTGTTCCGGAAGTCTTTTCCCAATTCATTTTTCTCATAGACTTTTCGAAAATAATTTATATCAAGACGATTACACCGCGGCCAAAGCCAACTCAGGTCGTGACAAATCATGACAACAAACACAATATCATCATATAATATATAATTGAGAAGAAGTAGAAAACGGCATGATACAAGACTTTTTGTTTCGTTTTTCATCTTAGAAATTATTTTATTGTCCCAAAAGTTTGTGTGTGTCATCATGATTCGTCACGACTCGAGTTGGCTTTGTCCACGGCGTAATCGTCTTGATATAAATTATTTTCGAAAAGTCTATGAGAAAAATGAATGGGGAAAAGACTTCCGGAACAGGGTCGGTGACGTCACTGCGCAGCTCTATTTGTGGTGTTTTATTTTATCATTTAGATGGAGTTTCTGGGTCATTTTACGACTACTCAGGCTCATGTGAACACCCCCTGAGGCCTGGACAGTTTTTAAGCCAGGTGCTTGATTCAGTATTTAGCTATTTGATAGGCCCATACTTTTTTGTTGCCCAAGTATAAATAAGGGCTACATACAATTTCTGATGTAGCTAAACTATTTTCTAACATATTTTCCTCCCACAGAAGTTTAAACTGTTCCGTGGAAGTACGTCAGTGTTGTTAGTTACTGGGAAGCAATAAAACAAGTAGCCTATAATCATGTCATCTTGTGTCTATACTCATCATATCATATCATATCATTACTGTATATCAGTGAATCTGAGTATAATGGAAGGTTGGATGAATGAAGGATAACTTAGGTGGTCCCCAGCTAGGCTGATTATTAGTTAGTGTAGTGGTACTCAGGTTTAAGTCAGGGTGATGGTCCCCAGAATAGATTCTTAGTCAAGGTGGTAGTCCCAAGTTCACAAACAGTTGAAAACCCTGGGTATATGAGGAAATAAACAAACTACTGGTATTATTAAAACAAAAAGTGAAATATCCCAAGATTCTTTTCTGTTCTTTTCCCATTTCTTATGTTTAGCTGCAGCCCATACATCCAAATAGAAAAGAATCTGAATGCATTCAATTATTATAAACAACATTAAACTTATTTGCCTCTCAAATTTTCTGCTCACTGTGCATACCCTAAAAGTATTTGTGCAAGTAGCCTATGTTTGTCTCTTTAATTACTGGTATTCGTTAATGGATTAATTATCATGAACCTAACATGTCCTAACATGCGCCTTCACCACCAATAAAAGTATAGGCCTAGTCTAATAATAGCATAATTATTGTGGAGTGGAAATTGACTTTATAGATCAGGTGGGGGTACATTTTCCAATTGGACAAATATTATCCTATACGTGGGATAGTTGTTTGTAGTAGTAAATACAGATGTTATCTACAGAATAATTTACTGACCCTCCTGTTCTCTGCGCTCTGCCCACTGAACCTACCTGATTCTGACAACAGCATGAAATATGAAAACATTAAATTTTATTACGGTACCAGCATGAAGGTTTAGAACTGGAAAGCACACTTAAGTACATTTGCTGTATAAAGTCAGAGGTACCATAAAGTGCACACTGAGTGATGAATATCTTATTTAGCTCCCCTAATAAATCTGATTTCTCAGTCTCTACGTGAACATGACATCTGGTTACAATGCATATAGTCTATAGGGTAAAGTTTGGTGTTCTCCCAAATGTTCCAACAATTTCTTCATGTGGGACCTGGGATTTGTAGTCCGGGAGGTAAAACAAGGCTTTTCTCTACACTGTGATCAGTACAGTACACCGCTGTACAGGACAGAACACTCTGTACCAAAGTACTATTTTGAGGCACTGGCACTTTCATATTGACTGTAGCCTACTTCCACGAATCCTCTCCATCTCACATTTAATCCATTATATGAAAACATTCTTCTAGTTATTTTGTTGGATTTAGTTATTACAAAACACACTTCAGCCCTGCATTATTTCACCCATTTGAAAACAACAGATCTACAGGTTCACATTTGCACTTCTTTCCAAAATAGCAGATATAGGCTAGCAGATATACAAGCTCATAGCCAGCAGTCAGTAAGTCAGTGCAAAGCCGTAATCACACAACCACTTTGTGCACTGGAGGAATGCGAAGTACCCCCATGTGACCCACATGTGACAGAGAGCCACCAGATGAAGTGGCTGACACATTTGTCGGTTATATGCGGCTTAATCTGCCCATTAGGATTTCACAAAAGCTTCATTAAACAACACTTTGCACAAAAGCTGAATTCTGGCTCCATAATCTCTGGGAAAGCATTCCTAAATCTAGCCTACTGCATAGTAATACAGCATCAGCACTTCAGTGCAGATTACTGGATGAGAAAAACGTGAACATAAAGGACGTGGAAGTACTTGTTTCTACCTATTCTATATACATATTGTTCAAAATTTGCTGTGTTTTTGATATTTGATATAAAATTACTTCCAGAGATATAGAAACGTTCCCCTAGTCGCTACGGCTAATATCATATTTTATTCAATTATCTCTAAATATATACAGTGGTTACTTTTAGCAGATGGGGCAACCCAACACAGAGGCTAAATTTAAAATTACTTTATTAAACAATACTCCATAATCGAATGTCCATTTTAAAGTCTGTCTTTATTACAATTCACAGATTGGAATAGAAGGTAACATCATTAAATATAGTTTATCTAAATGATACAAAATACAACACAAGATAATAGCAATGCATTCCAGTGCATCTTACAAGAAAAAACCTCTGTATTTTTCTTGGTATAGGCAGGTTAGAGAATCATGGGGTACGCCCCCACACTTCATTTGATCACCCAATTGCTGCACTATTGCCCATACTTACTCCTCCATGTCCACATGTACTTGCATGGTACAATGCACAATGACCACCTCAAACGAGTATCTGGAGACAAAGTATGTTTGGCACAGCCCCCAGTTTTGGCTAGCATAAATGAAATGCTAGCATAAGTAAAACTCTCCACTGTACTTAACCAATGTGAGCTGACTAAGATCACAACTCAGCTATACAGCAAAAAAAAAAAAAAAAAATCCTCAGTGTTCAGTTATCCTTTTGTAGCGTTTACAAGCGTTTACAAATGTTCTTTTTAAATTTGTACACTGTTAAAGTTAAATGAACACCCAGGATTTTTTACTGTGGGATGGGTTCAATTTCTTACTGCCCATGCCAATCAGCCCTGTTCCCTATACTCCAGTTTTAGGTGATGGCGTGACCACAGGAACTAAGGTTCTTCCGACTGGATTGGATGATCGGAAGTTGGGGCTGATCACATTATTCTCAAAAATTTGGATCAGTAGCCAAAAAATGTGATTGGGACATCCCTATAGTATCAATATTATATCCATATATTGATATTCGACGGGTAATTGTCTGTGATCTGGAATATTGTACTATATTGTGATATGACCTAAAGATGTTGTATAGAATCGAAATATCGCATCTTTTAAAATCGGTATTGGAAGATGCTCAAATGATCGGAATCGGATCAGGAGCAAAGGACGAAGGAATCAATAAATCCCTAACTGAAGCGGTGGTCAACTCATCACCGAAAACCAGAGTATGAATAATTCTTAAGCTACAATTTCAACTGTGTTGAAATTTCAACTATGTTGAAATTGGAGCCGAGAGGATTCAGCTTTTAGGTGGAAGCGGTGCACAGTGTGTGTCTGAGAACAATGGCATTTTTGAAATCATATATTTAACCAAGTGTGTGGAAGAGTGATTGAAGACGGAAAAAAAAAAAACTTAATGAAAGAACGTTCCACGGAGCAATGAGTTCTGCGTCTGTCCCGTGCTGGAGTGGAACACTCCACTGCAACCAGTCAGTGTAGAGTGTGGCTCCAGCTCTGGAAGCCACAGTGGCTGAGTGTGGAATCAGTGGCTACCAGGGGACAACACATTTCTTTCACTGATGATTTGTTCAACAAAAACAATGAATTTAAATAATAATAGCAACAATAACAACAATAATAATAATAATATTAATAATGATAAAACAAAACAAAAATAAAACCCAGATATCAGTAGTTTCAAGCCACGGTTGATTGATGAGTAACTTTTTGAGGCGGTCAGAGGTCTGGGTACGGGATACTGTGACTCTGCGTTTTGGTTGCTGCTACATCCTTCTGTTTGATTACATCTGAATCAAGGTAGCTACTGCCCATTCAGTGGTGCAGCAGGTTTGCATTTGCTGTGGCCGGGCGGAAAACAGATCGAGAAATTTGTGAGATTGATGTTTCCTGTGCCCTCTATCAAGATGCTCATCTTTCGGTCTGTCTCCCTTAATGCAATCGCAGCTGTTGTGGCTGCTCTTTGCACACATTGATTTATCCCGCAAAATGGGCTCTCTCATGTCACATTAAGGCAAATTGATAACCAACGAATGACGGGCGGGGCAATGTTAGCAAAGATGATCCATCGAATATCGAACCAAAACAGATGTGTTGTATTCTTACTATATAGGCTCCAGCTTTCTCCTGTCTGTAAGACATATAGTGGAAATACAGAGCCTGTTTTGTGCACATTCATGGCTATACGGTCCATTTCCCAAGACTACAAGCCCTACAGCGGCTTCCTGACTTTCTGTTTGGTACAAAAACCGCATGTATATATACATATCAACACACTTAGAGAGATCATTCATATGATTGTGTGTACATTTATATGCATATATCCACATACAGGGTTATTTCTAGAGTATAATGTGCGGGACAGCTTTGAGTAAAATGATCCAGACAGTTCCAGGATGAATACCAGCCCGGAGATAAATCTTTGTCTGACTGAAAAAATTAAAAAAGGAAAAAGAAAAGAAAGAAAAAAGGCAACGTCTTTGATTTGAAAGCAGCGACTTCATTGTCAGAACCTCATCAAAGGGAGCAAGGCAATTTTGCCATAGCCGTTTGAAGGACAATTACCAGTGTTTTCAACATAACGCCATATGTACATATAAATACAAATTTCCTAATCACTAGACACAGCAACAGCGTCAACTGTGTGAATCCATTTTTGCGTGTCATGACGTGCATTGCAGGCCCTCCTGTGAAGAAGTCCTCGGCCATTCAATGATCCACGAGCAGGCTGTCTCCTCTCTCCTTTCTGTTTCTGTTCAACCCTGCAGTAGCAAGATCTAGCCCGTGAGTGGCACCCTTGAGCCACACTGGGGGGAAAAAAACTCATTAGCAGGAAGCCGCTCTGCCAGGGAGCGTCTGGAGGGCTGCTGCCAAGGCTCCGTTCTGCTCCGCTGAACGGTCGGTTGGTGTCTGAGGTATTGCTACGAGGGATGAGGTGGGGGTGGGGCACGCGTTCACTCCGCTTTTTTGATGAATATCTGGGAGTAAAAGAATGAAAGGGAAAGAGAACGGCGGTCAGGAGAATGGGATTGGAACTTGACAGTGAGATTAGTCAGGGGCAAAAAAATAATAAATAATATTTTTGGAGCATATGGGGAGAGATGTGGTAGAGCCTATAGAAGAAAAGAGATCTTCTCGCTGAACAGAAGATCTGTTTACAATGCATAGATTCTACTTTATCCAACAATTAAGTTTACACAGATGCATGGAATTTAGAGAAATCTAAAATGTTGTGTGACTTGTGTGCTAAAGTGAAGCACATGAGCATGCAGCTTTCGATCCTAATTTATTGTCGCTGCTGTTGCAGCTACTGTATGACACCTGCATTTCTGCCCGAGGATGATAGGATCTGTACTATACAAATGTATTTCCTGTTATTTATTTATATAGCCGAAGTGCCATGGTCTCCTTCAGACGGCATTAAAGACAAATCGCTGGTCAATACGTTGGACTGCATGTGAGAAGCCACTGGTTAACCATCTCGCCTGGGGGAGGGTGGGGGGGTCTCACCTCACTAAGGATAACCCAGACTGGGGAGTCAGTCATGACAGAGAGACGAAGGGCTTCCAGGGGGCCGAAGGTGGGGTCCACCTCCCCTTCTGCAATCCCATTCTGGAATATTCCTGGAAGCGAGAAGGAATGCCGACGTTAGATCAATAGGATCAATAGCCTGTGGAAATCTATTGACATGCTTGGTAAACAATAGGCAAACGTGATCGAGTCCAATGTGTACTTGTCGCTTTGCACCGCATGAAAAGCCACCAGTACAGACAGAGGTCTTCATTCAGCTATACAGAGCCTATTTGTACCGTAATTAAGACTCAACAGTTCTTTGCGTTTAGCACATGAAATTAAGAATCGATATTAGACTTCAGACTACTCATTGGGCTGTCATGGTAGAGCCTTTTCCTAATCGCTCGGTCTGTGTGGGTTTTTGTTCAGAAGTACACCGGGACAACACAACTGTGGCTTGTTTTAATCTCGTTTTGCAATGTTTGGAGAGATGGAGAGAGCTTCGTGTTTAAGTTGCTGAAAACTAATATGCAACGACGCCAGCACAGAGAACAGTGCCCGGGCCAAACGTTTGATAGCGATAGAGCGAAATTAATAGATTGCCTCCCAATCTGAAGCTGCGCCAGATTGCTATTGATTCCACTGGGTCGTCCTGAAGAATTTATGAACGGCTTAAAACGCTTGTCGGAATTTATGATGTCAGGCCGAGTTTCTTTTTCAAGGGTATAAGCGGGAGAGCGAGGGGAGTGATTCTTCCCGCTACAGCAAGGAGACATCAAAGACACATTAAATGTCTCCGCTCACATTTTTGAAAACAACTTCCCATTCTTTTTTCCCCCTTGTTTGTGCGTTTCATCCTTCCTCGTACCGGTACTTCTCCAACTGTCTATGGCGGGCCACAGTATTCCTTCCTTATTGTTTGGCTACTGCTGCCCCCTTAAAACACTACATCCCATGTTAAAACTCCAGACTGCAGACTGCCGATGCCACAGGCAATTACTCTGGTCATCCATTCATTCGCTGCCTAAGTGGCCATTACCACTGAAGGTGGAGGTGCGTATTACGTTACAGTGACCAGACGTCCCGGTTTGGCTGGAATCGTCCCCATTTCAAGCTGGGAGTCCCCGGGTCCAGACGAATATCTGCACAACTCTAACTAACATGTCCTGGTTTTCATCATTCACTACCAAAATATACAAGCAATTAAATGAGCAATACGGTGCTTGTTTTGAGTACTTAGTGCTTATACAGTTGTTTACCCTGTTCGGCTATTTTTTTCTCCCAAAAAATGTGTGAGAGAAAAAAAAACTTCTAGACCCTCCAGGGCCTGTCCTATAGAAAACAAAAATATTTAATTTTTATTTATTTAAAGATATATATTTGCATTGGAGTTGATGAGGGAATGGCTAGGTCACAATGTGCGACCTTGTCACAAGTGATAAAGGGTCACTGTTTGGGAGTACAGATATTCATTAACTTAACCCTGTTACATTTATGTGTGTGTGCCCACGTGTGCACGTGTTTTGAGTGTGCGCATTGTGAGAGCGCACAGGCCTGTGGTTGCGTGTCGATTCATTTGCATGTTGTGTGTGTGCGCCCCCGTGTCTGTTCCCTCATACTGTATGTACGTGTCGGAATACTGTGTCCTCATTAAGTTGTAACTGGCAGTGGGTTCGCTTCAAGATTAAATAATGGGTGGATGAAAACAAAAGACAAAAAAAATGCTGGCTGCACATTCTGGCGTGGATGATTCATCCTGCTAAAAAACACATGACATCATTTCTATTACAGTCGAGGCTGTCAGCTCGGCTCATAGGGTGCTGCTTGTCTGGAGTGGACAGGCACAGATCGTACAACCAGCCTGAGGCGGTGCTTGACATGAATGTAGTGGGATATTAAATACATGTAACAGAGTAGTATGCAACAGACCATATGTAGACCATAATCATGAATGGAGGGATATGTCTAGTTCATTTTCCTCATGTAGGCTTCATTTATGAACTGCATTGCACTGTTTATAGTACTGTAAGTCAGGTGCATACAGACTGGTTGTGCATATGAGACTCCCGGCTCATAATGCGCAACAACCCTTGACCGTCAGCTTGCTGTGTTTCTGTATGTACTGTATGATGTCATGCCAACAATCCTCTGCAGGTGGCCTGAAAGAATCCCTGCATGTTCGGCCCGTTAAATACAACCATTCCAATGATCTGTCTTTTACATAATATGACTTCAGAATCAGAATCAGAATGACGGAAACAGTTTGCGGTTCAAAGACTAATTCAAGGACACTTTTGACTCCCAGACGACTGACGAAGTTTTGCTGATGAAGGGAACAAACCGAAAGCGACTTATCGCGAAGGAACTGTATTGTTAAAGCTAGTGAAGCCAAATGAATTCACTTCACCCACAGATTTGATAAGTCCCTGGTGGTCTGACTCACCTATTCTGATGAAACCATCTTCTGTACGGTGGTATTTTGGAGTTTTCTCCCTTCCCTCCTTCAAGGCCTCTTTCTCTGACTGGATATTCTGAAAGGAAAAGAAATACAAGTGTGAAAACACACACGCACACGCACACGCACACGCACACACACACACACACACACACACACACACACACACACACACACACACACAAATGTAAGAACTAACCGGTTATCCTCCTAACCAGAATGTGGTGAGCATGTTGTGCAAGTGTACCTGGTCCTGCATTGGTTGTGCTATGTGTGTGATTGTTATTGCAAGTTCACGACACAAGCACGCACTGTCTGTGTGTGAGGACAGAACAATCCAGTGCTTGTGGTTCACTTTATCCAGTGTAGAAAAAAGGAGCAGCACTGTCTCTAACCTTACAGGGTGAAATTCACTTCCGATCGAGCAAATGGTGGCTTGTGCGCAGTGATGGAAAAAAGTGCACACATGTTATACTTTAGTAAAAGTACCAGTGTATCAATACTAAAAGTAAAAGTGGCACCATATAGGACATATGGACTCTTGTGGTTCTGCACTGTGCATCTGAGTTAAATTAACAATGAGGATTTAGCAGTGCACATTGTGGTCCCAGAGGAATCACATAAAATGGGCCTATTTTGCACATCAAACTGGGGGCCCTGGAAATAGCTATCCCCCGTTCTCCATCTCAATCTCCTTGTCTCCATTTCACAACTGCAGCCCTCTGTTGTCTCAAAAGACACTTTCATCTACTGTATATATCCCTCCTCTCTCTTCCTCTCACGTTTCCATTATGTGCCCTCCCTGTCACCATTATGTGAGAGAAGTGTGGTATGTGAACATCACAGATGAATAATAAATGCAGTGGCCGTTAATTACACAACACGTAAAAGGCGACACAAACAAGCAGCCTTGTGCAACGCTATAAAATCCTTAGTGTCAATTTCACTCAGATTTAAAATCAAGATTTAGCAGGCGACCAGTCTCACCCACCAGTCCAGACTCCAGTCCCCATATGTCCTGCTTCAAGGGCAGAACTTTCAACTTCTGTCTATGTATATATTCTATGAAGTTTAACCGTTTGTCTGTCTGTCCGTCCATCCGTCTGCATGGAACAATATGCCCATATAGACTCACAATATCTGCTTGGTTTTAGTGTGATGCACCTGCTGTTTGGCCATCCATTTTAGATGCTAAAACATATTAGCGTCAATTCTAGTAAGCTGAAATGAGTTCGTCCTTGCCCCACCAAACATCAATGTTAATCAGGAAGTGGATCATCAGAAAAGTCCTCAGAGTTTTTGTCAAACCCATGGAGACCACCATAGATTTAGTGATAATTGGATTCCCCTGTCAACCTGAGGTGAACATTGGTACTATGCATGAAAACGGGTCTACCATCACTGAAGAAGGATAGGCCAAACATGTACTATAGACGGTCGGTCTTCCCTGTGTCTATTTCACACAATACGTTCAAGGTGTCTGTCTGTCTGCCTGTCTGTCTACATGTTGGGACCGTGTGCCACTGTGCCCGGCCAATATGTGCCCAGATATTGGCTATGTCAGTATGGCCGAAGGAGAGCAAGAAGAGAGCGAGGGGCTGAGAAAGCCTATTCCACCAGCGACATCCCCTGCTTGGCTTTGAGAACATGGCCAATTATGTTTTCTGGGAGCTGAATTATGTTTGCACCGTGGAGGGGTGATGGAGAGGAACCTAACAAACTCTGCGCCACCACAATGCCTCAAGTGTGGTGGATTTGCTCGCAGGGATGTTGCTCTGAATGTTGAACAGTATGAAGAGGAGTAGTTCAATCTGTTCTTAGTGGTAGACAAAGCATATCTTACAAAAGTATATATATCTGTTTGATATCACAGTATTGCTGTATTGAAATTAGGGGTGTCGTATCGGTATCGGAAAAGAAAAGGATAGGCCCTTTTTTCATATCAGTATTGGCAAAGACTGTATGGGTATCGCAAAATTATCATTACCATGCCATAACGGTAGTGGCAAATATGCCAGTCTAACCGCAGATCCAACAGGGGTAAGAGGTTGGCACTATGCCATCTGGAATTTGCTTTGGAGTTGCACATGTGCACCATGCGAGTGAGGAGTCTGGAATGGAAATAAGCCTGGTATTATCTACCATCAGTATTATAATGACTCAAATATTAAATAATCTGCATATCAGCGCCTCCACCACATTGTGGTATTGCAGCTAAACTGTCCAGAAAGACATGAAAAGGACTGGTCCTATCAGTGGTGATTGAGGCTAGAAAAATAAGCTTTGAAATAAGCTTGAGGGACACATACAATATGATATTAATTATTTCAGGAACAGTTTTAGGAATGTATGTTATTTGCGCTTTAAAATTATGAGTAGCAACTCTACCACTCTACACCTTTTACTTCAGTAAAAAAATAAAACTGTGTCTCTAGTAACCCCCAAAGCGCCATTCAGGTGATGCTGGCAGTAGAGGACGTATCTGATTACCTCCTATAGCAGCTGCTTCCATCCTCTCTATTCTCACTTATTCTTATAATGTCTTTTTCGGGTTGTCAGTTATCCCGTTCTTGGGCTGTCCATCATCCCTTTTCACTTTTATTTTCACGTCCTCTTTGATCCTTTCTCTTCTCCCCTCTGCTCCTCATGCCTTATTCTCCCCATGTCCTTTCCATGTCACTGCCAATGGAAAGCTCATGTGTCCAACCAAGACGGGTTGCTTTCAGGATTCAATTTGAAAAGGAAATAATTGCACAAGCTCAAAAAGTCACAGTGACAAATGGTGCATTTATATACCGCCTTTATCCAAGGCGCTTTACATAGATAGTAGATCCCCTTTACCCATTCACACACCAGAAACCAGCAGAAACTAAGCAAGGTATTGACAAGCACATCGGGAGCAAGCTACACTGTAGCACGATTGGGAAGAGCATTCATTTATGGCAAAACATATCAAATTCAAATCAAAGGGAGACAAGAGGTTTCCACCTTCCAGCGACAATATGTCTCTCTGTTGATCCATTGAGAAATTTAACACATGCCTTTTATTCTCATTCAGCCAGGCTTATGCCTGGCCTGCTGCTTTTTCCACTAGACAGGGTTCTGGAATGAATGAATCCGCCTTCGACCAAACATGGATCCATATTTCCTGACCTGGGTAGGGATCAGGCTATATGGCCGTATGCGTCCACAGGGAATCTCTCTCTCGACAGCACTGGCTTTATTTGCTCATTATCTTCAATTGAAAGGATGCACTGTAGTGTATACAGTAGCATGTGCTCTACTGTGCTGAGTGTGCAGCATTTTAACGCACAGAGGCATGAGCGGTTGGACTGTAGCACTCCAGTCTGGTCTCAAGACTATCGTTTTCATGGTCTCAGACGCGTCTCGGTCTCAACTGCAATTTTTCTTGGCCTTGCCTTGGTCTGTATGAAGCTGTATGAAATACTTGCTATTAATATAGTGGGGTCAACTGTATGACTTGCTTGCCAGAGTCCCGTGGTGGGAGTTCTGCTCTGGTTTTGGTGAAATATATAAGCAGTTCTGGTCATTTTGTGGAGGCCACTGGGGCCACGCAATAAAAGCAAAAGAATCCAAAAAACTAACGTCATTTGTATTGCATATTTCTAAAATATTTCCACAGCATTAGGGGGGTCAAAATTTACCAAAACCATAGTTGGTTAGAATTATGTTAGCTTTGTGGATTCATTTACTGCGTGGCCCCAGTGACCCCCCTCACACACACACACACACACACACACACACACAAAAATGACCAGAACTACTTAATATTTACCTGAAACAAGTCAATTAATACAACTGACACCAGTATATTAATAGCAAGTATTTCATACAACTTAAATTCCATAAAATCTGAAATATCTACCACTTTATGTGAATTTGACACCAATAAGTGTATTATTGAAGACATTCTACTAAACCAATGGCATATTGTCCCAAGAGTCTTACAAAGCCAATGACATGGTAGCTACAGAATGTTTTATAACATATCTGTGATTTTGCTATCCTCACTCTGAATGTCCATTTAGCTATTTTTCTGAATAAACAGTCGTGTTCACATTTCATGAAAATGTAAAGGATGTCGTTGTGTGCCAGCATAATTCTGCACCTCAAAATCACAAGAAAATTACCACCTTGGCTTGAAGGCATGTGTGAGTGAATGGGCCATTATGTTAATGATTACTGGGCTAAGGAAAAACAGCAGGCAGACTCACGTCAAAAGGCAGCACCTCTACAGAGGTATTAAAGAGCTTATCCCCGGGGTGCTCAATGTTCCCGCTCCGAAAGAAATACCTGATGGAGAGAGAGAGAGAGAGGCAGAGCAAAATGGAGGGGAGGGGCGTGTGTGTGTGTATTTGTAAGAGAAAGGGAGAGGGAGAGTGAGAGAGAGCAAGAGGGAGAGGGAAAGAGAGAGTATTCAAATGTCAATTACCTCACAAAACACCCCATAACCTTGTGTTTTTCATGTTTTTCAGCTCAAAATACGCCATCAAAGCATTTTAATACATTTAACGCCCGGCCTACCTACCTGCCATCCCATGCACCTAACTCAAATAATACAGCAATTAATGGATTTTATTGATTCATTCCTCTATTGATCCGAATGTATCGTTTGTCCATCATTGTTTTGTTGCATTTCATTTGGGACAAAATGGGCGCAGCATTATCTCAGATTCTGCCCCTCAATGTCAGTGTACAGAGGATTAGAGGGGCAGAATGGTCAAGAGACCAGAAACACAATGACGTCATCATACATCCGGGTTCGGAGATCTGGCGATTTAAAATAGTTTTCCTCGTGTTCGGTGCGAAGGCGGTTAATGGCATTAATTACATCAACTCCTGGGTGAAGGCAGTATATCTGTAGTGAAATAAATCTCTATGTAGAAAGCCTAATTAACGAACGAGTGGTCACTTTATAGCAGTTTCAGGTTACAGCCTGTGCATCTGAAGTACATCTACTCAACATGTGCTCAAATAAAGTAGCTAAAGTCTACTCGTGTAACGCCTTCACCAGTTCTGATGATGCCGCCTGGTATCCAATTAGCCTCAACTAAAAACGGAGCTGAACTGCAGCACCCGAGCCGGAGCACGCCAAATGTTTTCCATCCTCCTCCGACGTGGTGGTGGATGGATAAAGTGTCAGGCTCCGTTCACATGTTCCCCCGACCATCTGCCGCACGAGCCTCTGCCTGGGCTCTACCACTAATCAGTGGGCCGTCATCCAAAACTGGGCCAGTGCCACTCAGCCTCGCTTACACACAACTCTTTAAATGAATCTAGTGAGCTATGGTCTTGGACAAAGAAGCAACACTGGCCATCTGCTAACAAAACTATAGCCTTAATGAGGATCCACAATAGCTCAGCACAGTGCGCACAGACTTAGAGAATATTGTCACTGCATCGGGCAGAAAATGTACAGTATATTCCCAAAGCAGCTACTTTTTCAGTGAAAGGGAAAACAAACTCTTTGGACCTGCCACGCAGACAAACTACTTAACCTCTCTATACAGCTGTCCAAACCGTTTTCGGAATGCTACGCCTGTACAAGACATTATATTTGCCTTTTTTAATTGCCCATTAATCTTGTGCTTGTGTCTCTGAACAGCCCCAAGGACGTTGAACTTGGACCCTATGCAGCCTGCCTTACCGTGACGTACAAATAAAGACAACCTCATTAGCCAACCCCAACCCCCAAGAATCACCTACCTCTCGATTCGGACGGGAGTAAAAAAACGGATGCGTATAAAGTCCCCGGCCACGGGGGTGAAAGCCCAGAAGAAGTCCTCTCCCAGGTATGCCTTGTCCAGGGTGAAGTGCTGGTAGGTCTTCAGGCTGGTGGTGACCTCGGCCAGCGGGTTGGCGTGCCCCTTGTGCAACGTCTGCTTCCCGAAGTCTTTGTCCTGGAACCAAACGGGACGGTTGGTCTGTGACCCGCTATGCTCCAATACATCTCAATTACCAGTACGGCACAGTACAGTACAGTGTGCACATCTCCTATGGAGGGGGAGCTCAGTTATTGGCCACAATATACAGCTCACTGTGGACTTAGATCAAGGTTACATCCTATTGCAGTGTATTTCCTTATTTACAAGAAATTTCTTCACCAATGTGTTTCAAAGGGTGTCTGATAACATGTACAAAAATGTTGAAATTCAATTTGACATGTTTTGCCTTCTATAGGTTACTGTCTGGTAGCCCCAATTTGACCTGATTTTTTATGAGGTTTCCCACGATAGTTGAATTTCAATCTTTACCACCATCAGTACCATGAAATTCACAATGGTGTAGCCTATTATATTTCTTGGTGACTGACTTAGTTCCCAGATTTTTATAACTTGTCCTATAACTACTAGCCTGCCTTAATTTGGATGAAGCGCTGCCAGCCTCATTAGCTGTCTTAGATGAATACATTCTATATTCTGTCTTTATTTAACCGCTCCATAATGCATGCAATAAATGTATCGCACCAGAGATAGCAATTAACTCATTTACATCTGTAGTCTCTGGGTAGGCGTCATCAGCTGCACATAATTTGTGTATGCATAGCTTTCAAATCAATGGAAATGTCATTTAGAACAGTGTAAGTGTAATCACAGTAAACCACACAATATATTTAAAAGAAACCAAACAATGAACATTAAATCAAATGCACATCATTTACAGTATACACATACAGTAAAATCAATAAAGAAATATACTTGTTCATTGAAATATAATTCAGATAGACAGACAACCAGACAGATTACAAGAACAAAGAATTACAGATTTCGGGTTAAATCTATCTATCTACTGTAAATTGGGAAAACAAAAGTTCAGACCTTTTCCAATCCAATTTAGGCCCATGTATGTTATGTGCATTTATTGTCAATTCTCAAATCCACTGCCACATAACATTTAACAACCCTCTCTAATGGCCACTGCGGTTCTTTTAATTTCACTCCCACGGTATATTCTATATCTAATTCATGGCTTATTTGCCAATTTCTTCCCTCATTAAACCTTGGTTTTGAGCGAGGGTGTGCGTGCGGGGGAGGTGTTTGAAGCAGAATTTATCCCACACCAAAATAAGTGCTCCACTGAAGCCAGCGTCTATGGCTGGAAGCTCTACATTGAGAAGGCACTGGGTCAGGACGGAGGATCGATGCTGAATTGATTGGGCTAGATTGCAGCACCAGTCAGCCGGGCTAACATCCATTGCTCTTAACACAGCAATCAAAAACATTAAGCAATGCCTTTTCACTTCAGAGGGTCCCGTGGTGGGAATCTGTGCTGTGTGATGCTGTACCAACTGGATCACAGCAGTGGTTTAAACAACTTTCTCTTCCCAAAGTCACACCAAAGAGACTCTCATTACTCTGTAAACATTTATTTGTGTTTCCTAATGTTATGTCAAATAAAACATTTAAACACAAAGATGGAGTGCCGTATTTTTTGTACAAGGTGACAGTACTTCATTAGACCCCTTTCTGTTATTCTTGTGTGCAATGAAGACTTCCCTTTATATTTAGACTTTCTTGCTGGAGGCTGAAACCTTGACATCCAAACATGCAGATGAAAAAAATCTGTAATCCATCACACAGCTAAGCTGTGGGTGTGGTTTCACTTCAGGTGGATCATCACCCATCACCACCCACCAGGAATACTTAATGAACTGGTGGGGTACCCACATAAAAAATACATTTTTATCAAATACTGTACACTGTTTTGAAAGAATTCTTCCTCCTTATATAACAACAATACATGATGATCATGTTTTAGCGTGGAAACAAATCATAATAAGTCAAAACGTATATTGTTTTGCTGTGTGTTGTATAGCATATAATGCAATATAATGTGTTTCCAGGTTCATCCCTGAACTTCTCTCACCAGTGTGCCGCTGCACTGCTGCAGCACACAATCTGGAACCATTGGATCACTGCATGGATTAAAAGACTGGAGGTAGTGAGGTACTGTAGGTGGCCCTGGCCTGGGAACAGCAGTGGTTTTATTTATTCAAGGAAGGCTTCTGCTGACTACAAATGTTTTCTTGTTTTCACATTTTTAGCCCTGCAGTTCATATACTGTACTGTACCAGAGTTGCACACGTGCAATTCTGAAAGATGCCGAATAAAAAACAATACTCTTCTAATGGTTCTAATGGTCACTGAACACAGGGGTCATCGCCATGCTGGTTTGTGGTGGACAGTTTTGTCAAAATATAGCTTTTGCTAAAATGAGTGATCAATAATATCACGAGAAACACATAAAGAGCTTGCCCTGTGGTCTGTAAGAGTGTTCAAATGGATGGCTCCATTTCTACACTTGTATATGGGTCCATGCAAATGAAACTTTTGGAACCGCTACTAGTTGAACTCCAAATACCGGTATGCCATAGTACAGTAAGTGTCATACATATCTGAAGAAAACCTGAAGTCTGGGCTTGAGTCAGCAATTTGTTCTGTTGATCAAATAAGAACTTTATCATGGTGTGTATTGTGTAAAATATCCAACTCTTTGCAACAACAGACACATTCATTTTGTCTGTGTGGAGACATGTTGATGACCACTTCCACCGGATGTGTGTGTGTGTGTGTGTGTGTGTGTGTGTGTGTGTGTGTGTGTGTGTGTGTGTGTGTGTGTGTGTGTGTGTGTGTGTGTGTGTGTGTGTGTGTGTGTGTGTGTGCCTGTGTGCGTGCGTGTGTGCGTTTCTTTTTTTCTTGGCCCGTTACCTTGAGTTTCTGGATCTTTCCGGCCAGAGAAGAGTGGGTGCCCACATGCTGGAACAGAGACGGCTTGAAGCGGATCCTCAGGTTGGCCTTCTGCCTGTCGCAGTGTTTCTGTCAGGAGACAGAGACAGGCAGACAATGACGGAGAGAGAGTGGGCGACACCAATATTAATACACAGAGGATTAGTCACAGCAAGAAGAGACGGCAGAGAAAATAGCGGCAGAGGGAGACGGGCAGACGGCGAGACGGACAGACAGACGGGAAGAACAGAGCAGAGAGACGGTAAAACGGGTAAATGTCAGCAGATGCAAAGAGGAGGCGACAATTACAACAGAAATGGCAGCGACAGAGCAGTGATTCCTAATGACATGAGATCAAGACACGTGCAAGCACTGGACCTCAGCCACCACACCCAAACAAACGTTTTATTTAACAGTCAAACCCCAGGCGTTGTTGAGGGCAGTATAGAACTGAGCAGTCCCGCCCCTTTCAGGACGTTGCCCACGGCCCAGAAGTAATTTCTTCTCCATTCTTTTTCCTCCTAGACATTTCAAAAATGATTTATATACGTTTATGCCATAGACAAAGCCAACTTGGGTTGTGACGAATCACAACAACAAACACCAGTACAATATCTAATTAGTAAGAAGGAAAAAAATGACAGGACACACTTTTTGTTTTGATTCTCCTTACAAATTATTTGATTGTCCCAAAACATTGTATGTGTTGTCATGATTTGTCATGACCCGTGTTGGCTTTGTTGGCATAATCGTCTTTATATGTATCACTTTGGAAAAGCCTATGAGGAAAATTAATGGAAAATTTATTCAACCTTCTATTTCCGGCGAAAGCTTAGCCACCATATGGTTGCTGGGGTTTAAGCAGTTAGGAAGGGTCCTTTTCTACGCTGTACATATTTTATCCTATATTTGTATGTGTTTAAATGTCCTGATGATTTGAAAATGGAGGACTCTATGTAAACAAGTCTTCTTGGGTCTTTTTCTGGTTTCATCCTCACAGCAGTTTTTGTAATCGAACCTGTACTTTTGTTTGAACTGTAATCATTCTACAAATTATGAATACAATTTTCAATCAATCAATCAATCAATCAATCAATGGCTACTCACCGCATCCTTCTCTGGATTGCACACCTTGACCCACATGATGTGGTCCAGCAGCCAATCAATGGGCTTGTCTTTGTAGAACATCAGCATAAATTCCACAATGAGGGACAGGTCCAAGGATTTGAACATCTTCCCTGTGGGACAGAAAGCAGTTTCAGTTAAATGTTGTAGCTCAACATGATCATAAAGTGAAACCAAATAGACCCCTACGGGTCCATTTGGTTTCATTTTATGCTCTCATGAGTTAAATTATGTTTAAATATCTGAATTACCTAATTTCAAGAATCTACACATTTAGAAAATGTAAAAGAATTGCTATTTTGACCTACGCTTTGCCAGTTATTTCTCCTAAATTAGTCAGAGAGACTAAACTCAACATCAAATGGTGGTCCGTGGCTAAAATGCAGAATAAATAGCCCTGGTATGAAAATGGTTGAAAACTGCTCTAGCACATTCTAGTTCATTTTGGAAGTGCCACTAGTGCATTTTGGCTGTTGGCAACACTGCGCCAAATCAATTGTGTTCAGATCTGAACCAAGTCTCCTGAGGAGGTATACGTCTGAAGCCTGTCCTGGACAAGGTATCCGGACATAAAAACAAATCCACTCAAATCAAAATTCTCATGTAAACCTACTGGAACTTCAAACTCCATTTTAACCATGCCATAGATTCAATGAAAACACACCCTTGTTGGGTCTGTTTGGTTTAGCTAGCTAGAATAAATTGGACAGCATATGTTGGAAAATCGAAGTGTTTTTCCACAAAGGACGCATTGTGATGAAATGCTGTGTGAAGAGCTCTGCTCATAATGACAAGGCATGCCAATCCACTTGTGCTTATTATTGTAGACTTTCTCTCCATTTTATTTTCTCTCTGTTAACTTCAAGCAAGACTTCACTATAGACAGGACACAATGAAGTGGGCAGTGGTGTGGAAACAGGTACTCATTAACAGGTAAAAGTATCATTACGTCAATGAAGTAAAATTCAGAAAGTAGTAAGTACTGGCATCAAAAATTGCCAATCTGGGCGCACACTGGCACAATGGCAGTGCTGTCGCACAGCTAGTAGGTTCTGGGTTCGATTCCCAGTAATGACGCTGTTGTAGGCACTGGCAGTGTGTCTCCGCATCACCACTGCCCATACTTGAACCGAACCAACCCAGTGGTCTGGGACTACCAAAGACTGTAAAAATGGGACCCAATGCCTCCCAGCTCAGCATCAATGGTTGGATTTGGGAGAAGTCAATGCGTTGCATAGCAACCCATTGTGAGCTTGTAGATCAGCTATCTTCAAATGCCTGAAATGTAATACAAGGCAGAATGTATATGTTTGGCAATAATAATCAAAATCTACAAAGTAACTTGCAACTAGGTAAAATTGTATTGTGCTGTGGCCTTCAGGGGGCGCCATTCAAGGATGAGCTTGGAACTGGGCCAGGCAAAGACAGAATGACCTTGAACTAAAGCTAAACTTAGAATGTATCCCCAATTAAACAGGGGAAAAATGATATTGTGCGAACGCCCTTAAGCACCAAGGATACCATCACAAATTGATTCAAACCGATTAATATGTTAGTAGCTGTTCTACAAAACTGTCACCAGGGGTTTGTTCGGGGGACCTTTTTTGGGGTCGGACAAAAAAAAATGCAGTCATGTCCCAGGGAGTAATTGAATTGTAGCTGCGTGCACTACTAAAATTAAATTAATATAAATCTTCACTGTAATTTGGCCTGGAAGTGCATTTATTGTACTGCGTAGAACTCTGCCACGGTTGTTAATGTTTTTGACGAATGGAGTACAAAAGGACCCCAATGGAAACAAGCCAATAATAGGCTTTCTTGGATTCATCCTTTCAGCAGACCTTGTAATGTATACTGTGGTTTGAGTGCTTGTGCATGCAATGAGATGCAAAAGATTTTGTCAATCAATATTGAACCAGAACCAAAGTTGTTCCTGCTCGGTCTCTATCCAGAAGGACACAGGTTTAAGCGTAATCAACAAATATTAATTGATATATGCCTTTTACAAGCTAAATGAGTAATAGCACTGACGTGGAAGAAATCAGATAAACCAAATATTTCACAGTGGTTCCGGGAACTTTCTCTATGTTTGCCCCTAGAAAAGATCACATGAAGAACACACAAGACGTGTTTATGGAGGTATTGGGATGTTTTATACAATATATTAATAACAACAACTTGTCACATTTAATGGAAATTGCTGAAGAGGAATAGTGCCGTTTTTGTTTTGTTTTGTGTTTCTTTATTTATATTGTCTTGTCTAGTTGTCATGTTTTTTTTTTGTTTGTTTGTTTTGTTTTTTCATTTTTCATGTTGTACTGTTTGTATTGTAATGTATTGTTTGTGTGTAAGAAAAATCAATAAAAACATTATTGGAAAAAAAAAAAGATTATTATCATCTTTACTCTGTTATTGCCAACAATTCAATCAACCAACAAAATATTGCCAACAAAATTAACCAACCAACTCATAGTGCGCCACTCGGTGGCGCACTATGATCTTGTAGGGCTGATTTTCCAATAGTTACAGCTAATGCTAGCTATTGCTTAAAACACCAAAAGGTGCTCTTGCATAAAAGTGGTTAATGCAGCAGCGTGGCAGTGCGTGGGGGGCCATATAAAATAATCTTGCATAGGGTCACCTAAATCCTAGAACCGGCACTGCCTTAAGCGACCGCTTATGCTGCTTTTGCCTGCCCTGCTTCGCTGCCAGGGGTGGATCTAGGCATGGTCATGGGTGGACAATGCCCCCATAAATGCCCAGACTGCCCCACCAAACATGATGGAATGCAAAACAGCCCCAAAGATGTTTCACATTAAAGTGCTTATATTTAAAATGATTTGAAACAGTACTACTGTTACTAACTAAACAATATTGTGCCACCACTAAACCAACAGCATTTCATCATTGAAAACAGAAAACTCTCTGAGTCAGACCTTTAGCTTTATGCATGCTGCGTGTCTGTTGCAACTTCAAAAACAACTGATGTTATTATTGATGCTTAATTGCCAAATAAAAGTCCTGTAACCGAAAATGGTATGGTTCCGGCTACATCGCCTGCGGCGCGAAGCGGCACAGGCGATGAAGCCGCCCCCATGCCATTTTCTCCTGCCCTCCCAATTGGGAAATGTTACATCCGTCCCTGCCCTGCTTCCCCGCCCTACCCCACACACACCTTTTTCCACGTGCCATAGTGCACTAACACAGACACCCGGCAGCACACAAACACAATCTCACGCACAATTGATGATTCAGTCGGAGTAAAAAATAAACATGTCCCATCTCTACTCCTGCTCACGCTGTGCTGATACACGGTGCCGCCTCTCAGTTTGCCTGCTTCTCACTGCTTATCTCTATAACTCTTTGTGTGTGTGTGTGTCTCACTCTCTCGATCTTTCAACCAGAGTGATTTAACACTGAAAGTGGGAGGAAATCTAACACTCAGGAAACGGGATTTCAATGCGTACACTTTCTGAAAGCGAGCATTGAAATCCTCTTCTGGTCTTCCTCGCCCCCCTGTCTGTCTTTCTCTTGTATTGAAAAGAGTCAGCGTGTCAAACGAAACTGAATGCAGAGGATCAGTGGAAATGTTAAGGGAATTTAAAAAAGGAACAAAACACAGCAGAGCAGTGCCTGCCTTTGCTCTCCTTTCCTCTCCTCTCCTGGACCCACAGAAGTACTGTGGGCGCAAATTGGCCCGATGAAACGAAATGAGAAGTATGGCTGGATCACAGACAGAATGGACCAGACTGACATGTATTATTCTGTCTGACACTTATTACACATCACATACAGGAAATGAGGAGTTGAATAACTGTCTGTGCACGTGTGTGTGTGTGTATGTGTGTGTGTATGTGTATGTGTATGTGTATGTGTATGTGTATGTCTAATTGTGTGCTTCTGGCGTGTGTGCACGAGTGTGTGTGTGTGTGTGTGTGTGTGTGTGTGTGTGTGTGTGTGTGTGCGTGTGTGTATGGGGAACAAGAGCACAGATAGGACCTTGAAATGTGTATATGGGTGAGTTTATGTCAGGCACATGCATTGCACACACAGGTTTTCTGCAGGCATGCATGTGCGTGAGTGTGTCTGTATGTCCTGTGAGTCAGTGCAATGAAAGTGTACTGATCAGGGCTGTGCCATCCTCACTGTTGATACTGAACACCTCACAGCAGGAGACCCCCCCCCCCCCCACACACACACACACCCATTGTGTTCATTGTTATGATATACCGTATCATATTCGTCTTTATATAAATGATTTTAGTCTATGAGAAAAATGAAAGGAGAAATCTATTCCAGAATCAGCAAGGGTAGGGATGTGGGGTGCTTCTGCGCTCTATATTGTTTGACCTGTGATACGTGACAGACAGCACTGTCATGGTGGAGACGACAAGCTTTCATTAGTATTCACCTCTACTTCAGTTTACATTGAGCTGCATCTCTGCATGGCACTAAACGCCCCTTGCTGCATTTGACACATACATACACAACATGCATGAAAGGTTACGCATGCCGAGCAGGCAGCTGCACGTGAATGTGCACACGTAAATACGCACACGCACGCGCACGCACACACACACACACACACACACACACACACACACACACACACACACACACACACACACACACACACACACACACACACACACACATTGGAGAGACGCTAATAATTACTGAGTTACACAAATCCTCATTGGTTCTGAGTGATGGCCAACCTGCAACTAACCGATAATGTGCTTGAGGGACCGGTGCACACCGGTGTGTGTGTGTGTGTGTGTGTGTGTGTGTGTGTGTGTGTGTGTGTGTGTATGTGTGTGTGTGTGTGTGAGAGGGTGTGTGTGTGTGTGTGTGTGTGTGTGTGTGTGTGTGTGTGTGTGTGTATGCCGGTTCTCACACTCCTATCGTTGAAGTAAAATCACTGGAGGGACACATGCATAGCATGTGTGTGTGTGTGTGTGTGTGTGTGTGTGTGTGTGTGTGTGTGTGTGTGTGTGTGTGTGTGTGTGTGTGCACGTGTGTGCTCGTCCCATTTGCCTGTGTAATGCCCAGCAGTCGCTGACTCAGTAGAACAGCAGCATTAAGCCTCTAGAGAGGCGAGGCAGAGTGCTGTATACATCACCGTGGCGACGTCCAATGGTCCACACAGAGTTGACTAAGCACAGTCAGCCTGCCACTGAAATACTCCCAGTGCCTGACGGACTGTTGTAGAGCGCCAGAACAGACAGACGGACGGATGGACATACAGACGGATGGGCAGGCAGACAGACGGAGTGTTGTACAGGCAGAACGCCAGAGCAGACAGACAGACGGACGGACGGACAGACAGACGGGCAGGCAGGCAGGCAGGCAGAGTGTTGTACAGGCAGGGTGCCAGCCCAGAGCGCAGCTACTGGACTGCTGAATGGACAAGTTAACTGTGTGCTGCGTTTAAGTGACACCGAAGTGACAAGCTCTGCTATACTGCAATAACTGCACACAGTATATAATAGGGATGTCCTGGTACACTTTTCTTCATTTCCAATCCGATCCCAAAACTACGATTCCTGGGTTAGCTGATAGCAGAGAATAATAGGGATACCAAAAGCTCCTCATTCAAATGTGCAATTGGGAACTCCAAAGCAAAATCCACATGCCCCAGATATTTTATTTCTGTTTAGGGTTAGAGGTTAAGGTTAGATTTAGGCATAGGTTTTACTGAGGCTATGCTTAGAGTTAGGAGTTAGAGTTAGCAGTGACTCTTGCTCGCTATGTACGGTTGTGACCGGTAGAGGTTGACCGTCTTCACTGGTCGCCACTAATTTATAATGGTCGCAGCTGATTTAAAATGGTCACGACAACCACTGGTCGCGACCGATATCTCACTGTCTGTATGTTGTCTTCAGAATGTAATTGTATATGTAGCACCCAGCCATGAGCCAGCCACAACAGCCCCGCTAATCGGGCTCAGCCCTATTGGCGCGACTTGTTGTGCGTTGGACTGGCGAGTGGGAGTCCCGGGTTCGATCCCCGCTTCTGCGTAATACTACATATACATATATCATAGGCTATCATTGTACATACGTATATCCCCATACTAATTAACTGAATACAATGAACTGTTGATGCTGCACATTTAAGGAATGAATGAATAATAAATGATGAAATGAACAAAAGTGGATATACCAATCTTCTCTACTGCACAGCAGGGAACCCCTAGGCAAGCAATACATTAAGCCACCAGGCAGATCAATGAGAGTAGAAATATTGCTGCTCTTGCAATATATATATTTATACAGTATATATATATATATTTTCCCCTTTTTTGTATTACCATGTGATGAGAACAGCCTCTGTGACTAAAAGTCAGATAATGACATAATTGATTGTTTGCCACAGCATTTGACATAATCCATAACTCCCACTCAAATGTTTAATTTCTTTCAATGAAACAAGGACCGCTGCAAGCTGAGAACGCTGCCAGCTAATTACATCTTGATGGAATGCTTAATCCTTCTGCCTAAAATACGATAGCACAGATGCTGTACGATCAAAGCACCACTAAAATACTGATCTATCGGGCGTAGTAGTGGGAGCCATTTCCTGGTTTCTTGTGTGTTTGTTTTTGTTTATTTTTCTTCAGGTATGGTTATACTCGGATGATGGCACTAAAGTGGTGTATTTCGAATGGGCCTTTTAATCCTTTCAGCTTTAGGAAGAAAACAAATTAGACTTTCATTTGAATATAATACATATACAAGACTTTCATTTGAAGATTATACATATAGACTTTCATTTGAATATTATACGTATACATGCCTATACATGTACAAAAATCACAGAACGTCATCTTAAATTAAATGATATACTAAGAATAAATACTCTTTGTTTTGCAGTTTATTCTTTTCCACAGCAACGGCGACCCCAAGGTACTGTGGTATTTGTTTGGTGAAATGACAACTGAATAGTGCATCATGTGATGAGTTGTTGTGTTTTTCTACTGAGATTTCCACTTAATTTTCATTTAGGCCTGGCTACGATTCTAAGGACTTCTACAACTTGACCTAAGTTTTCTGAAAGACTATTCATAGCAGAATAAAAAAATAATATTTTTTGAAATACTGTACACACCATACAGAAGCCCAACATGGGTGTTTACAGCCTGAAGGAGTAAACACCAAAAAGGGGTTCCTTCCTGCCCAGAATCGGTAATGTTACACACCAATGTTTACCAGGGATAGAACACGATCTTCTCACAGTTTCTTTCCAGGTTTGAAAAGAAACCGTGAAGTGTGTTCCCAAGGAGCAGCAGATCGGAAACGTGTGGTTCACAGAACTTCATGTGTATGTGCGTATGTGTGTATGAGGGGGTTCTGCCATCCGGGGGTGCATCAACATGGCACTGACCACCGCTAGCATGGTGAGGGGGAAAAAGGCCACGGAATCCAATCTGAAAATCCCCTGTGACAAACCCTGACAAATGAGCACCTCTAATCATTTTGGCATAACGCGCTTATCTAAAAAGAATTACCTTTCCGGTCTCGTTCCCTGGGATCTGATAGCGGGTTCATTTGCTGCGTTGCCTGTGGATGTGTCACACCTCATGAACCCACTCTCTTGTCCTCCCCATCCACCTGCCTCGCAGCTGACGGCTGTATGCGGAAACGTAGCGCACATACCGACGGACACGCACAGACATATGCCTTGCTGATTGTGCCCAGCAGCGCTGCTGGCTCCTCTGTGTGACGGCTATGGTCCCAGAATGCTAATGTGGATGAAAGGAGTTGGTAGCTTCCTAAGCCGCTCCGCAGCACCTGGAAGAGGCTGGAGGGAGCAGGCTTTATCCGATTACTGCGTTCAGAGCCTTAGATTTGCCTCCAGGGAGTTATGCGTTTGGCTCAGCGACGCTAATCCTGAGAGCAGGGAAATATTATTACGGTGTCTCGGTGATTGTTATCGGTCAGTGGGATAATTATGTTTATGTAGGCCTAATTGTGCTGTGGGGTCCCTGGCATGATTACTATAACAGTACCAACGACGGATGCAGGCACAAACGTCAATCCTGATTTACTGTACGCTTTGCCTTATCATTGCATCGCAGTGTTGCAAGCTTGTAGATCAGCTAGAGTGTTGGAGTTCAACACCGTTGTATATCTTAGGCATTATAGTGTAGAGCGGTGTGTTTGTGACATGTGCAGAGCGAATTCAGTAAGGAAACCTCTTTGAAGGTGCTGCTGGCACTCAGCATCACGTTCACATGATTCACTTTGTCCAATCACACTCTCATACTCATACATTTAAACTGGGAGCTTGCACTGCTCTTTCTGCTTTCTTGCTTGCTGCTGCTCAAAATGAGCTGCTGCTCTCTGCTGCTCACGCTCCTCCACCCCAGCTACCACCTGTAGATTTGGATCTGCCGTTTGGATTCAGGGGATTCGGAGTCCTTGTGGTCAGGACTGTTGCGCTTGATCCGAGTGCCCAAAAAGCAGATCCAATTCATCCCCCAAACCATAATATATATATATTGCTCTTTTTATATTTAATATATGTATATTAAATCCTTCTTGAGTTGTCCTGACTGAATTGTTTTGCTACATTGTAATTTGTGCTAGTGATTCATCGGCAAACACAACATTGTTATTGGCAAGTTCTAAACAGACTGTCTTTACACATAAACAACCGCAAAGTAACAGCTTAAACAGATATACAGTGCAACCTTGCAATATAAGCTTAAAGCTAAATGTCATAAAAGCTGCAGTGCAGATTCCCTGTTACATGTCATTTTCTGAATGGAAAAAAGTAAAAGAATTGGTAATATCGGTTATTAGCCATAACAGCAATTAAGTATATTGCATATCGATCTTGGACAAAATGGATCATCAGTATGTCCCACAACACAGTAGGGACATCTGCAGTATTGAAAATGTCAACTGTGATCCAACAATACGGCGGGTAATTGACACAGTGGTATAGGAACAACACAAACAGATTAATGAAATCTGAAAACATACTGAACATGAATACCAATGATCATGTTGCTGACATTTTTACAGTTCATGACTTTGTTCCGAAACAACATCTTGAAAACTACACTGGCCGAATTGCCAAGGAATATTATGTGCAATTTCCAGAAGTCTGCAGATGATTGTCTTTTTTCTCTGTCAGTGTGAAAACAGAGACAGCCTCTGGCTCCCACATGAAGCTTGGTTTGCATCCTGGGCCTGGACACATCCAGCCTGCAGTGGCTCTTAAAAATGTGAAGGTAAAAACACTGAAAACACAGGCACTGGCAGATGAATAATTGAGTATCATTAAAATATGGGCTCTGAAATGTATTCGGCTGCGGGGTCAAGCATTTACCTGTACGTAGTGTACATACAGTATACATCTCGCACATGCACAATGTATATCCAGTCATCCGGTACTCATAGAAGCGTAGTTACATGCATAACTCTTGATAATGTTGATTATGTCCACTAATACTGTGTTGAAAAATGTTAGTTTTTACTGACAAAAACAAAATGGAAATATAAAAAATGATGAATAAAAGTAGGACTAAATATATTATCAATTTTGCCAACAAATAAAAACTAGGCTTAAATATGAGGAAGGGATTAGTGGACAAGAGATAGAGCATAAGACATTTTCAACGGTTGCTGCTGAGACACACTGTGAGCTTGTAGATCGGGCATTTTCAGCAAGTGAAAAATCAATCATTGCAAAGGCATCAAGGCCTGCCAAAATGATTTTTAGTCACAAAATCAACTGTAGATTTTGTCAACTCAAACTCGACTAACTCCAAAACATCCCAAGTGACTAAATTAAATGAAAACTTTTCAAGAGACTATCACTAATCAAAATCAAATCAAAATGTGCCAGTCTAGTACTCTGTCTACAACAACAACACTGGACAGTGGCAATGTCAGGAATGAATGGGGCACACGACTCACTGTATGTAACACAACATTATCCTGAACAACAAACGCAGCACATCAAATGAGAGTGCGTATGCACAGCTCCAAAGAACATGCATTCAAGCGTGTTAGGACTGTACAACAGTTTATTTTCGTTCGCCATAATTGCCCTGTACCTTGGCAATTCCTACATTTTCCTATCCCTGCAAATGTTTCTAATCATGTCTAGGTTACTCAAGACTTTCCAGCTCTTCATTAGAGCTCTGTTGTGCATCGGTCACGTTGGACCAGGACAACAGACGCCAAGAATGACACCCTCACCCCCACCTCCTCCTCTGCCACAGTGGCTTTGAGCACCAGTGGTCCGGGGAGCACCCGTGGTGGGTTCCAGGGGGTCCCCAATGGCTACATGATGGAAGTGTTGGTATTGGTAATAGGGTGACCAGATGTCCCACTTTGCGTGGGGCAGCCTGTCATTTCCAAGACTTTTCAGGTGTCCCACAAATTCAGCCCCTGTTTGTCTCACATTGTGACTGACAAGTCCCAAATATCTGGATTCCTGTTGTCTCTTTTCCTGCTATAGATGTGTTTTTAAGTTTAGATCTGCTCACACTAGTTGGTAAACAAATGGAATCTTTCATTCTTGAGAGTGTAAATTATTGTAAGTCTTCAGATTTAGAGAGCGTATAGAAGAAATGTTATTTTGATCAATGCTCGTTATCTCTTCTAGCGATACCGACATCAATACAGCCCAGAATGGTGGTCAACAACAACGGAAAAATATTGTCTTTTCCTTTTCTTTAGTCTGACAGGCTACATCTCAACAAATGGTCATGGTGGTCCGTAAGGGCTCAAATGCTAGAATAAAAACTAGTACTGGACCTTGTTATGAAGAAGGTTGAAAACCTCGCAGCGGAGGAGGGGCGGAGGTTCTGGGCCATGGAAGATTGGAGTTACTGGTCCATGGCCTTATCTGCAACTCTGGCTGTGGGCTGAAGTGGATCGCTCATTTAAAGCAGAGTGAGCTAGCTGGCCTCCGTGTCCCTGGACTGACAGCACTACAACTACTACCAAACACTCCAATTAAACACCATGGAGAGACGTGGATGGATGAGAGAGAGGTGGGGAGAGAAACAGAAGAGGGGAGGAGGTGGAGAGAGAGAGAGAGAGAGACAGAGAGAGAGACAGAGTGTGTGTGTGTGTGTGTGTGTGTGTGTGTGTGTGTGTGTGTGTGTGTGTGTGTGTGTGTGTGTGTGTGTGTGTGTGTGTGTGCGTGCGCGTGTGTGTGTGTGTGTGTGTGTGTGTGTGTGTGAGAGAGAGAGAGTGAGAGCGAGAGAGAGAAAGAGTGAGTGAGAGACAGAGAGAGAGACAGAGACCAAGTTAACTACCTGTACTGTAGTTGCTGTCGGCCGAAACCTTATGAACTGCATTTTCAATTGAGTGCTATAGTACGGCCAATGGTCATGGGATTCGCATAGTCAATGTTTGGTATGGCCATCGCTGTGCCAGATTCCCCAGTCTCATGAAAACGTGAAAAAGAAGGAGAAGAAGACGAAAAGACAAAAACAATAATGTGTTTGGTCCAACGTACTGTACTAAAACAGTTCTACATCTTCTTCTCTTCTTCTTCTTCTCTTATTTTTTTAACCCAGCCACGGGTCAGTTGTACCCGTCCGTATATGTCAGGAGCGACTGTGATGTCAAAATGAATGCACGTCGGACTGTTTAGCAGGGCTGTATCTAACAAACGTACAGCATGCATCAAGACTGACGGGAAGCAATAAAATGAGAGAAGAGTGTAATAATGTACTGCAGTAGATGGGCCAGTTCCTTCCCTCGGCTGCACACAGGGCCGTGCTGGATGCGTTGGCATTATAAACTGACAGGCGAGTGCTGGGACATGCTTAATTAAACCCAGCAAGCGACGGCGGAGGAAGCAGCATCTGTCAAGAGTCTGTTGGACACGCTTTTCACTGTATGGATTTAAATTTTAAACAATAACAAACAAAATCCAAATCCCCACTCCAATAATATGAGAGAGAGAGAGAGAGAGAGAGAGAGAGAGAGAGAGAGAGAGAGTTGGGATGATAGCAAAAAGCTTTGACAGAAAACTTCTTTCAAGAGAGAGATCAGATGATCTGAAGTTAAAGCGCCTTTGGCTTCATGCTTCAAAATGTTGCTGAAAACTTGTACAGTGTGTCCAAAATTAGTTGGTTACTGGTTCAGGACATGCTAACACAGGCAGTTCGATAGTTTTTGAGCACTTCCTCTGCTTCATTACGCAGCTATGTGTGTCTGTATGTACCCTGGTGTGAAATACCTGACTCTGCAAGATTGTTCACAGGTTCCCTCCTCCTACCTTGATCTGGGAACTCTCAAACAGAAACTATGTGGGACAACAGCGGAACAAAAACATAATATATCTAAAATAATCTGTAGTATTGTTGTTGTTGTTTACATTAGCGAAGTGGCACAGCTCCGATATATCATCAGTCTCACGTTGATCCCGCCTCTAGCAGCCGCGTACGGATGCATATAGCTCTGATCAGATTTTGTCCGGAGTGCATTGGGTCTGCCTCAGTGTTTCCAGATGGGAGCAGTAGAAAGAACTCACTGCTGGTTACAATTCCTAGGGATTGCGGGGAACCCCATGGTGTGGAACCTCCACATGCTACAGTTGCACAACTCACCTCACACAGGTGTTATTTTTCATTTTTGTTACATACTAATAAACAAACAGGTTGAACCGATTAAACTCAGACCACTTTAAATGATTTATGCGTTGTGAGCTTGTAGATCAGCTCTTCTGAGACTTCTCTGGGTCTGCCACGGATATGCAATGACAGAAAGAAGCACCTGATCAAAGCTGTATGATTAGTCACTCACGCTACCGCAGTGACATTTTGTTTTCCACATTTGATCTCTTGTGCTGAGTGAATTGGGTCCCATTTTACAGTCTCTGGTATGTCCCAGCTGGGAATCGAACCCCGACCTCCCAGTTTCAGGGCGTACACTCTGACCGCAAGGCCACTGACTGGTCTGGATGTGGTTTAACCAAATAATATTACATTACTAGTAAACGACATCTAAAGACCCCATGCTGCGTTCATCCATGTGCTAATTCACCGAAGGCATTTCTGTGAATAGTGAGATGAAAATGTATCCGATACATATTTCAAAAAGTAGAAACATGTGTGAAAAATAATGAAGGTACTTTTGTGGCCTACTACTGGCAGTGTGCATAAGACATTTGGCAACAATCTATCCAGTGGTTTGTGAGATTAGGACCAGACACATAGACACAGACAAGCACACATGACTAGCTTCACTTTTTTGGGGGGAGACTGTGAATTTAGTTCAATTTACAAAATTGTGAACTATGAATGTAAACAAAATGATGTCATTATAATCCAATTAGAGCACATATGTCAAAGTCAAGGCCCGCGGGCCAGATCCGGCCCGCGAGATGATACGGCCCCAGGCTTGTAGAGCAAAAATGTCTGAGTCTATCAAAAAAAAGTAAGTCTCTAGCACGTTCCTATCAAAAGTTATGATCGTTTAAAGAAATGCTTTTGAGCTCTCTTCTGAACAGCATGGAATGCATGTTGTCCAGCAGGGGGAGTCGTTTACCCTGGCTAGGCTGCTGGCGCTGCAAAGTGAGAACTATACTTCAGCAGCACAAGGGTGTATAACCGAGAACTATACTTCAGCAGTACAAGGGTGTATAACCGAGAACTATACTTCAGCAGTACAAGGGTGTATAACCGAGAACTATACTTCAGCAGTACAAGGGTGTATAAGTGAGAACTATACTTAACTACACATTTAGTATTTGAAATTTAAATGCTATTTTCGTATGGTTTATTGATGCTCTGTAAATAAAAATAGCATCTTTCATAGCAAATGTTTTAATCTAGGCTACAAGTATAAAACCAATAATGAAAGACATTAATATATATTAATAGCTATTCTTAATAATAAATATGACTTGTGTGATATACTGTAGTGTAGAAGTAACGGCTGTGTACGTAAACATGCGTGTGCCGTGCATGCTTGCGGTCTGCGACTGGTTGCACCGCGGCGCCCCGGCCCCCATGAAGTCACATTAAGTCCAATGCGGCACCCACCCCAAATGACTTTGACACCACTGAATTAGAGTAATCTGTACAATCCCTATATCCCTTTCAATCTGGGATAGCATCTGTGTCACATTGCATACCTTTTCTTCATGATCGGTAGCATAATCGGAATCAATTGGAATGGCATTTTCATGGCCGTTATGGCGATATTGGCCTCTAGGCTATGTATGGTTTGATTACCATGAGAATTAAAATGAGATTATATCCAATCTCTGATTACTGTCAGGGTCTTATCTGCCCCTGCAAATAATCAAAGATCAGATTTTGGTCATAATTCCACAATCGTGTACGCCTACCTTATCTGCTAATCTGAATCTGTTTTGAGAGATTACATTAGTTGTTACCTTATACTATGCAGCAACATCAGTATTGTATACTGTATAAAAAAGGTAAGAATTTAGAGTGTGTTTAGAATTTCACACTCATCTTACCGTCTTAATTATTAATAATTATTATTTTTGCCATACTGCGGTATCAAGGATAATAACTAACCACAGAATCTGGCCTTGCACGAACCTAAAGCCACTTATAAAAAAGTCACACTGGAGATTGTGCGAGAACTTCTAGTGGTGTGATGATTGTGTGTCTCTCTCTCTGTCTCTCTCTCTTTCTCAACACAACGAAGACACATTAATGAGGAGCTTTGCAGGGGATGCTGGGACGGGACAGTGCGAAGGGGAGAGAGGATGGGAAGGCAGACATCAATCACAAGTTAAGCCGGGCCCCTAGCGGAGCTCAGGGACCTATTAGAGTAAAGTGGAGCAGCAGAGGCTCATGGGAGGAGAGCGAGCGACACTGTGTAATTTTGTGTGTGTGCGCGCGCGCGAGAGAGAGAGTGCATATGGTATGGGGGAGAAAGCCTCATAGCGTGTCACAGACAGCCTGAGAGCTGAGAGGATGGTTATGAGCATCTTTTCCGTCAAACAGAGGCAAGACATGAGGGAACATTTGACAAGAAGAGCCCTATATCCGCTATTCTGGGCATGACATAATAATAAGGTGAACATTTTATTGAAACTAGCAGATCTATAAGGAGAGGGTAAAATGCAGACCGAGGGGGTGACTGCGGTCACACAAAATATTTAGTTTGTTTTGAATTGGTTAAAGGGGTATATCTCTTTCAAAAAACCTTTGGTCATCTGATCATCTACTTAGGCTCACCCCAGACAGTTTAGAAGTCATTATAAACTCATTATAAATTCAGCATTTAGATATTTGATGTTAATTTTAGCTGCCCCGGCACCCGTCCCCTTCCTATGATAGATTCATCAAAAACATCCACTCTTTTTTCTTGTGAATGATATTGTCCTTCTTAATACATGAGGGTGCTGTGCTTTTTCATGTATTTACTTTCATCTATTTTTAAATATTTTTGGGGAAAATGTAGCAGCCACAACGCCACGCTGTGGGGAATAAGTAATAAAACAATATTTTAAAAATAAATGATAACAGTAAATAAAAAAGCATGGACAATATCAGTCATCACAAAAATATTGGATGTTTTTGATGAATCTATCATTTTAATTTATAATGGGTTTGTAGGAATTGGCCAGGGCAGTTAATATGAACATCAAATTTTAATTACTGAATCGAGTAATGTAAAAACTGTCTGATTTTTTGAAAGTGAAATATCCCTTTAAGATTGTCCAGTCTGAGGTTAATTAGTGGCCTGAAGGGACCAGGTCACTGCTGTACAAACCACAAGCTTTTGACATGCCCTGTCTGAGAGAAGCTTACAGGCTGGCAAAATGCACCTTTTTTTAATTACTGCAAATACTGTACTTCACAGGCAGGCTTCTGTTTACAGGATTTTTTTCCCTTTTAGGCCATTTCATTTTCACTGCAATTGTATTAGTGTTGTGGAAATGTAATGGCTTTTTTAAATTGCTGTTTTATGCACCTTGTGAAAGTGTTTTGACTAAACACTAAAATCTCTCTTGATGCATGTGCATGCATGCGTGCATCTACCTGCATATGCAGAGGAATGGGGTTGCTACTTATTGTACTATGTACTGTACTACTACTGTACACAACAGAGGAGTGGGCCCATACCATGTAACTTTATATACACTATGTACTGTATAATATGGAAAATTGGGGTGCATACTGTGTGCATACTGTACTACTACAAAGTGCAGTGCAGTGGTAGAACTCTTTTCTTTACCGATCAGCAGAAGGTCACAAGACACAAGAAGACCCTCTTTCACCACCATGAATAGAGAATGCCAGAACAGTCAATAGCTCATGGTGCGCAAAACAACAACGTGGAATTGAGTTGCCGCTAGCTATAGGCTGGCAACGGTCTCATGACAAAATTAAGCTAAGTCATCTGCCCCAAGCTTCTGTGTCATGACCTCCACGCAGTGATATGTTTCTTTCACCAATAACCTCCAGTCAAATGACTCCGTATCTCGTGTCTGAATGATTCCACTCCGGGCAGATGTGCTCCCAGCATTGTTGAGCGTTTTTTCCCTACTAATTGCCAGGATTGACCATGACATGGAGCAAGCGGACATGCTCCCAGAAACTGATTCTGGATGCAAAAACCTGGTCTACAGAGCGTGTCTGGCCATGTGGCTGGCCTTGGAAGCTGCAGCCAAGATTATTTTGGTTCTTATTTACTCTAGGACCAGGGCCCTGTGCTGGCTGTCAGTGGTCCATCATGTTGGGTCTCCTGGGAATCAGATCCCCTTTTAAGCCCCTAAAATGCACAACACATGGTCCACATTTTGCAAAGACGTAACGATTAAAAAAAAGTTGCTTGTGCTTTACTTTCAAAAAGACAAACGACAATGACACATTTTTAATTTAATTTGCAGCATTGTTAACACAAAGACTGCCCCGTCTTTAGGACCGCGCACCAACCAATGCCTGCCATTCTTATAGTGTAAAATACTGGAACCTCACTGCATACATTCTGTTTGGGAAGCCGTCTTGCTAATGTCAATGCTAGCGAGCTAAAACAGACACATCCTTGCTCCAGAAAACGCCAATGTTCCCAACTGTACCAATCGATAATCAGCGGGAACCCCTGTACAAGATACCTTTTATCCATACCACGGAGAGTTCTCTTGATCTTGAGTTAATCAACGTTTTATTCAACTCAAACACAATCCAGTTTGATATCGCTATGGTGCAGCACATCAGCATCGGGCCTATTTGGATTATATCGGGCCGGTATTTGGATTATAATGACCTAATGACCTAAAGGTCCATACCGTGAAGTCTTTGTTTTAATTTGGTGCTTTAATTAGATCTGTCAAATCCTTCTGGGTATTTCTACATCTGTACATTTTATCAGAATCATAGCAATATAATGGTAACTAAAAGGGGTGCAGGATCTGTGGTTTTGAACATGATGAATTATGCTTCATCGTACGACTGTTCAGCTCACGGAGAGTGTCATATGTTTGGGAATGGGACGCAGGATTGGCTGCAGCAGGAAAGAAACGTTTTTTAACTTGTGAGTTATATTACGGGACAGATATCTCCGACCGTTCCCACAGAAATCACACGCCATCACTGGCTTTCAAATCAATCCAATTTCCTCCGGTTCCGACCAAGTGCACCCCGGGTTTCCACATGCCAGGCTCTACTGATTGAATCCGGAAGATAGGAGTAATTGATTGGTCCCGACAGTATAATTAGAAACCAGCTCAAACGAAGGTTGACGCTTCAATTAATCGGGCAGATTTAATTCACTGCGTGTGCACCCTTTATACTTAGTTCCTGTGAGTTGGGAGCTGGGACCGAGTTTCCAGCTGAGCTGCAGATTCTATCTGAACTTTTGACTTTTTAAACTACTTAAGTAAAGTAGCTTGGCCATTATAATGAACTTGCTCACTGGTGAATGTTTATAAACTGGCCCACAAGTTCAGAAATGTATCTTTGGCAATTACCAGTATTTTCCTCATCTTAATAATGCCAATTGTATCTTCTTCTATCATTTCAATCATTAATTAGTCACCTTATGTGGGCCGGTTTATTTTAATACTGTGATTTGCACTTTGCAAAGCTTTTGCAAATGCTTTTGCAAAATCCTTTACACTTTTACACTGAGTGAAATGTAATGAGGTGTCTTTGCATTTTGCAATTGCATTTTGGAGTGATGGAAAAAGGTGAATTTAAACAACACCCCATCGTCCCATTCTAAGCTTTTTTTTTTTTTTTTTTCATAAAATAACAACTGGACCACAACTAAATCAACTGCAAAGAAAGCCTCCTGGGATGGAATTCTTCTTTAAGTGTTACATGGCAAAGTAACCCCACATGCTCAGCAGGTAAAGCCATATAAGACTACTACCACCACAACTACTTACTGTATAAGGCAGCTTACAGCTGCAGCCATTTAATTCACACAGCAGTAAGCTATGTTAACACCTTGAACCCATGTTGGTGTTCCTTTTGGCATGCTTTGCTAACTCTCCGGCGGTCTATTTGTCTCTCACCGATGAAGCCCAGCTGGGAGAACTCCAGAATCATCCACTCCTCGGACGGCTGCTGCAGGGCAAAGTTCTTCATGGTGGTGAAGTAGTTTGGACGTGCCACGATATCGTCCTCCAGCTGAGGAAGACACAGGGGTGGGAGGGACAGGGATGGAGGGTTAGACTTTGCCGTAGCATTATTTCTTCCCTCTAATAGCGGGTGAATTTAATGTGACAATGCCATCATTAAGTTCCATTAAATGCTAATAGCTGTAATTTGCAACGATGGGTTTTTTGTGATTGCAAACATATGGCTCAAACCGCTCAATAATTGAAAACTCCTGAAGGGTAGTAAACATAAGTCAGAATAAAATACTAGCCCACGGTGAAAATGTAATGGCCATTCGTATCGGTCCGCCTGTGTAGACTACACAATGTAGCGGGGAGCGTAATTATGAGACATTCATGAAAAAATGAGCGGACAAATTCTCATTAGTCACCATGGCACGGCGGGGAGAAATCTCAGCCAAACGTGACCTTTTGGAGCCCGAGATAGAGGGAAAAATCACAGGCCATTGTGCAGGAGATTACCATGAGGAAATGTGACACCATCTCTCAGCTTCTTCTTTGTGTTTTGTGTGGCTAGTGCTGTGCGCTGCATGTACACACTGCGCGCACGCGTACATTCTTTTGCGCGCCTGTATATGCCACTAAAAGTGATGATGAGGTGAGATGGGAGAGAATAAACTGTGGCATAATGCTTGTCTCTTCTCAGGGGCAAATCTCCAACACCGGGCCCACGCACGCCTGTCACTTCCCATCTCCCCGTGACTTCCTAAGCGGCCCCGCTTGCCTGCTGAGGAGAGAAGACGGGCCTGGATGTGTTGTTCAGGAAGCCCGCTTAGCGGGTAAGAGAGCTCATACACTGGACCATGACAGATGGCAATTACCTATCACCATCCGCTTTACCAGGAAAAACAAGCCGTCACTGTTCCAAGTATGCATGGAGACGTTCTGTTTTTGTCCTTTATTGTTGTTGTTGTTGTTGTTGTTGTTGTTGATAATTTAGACAGCCAACATTACTGTACAGCACATTAGATCTATTAACATGTGGTGACAGATCATGAATTATATTGATTTTATACCCTAGTTAAAAACTTAGTTTTGTGGTTTCTATTACGCTATGCTGCCACCCATTCACCATCATTTTAAGAAGTTGTCATTTTACCCTCTACCCTCTGACCCCGGATGATATTATGATAGCTTCAGCCAGTGTTAGCTTTAGCTGCTACTTTTAGCCTTTCAATACAAACAGTTGGATGTCCGGAGCGATGCGTTATGGCATTATGATGCAATGCAAGGCTGTGTGCGTCAGGGCTGGACGCACCATAATGGATACAGCATTCTGAAATGATTGCTTTTAATGGAAGTAAACAGAAATCAAACTGTCACAGGAGACCACAAGGGTGACGTCGTCCAAAAGAACGATAGAAGGTAAACATGCAATGTTTACCTTCTATTGTGATGATAGTACAAAACCCTATGTAAATGGAAGCCTGTGTATGTGTGTGTGAGGGGGGGGGTCTACATATTAGAGCTTATGTACAAATTTGTTCATCGATGGCAGCAAAAAAAAGTTAGGTTTGGTTTAATGTAGTTAGTTGTTACTAGTGACACATTATGTGCATGTCATGATGGGAAATATTATATGAGATTATATGTGGAGGTTCCTGACATCATATTAGCCAAAGATTCGGGTGTGACTAAACCTTGATCTGCAACAGAGATCGACTATTTCACCCATACAATAACCGATCCAAAGCAGGGAGAGAGAGATCTTTTGTAAAAATCCAAAAGTTTATTTTGGCACCGACTGAGTTTGAGATGAGATTTACTTTATTGTCCCCGCAGGGAAATTTATACAATGCCACGTTAAAACGCTATGTGGCCAGGCATCATTTCAAGCCCATTCCAAGGCAGGTGTGTGTGTGTGTGTGTGTGTGTGTGTGTGTGTGTGTGTGTGTGTGTGTGTGTGTGTGTGTGTGTGTGTGTGTGTGTGTGTGTGTGTGTGTGTGTGTGTGTGTGTGTGGACCCCGATCCCTCTGGTTGCTGTCTGAACCACTGGGGTCAAACAGAAACCACGCTGGCATTGGCGTGTCTGGGCACACATGCATCTACTCAGCTCTATAATCACAGATGGAAACCAAAGCACACTCTCTTTCCAAAGTCAATGCTACGGGCCGGCGGACAGCTGCTGCTGCTGGAGAGGTGTCAACAACAGCACATCTTCACACAACATGATCAGGAGGAAGGAAGGGAAACAAATGGAAAGTCAATGCTGGTGTTTTCCTATACTTCATTAAGACATTAAAGGGATCCTTGGCTAATAAAACAAATAAGAAAACCCTATACCTGCCTTGTTTAACTAAAACATAAAGATAAATCGAAAGTTTTTCCACTGCTGTGGCAGGTTGATGATGTCCATCATGGACCACACATGGATACTGTATATCCATGTGTGGTCCAGCCATGTGGAATGTATCGAATGAACATGATAATACTAATATTTTAAATATTGCTTTGATGCTCATATTAAATTGAGAAAGTATTTGATATGTAGATTTTTGTTATATTGTATATATTGTTCTATATACTCCATAGAGCTGGATCACATCACACGTGGACATATGATATCATCAACCTGTGCCAGGAGGCCAGGAGCAGTCCCTATTGAGTGAAAAAAGCTGTTTATTAAATAAATAAAATAAGTAAGATGTTTTAATAGTCTATTTTAGATACAGTGGGAAGTAAAATGTTTTAAGGCATATTTGCCTTATCGGTACAAATGTACTTCTACATCCTGAAGGTTTTCTGAAAAAACATATGTTTCTATAAAAGTGTTTCTCAAACTATTTCGATTCAATTAAAAAAATGCACATGTGTTGTAACATAGATCTAAAGGGCCTTCCTGTGTGAACTTCTCATGTTTTCCCCGCGTCCCCTAGGGTACATACCCTCACAAAAAACATGCAGTAATCCTGGTCTCTATACTGCCTCCCCCTGGCCACGAAGGGGGGAAATACTGGTCGGAATAACATGTTCCTTCCACGCGCTACGTCCAGCAGCGTAAACACTCAACCCTGTCAGGTGAGAAGAAGCAGCTGGGACTCCTCATGCATAAAAGGAAGCATAAGGCCAGTCCGCTGCCCCTCCAGGTTGGCAGAGGAAGTGTAGCACACAGGATTACATTAGATAATTCATACTGAAATGGGTTGCAAAATCATAGTATAAAAATATATCACCTACATATATGTGTTTAAAGAGTAAAGTGACAGACATACTGTATGTTCCAGATCTTAGAACGTTAAACACATAACCTGGAATCCCAGCTGACGGAATTAACATCTCCTTCAACTTCTGTCTCTGCAGAATCAACGTGAAAGTAATTACCCTCTAAGCTCAGGGGAGCAAAAAAGAAACATCCTCAAAGTTCAGAGCAAGCGCTAGTGCCAAAACACGCCAACGCGGCGCGGTGTTCCTGTCAAAACTCTTGTCTGTCTCTCAGCCAATCCTGGCAGCCCAGACACGATGGCTGTCAGGGTTATACTGTATAGCTCTATCAACATGAATATATACCACTGCTCCATCGTCCAAAAAAAAAAAAAAGTTGGGCTATTTGAAGCCTGTTTCTTCCCTGCAGGCTGTTCACAGCGGCCCTGGTTCTTAGATACACATTACAAAACAATATTCCCTTCAAGAAGTTTTGAACGTTGTTCACACAGAAAGAGCAAAGCAAAAAAAAAAGGGGCCAGCAGCAGCTAGGAGAGCCGCCAGCCCACTTTCCATTGGCTGAAAGTGGGAGGCGAGAGAAAGGAAACTATTGAATATTATATTCCGAGAGATCTATTGTTGGACCGTTTTCTTATCAACAAAAAAAAACCCTCTTTCACAGAGGCATGTTATGAAAAGGGCAACATCCATTACCCTGAGTGAATAGAAGAGCGGAACACTGACAGACCGCCTTTATATGGCGGTTTTTAATGCACCAACGGTGACCGCACATTTTCAGAACCTCCAGATGTATGTCTTCTGGTTAAGAACTGAATATTCTAGCATTTAGTAGAACATTCCTAACCTTAGATGAGGCACTGTAAAGGAATGCATGTACTACCACATTAGTGAATAAGGTAATAGCGAGTTTAAGATCACCCTCCATGTGACTTTGAGACAACGAGTCAGTAGGGCTGCTCAGATGCAGTCGCCCTCCAAAGCCCGAAACAGGCGATGCCAACAGGGTCCATCCCTTCCACTGGCGTCTCTGGTTCCCATGGTGACGCTCCTCTGCAGGGTACCTCTCATCGACGCTGTTAAGAAGTTGCCAAACGTTGTGTTTTGGCGTTGGAGAACAGGCTCTGACAGTCACGAGGTACAGTAAATGCATTGAGCACCAATTCATTTGCTGGTGACAGTCGCACGTCGGAGCAAACTTAAACGTCAGAGCAATCACTCTAATGTAATGCACAGCCAAACTGTGCAACAGTCAGGGGCTCGCAATTCACTTTGTAATGCTCCAGAAAACAGACTAAGGAAACACCTACGAGTCAAAACATTGCCCTGCCTTGTCCCGCCTTCTGTGTCATTGCATAAACACTTTCTGAAGCATTACAGAGTCGGTTGCAAGTCATGATAAAGGCTTAAAGGAGAGACCTGTGCGGCCCATGGATGGTACATGTCAGATTTTCAGTGAGATGGCTTCTTTTCACGTATATATGGGAGCCAAAGAGTTTTGGGTTCACCTGGACATAGTAGGTCCCTTTGGCTTGGGCGTACATCATTAGGAAACAGTAGTCCAGGTTCTGTTTGGTCCGCCATCTGGAGGGAGAGACGCACATGAAGAACAGACATTAATGATTTGACATTTAATTCACACTTGCACACACACACACACACACACACACACACACACACACACGCACACGCACACGCACACACACACACACACACACACACGGACACGGACACGGACACCAACAACCCACACCTCCTTCTTCCTGGCATCCGCAGCTCTTTCCACATAATGGTACCTACAATCTCACATTCTTGTGCCATCTTTCCACAAGCTGACACTATGAGCTGGACAGAGACAGAAGCCAGGTATGGCAACACACACTGAGCTGCAACGTGACAGCCAAGGTTCCCTGGCACAGTTCATTCTCAGAGTCATTAAAAGGTACAGTATATACACAGTGATTTCACTTAATTCAAATATTACTAATTTCTTTCTTTTAATGTGATAATCCTCCCCACTATAGAGTGTGCTGACGATTTAAGTTCCTCCCTTTCTGCAGAATTGCTCTCCGACCTCTGAGATGGTTTTTGTACTGGCTAATCTGATATGGCTATCTTGTCTCTCGGCAACACTTCCATCTCCAAAATCGTGCCTGTTTGTTAGGCAGCCAGCAGCTGCAAAAAAACGTCCTAATTTCAGTTTGGGTCTTTGGGGGACAAAGCCTTTGTCCTTCCTCCAGTCAGGATCAAGTGGACCTTGGTACACTTGCTGTTGGCCTGTTGCGTGTTCCCCCACTGTAGAGCGTATGCATGTGCATAACCTGCTACTGGGGTGGACCTCACATTGTTATTGTGCCAATATTGGAGGAATATCTCATCAATTCTATCAATTAAATTGGAATTATTTTGATATTGGAGTTTTATTTTCAAAAAAATATCGAGCAATATCGATAGCTAGCGATAATATTGTGCATCACTAGTCTGGATCTGTAGGCAGATTGAGGATGGAGCCAGCAGCCACTGAGATACAGTACCATCAAAGCATCTCAACACATGTGGGCCGAGCGAGGCTGCAGCCAGGTACCTGGACACAGCTCCACAGACCCACACGTGTTCTGCATCAGCAATCATTCCAGAGAGTGTGGGTCACTCCACTCACTGCACTACAGCACAAACAGTCTCTGTGCAAAGCATTGCATGCATCGCACTGTGTATGACCTGTTTGTGCTACGTGCCCGTCCACGCTGAGTGTGTCTGTGTGTGTGTGTGTGTGTGTGTGTGTGTGTGTGTGTGTGTGTGTGTGTGTGTGTGTGCCCGTACATTTTAAGCCCCTCGCTTAAGAGTCCTACGTCTCTGGAGGGAGAGAACTCAGAGCAGCTGGTGTTGGATCAGTGAGGTTCTGCTTCTAATCAGACGTTAGATCGGATATCGATGAGATTTCCTCTAAACCAGGGGTTTTCAACCTTTTTGATACCAGGGCCCACCATTCATTCAACATTTGAGCCACTGACCACCAATTGAGGACATACTGTATGTAGCCCCACAGAGCCAAAAACTAAAGATTTCTTTTGGTTTTGGCTGGATTTGGGAAACAAAACAGGCAAACATACAGAGCCAAATGACCATTAATCTTATAGTTGTGTTAAGATGATGAATATTTTAATCAAATGGACCCTTGCGGGTCCATTTGGTTTCATTTTTACACTCTCAAGAGTTACATCTGGTTAACCAACTTAGCTGGGGACCATCTGGAACCCTCTCAAGGACCACTGGTGGTCCCCGGAACACTGGTTGAAAACCACTGCTCTAAACGACAAAAAAGCAGCCCATATACATAAGTCCCGTTACTGGGATAAATGCATGCATGCATGCATGCAGCGAAGAAAGAGACTGCAGCAGACAGTGTACAGAGCCAGGAAATTAGGAACGCACACAGTGTAAAAGCTAACCTCCTCTTGGGAAATACACAGGGCAAATAAGGAGTAGAATTAATTGTATGTTGTGGATCATTCTGAAATGAAGTGGCTTTTCCCTCCTCTAAACCTCTTTTTTTCCGTGATGAAACCATCTCATGAATGTTGATGAAAACAAACCCCTACATTATATACTCAAAACCATGTGAGCAAAAAAACAAAACAAAGGCCCCCGTAGAGATTTTCCTCCCCAGCTGCTATGGTGTCATCAAACATAAGATGATGCACATCGTATGTAGACTTATGCAACCTCCTCTTTCGCACTTTCACACAGACACACATATAGGACATACAGTAGACGACGGCGCGGTTACTACAGCACTGTCGGTCCCCAGTTTAATCTGGTACAAACTAATTCCTCCAAATACAAACGAGCTATATAGCCGCCAGGAATAATGGAGTGACTTCATTGAGCCATGGGAATAAGAGAAACATGTGTGCACATGAACATGGAGCGTTCCCGGCATGCTTTTTTTCCAGACCCCGGCAGTGCTTAGAGAGGATCAGTGACTTGAGCGCAGATTCTAAACATAAAATGAGACGACAGCACCGGGAAACAAAGCCCTGATTACTGCAGCCACATGGGAGAACGGCAGTGAGGCGCGTGTGCTTCCAACACAGCTCTTCTGGTTTTTGTCATGCAGTAAACACTAGTAAACACTAGTAAACACAACGACGACCCTCAGGCCGGGGTAAAAAAAAAATGTTTGCGTGTCCATTTTACCATCTGCTACTGAAACCATGGCATGCTATGATTCCTCGGTGAAGTTATTGCAACTATAGGTGATCTCTCATTTCAGATCCACTAGCAACCAGGTCGCAAATCCACTAGGTCTTCTGGTCGCGTTCGAATTAGCTTGAAATATAGCTTCTAGATGAAGGGACGGCTTGACGACGGAGGCGCAAGAGCAGAAGGGGACGGGGGAACTTTGCCCTGCACCTCCTGGGCTCCTTGGGACGATCAAGTTGGTGAAAATGCACTCCTCCGTGCTTGCTGTTATCGTCGCTAGTGGATAGGGCTCACAGGTAGAGTCACTAGATGGTGCTCCTGATGTGCTGGTCTGTAGTGTGTATGGTTGTATGGGTGAATGGGATCTATGCAAAGTGCCTTGGATAAAGGAGCTACTGTATATAAATGCATCATGTATCGTTTAGTTTTAGGTTAGAGATAGTGTTTGTATCAGTGCTAGCGGTTATGTTTATAGGGTTACCGGTATGTTTAGCCTTAGGGTCTGCCCTGTCCTATAAACTAGTCGCGATCATAAGCAAGGAGTGACACCACAAGCACCTACTGTATAACCGCGATTAGTAAAGTCGTCGCCACCACGTTGCGGCCAGGTCTACAGTCGCTGACTCGCTGGTAGATTTTGCTGTCTCTCAGACGACGACCCGCAAAGCAAACATACAGTTTAACCAACATAATCTCCAAATACCACAAAACAATTAGGAGATGAACAAAGGCACAGAATCTCCGTCTACATATTGGCTTAAGCACACATGGTTAGCTGCTGTACAACAACGCAAACAGGAGGTTCAATATTTGCTCTGGGCTTAACAGGTAAATCACCGTAACAAAGTGAGGCTGGCCCAGGCTGATAGTGCTCTTATCCACATATACAGGACAACATGAAGGCACTATACGCATGTTCTATTGATCCATGACGGAAATTAAAGTACATTTAGTCAAGTACAACTTTGAGGTATTTGTACTTTACTTGAGTAGTCCCATATCCATTTTTACTTCTACTAGCTCTGGTAAATAGCACCATAGCACTGATTCTTTGATCCTGCCTTGCAGTAGTGCTATGGGAAAATCAATGTTAAAATTAATGCAATGAAATTGTTAATTTGGGCATTTTATCTTGAAGTTTCATCCTCAAACGGAAGAATCTTAGTTTCAGAACTACTCAGAACGCTTCCAGTCCCTGCAGTCTCTGGGACCTCTGGAACGGGATCCCTCCATCACTTCCGTCTTGAGATCCAGGTGCACTTTTGCTTGCAAACAAAGTGACGGGGAACAACGCCAGGTGAGTATTTGCAGCGCGATGATTAGGTTTACACTGTCTGTATGTCATAATGAAAGGGATTTCAAAAAGGACTAATTGTTCACTCACAACCAGCTGCCTTTGATGGATTTTTGATATAAAATACACAAAGGTGGAAAAAAAAAAACACTTTTTCGGCATACATTGTTGGGTATGGCCATGACCATAATGACCACAGATACGGTCCAAAAGTGTGAAAAACGTATTTCATTTCACAAGCGTTAAGCTCAAACTCAACCAGCCTTTCTCATTTTGTAGAAATCTCAAGATCAGTTTACCTACTCAACAATACAAACACGCCTTGTATTATTAGAAAGCTTTCTTATCTAAGTGGAATCACTCTGAGCCCCCTACCAGGTGGCCAGAATGCACTTTTAGGCCAGAAAGGGATTGTTTTTCTACCAGAGGAAAAGTCTGGAGATTTTTTCTTGGCAATAATGAGTAGAGGGTGACAAACAATCACTTTCTGCCCAAAAAGTGCATTTTCTATGTGTGGCGGCCTGGTGGGGCGGTTCAGAGTGCGTCCACTAAGGAAAGTATTCTTTCTAATAGTACAAGCCGTGCGTGTATTAGTGAGTGGGTAAACCCGGCTTCCTGAGATATCCACAACAGAAGAGAGGCTGGATGAGTCGGGTGGTGTGAGGTAACATTGATTTTCACACAGCGCTGCTGCAAGGCAGAATCCATAGATAGAAGCAGTGGTGTTATGGACCAGAGATACTTCTACTCCCCTACACCGCAGAGACAAATATTGTACTCCACTAGATGGATTTTGAAATCTTTAGTTAATCCATAGATTTTGATTCTTACAATGCATGTGCATGCATGCATATCATTACAATGCATGCACATCAGCCCTATATATACACACGTTCGAAAATAGCTGGTCCACAAGCTCAAAACGGGTCGCAGGGTAGCTTGTAGATCTACAAGCTTGTCTATTTTACACATTTAAAGTTATGAAATTGGATATTCTACATATCTTAAGTACTCAAGTACAAGGGTTTTCAACCATTTCCATATACCAGTGCTCACTATTTTTTCTGCATTTTAGCCACGGACCACCATATGATGTTGAGTTTAGTCTCTCGGACGCCAAAACCAAGGATTTTCACTTGTTTGTCCAAAATTTAGGAGAGATAACTGGCAAAATGTATGTCAAAGTAACAATTCCTCTACATTTTCTATTGTAGAATTAAGTAATTCGGATGTTTACATGTAATCTAACTCTTGAGAGCACAAGGACCCGCAAGGGTCCATTTGGTTCCATTTTACATTCTCAAGAGTTACAGATCTATAAGGATCCATCTGGTGACCAACTGTCCATCATTTAGCTGGGGACCACCTGGAATCCTCTCAAGGATCACTGGTGGTCTCTGGAACACTAGTTGAAAACCACTGCTCAAGCACATTTAGAATTGAGCACTTCTACTTATAACAGTGTTTTGTACTCTATTGCAGTATTGATGCTTTTATTAAAGTAAAGTATGAGTAGCACTTTCTTTCACCATCGCTATTGAGCCTGCTGGCAAAAAATGTCTTTAGCAGGAGAAGAGCATGTGATGTCCAGAATTGGGGCGATGATGACTAGTCCTGGGGCCACGTGGGAGGTCACGTCAACAAAAAGAGACATTCTAACTCCATCTCACCACGGGTGCATTAATCTGTGCTTAAAGGGGATTTCACGGCACGCCATCGCTGGATGCTTTTATACAACCGCAGGGCAGAAAAACAATTCCGCCGACAAAACAAGAGAGGCAGTTCACCAGACAGGGACGTCAAGGCTTTTATAGGAAAAAAGAAAGTGTTCCGAGTTTACACAGAACAGTCCTTGTCTTCGGCCCCCCTGATCACCACTCAAAGCATATTTTCCAGCAGCAGATGTTTCTTTTTTAGAGAGAAACCGGAGTTTGTGCGTCACAGAAAGGCCAGAGGTACAGTGGCAGCAGCAGTAGTGCTTAGCTGACAGAACAAGGTGCTATCTAATACGAAACGGACACCCGGAGAACACTTTGGAAAGCCTCAATATATGCCCGCTGCCATGGACATGTGCCTTGAGGTGTATTTGAGGCCAGATTTTTATTTAAGGCATTTAGGAGACACTGTTCAGGAGTGCCTCACTAAGTGTAAGGTCAGACTCAGAGGATGTAGTGGCCAGGGAAGTGGGAGAATAAGCATAATGTCACAAGCCGGCAGGCAGGCGGAAACCTTATTACGCCTAGCACAAAAGTAGTAAAAACGAGTCATGACGCATTTGCAATGCACTGCGCTGTGAGCTCCTATTGTAGATTCATTTATTTTCACCTACATTTTGAACCAGGATAGTATTAACAAGAACCAATACTTTCAGTAAAATGGAGGGTTTCAGTTAAAAAAAATGTGTGTCCACCATGTTCCGCAATAACATGCATGGAGCTGACCTGATAAAGACTGCAACAGTATGGGAGGATCACAGAATAGAGTCAACAAACAATGTTGAAAATAAATTCAGAGCAAGCAAAATCAATATACAAAAGCAAGAGAGGTACGTAGGAAGGTCATTTCTCAATTTTGCTGAGTCTGAAATGAACTGGGGGAGGACAATGTCATTTTGAAACTAGGAGTAATATACATATTTTTAATGCTATTTAATAAAACCCTACTGCCAAGCAGTGAGCTCACTGTGTTGCTGTCCATGGTGCTGTTATAGCAGGCCCACCTCACTCTCTCAATGTGTGTTTCTGTTTAAATTCTGGATTGCACCTTTTAGTGCTACAAAGTAACAAGGATAGCAGCAGGTAAACATGCAACCTAACCTAAATAACACATTGGTTACTGTATGTGTGGAGAGCATGCGTAAATAACATACTTAATGAGCCCTTTTCTAAACCTCACTGTTTTGGGGTGGGGTTTAGCCACTGTCCAATGCCAATCCAAATAGATTAGCAACTGCTACTATGCAGGTCAAGCTTTGCTGTCTTGTCCGCCCTCTGCTAACATACCTATTGGACAAGGACAAATTGGGGAGGGACTTAGTGAAGGGCGAATTATTTTTGCGCCAGGTCCGTATGTATCCAGACACCAGCGCTAGGGGGGCGTCACCACCAGTGACATTAAAACACAGTTTTAACGTCACCTCAATTCAAAGCAGGATTTTCAAACCTTCACAGCCGGAATTTTGGAGTGCTGTGGATCTCCTGCCATTCGGAGATAATTCATTGGGTCAACCAATGACACACACAGAGTTTGCACTCAGGTTCAAATTTATGCGGACCCAGGTCCGCTAGCACCACACCCTAGTGGCAGGTACGCATGCTTGCATACTTGAGGAACAATTTATAGCTGGATTTATAGAAGCAATAAATGAGTTAAGGACCTTTCAGATGGGCAGTGAGTGACAGGTCTGCTCAAACCTCCAGCCTAAAAACAAAAAGTACCTCAACACAGTCCAGGTCTCCGGATGGGCGAACAGAGTACGCGTGTGACAATTTCACGGGGACCGCGTCTGCGAAAATATGGTTGTGTAATCACCCTTGGAATTCTTTTGTACGATGGCGAGTGAGGTAGACGAGTCTGACGAGTTGAGTTCTCAGATTGCAGCAGAAAATGGGGAGTGATTTTGCAGTCCTGACACACACTCACACACTCAAATGGACATTGCAAAGTCTAATCAAAAGTACTACTAGACAAGACCCCCCACACACACACACCCACACAGACTGAACACATCAAAGTTTGATGAGAAATACTAGACAAGACCTTTTCAGATGAGCCATAAACCTATAACACCATGTTAACAGTTACCCCGTCAGGTGTTTTTTTTATATATATTGTATATATAGTTATAGCTACCGCCAGTGTCAATGTGGAACTCATATTTTAAAGAGCCAGGTTTCCAACTGAATGGGGACATGTTATGTACACATGATGTGGCTGATCTATTCTGTGTTTACCTCTGAGTGAGATGGCAGCCTCCATAAAGGAACTTGTGACTGCTCTGGGCTGTGAAATATATGCTGTTTTGACCTGGGTCTGCAGGATTAGGAGATACAGGCGGTTCTTATTATTATTTAATATATTTTGGGGTGTTTTGCCTTTATTGACAGATCAACAGTAGCTTGACAGGAAATGTGGAGAGAGATGGCGGGGAAGACACACAGCAAAGGCTGTCGGGGCGGGAGTCAAACCTGTGGAATGCCACCAGGCTGGCCCTGCACCCTAAGTACCCAGACAGTAAAGCTAACCGCCTGGGCTATTTAAGGTATTGCAACTATTGTTATATACCCATTAATTGACGGCTATCAAGGGCAAAGCTGGGTCTTGTGTTAAGGTGACGCACAACCAATAACAGCGTCCCACTTATGGCTGCACACTGGGACACCGTTGGTGGGTAGACGTAGCCGTTCCCCTTGTCTTGTAGAAAACAGGTGTTGAATTTAGCACGGTGGTTACGTTTTATGAGTTCACCCTGGGGTACGGACGGGGATGAGTAGTTAGTATGCAGGGTCATGGTGCCGCTGCCTGTTCAAGTGTACTTCATCTCTGGCTGAAAGGGAACATTAGGCTGCTGTCGCCATGGTAATAGTGTGGAAGACGTAAAGCTTTTCAGTAGCGTCCTGCAATAAAATTCTGTGTGTGTGTGTGTGTGTGTGTGTGTGTGTGTGTGTGTGTGTGTGTGTGTGTGTGTGTGTGTGTGTGTGTGTGTGTGTGTGTGCGCACAAAAGCTTGTTAGATACATACCGTACAGATGGAGAAACACAACTTAATGAGAACTCGTAAACTAATCTTGTGTTGTTCATGAACCGTTCATTTGTCAGTTTCTTTTTTTTATTGGTGCCCCAGAGTGGTGCAACGACTCTGGGGCCTGGCTTTGTCCCTAGGTACACCTATACGCCTGTTCCTATGTTTAGCATATCAACCTTGGGCGCTGTATCACTAATACAGAGTACACACACACACACACACACACACACACACACACACACACACACACACACACACACACACACACACACACACACACACACACACACACACACACACACACACACACACACACACACACACACACACACACACACACCACTCAGTTCACACCAATTCCCAAGAGGGGCGAAATCAATTTGCGACAGACGAGGCAGATAGCTACGGCTGATGGTAAGAGTCCCGAAAGATAGTAAATGAGTCCCGACTGATAGTAACAATCGTGACCATTTTCCCCCTGCCGCGAAACAGGTCCCAAACACTTCTGTATATGCTTCACCAGGTATCCTTATCCCTCGCGGCAGGTATTCTATCCCTCGTGGAAGGTACTGTATCCTATAGGTCGGGGTTTAAGGTTAGGTTTAGGCATAGGCTTTACTGAGGCTATGTTTAGGCCAAGGGATAGGTTTAGGTTTAGTACAACAGTAAGAAGAGGTGCGACTGGCTTTGGGAACTGACGTACAGTATGGCTCACCAGCTGTATTGACCGATTTTTGCCCCCCTAAATGAAAAGTAATGAGGACATATTAAAGAATAGTACCTCATATTGCTGTGTACTGCTGTCATATATGCAGGTTTTACATTGAGTAAAATATACCCGAGTTTAATGATGATGTGACAAAAGGATGTCAAGCGTTCTAGGTTTAATGTTTACACATTCAGTATATGGTTATTTGTTTTTATTATGTGACTTTACTGCACCTGGCTGATGTATTATTTACCATCTAAAATGTAGCTATGTTGCTATAGAAATACAGGGAGATCACAGCATAGAATGGTTATTTACTGTTTTTCGGTGCATACAGTATAAACTGTCAACTCTTTGGGGACCATAGATCAGCTCAGCCCCAGAGCGTTTTGATAAAGCTACTGTTGAGTGAATATGAGACACTCTACCTAAATGATACACTGTTGTAAAGACGAATAGCATTTTATACCGAGGTTCACCGAGTTTATTGGTCATCACAACTTTATGATATGAGAAGTTTGCATGGGGAATAAACAATACTGTAAGATCTTTGTGGTTCAATGCAGTTATGGAATAACACTGCATTGAACTATAACTAGATAAGTGTGTGTGTGTGTGTGTGTGTGTGTGTGTGTGTGTGTGTGTGTGTGTGTGTGTGTGTGTGTGTGTGTGTGTGTGCGTGCACGCGCCGCGCGCATGCGTTTATGTGCATTATATACACTCATTACATTATGTAAAAGACAACCAATAAGGCAACTTAATAGAAATTCACACCAGTTGCAATTGCAGTTGTCACAACATATTAATTTCTATAACTTCAGTTGGAACAATAACCACACTTGCACACGCTCACGCTAAACCACACACACACACACACACACACACACACACACACACACACACACACACACACACACACACACACACACACACACACACACACACACACACACACACACACACACACACACTTAACCACAGGGGGGTTTAATGAAGCCTGAGGACTCCCTACAATGGAGCAAGCAACCTCACTCTGCACCCTGAACCCCAACTGCTATTCCCTGTTCCTTATTTCCGAATGTACTGTATGTAATCAGCGACTGGAACAATGTGAATAGCGTGAACAAACAAATTTGAACCACATACAGGACATTAGAGGTGCAATTGTAACTTCCAACCATTATGTTCTACACCGGGTCCTCCACACGGCTGCCAACATTTTAGATGAGCTACTAAGCGAGAATAAAAATCAGACAGATCCGTCTGAACTGTCCATCTCGTATGCCACCATCTGCCCCCACTCCATTGGAATGCATTCAATGCATGCAACAAAAAAACATTACCATGCTGTTTTCTCAAAATAATCCATTCTTTGGTGAAAGGAAACCCTCCATTTAGATTCTTATTATAGTGATTTTTGACTGCATTGCGGGCAGCTTTTTTTTACTTCCTGCTACACTATTATGGCTCTGTGTAGTACCTTAAATGACCAACAGGCCGACTCCAAGAGTGTTAATGAAACAAAGCTAATATAATATCCAAAACAAATAAAAGACCGTCCTCTTTGATCTGCTCATCTGCTCTTCTCAAACCGCATGGCTCACTTCCTTGCCGTCATGATGTGGTTTGCCTATATTATGTTTACCTGTGGGCAGCCTTTCCTCATGCATTATGAAGCACAGAGTCCTGCGACAGAGCAGACCTTTATCCCTCACTGAGCAGCGCTCTCATCCCCTGACAGCGTGAGGAGGAATGACAACCAACCACCCAGACTAGAGCAAGAGTAGAGACAACAAACATGCCAAGCCCGAGCGAACGACATGACTGGGATGCAAATACTGGATGGGAAGAGAGAACGTTTGAAGAGACATATGGAAACCCATTTCCCTCTGTTCCTGATTTTGCCTGCTATATATTTTTAAAATACAATGTATATATTTTTTATTTCCCACCGCATCACTGCTTTTTTATACAAATTCAGTTCCCATTTCAGTATAGGTCAGGCATTTTAAACCCATGGGTCGCAACCCCTTGGGATTTTTTGGGGGGGGTCCCCAGAAGAATTTCTAAAATGGCCAAAGCATTTCTGGGCAGCCCAGGGCCCAAAATGTAAAGTATTTTAGAACTGGGGTGGCCAATTAGGACACAGTATTCAAATATGTTTGATATAATGTGTCCTGACCAACATAATTCGCCACATGCGGTACTAAGTTGCAGCACCTGCAAAGTTTTAAACCGTTTGTAGGTAAGCATAACCAACGTTATAGGAGAAAAAAAATCACACCTGTGTTAAGTGAAATGGTGGCGACTGCGTGTGGTGGTCTCTGGAGGCGGTCCCCCAAAACGTTTCTGGTGAGCTGCCCCACATTTATAAAACGGTAGAGAAATGACCGCGTTACTGTGTAGACACCTACGTCAGACATTTGATCAGTTAGTGACCCATAGTGGTGGGCGGATTTATGGCAACGGTGCGGAGAGACAAACGGACACTCGACAAACTCACACGTCAAGCATTTGAGTGGTTATTGGAAGAGGTTGCAAGCACCTCTTCAAATACACAACAAAATCTGAATTCGGTTCCATTCCCCTTTAACAGAGCACCCCCACCCCCCAAACAACCCCCACGTCTGGCAGTGGATCGATAAAGAGCGACGTCTCATTCTGCCGCTGTCCATACTGAGAGGCTACGCTGACAAATGACAGAGGCAGGAGGGGGAGGAGCGGGGGGTGGCGGCGGATGGCGTGGTGGTGGGGGGTAGGGGAGCGCGCTGGGTGACGAGGACACGGCTCGCGGGGGCCCAATCGATCAAAGGCGGCCGTGATTTAGAGAAGCCCCCCAAACCCGCTGGCTTTAATCTTAACTGTGCCAAGCGTGTGTGTGTGTGTATGTGTGTGTGTGTGTGTGTGTGATTTGTGTGAAATGAGGGTCCCCGACTGAGACACGCTCTGTGTTCCTGCATGCACATCATGTGTGTGTTCCTATGTGTGTTTGTGTGTGTGTGTGTGTGTGTGTGTGTGTGTGTGTGTGTGTGTGTGTGTGTGTGTGTGTGTGTGTGTGTGTGTGTGTGTGTGCGTGTGTGCGTGTGTGCGTGAACTTCTACCACCGTTGCGAAAACGTTGAAGGTACAATGACAGCATTTCGCTTCAAAAGGAGACTGCACAGTTCACTGCCCTCTTCTGTTTTTTCCATGGCGGTGGACAGACAGCGTCAGAGAGCGACAGACAGAGCAGGCTTTGGGCACAGAGGGAGTCTCTCTGGCAGGGGTTGGAAGCGTCCGTCCGTCCGTATGGCTGCCCGCAGGAGCGCGCCTGATGCCCGGATGCAATTATCTTGCATCCGCTGCTCTGCACATCCGCGGACCACGGATCAGTACCATTGTAGCGCAGACAAAAGGCTTGGCACCCAGCAGTGAGTGACACACATGCTGTGTGTATACACGCCTTAGCACACGACGCCACGCTGATAAAACACCAGTGTTCGCGTGCAAACTCTCTGCAGAAAAAAAAAAAACCTGCCTCTCGTAACAAGCGACAGAAAAGTTCTCATAGCATTCACCTGAAAAGAAAACATGCACCATCAAATTTTCAGATGCTGCTTTTCTCCCAGTGTGGAGGAAGAATGATTTTTTTTTATTGTGATCTCGCCTTTGAAATATACGCTCCTTGGTTTCTGTTGTGTGTTTGAACAATAATAGTAATTCAAAACAGTTGTCCTCCAAACCGCACTTCCAGGGGCGGATTGGCACATATTTTCCCACCGGGACAATTTTGCCTTTGCCAGGCCACCCTGGGGGTGGCAGCTGGTTAACCAGATGTAACTCTTTGAGGGCGTAAAAATGAAACCAAATGGACCCTGGCGGGTCCATTTGGTTTCATTTTTACTGTTTGTGCACGAGTGCACACGCACCTGCAGTCCATCAAGTATAATTTATGCGTCCTGCAACGGTGTCACACACCACACACACACCTAAAAGATCACAACAGCCACGGTTAAATGGCCTGAAACCAGCACTCCCCAAAGCTACTAGAACTGCACTCAGAAGAGTGCCAACGTATGCACTGCACACAAGTAGGCCATGGCATACCAGAGAGCAAGTACTCCGACACCTATAAAGGTCTTTTACTTACTGTACGTCACATTACCTCATCACCTAAACCAGCCAATCAGAGTACCCCGAGGGGCCGACCACCGCCACCACCGATCGCCTTACTTGCACCCGCTCCGCTCACGCAAATAAATACATGCACTCATAGGTTGAGGTATTTGTGCAAATATTGTACTTTTTCTCCACTACTGTACATATGGTATATAAAAACTATAGTTACTGTACTTGTTACTTTGTAGAATTGGGGCATTCAAGGTGGGGACTTCTGAATAGAGCAAACAGATTGATATGCTGGGTGCAGGATTCATATCAAACAGCACCGGAAGAGGAGCACAGACATTTATATTTACATTTGTAGACATTTACATTTGTAGAGTTTTTTTTATCAATATTATTTCTAGTTGTAGTTAACAGTGTCGGTTATTTGGCTTGCTAATTTATTCAAGTCTAAACATGTATGCTACAAGTGTCTTCAACAGAATAATGTCAATAGCAGTAGTTACTTCACAGGGCCACACAGAGGACATATAAATCCAACTAATAAAGTCGGACCATCTGCTCTTAACACTCCACTGCAATCAGTCGCAAAGCTCTGTAATCTCACTGCCAGAATCAGAATAGTGTCGACGTGGTGACTGGTTGCTAAGGCTGAGCTCACCAACACCAACTCCACTTGTCTCCACACTTCCACAGACTATTCTGAGTGTCTGATGTGCTAGGGACGTGCGCACATAGACATCAAAGGGGGCTGCTTGAGCTCCTACCCTATTACTAGTCTAAAATGCAAAAGTGCCCTCTTACGAGATATCACCCCCTGCCTCTCTCTCTCTCTGTAACGCTGTGTGCACGTCCCTGATTTCACACAGATCACAGTGACACGGAGGCCTTGGAGTCATGGTGCATGTTTTGACTGTAACTTGCTCGGTATTACAAAGCACACACATTTAATTACAGAATGTTACTTGATTAACAAATGATAATCCCAATCTGAAATGGTGATTAATTTGGTTGTGAAGCCAATGTATATTGTGAAGGCACTTTACAGTGAGACTCGTCAATGAAAAACAATGGTTTTTGTGAGGGTACTGTACTAGATTTCTTAGGAACTTACAAAATAATATAAGATAAAACACTTAAGAAATACAAATGCGAGTGGAATGGAGATGAATCAACGTCCAGTTTTATTACAAGAGTTTTGTGTCCGGAACACACACTCAGGGAGACAAGCCTAGTGCAAGCCCCCCTAGCCTTCTTCACAGACAGTTCTTATAGTCTAGCTCTCACAGACAGAATGTTCATATAAGGATCGGTTTACAAATAGCCGTGTCCCCTAATAGTACTGTACTTTAGTGGCAGTAAGGAGGTGGACGAGTCATGTCAGGTGAGCTGCAGTCAGAATGGTCTCGGATCACACTGGGAATACAGAGAAACTATTGGCATTCTAAAAAATCCACTACAGTATCTACCCTAGGGGACACGGGAAGAAGATGCAACCTGCACACAGACAGGCCCATTCGCCAACCCCGCCTCGGATATGGGCACAGAGGAGGAGACACACTATAAGCAGTGATGGGCAAGTTACTGGGAAAATGCAGTAAACTACACTACTAGTTACTATCAAAAAAAGTAGCTAAGCTAGACTACAAGCTATCCCCAGAAAATTGTAGCAAGCTACACTACAAGCTACATGACAAAAGTAGCTTGCTACATCAACAATACATATATAAAAAAAATATATATATCAACTTAATGTACAACTTTCTAAATAATAAAATTAATAAAATAATATAAATAAGAAAAAAAATAATAGTAATCTAGGCGTGGGTTTGAACCTAGGATGGTGGCATGTCTAAGTGTTGGGATGTATATTAGAGGTTTTCTACCCATTAAAAATGAGCGGAATTCGAAAATGTGTGTGGGGAAAATGTAGTAAGCTACACTCCTTGTTACTCGAAACAGGTAGTGTAGCTTCACTACAAGCTATTCCCAGAACAAATGTAGTAAGCTACACTACAAGCTATGGGAAAATGTAGTTAAGCTATGTAGCTTAGCTACTTGTAGTTACTGCCCATCACTGACTATAAGTGGTGGATCAATCTGTTAGATAATACGCATAAACACACTTCAATTATTTAAAAAAAAAAGTATTGAAAAGAATAATCGCTGAGCAATTTAATCCATAGTTGCAACTTTGTAAGTCTATTTCGCTGTGTAGTAACTTCTAGTAAACCCAGTGTGAAATGCTGTAAAAATAATGTTCTTCTAGTGCAAATGTTGTCTGTGTGACAGCAATTGATTTGTCTTCCTGGACGGGTTGATATCGATTTGTACATCTTGCTACAGAAGTTGTTTGTCTGTCTGTCCGCCTGTCAACATTCCTGCCTGGCAGTCTATCTGTCTCTGTCACTCCATTCCATTTATTTACCTGTAGGATGTCCGTCTGGGAGATTCTCAAAGCCCTGTGGTAAAGTGAGCCGTGAATTTGTCTGGCTGGTTTTCATATGCCATTGATTTCTCTGCCTTCCGGCTGATCTGGGAGCCATTAGGCACAGATTAGTTTGATGTGTGCATCTTTATTACTGGGAAATGCACTGAAGTGTAGTTTAACACACATGTCCCGAATAAGACAACTGCTATAAATACAGACTTGAAACCAAACAACAGCAACAATTTATTAGTTTCTTGAGATTTCTAAAGTCAAAGTGCGACCAAAAGTGTTTCCAAGCGAAGCATAATATGGAGCATAGAGAGTTAAAGTAGCTTTCAGTGATTTGATTCGAAAAAGCCTTTGGTTCCTACCAGTAACAAGATATGCACATACACACACTCTACAGTGGGGGAAGTGCACCAGGCCAACAGCACGTAAGGCACACCCACAATCGATTCTGATTGGAGGAGGGCTCCTCAAACAAACAAACTAGGGTTTGTTTGTTTGTGGGAGAAACTACTCATATGGTTAGCTGGGAGGGTTATCCAAAAAAGTGGAAAAAAATGAAAATATTAAGTGCGATCACTGAATATACCTTTAAGAATTAGTCATTTCACAAAGTCTCTAGTTAAATTATTGATACATGCATAAGGATGAACAAAAAGGTCAGCAACACTGAATGTGTATGAAATTTGATCTCACGACTACTGATAGATCGGCAAAGGGTGGTTATCGAATACGATATTCATACTTATAGTAATACCGGTAATCTTATCAGTGCAAAAAATAAATAACCAAAAACAGAGCAGCCGATTATTTATATATGTCTTATAAAGGCGAACCACTTCCATTGAAAATACGGTAGATTATAGTCATAAGGAAATGTAGAACTATGTGCCTCTGATGCTGACTTTCTCACCTCATGCGTTTAAAGATATTGGGAAAAAATACCTAGAATGTATTTCTTCCTTTTCCTTTTATGTTTGGAGACTGTGCCTGTACTTCATACAGAACAAATTCTGCTACAATACATGTTTGCACTTGAATAAAAAGAAAGCAGTATTTGATGGAGGGTAAAAGTGTTACTGGAACAATTTTGCTGCTTCTTGCACTTCCATTTTATAAGCAATAAATGTTGTCCAATGCATTTAAAGGAATTCCTGTGCTGAAATTCTGTTACTGTTTTTTAAAAAAAAGACATCGGTCTTTTGGAATTTCCACTAATCGGTAATCGGAAACATCGGCCAAAAGCCTGATCGGTCAATCTGTACCCACGCTATACAGTAGGCTAGTTCATAGCAGAGTTTCACAGACATCAAACAAGTTGAGAATCACTTTGCTAATAGACTAGAGGAGCTAATAAGGCTCATCAAGTGTCCTGGTTCTAAGGCAATGCTATTATTGCGAACACACTGAGCAAGATTACTATGTAAGCCAAGCAGAAATGTCTGTGCATTTTTATTTTTGGCACCACCTGAGTGGACTTCCTCAGCTGCTCAGTGGTATATGTAGAAAGGCAGCTACAGTGCAAAATTTAAATTGGCTTATTAATATTTTAAATGCTTTTAATGGATGTTCACCTTTTCTGATCCTCAGTTCCTGCTACAGTACATCCCATAGGCTGGGAAATCACTACCAGCAGCTACTACGTTACAACACCATTAACAATATAAACACTATAATAAAGACGACTAAAGTGTGAAAGTGATTAACCAGTTTTTTTATGGCACCCTTACCCTTTCGGTCACGTCACAACAACCTCTCTCTCCTTCCAATTACCATCTTATCTCCCTTCCTTCCACCTTCCTCCAGACTCCCTGCACTCCTTCCATTTGCACTCCCGGTGTGAGAAGCATTGCAGCAGATATTCAATCATGCCCAACAACAACACCTCCCCGGGAAAGAAAGAAAAGCACAGCCGCGGAGAGAGTAAACATTTCTCGCACGTGCCTCAAGAAGCATAACCTGTCGTGTTCCCTGATTCCTCCCACTATCGTTTCCACCTCCAACCCCCCACCCCCCACCCCTATACTCTTTCTCGCTCCTGTCATCAATTCTTCTCCTCCCTTTCCTATCCAACCGTGCTCCTGGTGCTCCCTCCCTCCGTCTCTCTCTCTCTCACTCTCTCTACCTCCCTCCTCCCCCATTCTCCAGTTGCGGTTAATAAACAGTGAAAATAGTTTTGTGCACAGCAGCTCCTCACCACTTCTGTGACACCAACACTTCATATTCTGCTGCCGACTGCCGCATTTTAACAGGGGTGTGGGGGAGAAGCTATTTATTTTGTGTGCGTTGTGTGTGTGTGTGTGTGGGGGGGGGTTGAGCGGGGGCAACAAAGTGTAAAAAAACAACGATATAGCACAGCAGACACAGTCAAAATATAGGTTATAGGTTATAATAAATGGCTTTAGTTAGGTATTAATGTTGAACTCTATGCCTGTTTTATACTTCGCTGCACAGTATGACTGCATCGCACACAGAAAAAAAAGAGACGATCTAGAGTGCACAAGTATTGCAAGCTTGTAGATCGGCTATGCTTAATGTGCGACAGAAAGTAAATTGCGCACTGCTGGTTTTAATTTTGCTGTTTGCCAGGTAGACAAGATGGGTTATATCATAAGGCTGATTTAGGTCAGGACGTTTCCAGGAATGCAATTACAGTTAACTGTAGTGGAGAAATCAGATTGACTGTTGAACCTGTCTGGGCATCCAGGAACTACTTTTCTACTGCACTCCATAGACAGACACACATTGTCAAGAGGTGGGATAATTATCGACTAAGGGTTTGGTCACTTTTTACTTGCATTTAAACTGAAACTGATTTACATATCCTCCAGGAGGGGGCTGCACCACCAGAAGGTAACTTCTGTATGAAGTTAAGAAGTACAGGCGTAGTAACTACCAGTTAGTAACTGGTGGTATAGTTGTGTGTGTTGTAGCATGACTTACTGTAACTATTTCCCTAGTTAACGCCATTCATTGACTGATTTTCTCTCTTTTTTTTACCCAGAAAAAAAGTTGTTTTTATTTGTTACTTACTTCCTCTTGCCACATATGAAAAGTCTTTTAGAAAAGTACAAATTACATCATAGCCCAAGGATCCAAGGAGTGGTTTGTGGTACACTAAGGAAGTAAAACTTCCTTAAATTAATTGAATTATGTTCAAACTTACTCCCGATTAAAGTTTACATGGCATTTTATGCCAAGACGTATGCTTGAGAAAATTTTAAGCTGTGCAATGTGCAATGTTTACATTCAGTGGTAGTATTCAATAATCCTAAATAAAATGTTTATCTAGCCAAGTGAATATGAGTATCAGTAACTGCAATATCCATATATTTGTATACCTGCAAATAATGCCATCACAGGTATGCCCTCATGAAAAAACACTATTGAATCACTACTCATTCAATAGTGTTTTTACTCTTGCAATTGAGTGCTGATTTTGTAGTAATTTGTGTAGTATTTGGTAGAGAAATGGCCCGTTTCACTACTTAATCACTACTGATATTACTACATAATTCCTATTCAAATCCCTACCTGGCTGCTACTTAATTACTTCAGCCTCACTATGGCTTTTTGGAAAGAACTATACAATCACTATACATTTATTGTTGAATTACTACACAATTCTTACACATTTACTGCTGTATCTCTACACAAACCCTATAGAAAATATTTATGTATGCAATAGTAAAAACACGATTGAATGAGCAGTGATTCAATAGTGTTTTTCATGAGGGTGTGTTTATAGAACATTTTATTACAGTTCTGAGACACGACTGCCTGGTTTAATTAAGGATCAGAACTACACTACAGAGTGGTTTGACTGTGGGTTAACTTCTTTACTGTACAAACACTGCTAACACTTTCACCTCTGTGTGCCTAGCAGTGTGAATTCAGTTTAGCACAAGATAACAAAAAATAAGAACAAGAAGATGAAGATGATGAAAGTCGAGGTGTGGGTAACATCCTATTTGGAAAAAGACCTTGAGCATTCCAAGGAAGGATTTAGAGTTAAATACTTCAGCAAATAAAAAACAGGTGACAGTGCTGTCATTTCTGTCAGCCCATGAAAACAGTTCAAACTGTCACCCAGCGATATTGCATCTGTTTATACTCCACTCATACTTAGGGACACACGCGGCCAGTCATTGGAGCGCTGTGTCCCCGCTCAAAAGGTGAATATTACACAATAGAAATGTTCTCAACAGCCACGGCGGCAAACAGTAGCAGCGCCAATTAGCCGACTGTAGCCACTGTATCCTCTGCTCTCTGTAGTCGTGTTTGTAGGCTGTTAGGGTTCCTGCCAATCCTTTCCTTTCATGTGGTCTACTCTGGTTTAGAAGCTCCGTGGCTCAGTTATGTGGATGACAGGTGGAGGTCCTCCTCAGAAGCAACAGAGAGGAGGATATAATGAGCCGGGGCAGCAGGAAAGAAGCAGACTCAGCCTGCAGCCATGAGAACAGAGTCCTGGCATATTTCATTTCATAAAAGCGGAATTTAAGAAAGCCCTCTTTCAATTACACTACAGGTATACAGTATATTATAGCTGCTGCATTTCTTCTCCTCTCTCTCTCTCTCTCTCTCTCTCTCTCTCTCTCTGTCTCTCTCTCTCTCTGTCTCTCTGTCTCTCTCTCTCTATTGATTTCCAATCTCTCACTCTCCTGAGTCTCTTATGCTCTCCCAAATATGCTTGTATAGCACATGCATATTGAACATGGAGATGTGTGTGTGTGTGTGTGTGTGTGTGTGTGTGTGTGTGTGTGTGTGTGTGTGTGTGTGTGTGTGTGTGTGTGTGTGTGTGTGTGTGTGTGTGTGTGTGTGTGTGTCTGACCTGCACATAATGCATAACATGCGTGCCTTGTATTTGAATCTGTGCACTTTTGCCTGTATGTCATATTGTGCATGCATGCACCAGCATGTTTGTTTTTGTGCTTACAGTATACATTACTGTGTGTGTGTGTGTGTGTGTGTGTGTGTGTGTGTGTGTGTGTGTGTGTGTGTGTGTGTGTGTGTGTGTGTGTGTGTGTGTGTGCGCGTGTGTGTGTGTGTGTGTGTGTAGGGGTTGTCCATGCTGCATGCATGTTTCTCTGCCTAGTTAAGCAGCGGAGAGCATTGCGGAGCCTCATGAATTAGCCATGGCAGCCTGACAGTGGCCTGGGGAGCTGTTACTGCCCTGCACCCTCACTTTGTTACCGTTAGAGTCCCGTGCCCTCCCCCTTATTACTGGATCACACACACACACACGCACTCACACACGCACTCACACACGCACTCACACACGCACTCACTCACTCACACACTCACTCACTCACTCACTCACTCAGAATATTGCTCTTCCAACAAATATACTTGTGATCAAACTATAGACTAAAGGTCAGCATCACAGCATCAGCATCACATTAGCCTGGACACACAGCCTTTCATTTTCACCTGCGCCGTGTGAAAAGCTGGGACTAAATCCTACATTTCCAGATGAGCGTTGTTTCAAATGCTGTAACGTAGCCCATCACTGGAGGGGGGAGAAGAGGGGCCGGGGTTGACTGACAGATCGGTGAGATCCAATCAGGTCTATCTTCCATCTGAGTCGGTCCCCGCCTCTCTAACCCAAATTGCTTTCAGGTTAGCTCAGACTAGTGTCACCTCAACACTAAGTCACACGCATTGAATCAGTGGAAAAAATGTTCTTGCGCAACATCCAGTCACCGTTGCTCCACTTAAATACCGGTAATACTGTACTGTAGGTGTGCATATAATGTCCTTGCATAACAAACCATCCCATACTGTACATGTACTGTATATATAAACACGCTTTCACAGTCTCCAAAAAGCTGTCGCACCTGTCGCACACAGCAGCACACGTAGCCTCTGGCACGACACTCACGCATGTTTTCACCTTTCATGAATTCAATCTTTATAAAAACCCACAGACAGACGTCTCTATTTTGGGCATGTCATCATTACACGCGGAAGGCATCAAAAAGATATGTTCAACAAAGAGTTTCCAAAACAACAAAACAACATGTAGGTTGGCTAATGTTTGCTGGGACACTATCGTACAACAAAGTATAAACAAGGGCTAGGCTCTAGTTTGCTAGTGCATTCAATAATAATAATAATAATAATAATAACAGAGCATAACATGTGAAGAAAATACAAGGTTTCCGCCACACATACAGTATACATGAACACATGCTGTACAGTTGCTGTTCCGTGTGTGTGTGTGTGTGTGTGTGTCTGCGGTGTCCGCCACACATTCTCACACACACGCACACGCAGAGCAGAGCTCTCTCTCCCTCTGTGAGTGTCTATGACAGGCTCTCTGTCTTGTAGTGGCTGATCATCTCTGTCTTTCATGTGATGTGTTGCTGAACTATGATGATACCGACACCCGCGCTTTCATCTGCTAATCCACCTCTTCTTTATTCCCACTCTTCTCATTAACTCGGCTCCCCCGACTGCTGCCATCAAAGACCTCTACGGGTGGCTTTGACTGAGATGTGGGAGGTGGTGGCGCGCGTGAGCAAGTGCGTGTGCATGTGTGTGCGTGTGTATGTATAATATGCAGTCTAAGTACAGTAGTAGAAGCACGAACATTAGCAGAGAGAAGAAAAGCAACGCGATAGCAGCAAAGGAAAAAGGGAGAGACAGACAGACAAAATGATGAATGGCCAGCACCGTAATCAAAGTGATTAGGGCCACCTCATGATGAAGAGATTTCTCTCCTCTCTACAGCAGATTCGGTTTGGGCAACCGAATTGAATTCTCAATAATTAAACCAGAATGTCAACCAGAGCGCCATCATCAACACAAATCCATCTGTCCAGCGTTCGATTAGCCTCTGGTCATTCTTTTTTTTTTCTCTTCGAGCTGGTGGGGAGATATATATATATATATATATATATATATATATATATATATATATATATATATATATATATATATATATATATATATATATATATATACAGTATATATATATATATATGCACAATATTCTTTTTTATTCCTCCCTGCTTCTGGCCAGACTAAATGAAATTAATTCATTTCCCTTTGAGTAATGTAGGCTCTCTGATATGTTTAAATATTCATGCTTGATAATAATATCACAATTTTGATTAAAAATGTATGTCAAGCACATTAACAATGCCTTCCTTGTTTCTGGCAAATATTTCCAAAATAAACAGGCTCTTATCTTCAATTTTGCTATTTGTCACACAACAAAGTATCTAGGGCTTAAACAGATCCCTGACTAATGAGACAAATATGCCTGAAATCATTGTACTTGCTCTCTGTAACTTAAACAAATTATTATTTTATTTCATTCATAAATCCTTCGCTCAATAGGGACAGCTCCTGTCGCAGGTTGATAATGTCACATGTCCATGTGTGGTCCAGCTTTATGGAATATATGACATGCACATGCTAACAAAAAAAAAAAACATTCCGGTTACACTATTTAAATTTAATAATCAAAGCAATATTTTAAATACTTTTTATTGGCAGGCGCATTCCATAATTTCCATAGGACTGGCTCACACATGGACATGGTGTTGAAGGTGTTTTTTTTTTGCTTAACGTTGTGGTTATAGTAGGCAATTGTGTGTTTTATGGCATATTTGTCTCATTAGCCAGGAATCCTTTTAAATCAGACGTTTTCAACCAGCGGTCCCTGAGAGGATTCCAGGTGGTCCCCAGCTGAATGATGGACAGCTGGTAACCAAATGGACCCTTATAGATCTGTAACTCCTGAGATCATAAAATGAAACCAAATGGAGCCGTAATTATATTTAAACATCTGAATTACTTAATTTTCAAGAATCCACAGTTCTACACATTGAGAAAATGTAGAAGAATTGTTATTTTGACCAATGTTTTGCCAGTTATCCCTCATAAATTGCGGACAAAAACTTCGTGGTTTTGCTTGTTCGAGAGACTAAACTCAATATCAATGGTGGTTTGTGGCTAAAATGCAGAAAAAATAGTGGGCCCTGGTATGAAAAAGGTTGAACACCACTGTTTTAAGTGTTTAAATAATGTCTCTCTGTCCACTCTGATGGTAAAAATCTAACCTTGCATCCATCCACCTTCATGGGGAGTTGGGTCTCTCTCTAGAGCTCCTGCATAGCAGTTCCAGCAGATAATACTTATGAGTGTTCTTCCTTGGCCACATTACGCATCAGGGGAGTCCTGAGGCATTTCCCAGACCAGCAGGGAGAGATTAATCCTCCCATCTGGTCCCTGGTCTGCCCATGATCTCTAACCAGCTGGGCGTGCCTGGAAGAAACAACTCCCTGGGGAGTCGCCCAGCCAGGAGTCGTCCCTTTAGCTAGACTCCTGAACCACCTCAATTGGCTCACGGTTGACTGAGCTTCTTACCTATCCCCCCCTAAGGGATATGTCAGAAAAAATCGCTTTCTTGTGCAATCGACACATTTTTTTTTACCACAGGTGAGAGTAGAGTAGGAAAGAAGAGTGGCCACTATATCGAGAGCTTTGGCTTCTGACTCAGCTCTTTCTCCAGTGGTTCTTAATCAGTGGTCCTTGAGGGGGTGGTCCCCAGCCCAGCTAAATGATGGAGAATTGGTGACTAAACGGATGCCTAAGAGATATTTAACTCTTGAGAGTGTAAAATGATATGACATTATTGTTAAACATACATGTATGGATTACTTAATTTACATGCATTGTACACATTTAGAGAACGTCACTTGACACAGGATGTTATTATTAATAATAATAATAATAATAATGATGAGGGTAATAATAATTAAAATTATTATTAGTATTAGTATTATTGTTATTATTATATTACAACAATAGCAGTCCTATAATTAGAGGCTACTCTTTAGCTCTTCGTATAAACCGATCTCTATGGATGCGACATTCGCAGGACGCCGTAGATGTAATGGAGAAATCGCTGAAATTACTGTTTTGAACGGGAGCCAATGGAGGGGAATAATAATAAACAAACGGTCATGGGAGACCAGCAGGCTGACAGGCGACCCAAGGCATGCTGCAACCCTACAAAGTGTCAGTGTGATGATTAATATGATACGTCTAAGAATTCGCAGCATGAGTTGTAGTATAGCTATGTTTATACAGGTAATTGGTACAAAGAACTGAAAAAGTTATGGTATTTTTGCAGACGAATGCCGCCAATGACCGTGGATGCCGACTATCTCCGCCACTGGCGATGGGAGTATTAAGAACTCTAATGTTCGCAGACTGCTGGGGGTGGCTGCACTGATAACTTCAGGCCTCACCTTGGGCCGTCTAAAGTAAAAAATGGACAGGTATCAATCAAGGGGGAGACATTGAAGAGGAGGGCGGATAATAAAGGATAAACATACAGTGTGGACTGTGACGACTGTCACAACTTGAGCTCAGGTGTAGAGTCGCTGGGCCAATATTGGGCTTTATGTATTGATCTCCATCCCTGATGTCACATGATGTCACGTCCTCTCTCACCCTGACCAAACCAACACACTGACGGGAAATGGCTGATTCCACAGAGTTAAGTGCGACCTTCTGTTGCCACAAACTGACAAAGGTTGTACTTGTGGGTGTTTGTTTACCACTGGTGCCGTCGGATTGCATAGTTTGCTTTCCCCTTTTCTTGCATACATGTTTGTTTTCCACATAATTGACCTCTCCTTCCCTCACTCCAACCATTCATCCATCCAGTTATGCACACACGTGCACGCGCGCGCACACACGCACACACGCACACACACACACACACACACACACACACACACACACACACACACACACACACACACACACACACAGCACCTACCTGACCCTCTCCTTGGGGTCTCCAAAGGACTCTTTGAGGCGGGAGAAGTCTGGGTAGAAATGGACCGACGGAGAGATGACCTCCAAGAGACCCGACTGGATCTCCACTGGGAAGCTGGACGAGAGAGAGAATGAGAGAGAGAGAGACAGACAGACAAACAAACAGAGAATAAAACACTTTTAATTGGATTTCTTGGCAAAAAACAAAGAAAAGAAAAACACAAACATGACTTCATTCATAGTGCCAGAAGGTACAGACATGGAAATATGAAGCCTATAGAATGAGAGCAGCATGGTAATCCATCTCATTTCCTCTTTTGGGCAGCGCTACAAGCTCCTACCTCCACCCTCATCCCCCAGACACCGCCATCAGCAGTTGAGTGGGTTCAGGATTAAGAACCAATCAGACGAGGTGTTAGAGGAGAAGGCTCCCCGGATGCCCAGAGTTACATGTACAGCAGTGAGATATGAGTCTTAAATCTAAATGAACGAAGGGCCGCTGGACCGGGTTCAGGGGAAATCAGTGAGAGGTGGGGAGGGGGAGGCAGCGCGGTGTGGTATACTTCAGCTCGGATCAAAATCTACATTTACATCTTCGCCTGGGTTTGCTGTCATGCAGCGTGGCCTTACAGAGGAGTGCAACAGTGGAATAAGCTGCTTAGACTCCTAACACAAACAAAGACACGGTTTCAGATGGAAGATTCGCACAGTTGCACGGGTGCCTGTCTCTTTCTGCTGTGTTAGGTCTCCACGTCCACTTCAAATGGACGTGTGAACTTAGCTAACCCCCCTCCCTAAAACTAACCATGCAAGCAATATTTGGCTGCAAAACATATTCGGTTTGGGCACAAATTGGCAGAAAATAAATCACTGAATAGTGTATGCAATGTATACATTCAAAAGTGCTGAATAAATGTTTGATGATTATTTAAGATACATTTTGCCATAATCATGTCTTTTGCCATAATCAGGTAGCTTTTAAGGTACGGCCATGACATCAAAAACAGAAAAAAAGGATATATAAAATTAATCATATTCGGCATTTTTGGCCGAAGGCAGACCGGGCTAGGAAACTACAATGCGTTTTTATCAGAATAGTGTTAATAATGCTATATTTTATGCATACATAATTCAATACATTGAATCGGTCTGTTTTTCTTTCTTTTTAACAAAGCAGCAGTCGAGTTGTTTAGGCACTATGACCCATGAGAAGCCTCGGGTGTAGTTTTGACCTACATAAGCCACACCCACTCGTGGCTACTTGCCAGACGGAGTTGTGAAGTTGAACTTCAACATAGCAACGGAGGTTGGATTCCAGGCTAGCAGCATTCCACAAGATACCTCATGATTATCATTATGGTTTGTTTGTTTGTTTGTTTTTAGAATAGCTAAACAGATGCTTGTGGGAAGGTTGAGACTTCAACTGTTGTACGTTCTGTCTCTGGGTAAGAGTGTGTGCTAATTACCTAATTGTAAATTGTTACTGCAATCAGAATACTATTCATCCTTATTGCACAACATGCTAGATACGCTTCAGCGTATTATATTGCTAATATAGAAATGGCCGCACGACTACACTTTTCAAATACCGCTTAATTATGTTGATAATAATAAAAGTGCAAATAAATATCATTTTGCAATTTCAGCTATACAGATGAATTATAATTTACACAGCTCCTATTTCGCATATTGTTTCTGTGGGCAGATTCTAATAAAAGCACTGTCAGTCATTGTTAAGGATGAACACACTCGCTCCGTTGATGATCCCCTATAGGGTATATATAGCATGGTATTGTTTGCTTTTCTGTGCATTGTGAGCTCAGCAGAGCAGAGGATTGTTTCTATAGTATAGTAAGTACAGTAAGCATGGTGCAGCACTGGGACGAAGTAGTGACGTCTTGATTAAGGCAATCCAAGACTAGTCAAGCAGTCTGGCCCAGAATATCACCCCATTTCAACAAGGGACAAAACGCCTGTTTATTTATTTATTTATTTGTTTGTTTTTGCCGCTCTGTTCCAAGATTGGGAGGGATCAAGCAAGCAGGAATCATGTCCCCAATCCAACTCTTAACTCTGGTGTATTCTCATAGGCCAGGGGTTTTCAACCGGTGGTCCGGGGACCACCAGTGGTCCCTGGGAGGGTTCCAGGTGGTCCCCAGCTATGTTGTTTAACCAGATGTGACCAGATGTGACCAGATGTGAAACCAAATGGACCCTGGCGGGTCCATTTGGTTTCATTTTTACACTCTCAAGAGTTAAAATATCCATCATGCGAATTAATCCAAATCTACACAACTAGAAGATTAATGGTCATTGACAGAAGCAAAAGAAATCTTTAGTTTTGGGATCTGTGGGTCTAAAAAATATCCTCAATTGGTGGTCCGTGGCTCAAATGCTGAATAAATAGTGGGCCCTGGGATGAAAAAGGTTGAAAACCCCTGTCATAGGCCTAAACTGGATTTCACCACAAAGTGCTAGCGGTGCGATCGGCGGTGGAGGATGCTTATCAACTCGGCTCGCAGCTTGTGACAAGATGTGACAAGATGGGCGTGATAAGCAACCTACTGGGAATTCTATATTGGTAGAATGGGCTACGGGGAGAAAGTATGTTTTGCACTCTGTCCGTCCACGTGTCCTGTCCGTCTGTGGACAGCTAATTTCTGGCAACGTTGGATTGTTTGACATGCATTCTCTCGCACAACAAATGTGCGTGAATAAAAATAGACGCCATTCTTTAATTTGCTGCTTCAGTAGCTCAGATCACCACTATTCACAATGATAAACGCACTAACTGCACTATCTCTGCAATTTAATCAGGTGGGACTCTTTCACTCTCAAACATTTCAACACATGGCATGCAGGCACGTTATGTTTGTCTACATTTGCCTACGCATGGTGAACACTCAGGGCCTGCTCCACTCCTCTAAAAAGCAAGTTACCAGTTACAAAACTATTGCTAGTTTACGCTTGAGTACTGTGTGTGAGTGAGTGAGCAGAGATTTGGAGTATTGAAATTTGGAGACACGTTACTGTTAACACAATGCATAATGTGTAATATAGGTAACTTTAGTATGTACAAACCCTGTGTTTATAAACAGATTTGAATCTAACTCACCTCCACTCTTTTGGCCCATTATAAAACTGTTGGATACTGCCGCACTGTGATTGGCTAAAAAACTGCCTCACCACTTGCTTTGTCCTGCAGACGGTTCAGAACTTTGTTGTTGTCAACAAATCATGAAAACAAAAACATTCGTCAGGCTCAGGGAAGGCGGTGCTAATGTGAGGGGGAGGGGGGATGTGTGGGGTGAGGCAGCGTTTTAGCCAATCACAGCACTTCAGACTCCAGCAGTTTCATAATGAGCCAATAGAGTGGAGGTGAGGTGGAGTTAGATTCGTTTTTTAAACAAATCTGTTTACAAACACAGTGTTTGTACACACTAAAGTTGCTTCTATTACCTTAAAAACACAGATATACATAGGTCATATACACTAGTGTTGGGCAATATAACTTAGGAGAGTAATATCTTTACTTTACTTATGACCCCTTAGAAAAACTAATAATATTACTGTAATTATTTCTAGAATCAAAGAATAATATATTACATATTACAACATTACTTTCCCCAAGTCCCGCCCTCCCACCTGTGAAGGAATAGAGATGTACAACAAAATCTGTTTAGCAACAACTGCGATAACTTGTACTGTATGTACAAGTTATGCTGCGGTGGATTAGGATCGACAAGTTACAGTTGATGTCTGTTATCTGTTGATAGCTTGTAAATCTGTTCTAGTTTCACATGCAACAACAAGCTCAAAAGTAATAAGTAATGGGGCATGTTTTGGCAGAGTAACATATTACTTATTACACATTTTGGCAGAGTAATATCTTTACTTTACTTTTGCTGGAAAAAGTAATAATATTACAGTAATATGTAATATTTAATTAGTTACTGCCCAACACTGGTCATATAATATACATGTATATTGTAAATGTACTCACAGGCGCTTCAGGTTGTCTGCCACACTGTTGGCATACTGCTGGTCCGACTGAAAATACACACAGGGAAAACATCAATATGGTCAGAAACAGTGCAACACAACACAAGAAAAGACACGGTACAATGTGAGAATGTACTGTATCTACCTTGCCTACAGAAGGAATCTTTGCCGCTTTCTTTCAACAATCAATACACCAATAGAGAAGACACGCAAGTGCACGTGCAAGGGCACACACACATACGCATGCACGCACACATGCATGCCAAGACCACTGCTCTTCCAATGTTTGAGGTAACCCCATTCTAAAAAGAGAATATTACGAAAGCCATGTTATCGTTCATCACACATATTGAGAAATCCTCCTGGACTGCTCCAAGACGACATCAATTAAGAGTAAAATCTATTCCACGTCCACGTCTCTGCTGAAATCTCTTGAGGACTTTATCGATTTGGCTTTCGATACATCTGTGTGGGAATGTGCAGCTAACAGAACAATACCGTACGGTATATGTACGCTACGCAGCAGATCCATAAGCACTGTGTGTGCAGGGGTGGAAATCGTACAAAGCATCACCATCAAAACGTACAGTACTTTAGTACTACACTTTGCGTAGGCTGCTCCACGGAGACGTTTTTATTACCCACTTTGGAGTATAGTTGATTTGCGAGACTCAAAACCCCATTTATTCCATTAGACCAGAGGTTTTCAACCAGTAGTCCGGGGACCACCAGTGGTCCCTGAGAGGATTCCAGGTGGTCCCCAGATGGATGAGCATAAAAGAAGAGTTTTGTGTTTACAAGAGTTAACACATTCTTCATCTGAATTAGCCCAAGTCTACACAACTAGAGAATGTGAAAGATTAATGGTCATTTTGATCTGTATGTTGGCCTACTTTCTGTGGGGCTAAAATGTCAACCAATGATGGTCCGTGGCTCAAATGCTGAATAAATAGTGGGCCCTGGCATCAAAAAGGTTGAAAACCCAGCAGTAGACCTACAGTAGACCATTTTTATGATTTTATACAGAATAAAAACATTTTCTTTAGGTCAGTATACCTAGATTTAACACACTATAATGTTTTAGCAAAAACAAGCCCGCATTTCACAAGCAGATGCGTGCCATGCACATCTGTTGATGCCATGGCCATTGCTTTTTATTTCATGATGATCGATCGTTTGCGGCTCGGCTTGCCCTACTTACTGTATGCTGCATTCACATGGAATCAAGCAAGCTCTACAGACGGCAAACCGTCAATAAACCCTGCTGGACAGCACGGAATGGTAAAAACACAAACACAAAGTATTTTTTAACATGCATGCTTTCTGCAGCCTGATTCCATTGAATGCAGCATTCAGTGGGGTTTGTTTGGGACACACTGGTGGAGCAATGAGACAGCGTAAAGTCTGAATGATCAAAATGGTACGATCAAACCGATCAAAACGGTATTTAAATGCCTATTTGCTGCAACCTCTACAACGTGAATTGCAGCTCATTAATTCAACTCTCCGAATGAGAGGAGAGTCCCCCCAAACACAGACTTTGTGAAGTAATTCACGGCATCTGTTCCTCGGCATTTGTGACCGACTCGGTTCTAGTTAACTGCCGTTAGAAATGTACTGAGGACTGGCACTGGACGTTTTCACGAGTCTGAAGGCTTTCTTTTAAGATGTCATTAAACTTTAATGAGAGCGCAGGGGAAATTGGTGTCAGACATATGTAACAACCTTAATCCAGTGACAGGGGACGGGACAGAACTGTACATATAGCTAGATGGCCACGACCACAACTGCTCCTTCCCATGGCGGTGAGTCTCATATTTTTACTGTTCTTATTTTTTCCTCTGAAGGTGAGGCAAAGGACGGCGCAATGCTACTGGCACTGGAAAATGTTCACAGGTACTGTACCTACAGGGACATTGGTGCTCACAGGTACCCAGGGACCCAGGGACACATAAAGCTCCTAAGGAAGTGGTTGCTCCGCTTAAAAGAAGATTCACTGAGCACAGCAAGATCATTTTGAGAACCAACTGCTTCTAAAAAGGTTGCAGATGTTCTACAAAACGGTCACAACCTTTTTTATAGGGCCCAACTAAACCTAACCCTAACCTTAGCCCTAAACTTAATCTCAGTAAACCCAACTTTAATCCTGGAGATGTCACAGAAGTTTCAAAGTGATTGTGACCTTTTTGTATAGGTCGTCGACCCCGACCTAAGTTCACCCCGACCGTTTTCTAGATCGCTCGCCACCGTTTTAAAAAAGTCAGGACAGGTGTAAAAAGGTTGTGACGGCATTAGCAACGGCCGTGACAGTTTTAGAAAAGGGTTGCGACCTGTAGGTCGAGGTCAAAATGATTTCACCCCTCCTATGTGCACCACATGCATTCATTGATTATATTAAGAGCGTAGCTGTCATGGACCGAGTTCGGCCAAGCCTTCAGAATGCCTGGACAATGTCAATGCCGCTGTCACTACCTACTGGTCAAAAATGGTTCTGCATTTAACTCAAATCTTTGCTTCTAGGGGCGGCCACCCTGGCAGAAGACATTTTGAATCGGTGGCCAAATGTTTGGGGGCCCTTGACATGAAAACGTTTGAGCACCTATTAGGAATTAGAAGCCATTTGAAGAATCTGGTCTCCGTTCTGTTCTACATCAGGCTCCACATGCACTTCTCCTAACTACAATGTTGTTATTCAGCGGATCAGAATGTTTAATTCGGGCCAACATTACATCATATGCAGCAGCACGGAATAAAATATGGGTTATCTAATATCCATCGAATCAAAGGCTTCATGCCACGGCATCATCGCTTCAGAAAGGCTATGTTTATTTCACCGTGGCGTGGAATTTGATACAGCCCGAAACAGCTGCTAATAAGTCGTCCATTTGGTCACTATTTGGACTTGCTATTGGGTTGTCGTCACATTTGTGAGGAACTGCATGGAGTCCAGCACTGTTTGGACCTCTCCCCATGGGTTACCACTGGAGACCAGGGGGAAGGAGGGACAGAGGGAAGAGGAAGAAAAACACAGAATAACATGACTAATAGGAAACACCTGGGGTCACTGACCAAGATACACCTCCCAGAGGAGAGGAGAGGAGAGGAGAGGAGAGGAGAGGAGAGGAGAGGAGAGGAGAGGAGAGGAGAGGAGAGGAGAGGAGAGGAGAGGAGAGGAGAGGAGAGGAGAGGAGAGGAGAGGAGAGGAGAGGAGAGGAGAGGAGAGGAGAGGAGAGGAGAGACTGCAAGAACAGGACATGACCGTCACTGAGTAGATCCTGTTCATTTGAGGGACAGAATTATCGCCTGTGTGGGACAAGAGGGAAGGGAGACTTTGTACTGTAGCGTATATAGCGGATACTGCTCATGATATTTTAGCAGGTTAATAAAACACATCTCGCAGGAAAAGAGACAGGGGAGGCAATTCCCCTGCACTCACCCCCTTTTCCCTGTTTGTACAATATGTTTCTCTTCTCCCTTTTTACCTCCACTATGATTCCTGTAGGATTTGCTGCCTCTGGTTTTACAGAATGTAATAATTGTTTTGTATGTGTCTAAATGTCTTGAGAGAATGAACAAGGTGGCCGCTATTATAAACAAGTGTATTCGTATCTAGTGTCCAATCACAGTTTTTCAGATGTATTGTAGTTGTACTTAATTGTACTGTAACTCTCTATTTCTGTTAACAATTTCATCCATTCATTCATTCATTCATTCATTCATAGCCTATTAAGCCACTAACTATTAGGGTTTTTGAACACTAGCTCCTCCCCCGCCAACATCTTATACAGGTGCTGGTCAACGAATTAGAATAATTTGAACAGTGCAATCGTTAAATTCTTTGAATGCATTTCTTGTGCAGAAAACAAATCAGGTGTTCACCGGAACCTGTCCTACTGGTTAGAGTAATCACCCAACTCGTAACCTGAACAAAAATTGCTCAGCTGAGCTTTCCAAAAGGCCCATTTAGGCCATTTAACTGTGACACTGTTGTTTCATTGAATTAGAATAATGGAGAAACCGTTTCATTGAATTAGAATATTTTTTATTATAATTAGAATCATCACTTTCTCAGTATTTTGTGGCTGCTCCCTTGGCTTGTATGACTGCCTGAAGTCTCCGTGCAGGGGTTGACACTAAGGTCTACGAGGTACTTGCCCATCGGGCAAGTGCAATCAGGTTCTACTTGCCCTTAGGTCATGGTCACTTGCCCCCCCAAAAATATATTGTAAATTTTGCTTTTAAGTTTACTTCCTACTTGGGTGCTTTCAACAGGCGGTCCGGGGACCACCAGTGGTCCCTGAGAGGGTTCCAGGTGGTCCCCAGCTAAGTTGGTTAACCAGATGTAACTCTTGAGAGCGTAAAAATGAAACCAAATGGACCCTTGCGGGTCCATTTGGTTTCATTTTTACGCTCTCAAGAGTTAAAATTCATCATCTTAATTAGCCCATAGTGGTCACAGACCCAGTGGTCCCTGACCCCAGCAAAATGATAGTTTGGAACCAAATGGACCTGGGAGAGAGATAGGTAGATAGCTAGAAAGCAGGGAAAGACACAGAGGCAGAGTGCAATGACCGCCTTCAAGACAAATTTATCTTGTGTAGTGTTATAGTGCACGAAGTTGCACACTTGCCTGATCGGGCAACCAGGTAGCAGTCTTCACTTGCCCCACCATTTTTTTACTTGCCCCGGGCAAGCGGGCAAGTGTTACTGTCAAGCCCTGTCCGTGGCATCGATTTGAAGAACTAGCTATCTCTACCTATCTCTCTCCCAGGTCCACTTGGTTCCAAACTATCATTTTGCTGCGGTCAGGGACCACTGGGTCTGTGACCACTATGGGCTGATTAAGATGATGAATTTTAACTCTTGAGAGTGTAAAAATGAAACCGCAAGGGTCCATTTGGCTGAGGGCAAGTAGAACCTGATTTGCACTTGCCCGATGGGCAAGTACCTCGGAGACCTTAGTGTCAACCCCTGCACGGAGACTTCAGGCAGTCATACAAGCCAAGGGGGCAGCCACAAAATACTGAGAAAGTGATGATTCTAATTATAATAAAAAATATTCTAATTCAATGTAACAGTTTCTCCATTATTCTAATTCAATGAAACAACAGTGTCACAGTTAAATGGCCTAAATGGGCCTTTTGGAAAGCTCAGCTGAGCAAATTTTTTACAGGTAACGAGTTCTGTGATTACTCTAACCAGTAGGACAGGTTCTGGTGAACACCTGATTTGTTTTCTGCACAAGAAATGCATTCAAAGATTTTAACGATTGCACTGTTCAAATTATTCTAATTCGTTGACCAGCACCTGTATACCGCCACTCTAAACTATAACTGTTTAGAGTGGCGGTAGCTATGCAGGACTAGTGTTGGAAATGAGGAACTGGTTCCACACAATAAGGGACGTCTGTTTCAACAAGCTGCTTGTTGAAACATTTTGAAAGTATTTCCATATGCCCGTGACTTCATAACAACACTGGATCCATTAATTGGAACACAGGTTCTTATTTCTTTTGTCCATTTCCTTGAAGAGAAACCGTTTGGGGACATGTGTGGAGCGCCGAAGAGCTGATCTACGTACAGTAGATTTAGAAAACAAAGGAAAGAGGGATATGGACGTGATCATCATCACAAGGGGATAGAGAAAATATCCTGTCTGTCCCCTTTCCATGCTGACCGCAAGGGAAGCAGCTCTGATGAATAACAGTTTTGTGTTTGGTTTGATTTCATTAAAAAAAAGAAGAAAACAGACCGAGCACAGGCATGACAGCCTTGATTACATTCCAATCCACATACACTAACTGTGTGTTTCTCTATCTCTCCGTTTCTGTCTCTCTCTTTCTCTCTCTTTCTCTCCTTTTTAGTGAAATGTGTTTCATTTCAGTTAAAAGGATAGTTCCGATTTTTTGGAACTTAAGTTGTATGAAATACTTGCCATTAATATAGTGGTGTCAACTGTATTAATTGATGTCCCGAGACCTGCTCTGATTTTGGTGAATGTGAATTAGTTCTGGTCATTTTGGGGGGAGGGGGGGGGGGGGTCGATCACCAGGGCCATGCAGTAAGAGTAATCGAATCTATAAAAGGTAATTTGTATTGTTGAAGTATTTCTAAAATATTAGCACAACCTTTGTTCCTTTTTTTTACCCCCTATCGCATGGAACTACTTTTTGGGCGTAGTGATATGAACACCAAAATGGACACTAGTATTGCATACAGCTTAATTTCAAAAACCTAAACTATCCCTTTAAAATGTAAGAACATGTAGTAGACTCACTGTACAGTTATGTGTGCATCATGCATGCAAATGGGCAGACTATGGTATTATGTGCCGACTGTGCGCCACCCATTACCGAGGGATAAAAAGGGGTTTCAACTAAAATACGGAGCTGCCGCCTGGGCCGGGGATTTGTGAGGGTTTTGAAAATGGAATTGGGTTCTTTGAAACCCTGAGCTTGTAAACACAAGGCGCCGTGACTGGTTTCACGCTGCGGCCTAGACGGGGGAGAGAGGCGGGGATAACGAAGAGAGCAGCGGGGAGATTTGTGTAGACATTACTTCTTACCAAGGACGAAACAAGGACTTAGTCTGGTGACGTAGGAAGTGGGGAGAGGGAAAAAAGGTTGGACAGGTGGGTGGGGGTACACTGAGTTAGTGTGTGTGTGTGTGTGTGTGTGTGTGTGTGGTGTGTGTGTGTGTGTGTGTGTGTGTGTGTGTGTGTGTGTGTGTGTGTGTGTGTGTGTGTGTGTGTGTGTGTGTGTGTGTGCGCGCGCACACGTGCACGGAGAAGAAAAAGAGGTAGAGAAAGGTAGATAGGCAAGGGAATTTAGGGAAATAAAGGTCTATTCAGCTCTCTGTGGACTGGCATTAGCTAAATCCAGCACTTAGAACGATAGAACACCCCCCCCACCACCACACACACACCCCACCATCACCACCACCCAACTCTATAGCACACAGTTCAACGAGAAAAGTAGAGAATTGCAGTCTGGCGCCATTGTAGAACATCCCCCAATTAATCTGGCGCAAGTGCAAAACGAGGCACAATATGTAGCTTAATTGGTAGAGAGCAAAGCAGAGTTAGCGCCTCTATACCCAATGTGGAAACTGTATGTAGGCTCTTTTTAGTATTCTACAGCGTTCGGAATAATACTGTAACTTCCTCTAGAGGCGACCCACGTACGTAGTATTTAAAACACCATGTTTTTCATCTTCCAGTGTCCAATCGTAACGCTTGAGCATGGCAAGCGGTAATGCCGTTTAAATAGGTTTCTTTCCACAGCCACTCCAAGTCGGACACTCGGAGGGGATGAAAGTGGAGACGTCGGCTGTCCGCGTAATGCATTTTACATGAACATGGCATGTTCTGCTGACTGAACACAAGAGAATATGAAGAAGGCCGATGCTGACATAGTGTACAGGAAGTTAATTTTTGATGTACAGAAAGATCCGCCTCAGCCCACTGATCCCAGATAGACTCAGAAGGAGGAGAGACAGTGAGAACGATGCTGCGTGGCAGAAAAACCCCAAATTCCCCAACACAGCTGCCGCTACTAGAGGAATCACTGCTGGTGAACCACTCTGCACCATGATTTGTCATTTTTCAAAATCTTTTTTTTTTTGCACCCCAATGGGCATGCCTGAATGGGCATGATTCTGAGTGAATTAAGTCCAACTATTTTTGTGTTTGTCAAACACAAAAATAGTTGAATATAGTCCTTCCCCTTTAACTTTGTCTCCAACCTTTAAGTCATTGGTATGCAAGGATCATTCCAGGTCATTTTGGACATTTTTTTGTATTGCAGCTGAAAACTTTTGGTATAACAATAAAAAAAATCAGGTGAAATTTTCAGGTGCAATACAAAACTTGTGAAATTCCGTAATAATTACTGTACGAAAATGAATGATCTGAGTGGTTGCTTAGGCTTTCGTGGCACTGCGTGGGCCCTGTATGGGCCCTGTGTTTTCCCATAAACCTGAAGGTGCGATGGTACAATTCACGAGTTTACGGGGGTTTGCTGGTAAGGGGACTTTCCTGAAAATATACACAGCCATATTCCATGTTTTCTTTTACCCATGCAGTTTGGGTATAAAGAGATATTAAAGGAGAACATTAATGTAATGCATTCAATTTTAAATTCATGTTGGATCCCCTTCAAGACCACAGATACATTACATTACACATACAATCCTGCACACATACAGTACATACACACGCAAACAGCAACTGACCTCTACAATGACCTACTCTACAGTACACCTGATCATGCACAAACACAGTCACACACTGACCTCTGCGACGAGGACCACGATGACGCAGTCTTCTTTCTCTGCAGGGCTGAGCTCTGTCATCAGAGAGCTGAGCGTGTCGGTCAGGTAGGAGTGGACCTCCCTCTTCACACTGGGTACCCCCATGACTATAGAGACTGCACACACACACACACACACACACACACACACACACACACACACACACACACACACACACACACACACACACACACACACACACACATTAGAAGAGCCAACTCTCCACCTACCCCAAACTCTTATTTCTCCCTCCTGCCCCCAAAACTATGGAATGCTCTTCCCATTGCAATCAGAACCACAGACTCACTCCATGTCTTCCACCGCAGTTTGAAAACACACAGTAGCAACCTAGGTGTTTTAGGCTGAGATAGCGGTTACCTGTATAGGATGTCAAATGTATTACCATGTTTTAGTGCTTAAATTGTAAATTGTTAAATAAATAAATTTAACTAAACTGTGTGTATATGATGTATTTCAATGTTAGTCGCTCTGGATCAAGAGCGTCTGCTAAATGCTTGTAACTTAACTTGTACTTACTCACAGTATCCCATTTCAAGAGATACTTCCAACCTTCCATTCGAATGATACTGTATAGTCTGGAAGTAAAACAATCTGATTAAGGAAGGTGGTCATTAAATTTATGATAATTTATTTTACATTTTCTTCAAATCATTTCTTTTTTAAATCCATTTCTGCTAAGCAGCAATCTACAGGATGGTAAAAGCGCCACAATATCCGTTTCCAGTCACTCGTGTTACTTCATTTTGGTCATTGCCAGGTGGCGCCCGTTTGCGTCGTTGCTTTGACTTTGAATGTGATTGCGACCTCTTTTACCATCCAGGTCTAAACGCATATTTAGATTATTTCATTTGCATGGCTGTGAAGATGAAACAGTAGTGGGAAGGAGGCTTCACTTCTGCATTATTGCTTGTTGTTCATGATCAGAGCTTCCGTGCTCCAGACGGAACGACTGGAAACATTGGAAAATTTGCGGGAGGCAACAGACTGGCCACGTGAGACCACTTCCCACCCGGTTGAGCAGGAAAATGATAACTTAGTTGACACCGATTCCAGTGTAGTGCTTTGGTGCATGGGCACAGAAATGCAATGTTTCATTGCGCCTAAGGAAGACAGTACTCTGAGTAAAAAGGGTCCCCAAGCTGGTACAGAGAAATAAATGTGGCAATGCACAGGAGACAGAGCAAAACACAAAAAAATAAGTATTAAACACATTGTTGCATCTCGAGGAGTGAATTCAAAAGTGTGTCATAAGATACTAGAGAGGTGCACTCAGCAGAGCACAAATCTCTGCTAGGAGGCATGCCCTAATAATAATAATAATAGCATTGTGTGCAGTGACAGTTCTTCATTTTTATATTTTATGGGCTTTTTGCCTTTATTGTAGCAAGTGGGGACAGGCAGGAAATGACGAGAGAGATAGAGAGACTGGAGTCTCTCTATCTCAGCATACTGTAGTTCGTCAGAATTGGGACTCAAACCCGCAATGCACTGCCACTGTCACTCTATATTAGAAGCCAAGATGCCTGGACCGCTAGGCTCTGGCCCGGGCCATGCAGTGCCATTTCTACATACCGCATAGCCAGTAGAATATTTGATTAGCTGTTAGTTATACACCATACCTTTCTGAACATGTGTCAGATTTCATTTACATCGCTTGTATCAGTTAATGAAAAGGTGTGAGTTTACTTTAGCCTTAAATTTGCTTTCACATGCATCAACTCACTCATCCCATAGAATGTACCGTATAGGTGCGATCGCTCCGTGAGTGGGTAGTTTACCAAATGGCATACGCTGTACTTGTCATGGACCAACTTGAAAAATGAGCTCTTTAGTGGGCAGCGTGCGCAGACGAAACATGACGCTGATCTGCCTGGGCGTTCGCAAGATTAGCCGTGGACACATAGAGATAACAACAGCTACACTCTCTGAAGTGTGTGACACATTCTCTCTCTAACCTAGAAAATACGCTAATTCCCTCGGCTGGGAGATGTGTTGACTGTTCTGAGAGGCTGAACAAGCAAAATCAAAGCTCTACAGTACACTACGGTTCATTTACAGTCCATAAACAGTGGCACAGTGTATATAAAATAAAACAACAACACTTCATCCCCTTGCACTCTTTTGTTCAACAAGGATCACTGACCCAAGACAGAATAGGAGAGTGTCTGTTATTGTTATTCATGTGATTCTGATCGACCTTTATGAATCTTTAACTCTTCGAGAGCTCTCGGGAGTTAAATTATTGTTTAAACCGAGCCAATTAGGCAATTGGAAAACTTTAAAACTGCTCCCTACACTGTAGGCTATCTCCTTCCTTATTATCTACATACCATGGTGTTGTTGCAGACTCCAGCAGCAATCTGATCGCACTTAAAATACTATACTGGTATAAAAACCTAAAGGGTCTTTTAGGCGCCTTTTAGACATTCATCTACGAAATTGCAATATTTTTACATATGTACTATTGCATTTTCTGTGAGATCAGACTGAAACAACATACAAAGAGGCTTCAAAATTATCCTGGACATCAGAAAGGTCATAGACCACAGAGTGGAATTGATGGAATTGATGGATATGGGTCAGAGGGCAGAGAGTGGAATCAATGGAGTGTCCGCTATATGTGTGCACACACACACACACACACACACACACACACACACACACACACACACACACACACACACACACACACACACACACACACACACACACACACACACACTCTTGTGATCTACTTCTCTGTTGCTGCTATACTATGTACTATGTGACACAGTAAAGCACTTGACCTGCCATTGCAAGTATACTTTGCAAAGAAACTTGGCTTGATAAAATGCACATATGTGCACACATGCACCAACCCCCCCCCCCCCCCCCCCCCCCCCCCCACACACACACACACACACACACACACAGCTTCATTGTGTCCTTGGAGATCCGGGGGGACTGGGGTGCATGCGTTTAAGGGGTTGTCATGAGGCTGGTATTCCACTAGCAGCACCTCCACTGGGCCAACAACAGATGCCACGTGAGCTCAGAGCAGCATGGCTGCCTGTGGGATCCAGTCCCACACGCCGTAGCACCACTTCCTCCATCCAAAACGGTATAGCTCTCATCTCATCTCCCCAAAACATCCGGAAATGTGTCTCCATACTTAAAAGCACGCCCTTCGTTGTATATAAAACATTAAAGCATGGCACCCCTTTGTTGCAGCGCTAGCCGTTTTAGCATTAAAAAAAAACCTGAAAACAGCGGGTTTTCTCTGAGAGACGAACGAACAGGCCTTGATGTAGGACAGATTGTCCGTGCATTAGAAATGGCAGGAGAGTTGAAGACGGAGGTGGGAAACAGATGAAACAATCTTGATGGGGCTGAGCGAGGGATTGTGGGTGGGTGGGTGGGGGCGGGGGTGGGGGCGGGGGGATGAAAGGGAATAGAGAAGTATGGAAGGAAAGGTTTGATACATCTGGAAGAAACACGGCGAGAGAGCGAGTGTGTGCATGTGTGTGGTTGCGTACACACAGTAAAATCCTTTGGTTTCATTTGTTAAATCTCAACGTTAAAGGAGAATTCCAAAGTAGCCATTTTCTTACGGAATTCTCAGCCCCATCTCACGCAAACACGGTGAAATAAAGTTTGCTCGAGTATACAGCGCCCCAACCATCATGGTCTATGGTGGAGGATTTCAGATTTCGTTCATGCATGTCTCACTGTGTACCGGGTGTGTGTGTGTGTGTGTGTGTGTGTGTGTGTGTGTGTGTGTGTGTGTGTGTGTGTGTGTGTGTGTGTGTGTGTGTGTGTGTGTGTGTGCATACTGACCCCCAGTGCGCCCCTGGCCCACGTGCACAGCGGGCTGAAGGCTGCTCTCCTTGGCCAGGAGGTGGGGTAAGTGGTGGAAGATGCTGGGCAGCTGGAGGACATTCTTACTGCTGGTCACGTTCCACAACTTCAGCTTGGTCTCATCTGGAGGAGACACACACACGCAGGCACGCACGCAGGCACGCACGCAGGCACACACACACACACACACACACACACACACACACACACACACACACACACACACACACACACACACACACACACACACACACACACACACACACAGTGACATAATGTATGTATACACTCGTATCAGGTATGCTGTGTTCAAAACCAGGGGTTTTAAACCTTTTTGATACCCGAGGACCACCATTTATTCAGCATTTGAGCCACGGACCACCATTTGATGACATTTTAGACCCACAGACCCCAAAACTAAAATTTTCTTTTGTTTTTGTCCACAATTCCAGGCTGGATTCGGGAAACACAACAGGCAAAACATACAGACCAAAATGAACGTTAATCTTCTAGATTGGGTATTGGGATAATTAAGATGATGAATATTTTAACTCTTGAGAACGTAAAAATTAACATTGAACATTTTTACGTTCTCAAGAGTTACATCTGGTTAACTAACTTAGCTGGGGACCACCTGGATCCCTCTCAAGGACCACTGGTGGCCCCCGGACGACTGGTTGAAAACCACTGTGCAAAACCAGACAATACACACGGACATTAGCACACGGACATTAGCAGTTTTTATATATTGTTTCTATCCAAAGTGCATGCTTTACATAGATGGTGCACTATTACATTCACCTGTCCCATTTACATTCACGCCTTTACACATGCATACACCGATGGCAGAGATAATCATGCAAGCCAGGGCTAAACTGGGACAAAAATGTCATGTCATTTTTTGTGCGAATTTGTCCCAGGCCGGCCCACACCACCACACTCTACTGCCTGCTCCGTCAGCGTACACACAAACAAACAAACAAGCCCCTTAATGGAACAACCACTTTTACACAACAACATCAATGATACAAACCATCACACACCTACAATACACAACCATTTGTTGCTCTCACAAGAAATGATGCTGGCAAAAGGATCCATGATTTGTCACTCACTGATACAGGTACCAGTACAGTACAAGCCTGATACAGGGGGGAAAAGGCCCACCAGGAAAGCTCCCGGTACTCCCCATGGGCCAGTCCGACCCTGATGCAAGGCACGTGGCTGTACTTGCACATCGCGGGAGTAATTAGGGGTTCAAAGTCTTGCTCAAGGACACTTTGAAACTAACTCATGGGGGAACCTCGCAGATCCCCTTCAATCTACCAGCCTCTCTATACTCCTGAGACACTACTGACCCTACACAGGCGCATGGGGCAGCCATGCAAACCGCACGGAGACATCTCAGACATGTGCATGCGCGCGTGCACACACACACACACACACACACACACACACACACACACACACACACACACACACACACACACACACACACACACACACACACGGGCACACGGGCACAAGGGCACAAGGGAAAAAGGTCAAAGGTAATCCACAAGCCAGAGGCTGGGGTTGCTATAGCAGTAGAAGGATATGTACAGCAGACTCATCCATAATTCACCCTAATCCTCCACTAACTGATCATTTACATCATACATTATAATCAGGGATACACAGCTGGTGGGAGATCAAATGAGACGCGTATCCTGCAGAGGGGGGTCTTCAGTGGGGATGATTTTGTTATCTGTATTATGCCAATTCAAGATATTACTCAATATTTTTCTGAAATACTACATGTGCAATATTGTGCAAATAAAAAAAAGATAAAGTCAATCTTTAGAAAATAGCCTACATGTGTTCCTGTTGCTTGGGTCTTTTGTGAAGTATTGCCAAATGAAGTGGTGTGAGCCGTAACTGCAATCTCTGCTGAGCCTCAAAAAGAGATTGCCAGTGAGTCAGCAACGCTGACATGTTATAGATGAGGTTTGCAGTGCACACATACTGTAGTTAGAGATAATGTAGTCCTCGCTGTCAGTAAAGCAACGTCCTGCTGCCTCCTGTATTATGTGCACATTTAAATCAGGGCACTCCAAACTCACAAGGTTGCCGGTTCGAACCCCTGGCTCCCCCAGAGTTAGTGTCCCAGAGCAAGACACTTAACCGCTAATTGCTCCTGATGCCAGCAGTGTATGAATGTGTGTGTTAATGTGATGTACAATCTATGTAAAGTGCCTTGGTTAAAAGATGCTATATGAATGCACCATTTATAATCATCTATGTGAGGTTCTTGCTCTTTGGGGCACAGACAGACACGGCATGGAGTTGAATTGAGAAGGTTGTGGATTTGCTTAATCTATCTGACAAAGTTAAGAAACATGATCACTGTTTCAATCACAACGAAAGTGGCCCAAGCTCTCATTGTTGGGGGAAGTTAACATGGGGACACAACATGAGCATGTGTGTGTTGTTTAAAGTGGTTACTTAGCTACAGTTAGCTGTGGGACAGGGAAGTTATCCACTGTATACTGACAGGTGGCAGTCTTGGGACAGGCATTATTATTATTATGTGGCATATGTATGGTCCAAGTATCTTCTATGTTTGGGTGAATTTCAATAATTAGGTCTTGCTACTTCTCCAGTTCTGCTCTGTTTTAATCTTTTGCATTGGGACCCTCTGTTTTATTGTTGGCACTTGGGTTGCTGGGGAGCATTTCCTACAACAAAGTATGGATAGAGCCCAGTGGTGTCATTGCTTTAACTGTGTATCTGGAACCATGTGATGCTGTTGCTGCAGGGTGAACTGTGGATAGCATACAGTATAGTATAATGGACACCCTCTAGGTCCATCTACCCCAAATCACCACCAGCCCCCACTGCCAGTATCCATCAGTGTTGCTAAGAAACAAAACTAGAAACAGACACAATTCCCCAATGTTTAAATTGCTCAAAGCTTTTACGCTTCTTGCCAGCGGCTGTCTGGGGAAATGGTTAGTTGTTCATATTCACAAAATATGTCAAAAATAAATTGTAACTGAGCATATGAATGGCACATTGACAACCCAACTTGCTCTCACTTATGGCTGTTGAACCTAAACTTGTCGGTCTCTGGCCGACTCTGCAAACCATGCAGCACCTACAGTAGCACCTCATGTGTTTCATGTTTGTTTTTCATATTCTGGGAGGGCAGAATCATAAATATTATACAACATAATATACAGTATGTGACAGTACAATGATATCATCCTCCTCAATGTGATTGCTCTTGTCCCATACGAGGTGAACACAGTCTAAAAGGGCCTTGCAAATGCATGCAAGCGTAAAAAAAAGATAAACAGAATCCAGGTCTGGTGAATTGCGAGGCTGGGCACAAACCAAACAAAAACGCGGGTCTCTTGGAAAATTAACTATAAGCGTGTTTTACTGCTCCTTGTCTCAAATACTCTGAAAAACAGTGTTGCTATTGGTCGACAGCACAAATTTGGCATCAGCCCATAGCACTGTCACAGCGAATTTACTTTGGTTCCATCACATTACATTTAAATGAATTGAATTCGAGGCAAAATATCGCTCACACATGCCGATGTGACTGGTATGGCGTAGAGAGGAGGAAAGAGTGACAGAATGAGAGGGGAGAGAGAGAGAGAGAGAGAGAGAGAGAGAGAGAGAGAGAGAGAGAGAGAGAGAGAGAGAGAGAGACAGAGAGACAGACAGACAGACAGACAGACAGACAGACAGACAGACAGACAGACAGACAGACAGACAGACAGACAGACAGACAGACAGACAGACAGACAGACAGACAGACAGACAGACAGACAGACAGACAGATGCAGAGAAACAATTGAGAGATGGAGAGTGAGTGCAAGATGGAGAGTGACAGCTCCAATGTCAGGAAAGGATACAGAGCATTAAAGAAATGCAGATATACAAGCTCGAAGTGTGGCACTTGGTGGTGTGCTATGGGCCTGTAGATCTGCTGTTCTTCAAACAGCTAAAGCACGACATAATACCCCGGTGAAATCCTCAAGACAGAAACCAGTCCTCAGGACAGAAATCAGTTCCCAGGACTGAGAGCTTTAAAAGTGTCCCTGGCTTATAAGACACATACGCCATAAAGCATTATACCTGCTCCCTCTAACTAAAATGAACAAATAAAAACACCTTTATGATTTTAGTTCTTTAATAAACAGCAAATCTTTCACTCAATAGGGACTGCTCTTGTCACAGGTTGATGATGTCATAATATGACATACTGTATATTCCATAGATCTGGATCACACATTATGTGATCCAGATCTATGGAATATATAGAATGCATATGCAAGTGTTCATATGACATCAACACGCAACAGGAACTGTCCTCATTGAGTAGAAAGATTATCTATTTTTGAAAGAAATAAGATATTGATGGTGTTTTTATCTTTAGTTATAGACGGCAAGTATAGCGTTTTAAGGCATATTGGTCTCATTAGCTATAGGGATCCTTTTAAGCCCTGCAGTCTGTTCCAATCAAAGCGTTGTGAGGGAAGCATGCAGGGCATGAGGTACCCTACGCTACATACCTGACAGGCTGCTCCAGGTGTGGTTGATGTCTCTCAGGGCCTGCTTCTCGGCGATGGCCCTCTTGATCTCGTCCAGCACCAGGTTGAGCTCCTTGGAGCGCTTCAGGTTCTCCTGTTCAGCGGAGTGGAGACGCTCCCTCAGGGCCAGAAACTCCCTCTGGTAGATGTCTACCACATCGCCTGGTTGGATGAGAAGAAGAGACTCCGGTCAGGCTTTTGGTTTTATTTTACACAAGTCATTTTCACAATTTAAAGGGTCTGAATTTAAAATCAAATGTATCATATACAGTAAACGTTGCCTTTTAATACTTTTTTATACACTTTTAGTCTAAACCAGAGATTTTCAACAGGTGGTCCGGGTCCCCAGGCTAATGATGGAAAGTTGGTTAACCAGATGCAACTCTTTGAGAGTGTAAAATGAAACCAAATGGACCCGCAAGGGTCCATTTGGTTTCGTGTTTACACTCTCAAAGAGTTAGAATATCCATCATCTGAATTAGCCTAAGTTTACACAAATAGAGAATGTAGAAGATTAATGGACATTTGGATCTGTTTGTTTGACTGTTTTGTTTTCTCTGAAATCCAGCTTGAAATTGTGGACAAAAGCAAAATACATCTTTAGTTTTGGGGTCTATGAGGCTAAAATATCATCAGATGGTGGTCCGAAAAAGGTTGAAAACCACTGGCCTAAACAACCACTCAGATAATTATTTTTCATATTTTCTAAGGCTGCCATTTCACGTCATTTTGGCAGCAGTACCAGAAATGTCCACAAAACAACACATCCCGCCCCCCTGGTTCATGGCGGATTCCTTTCTCATTAGAATATGCATGATCTGCCTGGTTTCAGTCGCTTTCATTGGCTACTCTGAAAGTAGGTTCATGGCGGATTCCTTTAACATCAGAACAGACCACTGTGGCTCTCCACAACCAGATCTCCATATATGGCCTATAATTGTAGGCATAACGGCATAAACTGGTTGTCCAGCATATTTTGTTGGCATGTCGTGTTTGTTTATCCTGGTTTGGTCTGAGTCATAGTGAGTAACATGGCCTTGGTCTGCTCCACAGTCCTATTCAACAGTATTAGGACAACGAAAATAGAAATGACTGACGTAAAAACGTTGCACATCAACAAAAACAGTGGAAATAGACAACCTATAAGCTCAGAGTGAACCTTTTCCACCGACTGGGTGGGAATGGTTTCAGTTCTTTTTAGTTTTTTAGTCCAGGAGCCAGAGCTTCAAAATTAAAACATAAATTATTGTGCAAAACGATAACTATATTAACTTGCTATCAGCATGAAACCTCCCCAGTTGAGTACTTACACAAAGACAGTGATTTATTGTAATATGAATCTTAATATTTTAAATATGCTAAATCAACTATATCAAATTATATATGAAACTAGATCTGCACTCAGTAGAGTGCCAACTTGTGTATCGCGCACAAGTAGGCCATGGCCTACGTTTGTGTGAGCGAGCGAGCAACTAGAGAGCAAGTACACTGACCCATTTAGGAGATAATACTCATGACAATACTTGAGATTTCTTAATTATAATACCATTACGTCATCACCTAAACGAGCCAATTTGAGTATTCTGAGCAACGGTTGACGGTCAGCAGTCGACGTTCAGTCGACGTATTGCTTATACTGATCATATACTGATCATATAAACAATTTAATATCGGTAGTAATTCATGATTAATGATGATTAATTCATCATCCATTCTGACTGATGGAGTAAAAACTGGTTCTGACCTGAACTGGGTCCCAGCCAAAGGGTCAGTGAGCCCATCTCTGCTTCATATTAACTTTTACTATTTGTGAAGCGCTTTTCAAAACAAGGTCACAAAATGCTTTACAGACAAGGGGGTAACATTAAAACTACACACAAGTAGAGAGACGCAATAAAAGAGATTAAGATCTTTGCCAAGGAGAAATAAAAGAAAGAAACAGGACAAGAAACAGGACAAAATAATAGCACTGTAGACAACAGGGTAAATAGAGTAGATAGTAGAGATAAAATGTAGAAGAAAGGGAAAGACGCTGCTTTGAATACATACCGTAAATAAAAATAGATCTGAACTGTTAATCTCTGCAACACCTAGTGTTTAACCTATAATTCACCTATATGAGTGATTTGGATTGTAAAATAGTAAAGACGTTTATGTGTTTAAAAACTGTCACAGGCAATAAAACATTGTGACACGTTTCTAAAGTGATACAGATACGCCTTTATAACCCAAACACTTGGTTTTACAGCGTGACCAACCCTTTAACACCATTTAACAATTTCCACCTCAAGGTCCATTATTTAATTGGCATTTAGCCTCTCAGACCAGAACTACAAATATCTTGTCTGCAATGTCATGCAAATGTAGATAAAAACAGCATTCTTCTTCTAAAATTAAGTAAGGCAGATGTTTAACAAACAGTTTTTTATCTCTCGCTTGCACGCTTGCACATTCGTTTATTGACAGGCTGCACGCACGCACGCGCACACACACACATTTGAGCGTTTATAGAGTGCTTCACTGCAGAGCACTTTTCAAGCCATTAACCAGTCTTAAAAGCCTAATCAATACTAGGGTATAGACCGGTACGCACTGTTCACAGCAACCAGCAACAACAGATAGACACAACTGATCACAGCAACCAGTGATCCAACACAGATACCAGGATGGATCACAGCAACCAGTGATCCACTACAGATAGACAGGATGGATCACAGCAACCAGTGATCCACTACAGATAGACAGGATGGATCACAGCAACCAGGACAGCAGACAAGACAGATGGGGGTTTAGAGGAACAGACATGGATTGGCTGGGGACAGAGCATTCACACATTTTGCCCTGTGTCCCTGGAATGCTCTACCAACACATTTTCAAATCAAGACTTACACGTACTTGCTTTTATGTGGCATAAAAGTAGTTAACATATCAGATCTATAAGCTTCCATGTCTGTAGGTTGGATATTTTAACCGTTTAGAGGGTCAAGTAGACAGTGTGAAGGCACTCTTTTGTTTTTCTTCCACCGGTTTGCATTTCTGTCCTAACGGTTAGGCCCGGGCCTAACCCAGGGCTTGACACTAACACTTGCCCACTTGCCCGGGGCAAGTAAAAAAAATGGTGGGGCAAGTGAAGACTGCTACCTGGTTGCCCGATCGGGCAAGTGTGCAACATAGTGCACTATAACACAACACAAGATAAATTTGTCTTGAAGGCAGTCATTGCACTTTGCCTCTGTGTCTTTCACTGCTTTCTAGCTGTCCACAATTCCAGGCTGGATTTGGGAAACAAAACAGGCAAATTAACATACACATCAAAAAACCTAATCTTCTACATTCTCTAGTTGTGTAGACCTGGGCTAATTAAGATGATGAATTTTAACTCTTGAGAGTGTAAAAATGAAACCAAATGGACCCGCAAGGGTCCATTTGGTTTCATTTTTACGTTCTCAAGAGTTACATCTGCAAAATTTACAATATATTTTTGGGGGGCAAGTGACCATGAGCTGAGGGCAAGTAGAACCTGACTTGCACTTGCCAGACGGGCAAGTGCCTCCGAGACCTTAGTGTCAACCCCTGTAAACCGGTTTCTTTCATGACTAGGTAGAGATAAAGATATAGTATAATACCATTTACATGTACAGTATATGCCAATGACACATTATGGCCTACCAAACGAAACGCTTTTTTACCGGTTTAAATTCTGTGCATCGTTACTGCACTTTTGTCTTTATAGGGCAGTATAGAAGTAAAGTAATATATAGCACTGGTATTTCTGCATGTGTAGCGCTCACAGAATAAGCAGGGTTGTTTTCTGGGGCCACATATTTAGATTTTTATTTTACCAGGATCGTTGTCCTGAAATGCAGAAAACATATACACAAGGGGTCAGACAGAGAATGGTGGCCGTTTCTCTGCAGACTGTCATTGTACATTGAATTTTCAAAAATATTCTCCAAAATTATCCATACAATACAGAAACGATCTAATTAGCATATTCAAATAACAATAGTCCATTTCAATTGCAATTACTATCAATCAATAATTACCATTAACTCAATTAGGTCACAAAATAATAAATGCATATTCCCCAAAATGACAACACATGTATTCATGTCAAATAAAGAAATAAACCATAACAGTCCAGTAGTTTCTTCATAACACTCACTACAGTAATGTAGTCATATAGTACACACACTATGTAGCAATTAGCTTACATGACCTACAGTGACATAATGGCCACCACAGCACACCAACTAGGCCTATACTGCTGTAGAGGTCACCCTATAGCTAACCAGCTAGCCACAGTGTACCATGCATGTTATTTCAGAGTTCTCTTATTGTATCACTTATTATAAACAAACCAAACAAAAACGAGTTGTGTATTGTCACAGACAAGCACAATAATATACAGTGTTCATGGGTTTTGCACTATATCTCACCTGAAATGCAGAAAACATATACACAAGGGGTCAGACAGAGAATAATGGCTGTTTCTCTGCAGACTGTCTTTGTACATTGAATTTCCTGCCCAAAACCCTTTCAGAATAAAAGCAATGGAATTCGTTTCTAGAACAGACCATGAATTCAATGGACAACAGTGCCATCTTGTGACGCTATGTGGTAGTGTTTTGCACTGCAGTCTGGTGTAGCAAAATAACTGTATATTGGACTTAAATACTGGACAATAAAAATAACAAAAGAATGCCAAAAACGTTTGAATAGGGGTCTCTGTGAAACACAAGACTTTAAAAAACATTACAGAATGTGGCCAGATATGTTCCATATCGCCACACATGAATCAAATCGGTGTCATACCTAGTCCAAAGAAAACCTGTAGCTGGCAGGTCAGCCACTATGTCTGTTCTGTTCTGTTCTGTTTTTTTTTTTTTTAATAAAAAATTGCAGACATTGTGGGCTCAGTGTTATAATAGGCAATTTTGTTTCGTATTTTTGTCTCTGTTGGAGAAATTAAGTATTAAGTTACGTGACATCGCAATCCGGAGAATGTGGAAGGACTGCAGCGGTGCCCGGGTCGTATGGATGAATTATATTCATGCATGCATTCAAACGAACATGTCGTACATGTGCGGCAGACCCCCGTGCGCTCCGGGGAAGCCGCAGGGAGCTGGCTCATTACAGAGATGTCCTGCGTGGTCTTCTCTGGAGGGTCCACCGTGACACACTGTGCATGCATACAGACTGCTGTTTAGCTGCCTGTCTCTGTGTGTTCGGCCCCAGTGGGCCTTCTGCGCGCGCCTCCCCGTCCGCGCCAAGGTCTGAATAAATTCAGCTAAAGCCTTCATTCTACTGAAGCGCTTTTCCTGTCTCCCTCGATCTCTCTCCTTCTCTCTCTCTCTATCTCCCTCTCCCTCCCTCTCTCTCCCTCCAACAAACAGCTGTGCCAACACAAAGTGCCAGCTTTGGATGCCTGACTCGGTTCCTTCCTTTTCAAACAGGACAGACGGTGTCATGCCACCACGGCATGGCAGGCACGCAGAATGGAACTGACGTGAAGTTCATGGTGAATAAACTGAAGCGCGTGAAGGGAGGAGGAGGAGAGAGAATAATGTGTGATGAATATGATGTGTCTGGGCTGAGTGACACGGAGAGAGAGAAAGGGGGAGAGGTTTCTAAAACCTGCCGTGGCTCGCGTGAACTCGTGGTATATGATGAAACGCGGGGCCAATATCTCGTGGCGGATGGTATTGACGGGCTGTGAGGCAGCCTAGCGTGTGTGGAGACCGTCCAGCCCCCCCCTGCCGTTCTTCACAAGCTCCAGGATTACTGGCCTTGTGCTTCCTTTGTATCAATTTCACGTTATGTCGACGAAAACTACAAAACCGAATGCATCTCCTCTGCCCTCTGTGTTGTGTTTTCCATCCACACAAATATAACCAAGTTTGATCAATCAGTCTTTTATATCATATAGGTTCTTCAATGGAAATTGCTCTCAGAAACAGCTTGTTTGATTTTAGCTTCATAAAGATGTCATCAATGCACCCTGCTTTGTCCTCCCCTCCCTTCAGTCTTCAGTTCCGCATTTGTGTTTCCACTTTGTTTGTGCTTTAACCAATATTTATTATAGAATCAGAAGCTAACTGCTACTTCAGAGAATGACGTTAGGGGCTTTCACATACTGAATATACCCCCATAGAAATGCAGCATATTAACCCTTCAGTATTTGCCCTAGAGCACGGCATGAAACCTCTCAAGTATATCTGGCTGAACTAACTCTGCAAGCTATGTCTCATTTAATTCAAAACAAAGCAGATATGCGTACTAATGTCGCATATCCTCTGGCCATTTATTTATAGCCTGTCTGCTGATATGATGCCTGTTATCCGCAAAGTCAGACAACTCTTATCTTACACCCATTTCAGTTCCGTTTTTAATCCCATGGTTGCCCGACGATCGGAGACCATGCCCTATTGATACATATCTGGGGACTTCTAATTGCAAGGTCATTCATTGATTGATCATAATATCTGTATAAGCAAGCTATCCATTCCTCATAGGATTTGATGAGCTCTGATTTAATTGGTTTTCATAATTATCTTTCAGAGAGAGCTCAAGAAGGTGTTGCTATGGCTTTCTTGTAATCAGTAAACGTGTCTCTTCTTGGACAATAATCATTCTCTTATCTATTTTGTAAATTATATACAGTACATACTGTACATATAAATTGTCAATTGTATTCTTGTGTAGAAAAATATGGCTTTTCAACTGCCAGTCAGAAGGCCTTGGTACAATAAACAATTATGTCCCAATGCTGTGTTTGTGTGTTTCATAGTGCTCTGCCTTTAATCACTGGAGAGAAGAATTATTCACTGCATTTAATACCAAAAAGTAGGTTGGCCCTCTTTAACTAAGACAAGTGAATGGCTTTGTATTTTATTTATAAGGCTCTGCTTCTGAAACTTCCCTTTTATCTCTGATCCGTGATTGCTTTTTTAAACATTAGGGAACTGGGTCAAAGGATTGTTTGTTTCGTTTAAAAAGTACGACACGTAACAAACGAACTTGGCAAGGCTGGTGTTAAACACTATGCCCCAAACACTATGTACAAATGAGATGAACTAAACCTTTCAGTTAGACTGTCTTGCTCTTCTGGAGGATTACACTATTGACCTCATGGACAACTAAACAATACTAAACAGACCTCTATTCTCTCTTTTGGATCCTGAAAAGTTTGGGAACTATCGCAGCCAGAGGTTTATATCAGAAGTACCTCCTCAACATGCGTGTGTTCCTAAGCGATTTTAGGCTCACACAGCACGGAGGGCACTTTTTTAGGCTACTTTTTTTTTATAGATCTGTAACTCTTGAGAGGGTAAAATGAAACCAAATGGACCAGTCTACATGATTAGAAAATGTAGAACAATTGTTATTTTGATTTTGGAAAAACATGAATTAAAATTGAATTAGTTTTGGGTCCGAGATACTGAAGTTACTATCAAATGGTGGTCCTCCGAGGCTAAAATGCAGAATAAATAGTGGTACACTATGTGATTTATTTACACGTTCCGGGACATACTGTAGCCGATTGGTAGATCTGTGTGTTTTATGTCAGTATCAATCTGGAACTTTTTTTTCACGTGTACTCGCTGTGAGCCACAATGTGTACATCAGTTTGTAATTATAGTTATCATCTATGTACTGACTGAACTAAGTATAGGAAAGTTGCTGATGGATGTGTTTCATGATTAAAACTGGCTAATGAAAGAGTGACACGGACACAATTAGACAGACGAGGAGTTATGGCATACTTAGTTCTCTGATGGTTATTAATGGCACATAACAGTAACATCTGTTTAGCTGATGGCTGCTGCTGATTGAGTGAGCGCACACACCCATGCGCACGCGCGTGCGCGCGCGCACGCACACACACACACACACACACACACACACACACACACACACACACACACACACACACACACACACACACACACACACACACACACACACACACACACACACACACACACACACACACACACACACACACACACACACACACACACACACTTCCCCAATTCCCCAAGACAAAGAAAACAATATCCATGAACACACACACACACACACACGGTAGGTAGGTTGAAAAGTGATGAAGCAGTTCTTTTAAACCTTACTTTGTGCTTTTAAATGAACAGTTTGCATTTCAGATGTCCTTCAAATGCCTCTCGTCTTTGAACAATTTCGTGAAGGCCCTGCCCTCATGGTTATTCTGTTTTCGATGCCTGCACCATGTACAATCGGTCATCGGTATCCGTTTTGGCTGCCTCCAAATCAGCAGGATTGTGCAATGAGACGCTCCACTGTTTACAGAACATTATCATCCGTCATTGTCTTGTGTGAATGCTCACATCATTATGATTACAGTTGTTGTTGTTGTTGTTATTAGTTGTCATTGGTCGTATTCCACTGGCGAACATTCTCTTGTCACAACCGTTCACAAATCTGGCTGCTGTGTTCACACATACACGTAGTAGTGTTTCTCCTTGTCGAGGCTTTCCTTCATTTTGAATCGGGCACAGTTCACATAGCCCCCCCCCCCCCCCCCCCCCCCCCCACACACACACACACACACACACAATGCTTCCTTTTTAACGCAGAGATTTTAATAATCCTTGTACAGAATTACTTCTCCTCTAATAACCATCACCAGCCCTAAGTGACTACTTCCAGTCAGTCTGACAGCAGTATAGTGCCAGGCTGCAAAAACACAAAAGCAGCAGCATGCATTATATATGCTTATGGACTCCCTAATTATAAAGAAGGCATTTGGCCAACTTAACAGCACAGACAGGCTTCAATGCTCGCACTAACAAAGCTCACTTTTATGAGTCGGTGTGCTTTCATATCCAGAAAAAAAAGACATGCATATGGAAAAGGATTTTGAGAACTGGATGGTGTTCGTGTCATTCGGTCTCTGGTGATATTTAGATATACCTGTTATGCAATGTTTGAGGAGGGATTAACCACATGAGCCCCTAGTGTCGCTCTTCTGAACAGGTCATAATTATAATAATAATAAACACAAAAATAGCAGTTCTACAACAAGCTCGCAACACGGCCCTTTGTGCAGCTTGCACATCAGTTATTTCTGGTGAACATATGTTATATTTGGCCTTACTGACTTTAGTGTTGGAGCCAAAAACAATGGAATCAGTTACCGTACATACATACATACTGTAGTGACAGTTTGTTACCAGTGAGCCATGTATACATTTTACCAAGCCTCAGAGCCAAGGGCTTTTTCATAATAATAAGGGTAATAATAATAATAACACCTAAAAAATAAAACCATGCTTTTGTTTTTTGTTATAATTATGTTATTGTTGCATATGCATTTTAAGGCAGAACTTCTACAATTGGTAAGTCTCTAGTTGAACATTATTCACTGGAGAACAAATTGATTTACAAATGGAATTCAATATTCTACTAGCCTACATATTATGCAGCTTTGCTTAGCAGACTTTGACTAATTATTCCAGTAAGTTAAGTAGCATTTTAATTACTTTGCCAAAAAAAACTGTAAACATTTGCTGACAACCGTGACTTCTAGAAATGAAGCAATTAACGGCAAAATGGTCTGTGTGTCGTGACCGAAGCGAAGTGAGTGGAGTTGCATGGATTTATACAAGAATGGACTTTAATGTCCTTCATAGTGAAATGGTTTCTTTCTTTTCTTTTTTTGTTACAAAGTAATTTATTTGGGCATTTTTATGCTTCATTTCTCAGAGAGGACATTGCTAGAGAAAGAAAGAGAGAGAGAGAGAGAGAGAGAGAGAGAGAGAGAGAGAGAGAGAGAGAGAGAGAGAGAGAGAGAGAGAGAGAGAGAGAGAGAGGCAGGAAAAACCAAGGGCAGAGACAGAGACAGAGACACGTGGGAATCTCAGACTCTAACTCAGGTCACCTCCATCCCACACTAAGCACAGGGTCTGCGCACCAACTAGCCAGAGGTTTTAAGGCATGGTGTCGCACCAGGGCCAAAAAAAGGTCTGCAGGACACCCTGCTAAAACATGCTTGGAGCAGCTTGGACAGGATTATGTCCGTGTCGGCGTGCAGTGGCAGAGGCTCAGACACATAGAGCACATCCAGCAGCCGTTTGGGAACGGTCAAGGTTCCCGGTTCAATCCCCAGCTCTCTCCCTGTGCTACAGTGGTCAAAGTGCCCTTGAGCATTTGCTCTACATGAGCGTGCAATGCATATATAAAGGCTTTGGCTATAGGCACTATATACTGTAAATATACAGTTGTACCATCTCTAGATGTGGTGCATTTACTTACAGAATGAAGTCTTCTACATGTACAGCATAGTCGTTATGTGGTGTACACTAATATAAGCACGGTTATATGGACGTCTCATTGTCTATCTCTGAATACATAATTGACTATCTGTCACAGCAATACAGTACATGCAAATCATATGTCATATGGGAGCCATTATTAACCACGACTCTCAAGCGTCACGCATACTGTAATTGTCGGTGTATATGTTCCCGACAATTACCAATAATGTGTGCATGTGCGTGTGTGCAAGACAATGCCAAAGGCATTGACTGGGCGCTCGCAGAGCAGAGAACAATCCACATCATTATAATTATATCCATTGCAGCATCTCAACCTTTGACCCTGACGGAAGAAACCGATGCAAACTGGTTGCGATAAGCAAGACAATGGTGGTGGAAAATAATTTGGTGGATGCAGGTTTTTCATGTCACCGAAAAAACAAAGAGGTATAGGCAACAGTAGAATGTTGGAGAGAATGCGGAGAGGTGAATGACGATCACACACGTTTTCTGGAAGTGTCATGATAAGATGTTGATGAAGATGATGTTTTGGGGGAAAAGTTGAAAAATTAGATGCAAAAGATACTTATAGAACAGGGGGTTTCAACAGGTGGTCCGGGGACCACCCGTGGTCCCTGAGAGGATTCCAGGTGGTCCCCAGGTTAAATGATGGAAAGTTACCAGATGTAACTCTTTGAGAGCGTAAACACGAAACCGTTTCGTGTTTCGTGTTTACACTTTCAAGAGTAAAAATATTCATCATGTGAATTAGCCCAAGTCTACACAACTAGAGAATGTAGAAGATTAATGGTCATTCTGATCTGTGTGTTTTGTTTCCCAAATCCAGCCTGGAATTGAGGACACGCCAAAGAAATCTTTAGTGTTGGGGTCTGTGGGACTAAAATGTCATCAAATGGGGGTCTGTGGCTCAAATTCTGAATAAATAGTGGGCCCTGGTATCAAAAAGGTTGAAAACCACTGTTATAGAAGCATAAGGATATGATGTAACTATGGACTGTAAAATGTTGTATTTGGCGAGTCTGGTTGAGGATGCAGGTGCAGTAAAAATTGAAAAAGTGAAAAAAACAGATGCCCAACAACAACAACCAGATGCCTGAACCGGCCAGGTTGGCTCCTTTCCAGGAGAAGAAGTAGCGTCTCCCGAGTCTCTCTCTCACGTGACTGAACTTCTCACCCTATCTCTAAGGGAGACGCCAGCCACCTGTCGAATAGAACCAGCTAATACTGGTTCCATTTGACATACACTGAAGATTTTGCGATGTGTAATGCTCAACAAACAAGTATGTGCAATATTTATAGCAATCTGTCACAAGAGTAAAGGTCCCTATAGACCAGACTGCTGCGTTTCTATGTTTATTTTTGCCAGTTTCCCTCCCAAAAGCGGCAGCGTTTTTTTTTTTTTGCAAGGACCTTTCATGGTGTGAATTCATCAGCAGGGATCATCACACATGCCTCCTCTTGACACTTTGCTCTATAAGTTCACGTTGAGTGAAATTAATAGTTTTAATGCATGTAAACGCAGTGCAGAGTTAATGCACACTAATCCTATAGTAATAATCCCAGATTTGTTCGATGTGAACACAAACACAAAGTCCGCATGCTGTCGATACAGTTCGGCACCGTGGTAATGCCAGAAACGCGCACACACAGTTGCACAAACACACATGTGCGACGGTGCGCGCACACACACACACACGCACACACACACACACACACGTTGCCGTTAAGCCCATTGAAGTTGAGCTCTTTTGATTGTAGCCAACCTTCTCTGGGCGAGAGTGAAAAACTTCAGATGCAAAGCCAAGAAAGTCACACAAACCCTAATCCCTGCACAGTTGCACAATCAACACACATACAGTACAGTGGAAAACTGCTCACAGCCAACCCTGCTTTACAGCCAACCTGCTGCAGTGATCGACTTCTTAAAAAAAAGGGTACAAAGCAGAAATTAATTCCTTTACTATCAGGGAATCCAATACATCCGCATGTACTGTAATCTACGTGTCTCGAGTATGGTTTGAGCATACGCGTTCACAGATGATCTGAGGGTGTCCGTTTAAAGCATCAAGTCGGTCGGATATTCCAGAACCAGTACCAGCAGAAAAGGCTCTGTCTGTGGGCTGTGGCCGAAATAATTGACATGGCAACCCCCGTCTATAAGCTTAATCTTAACATCATATATGGGAACAAAAGGGACAGAGACTGGTACAGCAGGAATTACATAACAGGGTGGTGCATGCATCCCTTTTGGCATTCCTTATTAGTAGGCCAGTGCCCCATTGGGCACTGTTCTAATTTAGATCAATAGACCTTGCTGTAAGAACCGCCCTCCCCCCAGTGTCCAAACATGGGTTGGACACATACATACAGCATACTGGTTAGTTTTTGGAACCTGACCTTCCAAATCACGTCCAACTCTGTCAAGAAGGAATGCAGTGGAACAATATGTGTGACATTTGTTTTTTAACAATGTTTTATCGTATAGGAAAGGTATTGGTGGAGAATGCTTGTCTAGCACATGTTATGTTGTGATTGGACCATAGCAGACAGTACTAGTAATAGCTGAGTCCATTTAAACTGTTAATTACTGTACTCAATAAGACTAACTAACATCACAGTGAGCTTCATCTATCTACAGTACATGAACAGATGCTGGTTCAGGGTGAATATTTAAATCATTATGGGGAAACAACAAATAACTGACGACAAGATGTAGTGGTGAAACCAGGAGACCTTCTGTATTCAGAACTATACAAAATGTATGAATCTTGACAAGTTTCAGTTTCAAGTTTCAGTTTTCAAGTTTCAATTTACAAATCAGTTTGCCGCGTACTACAGTGATGGGGACAGCGATGGGGAAAGCAATGACCATATACCATATGCAAATGTCAATCAGCCTCCACTTCTAGTGATCAATTTAGTCCAGGCAGGCAGACACGATCACCATGCAAAGGTTTGTGTTTGTTTTCCCTACAGCGTACGCATGCACACACGGGTGAGAGATTGTCGGCTCACTGTTAAACCAAAGAAAATGTGTGAGCACTCCAAGCTACCAAATGATTTGGAAGGACAGAGAGAGAGAGTTGATGTATGTGCGTGCGTGCTGTGATTTGTGCCAACGTGCGTGTGTGCGTGCGTGCGTGTGCGCTGTAGCGGCTAATATCTGACACTTGTGAGGAGAGGACCACCTAGCTAATTAGATTAGCCTGCTGCACTCTCACATGAGTGAACTGTCTGCTTAGCTTAATTACTAACACACACACACACACACGCACACGCACACACACACACACACACACACACACACACACCAAGAAACACCCCCCCATCCCCGGTTGAAAGCATGGAAGAAGCATAAAGTATTTCTTGGCAGAATTTTGTCTTTTATGCAGGAACTAAACTGTACTTCATGGTTTACATTTCTCCCTAATAAAGTATTGGAGATTGGATCAAGCAAAGATATTTTTCAATCAGTTGCTTTCATTATTTTCTTACAGGCTAGATTCTTTGTTTCTTTCAAGCGGTACCGGAGACACTCAGGGGTCTTCAGAGGGTTCCAAATGGACCCCAACTAAATGGATTGCCAGCTATAGCGCTGTAACTCTGAGAGAGTACACCGTGGATAGATTTGGTCCCATATCGTACAAACCCAACGAGTTAAATGAACAGTTGGGGTTAGGGGTTTAAATGAGAGTCGTGCTGCAGCTAAGGCATTCTACCTCGATCAATATGGCCCCTGCGTCCCCCGGGGGTCCGGAGGGACGCAGCTACTGTAGGGATGAATCAGATTATCACCAGGGCAGACAGATAGAGTGCTTCGATAAGAGACAGAAAGAGATCCATTTCTCGTATCGCTGACTGCGTGTGCATGCACGCATGTGTGTGTGTGTGTGTGTGTGTGTGTGTGTGGGAGCATGCACAGATTGCACACTGTACCGTGTCCATTAGTGTGTACTCTATATCAGTGGATTTCAACCAGTGGTCCAGGGACCACCAGTGGTCCTTTATAGGTTTCCAGGTGATCCTCAGGCTGCTATAATGATGGAGAGTTGTTACCCAGATGGACCTTTATAGAGCTTTAACTCTTCAGAACATACAATGTTATTACCTTAAGAGTTACATTATTGTTGAACATTTCAACAACTTACAAGAATATAGAAGAATTGCTATTTTGATCAAAGTTTGCCTGGTATTTCTCTATAACATGGATTTCCTTGTTGATGAAGATGACGTTTTTGGGAAATCATCATCTCCTACAACATGGAATCTTGGAAAATAACAGTTTTGGGTCTGAGAGACTAGCCCTCATGAAATGGTGGTCTGTGGGTCAAATGCAGAATAATGAGCATCTACGTGTCCACTATGATGTGATAGCCTCTGTCTATTTGCGTGTGTGTGTGTGTGTGTGTGTGTGTGTGCGTGTGTGTGCGTGCGTGCGTGCGTGCGTGTGCGTGTGCATGTGCGCACGCACATGTATGTGTGTCTGCATACAAATCATGCATAAATATATTCAACTGGACATTAATGTTTCATTCTGAATCGTGACATTGTTTGGGGCAACCAGTATATTATAGTAAGCTGCAGTCCTCTGGTGGTCCACTACTGCTCTATCCAATTAATGCTTGGACACGATGAGCTCACACACACACATGCGCGCACGCGCGCACGCACACACACACACACACACACACACACACACACACACACACACACACACACACACACACACACACACACACACACACACACACACACACACACACACACACACACACACACACACACACACAGGCGGATCTAATTCGCGTGGCCAGGCTCCATGCATGGACCGATCGTCTTGGCCGTCGCTGGGGTCCCTGGTGGTCCCCGCAGCAGATGGAGCTCCTATACAGTCTGTGTGTCTCTCTGCCATCAGAGAGACGCAGCGCTATAGTGTTGATTCGGTGTGACTCGTTCATGTTCATTTCACTCAGATTTGGTGGGGACGCCTTTTGGTGTCATTAGCTTATTTAGCATTAATTAGCATGTATAGCATTACTTAGCATTATTAGCATTAGTTAGCATTATTAGCATTACTTAGTATGCTTGGCATTACTTTACTTTATTGAAAAAAATATCAGACTGATATTTGATATTCTGATCAAAAATCAGAATATATTCTGATAAAATATGAGTCTGATATTTTTGAAAATGGTGAAAATGTGGCGTAAATGTTTGAATTATTTTTAAGTTCAGTTTGGGTTAAACAGCTGCTTAGATTTTCGAGTAAAAACTCACTCATGGAACGCGGCAAATAAAACGCTGCATTTATGGTTTTTTTCCAAATGAATGAGGGGGCATCACTGCAAACGAACAGTTTGCTTTTTAAAACAATCACAAAAAAAGGCCCATTTTCATTTTGCCTATATTCACGTCTCCCCATCGGTGGTGTGCAACGACCCGATGAGGATGCCAAAGTAAAGTACAGAAGGACTGGAAACAGTCCAGTGATGGAAGGGACACAACACACTCTTTTTTAGCTTATAGTGCCTGTTGGTTGGGGAGTTGGTAAACTGTTATTTTAATGGAAGTAAACGGAGCTGAATTTAGGAAACACAACGCCACAGGGGACTAGGAGGCTGATGAGCGGCCAGAGCGACCCCACGAGGTAAACAGAGCGACTGCACAGTGAACTAATAATACAAACGCTCAAGTAAGTATGCGGTTGTAAGGTAGCTTATATAGAAAGTACAGAGAGAGAGACCTTGGCCAGTGTTCAGTGAGTCCATTGTGCAGTCAGTTAATTGGTAAACCTGCAAGTTATTCAGTAAAACACACACACACACACACACACACACACACACACACACACACACACACACACACACACACACACACACACACACACACACACACACACACACACACACACACATTCAGTGAGTTTGTGATGTGAGGATATCGACAGAATTGTGACAGATGCGTGTGGCAGTGTATGTATCGGAAAAAACATCTGAAAATAAAGAGAAAGAGAGACAGAAAGACAGGAAGATTGACACAGCGAGATGACAGAATTAAAAAAAAATCTATGCAACTAAAGAATACCAGCCATAGAAAACTTTGAAAGGTGCAGGAAGTAAGTACAGCACAGTACAGTACAGAGATCCAGGAGAGACATCCCAACCCTCTCTCACAACGTCCCTCATTATCTGTCCTTCTTTCAATTTATATCTGTCAATCAGGAATCAGTCCGTCGGTCCACTGTATGTCCCTCTGTCTGTGTCTCTCTATCGGTAGTATCTGTACTCAAAGAGCCCTATTTTAAATTTATTTGCGTGCTTTTTAAAAAATATATATTTGGAAAATAGCCTACAACGACACGTTGTGAGCTTATAGATAGAACTATTCAGTACAAAATATTAAATAAAAAAAAAAGGAAAAAGACGCTTAGCGATAAGGGAGGAGGAAAACACCAGGACCCTATCTCTCAGTACAGTACATATTTTGCCACCGGGACAATTTTGCCTTTGCCAGGCCACCCTGAGGGGGCAGCTGGTTAATAATGGATTGCATTTTTATAGCGCTTTTCTATGCACAGCGTGTATACTCAAAGCGCTTACAATGGTCCATTCATTCATACATTGGGAAGTAGAGCGGCGAACAGTCAACGCCAGCGTCCCCACTTCCCACATTCATACACCAGTGGTGCCAACCACTGGAGGCAAGGTGGGGTTCAGTGTCTTGCCCAAGGACACTTCGACATGTAGACAGGAGGAGCCGGGAATCGAACCGCCGACCACTGGATCATTGGCCGACCTGCTCTACCTCCTGAGCCACAGCCGCCCTAGGTGGCTCAGGAGGTAGAGTTAACCAGATGTAACTCTTTGAGAGCGTAAAAATGAAACCAAATGGACCCTTGCGGGTCCATTTGGTTTCATTTTTACACCCTCAAGAGTTAAAATATTCAAGCATCATGTGAATTAGCCCAACTTAGTCTACACAACTAGAGAATGTAGAAGATTAATGGTCATTTTGATCTGTATGTTCCAGGCGAGCATCTAGCGCATTCTAGTGCATTCTAGTGCATTTTGGAAGTGCCACTAGTGCATTTTGGATCTTGGCAGTTGGCAACACTGCCTCCAGCAGTGCGAGCGCCCTGGCGCACAGGAGTGAACAGGAATATGGCAACTCTCCTACTTGAAGGCTCTGGTGTAGGACACCTTTTCTTTTTTGAAGGGTAGAGACACTAGTTTGCCTGGCCTGGGCCTGGCGCCCTGGCCTGCCCTGGACTTTTAAAAAAAAAAGAAAAAGAAAAAACCTGTCCAGGCCACTAGGTGGCGCAGGCCACCGGGAAAACTCCCTGTGCTCCAGATGGCCAATCCGCCCCTGGTGGGGGGTGCACTGCAGCGTAAATGAGTGAGAGGAAATTAACTTAGCTGAGTCAACTGACCATGAAGCGACTGTCGAGGCAGGGTTACTACAGGGTGAGAGTGTGTGCATAGATACGCGGCGCGCACAAACACGTCACACGGGTGCGCATGCACACACACGCGCGCACGCACACACAATGCACACATTCTAATCATTTATTTATGTCCACATAAGAGATACAATACAAGGACACAAATATTTATAAGGTGTGGGACAGAATGCAGTCAACAAATCCCGGACAAATACAGTACATATACCGGTACACACCCTTCAGGGGTACAAGTAACAGTGTCTTCTGCATATCTGGCGGCCGGCCACCGATAGTAGACTGCACAGAATTTTGTGAGCTGTTTAGCTGCATTTAGCTGCAACCAATCTATGTACATGTCCTAGGCTGTCAAAGATAAACCTATAGCCTAGCTCTATGTTATCCGTAAAAGCGGCTAGTATTTATTGACTGGTCATAAAGGCTTCGTCTTCTAAGCAATCAAAGGTGCGGTCCACTTCAAGAAAGGAAAACGAAATGATCTGCTCTCTTCATTGACAACAATAACATCTGGTGTGTTAGCAGAGAGACGTGCAAAGATTTCAGGATTTTCAGTACAGAGTTGAACTATGTAGTGTTTGACACAGGAATGTTTGTGCATTTCTCACAGACAGTGCAAAATGTTTAGATATGTCCTTTGTTATGAGATCAACTATTCTGTCATGGTGTGTGTGTGGTTGTTAATCTTAAAACATTAACAACAGCGGCGTCCTATGGTGCTTCACCATCATGCTCCTGCACGCACACACACACACACACACACACACACACACACACACACACACACACACACACACACACACACACACACACACACACACACACACACACACACACACACACACACACACACACACACACACACACACACACACAATATCACCTTTTTTACAGTGAAGTGAAATGCTCTACAAGTCTACATAAACACAGATACGGATACACAAGAACATACAAAATGTAGACCCATCAACTCTCGTGGAAAAAATGCCAGGAACGCAGCAGTGAAATGAAACGTGTTATTGGTAATGAACATTTCATTGCTTTAAATTTGTGTAATGCATCATACAGCATATACAGATGTCAATAAGTGGTCACGAGAGCGGAAAAAATCTGTGATAATAATCATCCACTAATAGCGATCAATTTGATCCCGCACAGACACCATGATCACTATAACAGGTTTCACAACTGCATTTGGTTTCGTCCCACGCACGCCGTGCACGCTCGCTCGCTCACTCGCCACGCACAGACGCACGCACGCAGACACACCGCGGTGGTAATTATATGCTGCCTGTGTGGGCTGCTGGATAGTGGTAGTATGGCAGCACGGTGCCAACAGCAGGCACGCGGGGGGCATTGGTCATCCATTATACTGTGGCCTCAGCCTAATGCTGCTAATTGCTGCGAATCGAATCACATACTGTAGAAGAGTGACTCATAGCCACAGTAATGCTGCAGTGCAAATCAAACATGGCCCTAAATTGCCATATAGTTATATGTAAATTAGAGAGCAGAAACAGGCCGCAATCCACATTTTTTGCGCATGTGCATGTGAACACACCGGAATCGTTTCATGAACGAGAGCTTTGCATTAAACCTCAGCTGTGTGGCCTCCTTTGCTCGGCCATTGACTTCATCCACCTGTAGTTCAAACTTTGCCCAGTAGGGTCAGTAGGCTATCACTCTGGAGACATGCAACTTTCACAGACTTGTGAGTCTAATTCTTTCCTGGATTAGAATTCAATGGATTTCAATACTGCACACACGTTTGCTTTGTGCACATTTTTTACCACGCAAACCAAAATCATTGTTTGACGAACTAATTGTAATTTTCACCACAGATACAGTAAACCTTGAATACAGTGATTGTGTGTGTGTGCATGTGCGCGTGTATGTGTGTGTCATTTCGGAAACCTCTGTTTACAGAAACAAAAGGAGCCAAACATTGAATCAACAACTGCAAATTTGAACCACACATTGATGAACATTTCTTGTACACACATATGAAACACATTTGTTGCCGAAATGTGATTTTCTCACGGAAAAAAGAAATAACAAATATAGGGTCAAGAAACGATCCGCAACATAATTTGATTCCAGCGAAAGCGGTGTCTGTGGGTTGCAGAAATACTGAGCCAATGAAAAGTAATAACAAGAGCTTATGACTCACAGGTACAGGTTCTTCTTTTCCCCCGTTTCCTGAAAAATAAAGTAAGTAGGTGTTTTGGACACCCGACAGCAACAATTCGCAGCCAGCCATTTTGCTGGACTTGCTATTTTGAGCCGGCCAACATTTTGTCATCGTTGGCAACACCATCGGTGCCATAATACAGTTAGCAACATGCTTATTGTCAACTCAAACTCAAACAGGTGTAAAAGAGGGATGGAATGCAACATGGCAAAACTGTGATTGTTAATTCAATTTTGTGGCAATGCACCTATAAATTAGAGTGCATTAACCCTTTAGTGTACTGAACGCGTTTTGGTGTTCTAAGCATTATGTTTTAACTATTGAAAAACAGCAGATCTACAAGCTCATAGCGCGCCACCGAGTGGCGCGCTATGAGCTTGTATCTCTGCTATTTTTGAAAAATCGTGAAAACGTGGTGCAAATCTTTGAACATTATGTTATTCAGAAACTAGAAATCTAGACAGGACACAATGCATTAATGGAGCCCCGTCTATCCACTTAGAGATCAATAATTCATCTGCTTGACAGGTGCAGAAGAACAGTTATTGTTCTTGCACTGCACCTGTCAGGCCACCTCCGGCCCTCCTCAAAACCAGCTTGCCAATAAACAAACAGACAAGCAAGCAAAAAAAAAAAAAAAAAAAAACATCACCCTGCTGGCATGAAAGACACAAAAAAGATTTGTCATTTCATGTCCTGTGGGGTAACAAGACAAGAAGAGCCTGGAGGGTGAATGATGCTGTCTGTCTGTCAAGTGACAGAGAGATGAGAGGAGGGAGACGTGGACTGTTTTTCTTTCTTTTTTGTAAAATGAACTAACCTGACTGGTTTTCACCCCGCGTCATTTCAAGGCCCATTATTTATTTTGGCGTTTGAGCCACGCAGGCCACCGTGTGATGAGATTTAGCCTGTCAGACCAAAAACTTTGGAAAAACGGATAAGGTTTTGTCCATGTGCAGTGTCATGCTGTATCTTCTACCTTTGTATAGTCTTTTTTGCTGTGAATTTTGTATTTTTTCCATTTCTGCACATGTTTGAGAGGGGACAGTACTTAGACTCGTTAGTGTGTGTTTTCCTTAATGTGCATTGATGTCTTCAGTTTGTTTTTAGGGTTTCTTCCTGGAGGCTGAACCTTTCCAGTCAAACAAGCGAATGAAAAAAACAACAACAACAACAAAAAAAAAAACAGTAATATAGTAAAATCATCATCAGCCCCTCCCTTTTTTATCATACAGCTAGAGCTGTGGGTATGGCTTCAGTTCAGGTGGATCTCCACCCATCACCACCCACCAGGCAAATGCACAGTAGTTTGTAGAACCTGATCTACCGCAGCATTCTACACACATGACCTACACTACAAGCTGACACAGTTGTTGTTGCACAACAGATTGTGTTGAGTTGTTCTATTCTTTCGCGGGTGGGAGAGGGGAGAGGGAGAGGGCTTGGGAAAGTAATAAAGTAATATGTTGCATATTAGTCTTTGATTCAAGTAATAATCAATATAATTACATTACGTTTTCTAAGTGGTCATAAGAAAAGTAAATACATTATCTTTTAAGTAATATTGCCCAACACTCTGTGACATATAGGTCACATTTAGATTAAAATATTAGACATGAAACACAGTCCACCCAGAGTTCTGTGTAGATGACAGAAGCATAACTGCTACCAGAAATTGCTTGACCTGCTAACTTGCTCTCAATAACAGCATGCACAGCCTATATAGTGTATATAATGGTAAATAGTACATTTATAAAGCACCGTTATATGCACAAGCATTTTACAATTTGCATCCATTTACCTCAACAGAGTGCATTTCTAGTTGGAAAACCCGTTCCTGGAAGAGACAGGGTTGATGGCACCATCATCCTGAACCCCTGCAGCGATGCTATGCAAGGACCGCAGTGCCAACAGTACTACTACTCATGGCGCCAGATGTGAAGCCAGGGGATGCCAAAGCCTTTCAAAGCTTTGCCCTGAATGTTGATCTCCAAGTTGGCATGTTTCTATCAACCCCGCAGGGGTCCAATATGCAGGGAATAGAGCTGAGTGACCAGCGCTGGGCAGGCAGGTTGACATGTTGGTGAAGCACAATGGCTGTTTGCCAGATGGCCCCAGACAGACAGAGGCACCGGGTTTTAGAGCCGACCAGCTGTACATGGAGTGACTGCACGTCGACTGTATACCACGAAGGGAGAGATAGCCGGCTGCATTGTTGTTTTGAGAATATTTTGATTCATTCTTTGTCTTTTGAACACACACATTTCATTCCCAATTAGTCTTCTGAAATTCTTTTTTGTTAGTCTAGTCTTAGTCGACTAAATATCAAAAACCTTAGGCGAGTTTTTAGTCTTAGTATACAAAAACAACGCTGGCCAGCTGCTGTCTACCGTGGCAGTGAGTGAGCATCCTAAAGGTGAGTTGATTCAGGTAAAGTTGTTTGCCAACAGGAGTGAATTTCAGATGCCACATCCCACATGGCATGCCATGAATCTCTGTAAGGCCAGCAGTAAAGAAAAAAAAAAATAGAAGCCCCGCTATCTATGTTATTAAGCAGGTCCAGCTGAACATAGTGGGTAGTATGAGGTCATTCAAATGACTCACTATAAAAAATGGATGTCCTCACCGCACTGTGTAACTTTGTAGAGCTCCCAGTCAAGGCTTTATTATAGATTTATAGATATCGACTCTGTGACGAAACGTTAATCTATAATAAAGCCTTGACTCTGAGCTTTACGAAGTTACAGTGTGCAGACTTGCCTGTAGTGCACTGTTTGTTTCTGCTGTCCTGAAGATGTGCCAGTTCTACTTTGTGTGTTAAACAATAGCTAAAGCATCAGCATTAGTTTTAACTATTTAAAAATATCAGAACTACAAGCTCATATGAGCTTGTAGGTATGATATTTTAAAAAAAATCTTGAAATTTGGCACAAATTTTTGAATATTCTGTCCCGGCGAACATTGTTTTTAAGCTTTAATTTGGCTTTTGTGCATTTATTAATAGTTAGTTAATAGGTTCAGAGAGAAGGGAAGAGACACGCAGCAAAGGTCACCATGACCTGAACACGCGACACGCTGCCAGCCGAGAGCCCACCTTATGTGGCATGCGTCCGGACCATCAGGCCAGGGGACGCCCACAGCGAACCTCTGGTTGCTTGTGTGGTTGTCCCTGGAACTACATATTTGGGAGCCGATGGGGTCTATCCCTTCCACTGTCGTCTCTCGATTCCATGCCGATGCTCCTCCGCTGCAGCAAAGCTAATATATCGCTGATATATTAGCTTCACGGCAGCACCATGGAAACGAGATAATAGAACACAGAGTCATTCACCAGTGGTGCCGCATGTTGGAACTCAAAAAAGGGGGTTTAATTAAAGGAGTTTTATTCAGAAAACTGTCTTGTTTGAAAAGACATTTTGTCGAATCAGTTTTCAGGTCAAAATGGGTTAAAACTGACTGCCCGTCATTTGTCCATGCGATGGCTCAACTTTAACACAAATGGCCCAAGACAGTCAGCACTGATAGAGAGGAAGGGGCTGATTTTTTAACCACTTAACCACCGCCTCAGCGAGCCGGTGCGATGGCTGGCACAGGCTCTGATCACACATACTGTTATAAACATACTCATCCTCCACTATTTGGATTCCAAAGATGAGATATCTCTCATTTTTCGTCTCAACACAAGAAAGATGTTTTTGTGTTTTCAGTGGTTGTGTGTTAGATGGCTAAGTCACCGTTTGAGAAAAAAAAAAAGAGACAATCCACTCTGACTTTGGGGGATATGGAATGAATGCAAGACAATGCAATTTCCCCAAAAGTTTGCAATAGCTGTGTGTGTGTGTGTGTGTGTGTGTGTGTGTGTGTGTGTGTGTGTGTGTGTGTGTGTGTGTGTGTGTGTGTGTGTGTGTGTGTGTGTGTGTGTGTGCGTGTGTGCTTGCGCGCGCGCGCGCACACAAGTGCATGTTGCCCTTGTATAAGTCACAGTTCTTCATTGAATTCTTGCTTAACTATTGCAACAGTTTGGTTTCACTCCCAAGAGGAGCCGTTGTTGAATAGGTCCTGCTGTCTTTGCAGCTGTCAGACATTATTTACAAGGAACGGTAACACGGATGGTTAGCATGCATCACCTGCCGCACATCTAACTCATAACCTGCATGCATCTCAAATAGGGGTGTAACGACACACATCAACAGCCATGTATCGTATCGACGATACGATACATGGACAATATTGGTTATGGCGATACGATACGATACGATTCAATGATTTGAAGTTGATAACATAACTATTTAGCAAATGCATTAAATGCATTGAAACTTGTGGATAGTGCAGGTTTTTAAAGGGGAAAATATATAATTATGGATATATCGATTTGATACAGATTCTTTCCATTGCAAATGATATGATACGTCTCTTACACGCACAGAAGCGAGAGACAGCAAAATCAAATTTGAGTAACTCAGTAAAACCTATACGTAAACCTAACTCTCAACTCATTTACTATTGGTAGCGCTTGATATCCAATCCACCGCGACGGTCTGCCTCAGTCGCAAGTTGACATCATGCCACCCCTCCTGCAGAAAGCAGGGCTGAGTTAGGGCTGCCATACCGCTGCTTCTATTACAACAACAATTACCACAGCTGCCATTGATCGGCTCCCATCTCACACAAGCCTTGAGAGGCTGCAGAGAAAACAGCCTTGATGAGAGGGAAAAAAATTGGAGCTAACAATAGCAGCCACAGGCTAGGTGCAACTAAGGCACAGTCTGGAAGGGATTATAGCACCACGACACATATTGAAAGTGTCTGCGGTGTCTGCAGCGTGTGAGAAAGTGACACGAAGACAGAAATAGAAGTGGTATGGGCGCGGCTTCATATACCACTTTCAGTTACAAAACTTTTATTAGGTAAGTAGAAGCATCAATAATAAAATCAGTTATTGTTGATTGTTGAAGTTGCAACAGACACGCATGCATAAAGCTAAAGGTCTGACTCAGAGAGTTTTCTGTTTTGAATGATGAAATGCTGTTGGTTTAGTGGTGCCACAATTGTAGTTAGTTAGTAGTAGCAGTAGTAGTGTTTCAAATCATTCATTTGAAATATCTTGGTTTGTTTTGCATGCCATCGTGTTTGGTGGGGAAGTCTGGGCATGTGCAGCGCAACGCGTTCACCCACGCGCATGCCTGCTCGTTTCCCCGGCAAAGAATTAAAGTCATCAACTTCAGAGAACAGAGAGCAGGCAGGGGTGAGAGGAGGATGAGTACAGAGGGAACTGAGAGCCGAGCAGACAGAGAAAGTTCAACGTGAAATACAAAGGAAGAGGAAGCTCTGTGTGTTCCGTGTGGGTCTTTAAAAAACAAAACAAAACTGCAAACAGGTGCTCCTAGTTGGTGAGGGTTCAACAATAGAACAACAAAGAAGATCCAAGGCATTCTGATTCAGTGAAGTATAAAAATAAAAGCGCCTTTACTGTAGTGGCATCAGCGAGGCATTCGCTGAGCTCTCCATCTGCGGGACTTGACATCTTTATAGACGACAATCATTATGCATAAAACATACACACTGACTGCACACACTGGCAAAAGGATATAGACACAAGAAGAAGAAAATGCTATACACTATTTCCATGGAGGTGCTAAATGTGTGCTGTAAAATAAACTATGCATGTTTTGTGTGTGTGTGTGTGTGTGTGTGTGTGTGTGTATGTGTGTGTGTGTGTGTGTGTGTGTGTGTGTGTGTGTGTGTGTGTGTGTGTGTGTGTGTGTGTGTGTGTGTGTGTGTGTGTGTGTACATGTGCATGTGTGTGTGTACAGTATGCGTGTGTGCATGTGCGTGTGTGATTGTCATGGGGAACTCTTGCGTACCATCTGTCCCTGGGATGGGAGTCTCCTTTACATAACTATCTGCACCGCATAATGTATGTACTGTATGGAACTGATTTATTTACTGCATATTACCGTATACACACTTCATATTGACCTACACAGCATATCTACTATGCTATAGCAGTGGTTTTCAAACAGTTCTCCAGGGACCACCAGTGGTCCATGAGAGGGTTCCAGGTGGTCCCCAGGCAGGTAAACGATGGAGAGTTGTTACTTGTTACACAGACAATGTACTGAATAATAGAATAGAATAATAATTGGTATTTTGGTCAACATTTCCCTGTTATGTTCCCTCCTAAATACAGTATGGAATTGTGGATTGCTGAAATGATGAATAAATTGTAGGCCCTGGTATCATCAAAATGGTTGAAAACCACTGCACTATAGGAATATATGGACCTAGAGACTATCTGCAGCAGGCTATACTGTCTATCTTGAAGATCGACCGATGAGAATTTTGGCCGATGTTTCCGATCACCGATTAGTGGAACATCAGAAAGGCCGATAGCCGATATCAGCCGGTACGATTATTATTTACTTTAATAGAATAAAAGTGCGGAAGCAGCAAAAGTGTTTCAGTTTCCCCTCCATCACATGCATCTTTTTTAATTCAAGTACAGGCACAGAGCTTCAGACATAAAAGAAAAAGAGAAAATACATTTTGGATAATTTGGATAAATCTATAAATACATGAGGTGATAGAGTCAGAGACACACAGCTATACACCTCCTTACCCCCACAATCTACCGGATCTTCAATGAAAGTGGTCGATGTACCATTTTTGAACATTTATAATAAATACAAATAATCGGCTGCTCTTTTTTCGATTATTTATTTTGAGCACCGATACCGATTATTAATAAAATCATGAATATCGAATTCGATAATCGGTCTATCACTAGAACTTCTATCTATCCATCAATCAATCAAACAACACACCCCTCCACACACACACACACACACACACACACACACACACACACACACACACACACACACACACACACACACACACACACACACACACACACACACACACACACACACACACACACACACACACACACACACACAGAAAGGGAGACAGAGAGAGAGACTGATATAAACAGGGGGGGGGGGGTGTATCCGCTTTATGTTTCTGTGCCCAGAGTGAAAATTAATATCTGAGAAAAAGATCGATCAGGGAGATAGTGAACATGGCACACTTATCTCTACCCTCTCCTAGTGCTAATGCCACTAGTTCAATTAATCCAATTAAAAAGCCTGTTCCACTCCATGCAGTTCCAGTTAATTCAATACAATTCAGCTGGACTGTAGCTCTGTCTGGAGTGCTCTGTCAGTAAGCAGGTACTGTAGTGTACTAGCGCACTGCACTGTACTGTACGTTGAGGCTCTTTTAATGATTATGGAGGGCAGCGGATGTGAAGCCATGAAACCTCCTCCTCCCCCATATATCGTCATATAAATAAGACATTAATTTAAGCACATATAGCTTCCTTATTGGCAGAAATAAAATCGAAATATATTTTTTACGATGAACGGAAATGGCACACAGATGAGTCAGAACAGATGAGACACACGCACTTGCAGACTCGGATAGCATCAGCAAGCCCTACTGTACAGGTATATATATATAGATTGCATGCAATGGCTTTTCTTTAAAATAAATTCACATGACGCCAGGCTTGAAGAGAATGCCACTATACTTTGTAGTTTTCCACCTGCTCTCTCCCGTCTCCTCCGCTGTGTGCTATTTCTCCTCTATCTTCCATTCTCTCCTCCAGGCCACCGCTAGCTGCCTCTCTAATTAACACAAGGAGCAAAGCGGCTAACAAGGCAAACAGCCAACAGGTCCTAGCGAAGTGGCCGCATATTAATGAGCTTGCACACCGAGACAAAGAGAGAGAGAGAGAGAGAGAGAGAGAGAGAGAGAGAGAGAGAGAGAGGGAGAGCAGGTAGTACAAAAGTAAGTCACCCACATGCACGCGCACATACAGTGCTGAGTGAATATGCGTGATGATTATGCATAACTTCATCATCCCAAGGCCACAGTAATGCAGCTAGAGACGGAGGCAATAATGCTGCATCCATAATATGCGTGGACTTGCAGGGATGATGCTCTGTACTGTACTATACTGTAGGCCTGCAGGCTATTTAACTGTACTGTAAAACAGCAGCACTCACTGCGGGAGGGTCCGTTCACGTCTTAAAACATAACATTCACACAACCCCCCCCAGTCAATTGGTAACATTGCCTCAATGAAAACAAGCTGAGTGTGTTTGCATGTATATGTGCTCGTGTGTACAGTATGTGCGTGTGTGGACGGAGTATTTGGAAAATCTGTCAGACTCAGTGAAACCCAACGATCTCTACAACACACGGCCCTTATATGGTGAATAACTGATGCAGATGGATACAGTAAAAATAAAGAGCAATAGCCATTGAAGAACATATATGATATGAAAGCCTCATTGCTCAAATTTGGTTATATGTGGGGGATAGAAAACACACATGGAAGCACCAAAAACATGACATAAATTGGAAAAACTTGAATTTTATGATATGTTATGCCCTCTTAAAAAACAATCTTGGACAACAGCCTTCACGCCTGAAACACCTCTGATAAGTATTACATTACACATAGGTCGCATATAGGCGGGCATTACAATAATGAAACTAATCACTGTGCGACATGCCACTGGCTTTCAGAGAAGACGACCCAATGTCCATTATCCATTATGCATTATCCCAAGTGCAATCTGGGCTCTGCAGCCTCTCTGGCCATGGGAGAGGAGAGGAGAGGAGAGGAGAGGAGAGGAGAGGAGAGGAGAGGAGAGGAGAGGAGAGGAGAGGAGAGGAGAGGAGAGGAGAGGAGAGGAGAGGAGAGGAGAGGAGAGGAGAGGAGAGGAGCGTGGTATCCATCATCAGCCGATGGGGATCGCAGGTCAATAGCGGTAAGGTCATCTGTTAACGTCAGCCGGCAGAGTCAGTGAGAGAAAAAGAGAGAAGGGTGTGGAGGAGAGCGATAGAGTGCAAAGGCAGAGGAGAGGTGAGAGGACAGAAAATGGAGGTCAAGTGCGTGGAGGGAGGAGAGAGATACGGATGACACAAAGAGTCCAGATGACAGAGGGAGAGAGAGAGAAATAGAATGCATGTATGTTTATGAGTTATGAGTGCACATTTGTCAGCATAGACTCTAGAGAACATCTCAGCAGGGGCGGATCTAGGCATGGGCATGGGGGGGGGCAATGCCCCCTAAAT
>CM076984.1:13139957-13179957 GCA_039105355.1 Benthosema pterotum | reverse complement strand
GGAGAGATGGAGGCGGAGAGAGAGAGGAAATGTGAGCAAATGGCGAATAAGCAGGTGCATGGACTTGCAGCGCGGCCCGCCCCGAGGCACGCCAGATCAGGACCCATTCTCCTCCCCTCCGGGCGGCCTCGATAAGCTTGCATCAACACAGCGGCTCCGCCGCCGCTCAAATGGAAGGAGTTATGAGCTTCCAATTTAATAAAAGCTAATGGGGCGAGAGGGGAGAGGAAAAACAGCCACCAACTGTATAGCCCTGCTGTAACAATCTGAGAGTTTGGCGCTATCGCTAATGGCCCTCGCAGGGCTACGGCTTAGCCAATGCTCCAATTTCCCCCCGCAGCCCTTTAAACGAGAGTCATCTGAAAGAGAGATGGAAGGGAGGAAGAGAGAGAGAGAGAGGGAGGAACGCTCAAAACAATACATGTGTAAAATTGCTTTGGGAATATTAGATGGTATCGTCAGCTTAATGGCTTTAAAAGACAGATGATGGGAGGGAGAGAGAGAGAGATAGAGAAAGAGAGAAGTGAAATGAGTAAATGAGGAGGGTGCCTGCAGGGCGGCCCGGCCAGCCAGTGCACACGGTGGACCACATGCTTCTTGCAAAGTCGTAACAAGGACCCCAGTTCGAATCCAACTCCCCCGCCGCCATGTCTCGCATTTTCCCTCGTCTGTGTCTGATCTCCCACATTTCCAATCTAATAAAGAAAACGTTTCCAAAACACCAAGGGGGAGGCAGCAGCGAGAGAGACAGTGAATACAATAAAAAAGTAAATACCGATCCATATAGAAAACAGCGTTCGCAAACACAGAACCAGATGCTTGTAAATCTCATTCCCGACGAGTTTAAAACTGCTGGGAAAAACTACTGAAAAGCCAACATAAAAATATTGGGAGCAGGGTTTTGTCGTTAGCAGCTGGGTATTGTTATTCAATTATTATTTTTTTACAGAACCACATGTTCAGACAGAGCAACGCGTACGGGAAATAGAAAAGAGGGGCACGCAAGTGTTAATGGAGGAATGGCTGCCGTTGTTCTACAAAGGCGCTTTTACTGCCGCTGTTGGTTTGGCCTCCCACCGTTCGCCTCTGTGATTTGTTCACGGCTTAAGGGTAGACGGAGGCAGGAACATTACTGACGCGACAATTCAAATGCACACACATTACGTTCGAACACATACTCCAAGTGGTCCCCCCCATGCAGCTAAATGATGGAGAGCCGGTAATCAAATGGACGCTTAGATATAGAGCTTTAACTCTTGAGAGCGTAAAATTAGACCAAAAGCATCTAGTCGTAAGGGTCTGTGCTACCACATCAATACAGGATGGAAGTGTGGACCAATGATATCCAATGATAACAGAATATTCAAAGTTTTGGGTCACATTAATGCATCCATTTTCAACCGCTTATCCATAGTCGGTCATGAGGGCAAACAGCTCCACCAGAGAACTCCAGATTGGAATGGATGACATACAGTATGCATTCATCTCTTTCCAGAGAAACATTATAGTTACTTCCTCCTGGGAGACCCTGAGGTGTCCTAAGTCTAGCGAGTCAATGTGATCCCTCCTTCTGCACCTTGGTGTGCCCCCGGGGGTCTCCTCCCAGTGACACGTGACCCGAGAGGCATCCTAACCAGATGCCCAAACCACCTATAGTAAGCATGCTGGCTCCCTCCCCTTCCAGGAAGGGACGCAGCGACTCTATTCCGAGTCTCTCTCGCGTGACTGAACTCCTCACCCTCTCTCTAAGGGAGACAGGCACCCGTCTTAGAAAACTCATTTCAGTCGCTTGTATTCGCGACCTTATTCTTTCCGGTCGTGTCCCACACTTCATGACCGCAGGTGAAAAAAAAGTACAGGAACAAAGATTGCCCGGTATAGACAGAGAGCTTTGCCTTCTGGCTCAACTCAGTGGGCCGGAGAGAGGACAAATCTCATCAAACGGTGGACTGCGGCTCAAACGCTGAATAAACAACGGACCTTTGATATGAAAAGGGTTTGAAAACTATGGCTCTGCCTCTGAAAAGGAAGCGATTAAAATCAGATAAATGATGCACTAATCTGGAAAGTTTGCACCTGCAGTTGCAGTTCGGTTGAGACACGGGAGGGAGGCCCACACACACACACACACCCTCGTTTTTCACCATTTTTCCTCCTATGATAGTAGATAGAGTCCTCCTTCCTTCCTAGAAAGGACCATTGGTAACCAAATGGACCCTTATAGATCTGTAACTCTTACGGGTCCATTTGGTTTCACTTTACACTCCCAAGAGTTAAATTATATTTAATTAATTCTGAATTACCTAATTTTCAAGAATCCACACATTTAGAAAATGTAGAAGATTTGCTATTTTTTTATTATTTGTTTTTGGGCTTTTTGCATTTGTTGACAGGACAGTAGGTAGACAGGAAAGGGGGAGAGAGATGGGGAGTGACATGCGGCAAAGGCCGCCGGGCTCGGGAATCGAACCTGGGGCACGCCGGCAGGCTGGCTAAGCAGCCGAGGTGCCCAGACAGTTGAGCTAACCGCCTGGGCCGAAGATTTGCTATTTTTGACCAACATTTTGCCAGTTATCTGTCCTAAATTGGTCAGAGAGACTAAACTGTGTTCCTCCATGGCTATAAATGCAGAATAAATAGTGGGCCCTGGTAATATGAAAATCGTTGAAAACCACTACTCTAGCCCATTCGAGTGCATTTTGGAAGTGCCACTAGTGCATTTTGGATTTTGCCAGTTGGCAACACTGCACAGTGCACACACACACACACACACACACACACACACACACACACACACACACACACACACACACACACACACACACACACACACACACACACACACACACACACACACACACACACACACACACACACACACACACACACACGCCGCTGTAATGAGCAATGTTTCTAGACAGGAAATGGCCCAGGGAAGAAGAAATGTGATTGGTCATTGGGCCAGCTGCAATAACAAGAGGGGCTTACTAATCCTCCTCATTTCTAATTGTGGATTTTCCTCCTTGGCAGCAGGCTTTACGTGCGTGCACGCACGCACGCACGCACATACTGACTGTACAACCTTCCCATTCCCAATATCTTCCCACCGGCTCACTTCCTCTGCTGTCGTCCTCCTGCTCGCGGCCTAGCTGTCATCAGGCCTTTCAAGCATGTCTTCTCTGCTCTGCAACACCGAGCACATGAGAAATGTGTGTGTGTGTGTGTGTGTGTGTGTGTGTGTGTGTGTGTGTGTGTGTGTGTGTGTGTGTGTGTCTACGTACTTATGTACGTGCGTGCGTGTGTTAATATTAACCATACGATCTACGCTTCCTGAGCACTAAAGTCATTATCATCAGTCAACTGGGAGATACTGAACACACACACACACACACACACACACACACACACACACACACACACACACACACACACACACACACACACACACACACACACACACACACACACACACACACACACACACACACACACACACACACACAGTCTTTCTGTCAAACACAGCTTATAGCCATCAGTAGAAAAGCATTAAGCCCTCACAGTCTGTTGATGTGTTGGTCCGCTGAATGCATCTGTCATCCATTCCAACCAATCACATCAAACACATTACGGAGGGAGGGCAAGTGTCGGAAAAGAAAAATCTTTGGCCCCGTCCGGTTTCCCTTCATAAAGCACCACCACATCTGAAAATCTCTCCCCCTCCTCCTCCTCCTCCTCCTCCTGATCTCTGGGTCTCACCGCCTAGAGTTTAAGCAGCGGAGGGAATCCGTCGCGGAAGTTCTGGAGCGGAAAAAGAGATGGGAAGAGTTCTCACAGACTGAGGCTGTTTAATGTAGGGAAATGCAATACATCCCCTGCTGCTGGATCGGTACAATGAACTCATGGGGATGAATGACCAAACAAATGGCGTAAAGCCTTAACCCTGCTACTATTTTTGATTACCCTTCATCCTGACATTCTTCAGCCTGCTGTTCACTGTTAATAATAATAATAACAATGGATTGTATTTTTATGGATTGCATTTCTAGGGGGTGGGGCACTGTGGCTCAGGAGGTAAGACACGTTGTGCAATGAACTGAGTCGGCAGTTCAAGTCCCGACTGAATCCTTGCATGGTTTCTTCTGCAATAAATGTGTGAGGGATTGCTGAATGAAATGCACCATGTAAAGCCCCTGCTATATACTGTGAATACACCATTTCACTAGTGCTTGTAACTCAAAGCGCTTTACACTTCATTCGTACTCTGGGAGGCGAATAAACTGCGTCCCCACTTTCACACAACAATGGAGGCAAGATGGGGTTCAGTATACTATCTTGACCAAGGACACTTCAACAAGAGGAGCCGGGATTCGAACCGCCAACGCCACGGTTCATTGAAGGCCCGGCTCTAACGCCTCAGCCACAGCAGGTATATACTGTATAATGTTTACTGTTATTACTGCTACAATGTCTGAGGAATCAGAACAAAATAGTAGACACACAAAAATACTTGCACTGTGTATTAATAATGAGCTGTCAGAGTGAGCAAGTTACCGTAATTCCATGCATTTATTCACGGCAGAGAGTGTTCAAAACGATAAGCTGCAAACAACAAGACCATATTTCAAAACGCCACGCACTCACTCTCACTGGGAGTTGAACGTGCTTTCAATCCTAACGCTTTACCGGCACACAGTAAAAAACGATCCTCTGTTTGAATTTATCCACTTAACGTAACTCTGGGTGTACAAAATGGAACCAAATGGACCCTTTTCACAGGGTTCCTTTTGAACACTCTCTGTGTTTAAATTAACTCCCGGGGGTGTTTTACAGTCTATATATGAGCTCTCTCTCTCTCTCTCTCTCTCTCTCTCTCTCAGTCTCTCTCTCTTCCGCCTGGCAGAACTGTCGCTACACTCCAGCAAAAAGACGATCTCTCTCCCTCAGGATGGATCCCACTGCCTCAGCCCCATTACCAGTCAGCTCTCAAGGGGATGAACACACACACACACACACACACACACACACACACACACACACACACACACACACACACACACACACACACACACACACACACACACACACTGTGTGTCACGCACACACATGCCCACACACACTTATGCATGAGCACACCCTCTAACAAAAACACAATTATTGACAGACGGCTCAAGTACACACACATGCATCCAACCCACTCTCACATTATTGATTTTGAAAAAGCAGCTCAAATATTGGTTATAGAGTATACGCACTGCCTGCACCACACACACAGACTATATAACACACACGTACGCAGCCACGCACGCACACGCAGTACCCGAGCGGAGTGGTAGAGCATTTTTTGAAGATCAGCGGGAAATACTACACAGTATTACTATGAATCTGGCTCTGATGTAATACCTAATGAAGCACTTTCAAGTCAACCGGCCATCCATAGTTCGGGTTTAAAAAGCTCACGGCCATCTTAAAACAGTTCGGGGCAGCTGTAAAAAAGGTTCTGACTGTTGAAAAAGAGTCGCTATGGGGTTAACAACAGTTGCAAAGGTTTTAGGAAATGGTGATGGTCGATTTCCTACTACTATAGGGGGACAATGACAATGATAAAATCTTTTAAAAAAAAGACACGCATTTTCCTTAGCACAACATGCCAGATTGTGGCAGCGGTTCATGGGAGTTAGTGTAAAACTGTACTTGAGCAAGACACTGAACCCCTAAATGCTCCTAATGTGCTAGTAGGTACCTTGCATGGTTTCCTCTGCCGTCAGTGTATGAATGTGTGTGTGATGGGGTGAATGTGACGCACAAGCTCTGTAAAGCGTCTTGGATAAAGGCGCTTAATGCACCATTTACCATTTATCGCAATACAGTAGGCCTGCTGGTGTGCTATTCGGCTGTTTGAGTTATTCATTGTCTGATGACATATATACAGTGTATATAGACGTGTGTTCTGTACAGGCCTTAAGTGTTCAAGAAGCACAGGGATCAGACCAGCGACATCATGACAACAGATACAGAACGACAGCGCCTGCAGGATGATTTAATAGATGGTGAGGCAGGAGAGGAGAGGAGAGGAGAGGAGAGGAGAGGAGAGGAGAGGAGAGGAGAGGAGAGGAGAGGAGAGGAGAGGAGAGGAGAGGAGAGGAGAGGAGAGGAGAGGAGAGGAGAGAGGGACGCGTTCCTATGGAGATGTCTGTCGTCTTGTTAACGCCGGCGTCTGTCTCCGTGCTGTCGCTTTTTTTTGTTTCTCTTTATATTGCGTTTTAACAAGGAATCCAGTCGCCAGCCAGCCAGCCATCTTGGTTTCCAAGGCAACCCCTATGTGTGTGTGTGTGTGTGTGTGTGTGTGTGTGTGTGTGTGTGTGTGTGTGTGTGTGTGTGTGTGTGTGTGTGTGTGTGTGTGTGTGTGTGTGTGTGTGAGACAAGAGGTGAAACATGCAGGCAAATGTTCTTGGTCAGAAACACACACGCACACACACACCACACAAACACTGCAAGTATACCTCCTGAAAACACACACACACACACACACACACACACACACACACACACACACACACACACACACACACACACACACACACACACACACACACACAGATAGCGGCATGGCGAGATGTCCTCTAGGCTGTGCCCCCCCCCGCCCTATCTCTCTTTGGCCCTGCAGTCTATGATAACAAAGCAGACACACACACACACACACACACACACACACACACACACACACACACACACACACACACACACACACACACACACACACACACACACACACACACACACACACACACACACACACACACACACACACACACACGTACACGGTACCTACGTCACGGTAAATTCATAACCTAACCTTAGATATTTTGTTCATGTGCTCAGGCTGATGTAATGCTCTTGGAATATTAATGCACTCACACATACACAGTGACCCAGACCCCCCCCCCGACACACACACACAGAAGCCACAGGGGTCCATCTTCATTCACACTTGCATTCCAATGGAGGCTACGTTATACTGACAAACGGACACACACACACACACACACACACACACACACACACACACCACACACACACACACACACACACACACACACACACACACACACACACACACACACACACACACACACACACACACACACACACACACACACACACACACACGCACACTCTCTCTCTCACTCACACTCACTCCACACTCTCACTCTCTCTCTCTCTCTCTCTCTCTCTCTCTCTCCGGGAATATCTGCTCTGACTGTCCTTTTTGCACATATCTTGAGAAGCGTTAATCCAACTTCACATTTGACAGGTGTATTGCTGAGAAACCGAAGGCAGTGCCGGCATACAGTGTCGAGTGTGAAGTCAATCAGATCAGCCGGTTTCAGGCCTGCTTCCCAATGCAGCTCGCGTCGTCTCTTGGGAAGCCACTCGTCCGTCCGGTCCACTTCACCGCTTGGCAGGTGCATTGCTGAAGACCCGAGGAAGTGCGGGTGTCGAGTGTGAAGTCGATCGGATAAGTGGTTCTCTCCTGAGCCAGCCTTGCACCCGATGGTGCAAACTTGCTCCGGATGCACCCCTTTATGGCCCAAAGAGGCATTGCACTACAACAGTGGTACTCAAACAGTGATAAATGATGGAGATTTGATAACAAAATGGACTGTTATTAGATCTTTAACTCGTGAAAATTACTCAATAGACCAGTATGGGTTACGTTATTGTTAAAAGTTAATTAGAGGATGTGGAATAATTGTAGAAGCTCTATTGTGAGTCTCTGACTTGGGGTAGAGCCGATTACATCGACTTTATGCTGCTTTGCCTGGAAATTTGCCAGCTTACAGTAAGTGTTTCAGGCATCTGGAATGCCTCTCGAGCGTCTCCCTAGGGAGGTCCTTAATAGATATGTCCCACTGGGAGGAAACCGCGGGGCAGGCCAAGGACTAGATGGAGTCAGATCTTGGGATCCCCCAGGAGGAAGTCATTAATATTGTTTGAAGTGTGAAATCTGGAACGATCTGGTGGAGCCGTTGCCCCCATGACCCGACGACGGATACTGTAAGCGTAATTGAAGATGGATGGATGGAATCATTGTAATTCTGATCAACGCCTGTTATCTCTCCTCAGTACAGCACGGAATTGTGGACAAAATCTTATTCACCGACAACAAAATTGGACCCAAAGTTATGGGTACGAGAGGCAATAGATCTCATCAAAGTTGGTCCGTGGCTCAAATGCTGAATAAATAATGGTCCTTGAATTGGAAACGGGTTGAAAACAACAGCACTCCGAAGACACAAACTCACACACTCACAAACACACTGTATCATGCTGATGTCTAAATACAAAAAAAGATCATCATTAGAGATTCTAATCATCAGCTGAACTGCCACGATTACAGATTGATACATTATTAATCATTATTTACCAACAGCGGTGGAGCGACATCGCTTCGAGTTCAAAGACAACGGTATTTGCAAAAGATTATGAATAATATTCAGCAAGAAAACACGAGAAATGGAAATTGCGAATCAGAACAATCACGCGGATCACGGCTGGCACTGTACGGCAGGCGTTGTGCATATCAAAAGCAATAAGGAGAATTCATATAGGCCCCGGCAAGCTTGATGGGATTATCATCAGCTGTCAGTCAAACAGACATAATCCAACAGCAAGGCTTTGAACATACGGGGAAGAGCTTCCTATTGGGGAAGATTGACAGCGATATCCTGACCACCCTGGGGAGTGGGCCGGGCGGAGAGGGTTCACAAGTTTAATTCTCCTCATGGGTGCTTCATTGGGCCGGACAGGAAATGAATCAGTTATAGGAGCATTAATTAATGAGTTGATCAAACACGTCACTCATCATATTGCAGCCAGTCGGAGGCCAGCCAGGCTACAGTGCCATTTCACTGTCCCCTGAGCTTCCAATCGTTTTTAAAGCCAACATGTACAGAAGGCCTGGGATGATGAGAACACGGGCATTTGAGCAGCCCGGGGACCGGCCAACACGCCACCAGCTGCACAAACAAGTGTTTTGCATGCAAGTTGAGTTTAGTTTAGTGCTGATCATCTTTCAGTTTCAGGTTTCGGGACATTAAAACGACGAAAAAAGAAGCTATCACATGAAGATGATCAAAGGGAATAGGCAGAAACTAAAAGCTTATAAATACCGATGCCTCCCACAACAATGCACCTGATCTCACCACTGCAGTAACAGACTCACAGAACACCAGAAATCAATCCCTCTCCAGAACCACCCGTCTGTCAGTTCACTTCACTTTCAATTCAAAGGGCTTTATGAGAAAACATACGTTTACATTGCCATGGCAAAAAAGCACAATACAACAGTACAACAAAAAACAAAATTATGAACATTTGGAAAGTCGGAAACGTTCTATATATCAATGTCAATTGATGTAAGGGTAGCAGATATGGGAGCTTTTTGTCTTTAGTCATGTTCTTGAAATCTGTGTAATTTGTGGGAATCGCCAGGCTATCACAGTGCTCAGAAACTCTGACATGGTGTATTATTCTCTTCTCAGTTTAGGGCCATATAGCATTCTTGTTTACTCTGTGTCACATTAGAAACAACTAGGATCCACATGAGCTAACTGCACAACATTACAGGGATTTGGGGTAGTTGGAAAACCATCCGTTAACAACATTTGCACACACAGTGTTCACACACTCTACTCTACAGTGTAGATTCTACACTATTATTATACATAGTATAATCTAAATGCATGGTCACACAATGCACAGTTGACAGACTCTAGCACATGGTCACACAATAATGTGCAGACATGGCACAAATGCATGGTCACACAATGGACAGCAGTGAGTGCACACATGGTACAAACTATAAAGACGGCATACAGTACAGTCACATTACGCTACATCTAGCTGGAACTTATTGCAGAGACAGGCCCATTCATCATAAGCACAGAGGGAGACAGGGAGCGCTGTGGGCTGGTTAAGAGACCCAGCTCATTAATGGAGAGAGATGAGATGTGAGAGAGTCAGACAACAAGAAACGGGAGAGAGCGGTGGCAATACAGGTAGAAGACAGAAAGAAATAAATGAGCAAGAAATGGAGGTGAAGAAAGTCAGCGATATATATCACACGGTGAATCCCGACATAACTTCTCTCTACTCACTAATTAGAAGTGTTTTCATGGCCTTTTTATATGAGAATAATCAATAAAGTTCTCTAATAGGTGTCTGGTACACCTGACAGTAAAATGCATCCAGGGCTATGTCTGTTGGAATGCACAGAGCTAACACAACTACAATCCATACACGCGCAATGAAATTGGTCTAGATCCTTAACTATTTCTATTGTTCTCTCTTCACTTTTCCACTTTACATTTTCACCAGTCACCCACATTCTATCCATGCAAGGATAGTGAAGTCACCATCCTGCTGACACTGAGGACAGCAATTAGAGGTTCAGTGTCATGCTCAATGACACTTCAACACAAAGCCAAGAGGATCCGGGAATCGGATCAGGGACATGCCATTAAAGCCATAGCATTTTCCTCCATGTGCGTTACGTCAGGGCTATATTCAACTGGCGGCCCACAGCAGTGGGCCAAACCCACCGCAGCCTATGGCCCAGCCCCCTGGGTATCTGACAATGCAGCCCCCTGAACAATTTAGTTCAGTGGTTTCAAACCCTTTCCATGTCAAGGCCCATTACTTATTCTGCCACAAACCACCGTTTGATGAGATTTTGCCTCTCAGACCCAAAACTTTTAATAGTCAGATAAGATCTTTTCCACAGTTCTATGCTGCATTTATGTTGGTACCATTAGGAAAGATAAGAGGCAAACCTTGAGCAAAATGACGATTCTAATTATACAGTCTTGTAAATTATGTGATGTAGATAAGAAATATTTCGGATGCAGCGATATGGAAATTCTTGGCCGATACCAATACCAATGTTTAAAATAACAAGTTAACCGATTGCCAATATCACTACAGAAATATACAGTATTTATTATAGTTTTTGTTGTTTTTATTTCCTCCTTCAGTGCCAGGGAAACTATACATATTCAATATAAGAAACCAACATACGAACAATGCCAATGTGTATGCAAAATGTATGCTTATCAACAAAAGATAAACATCGGTTAATGTCAGTTTTATTTGTGGATACCAGTATCAGCCAAACTGGTATGTGGACCGATATATCCGTGCCTCACTAATGAATATTTTAAAACATATAAATGTAAAGCCCTTACAGGTCCATTTGGTTTCATTTTACGTCCTCAAGAATTAAAGATCTATGATGATCCATTTTGCTTATAAATTCTCCAACTCTCCATAATTCGGCTGGGGACCACCTGGAACCCTCTCAAGGACGGACGACTGGTGATCCAAGGCCCACTGATTTAATTAGCGGGAATAGCCCTGCGCTACATCCTGGGGCTAAAGGAAGCGTGGCGGGTGACTTCATGTGTATCGGAGGACACACATGAACGTTCTGGTCTACACCTCCCTCCCACATGGCAGCACTGAAGAGGTCAGCAGTGACAAGGACTGGCCTCGTGTTAGTAGCGCTGATACTAATATTCTGCCTGGGGCAACACGCGTGGCAAAGGCAGATGAAGGCTAGACAAGGACTACATGTGTGCGGGGGGACATTGGGCCTTGCCTTGGCATAATGACTAAATTAGGGGAAATTGGGAAACATTATTCAAACCAACTTTCCGTTGGAAACAAACCAGACATGTCAACGTGACCTTTCTGAAGGCGACGGGCATTATCTGTAAACGGTCCAGCAGCTGTCTGGTATAGCAGTGGTTTTCAACCTTTTTGATACCAGGGCACACTATTTATTCAGCATTTGAGCGCGGAACCACCATTTGCTGATCTTTTAGCCCCACAGACACAAAACTAAAGATGTCCAGACTGGAGACATCAAAATGGCCATTACTCTTCTACATCCTCTAATTGTGTACACTTCTTAATCAAGTGGGTTAATTCAGATGACTAATATTTTAACTCTTGATGTGTAAACATCAAACCCAAAAAAAGTGTAAACATGAAACATGCCCATGGATTAAAGTAAAAAAAAATCTTGAGACTGAAAATGATCTTTGCAATTAAGCACTGAGCTGATTAAATGACCCCTGTGAAATCCTCAGTACTGAAATCAGTACCCAGTACTGAGAACTTTAATCCTGAAACATGCCCATGGCCCCCATCCTTTAGTAAAGACCACATAAAAGCATGTAATGAAGAATTCACACAAATGTTTATAAACCAGCTAGCAAGAATGGTCTATAGAGCTGCAGCAGTGGTCGCAGCTACAAAAAAAGGGAACAGTTAAGTGGACTGACATGGACTCTATGACTGAAGCCATTGAGCTGGTTTGGTATAATCATAAAAAAACAAAAGGGCCATGGACCGTTTCTGCTGAACCGTTCTGTTAAAAGCAGTCTTTGTTCCAACACGGTGCCATTTTCTCTGGGAAACAAATTATACGACCCAGCTCCAGGAACTATAGTCTCGATAGCATCTCCACCGCAAGCAAACGGCACTTTCTTCTGGAAAAAGACACGGGCAGGAAAGAGAGAGTGGTGGAAAGAACATGCACACACATGCACGCACGCGCACGCACACACGCACGCACACACACACACACACACACACTCACACTTACATTCAATTTAAGCAATTTATTTAAATATGCAAAAGTAAGTTTAGAAGGTTCCTGCCAACTGCACACAGACTTGTACTATGCAGTAATGATGCAGATCGACTACCAGAATCCCTCACCACCATGCATCTGTTTTGCATCAGTTAGTAACATGTAGTGTAAGTTGCAGTGGTTAAAAGTAATTAAGTACATTTACTTAAAGGAATATTCCGTGAGTTCACCCTATTCACTAATCCCCAGTCAGGCCCTGGGGTATAAGACAAAACCTGAGTTTTGTTTTAAAAAACGAAACCTGAATTTTGTTTTGGGTGGCTGGCGGGTGGTGAAAGCCTTCAGCCAATCAGCTCCATTGAATCATGATGGTGCGTGTGCATGTCCGAGGGGGTTACAAATCACCGGATGCTCTTTCAGTACATTTGAGGTATTTGTACCTCTACTGCTTCTCGACTCCACTAGATCGCAGAACTAAATATTATACTTTTACTCCACTACATTTACTTGAAAACTTCAGTTTAGTAGTTACTTTTTACTTTTTCATTATTAGGTCCAATTCCAAAACCAATTAAGCCCCCCCCCCCTTGTAGATTGGTTATTTTAAAATCATGTTTATACAGTATATTCCATTATTTGAAGGTACTCTCTTTTCCTCATATACGTTTTGAAATGTGGACTTTTTATTTATACATTGCAGTATTGATACTTATAATAATGCAGGTACTTTTCACCACCACCTCTGATAGGTTGTCATCTATCCTGGCATTAGTAAAAATAATGGTTGACTGAAGTAATGCAGGCTCAGCAGGACGATATAATTAACCCTAATAAGACAACATTAATTTGATTCCGACCAATTTGAGTGGGCTCTAATTGATCGTTACGCATAATTAAAGCGAAAAAGAAAAACAGACGTCCCCTCTGCTTGGACGCGGTGTTTCTGACCCAGTTTGACTGAGCCTGTCAAAAGATATGGTGTCTTATTAATTAACCAATTAATTTATTATCCCGTGAGGAAAGTCAACAACGGAAATTGCATCTCCATGTTTTGTGCGTGTAGTATTTGTTGTGCATGCATGCATGCAGGCGGTGTGTTAGGATGCCATAAGACAGCCGGTACAAGTGTCATGCACATCACAGTATACTGGAGGTATCAGGGGACCTTCTTCACAAAGGCTCTCGTGGGAGTTGGGTGTGTAACTGTTGGGTGTGTAACTGCACACAGTGTGTGAGTGTGGAGAAAGATAAAGATGGAATGCTGTGATTTCTTTCCACCCTAAGACACAATCTACCAGGGCCTGATCTAGGCAATGGGCATGGAAGAATAAGCATATGCATGCGTGCCTGTTGCAACTTCAACAACAACTGAGGTTATTAATATTATTTTTATAATAATAGTGGCCCCTACGGTCAGGGTCCACTGTGACCATGCCTGGGACGGTGAAGTGCTGGCACCTCATAAAAATATGAAAAACCGGAAAAGTGATAGGTGACATATTACCTTTTTGAGTAACTTTTCAATCACTATGTTGAACATAAAGGCGGTGCGGAGGTGAGGGGAAGTCAGAGAAGCGTGCCGAGGCAGAACAGAAAGGTTGGAGTGGAGCAGTGAGGTTGAGAAGTACTGGGACTGGCAGTGTGAAGTTGTGGAACACAGAGAGAGAGACAGACTTCCGGAAGGTACTGTAGATAGAGAAGGAAAGGCAGGGAGCCTCCTATCAGCCCGATCTGAAAACCAACTCAAATGGAGCGGAGAGACAGGAAGAGAGAGATGGAGATAAAGAGAGGAGTTGAGGGTGGGAGAGAATGGCAGAACAGGGATAATAGTCTGTGGGGGTGAGAGAGAGAGAAGTTTAGCCGAGGGCCTGCATGGTACAGATGTGGTAGGATAGAAGAAAAACGTGGTAGCTTTCTGGTAAGACTTCTGTCTCTCTGCCTGCAGAACTGCCTTTCAAAGTGCTTGTGATCAACAGAGAGCAGTCGACACGACACTGGGCACTGGTTTTTGATCTTAATTTTCCCCGTCAGGCCTGTTAAGAACTGTAGTAGGGCAGTCCCGTCCAAACCATCTGACATCGTCAGGGATGTCAATCCCTGATGATGTCACCTGATCTACACCACCTGGGGATAGATCAGCGGGTCATTGTGACCTTTGCTTACAATGACCCATGCCTGTATGAAACTCACCACATGGGGAAATGTGAGAATCATTGTCCTGTCACAGGACAATCTCCAGCTGCACTAGTACTGTGCTGTTCATCTCCTTGATCATCATTTTACCCCATGTCATCTTCCAGTAGGGGCCCCGCTGGTCTCAAGCTAATAAGGGAGCCAGCCTGGTTAATTAAAACAGTTAACACGTTCTACTTTCCTAATTTCCCTCTCCAGCAGTTGGGAATTGAGACTGCATGGGTCTCTGTGTGCATGTTTTGCGATTGTTGTAGTCTCTCTGCGTCAACATGACACTGTTAGTTTGACAGTGGAGGGAGCCAGGCAAGCACTAGCTATCCAACAATGATTGTAGTTGGTTGAATTCTTCGAGTGGATGTATGTAAATGTGGACCCATCTTTATTCCAGGTGTCTAACCACTTGTCAGCCATACATTTAAGTCACTGCACAAAGTAAAGATCATCACCCCCTGCCATGTCTGTAGCTTCCCTTCTTCGTTTCACAACCCGCTCCCATCTCTTGTTCCACCAAAGCAATCATCCCCCTAAACCCCCCAGCTCTTCTCCTCCATTTCTTTCTAAACCAGCCATTCCCTCAGTTACCTCATCGATTACACCCTCTGTCTCTAATCACTCGACACTCCCTCCTTCGCCTAACTCAATCACTTGTTTCACTCTGGCCCCCAAAGTACCGCACCCCTGCACTCCCACCCCGCCCCTACGCCTCCCCTTCGCGTAGACAAATGAGATTAAATTTAATTTCCTTTATGGTTCTCGGCCAATCTGTACTTATGGGAGAAAGGCTCTATCAAATAGCCAAGCCAGAAAGTGGCAGTGAAGGGTGCACAGGCAGGGGTCCATAAAGTCAAGACAGTTAGCTGTCCGATTATTATGGCATCAATTAGATGGGGGCGTGGAGGACACGCCGGCTTAGTTTACAGAGAGGCTCTTCTCTCTGGGCAGTAATGCAGTAATCACTCGCTCATGGGTTGTTGTTGTGGTCTGTGAAAGAAAAGCAGGGGTGGGGGAGGGGGATCTAAGCGGTCGGCAGGTATATGGCTCGTTTCTGAGGGCCGCAGCAGTTTAGAATTGTTTGGATGGAATGGAAATGACCTGCCAAGGCGCCGCGGTGGCTGTAGCCGCCGCCGTCGTTGTGCAGACGACCGCACCATAATTGCAACATCATCGGTTCGGATCGGCACCAAATCGTTCCCTCTAATGCTGCTCTCCTAAGATGAAATGTGAAGTGCCGTAAAGCGATCATTTTAGGGCAGCCACAACGCGCTGTAGTGTAGAGCACTTGCGCTCATGAGGCTGGCGAGGGGGGGGCCGGGGCCCCGGGGGGGTGCGGACGCTGTTGCGTGAACGCAAGCATGCGGATGCATGCACAGTACTAGTGCAGTGGAATGACAGGGTCAGGGAATGAATGAGTGTTTTTTGTGTGTGTGCGCAATAAACCAGCCAGCAGTGTGTACTACGTGCATGACAGTGTGACATCGTTCATGTTGCGTGAAAAGCGGGGTTAGGTTCCTTCCGTCACGGTTTTGCATTCTTCTTGTATCTCTCTCCCTCTCCTTTCTCACCTCTTATTCTCTACCTCTCTCTCTCTCGCTGCACTGCAGACCTCTCAGATGGGTCTATTAAGCTGTCATCTTGTTGAGGAAGAGCAGGTTGTGGTTAGCACTCTGTCCCTCTTACCCTGCTCTCCCTTTCTCTCCCTCGCTCTTACCACTCACTTGCCCCTTTCTCTCAGCTACATTAAAGAACTAAGCAAGGCACTTCACACTCACAAAGTTAGGACGGAGAGAGAAAGAAATTAAGGGCACGCACACAAATGTGTGTGTGTGTGTGTGTGTGTGTGTGTGTGTGTGTGTGTCACACACACACACACACACACACACACACGCAGTCACACACAGTCACACACACACACACACACACACACACACACACACACACACACACACACACACACACACACACACACACACACACACAGAGTTCATTAACCGCTGCAGAGCTTACAGGGGATCGTGAGAGAAAGGGAAGTAGATTAGCGTCGAGCATAGAGTTCTTCTATTGATTAGATTATGCTACTGATGGCAAAAAGACCGCACTTCCTGTTAGACACCATCCTAATAGCCTCCAACACCACCCAAAACTAAATTAGCAAAAAGGAAAGGTGTAGTATAACTGGACATCCAATAGCCAGTATATTATAATCTACCCTGACAATATATAGTTCTGTAGCCATGCTTGGTTCAGGTGCCACACAGATTTCAGATTTGCACACTCAATGTGAGTTTGAAACTATTGTATTACCAATGACGAAAACCCCTCGTGGGAGAAATACTGTGCAAACACAGCAGCAAGATTTTTGAACTGTTTTTGAACTATTGTGTGAAATGCAATACAAGGACTATGGACACTAAGGACTATGGTCTGTACTATCTAGACCATGGCCATGTAATCAGAGCTGCTACATCTTAAATGTGATTTTGTTTTTCTGCATAATCTTGAGGAAAAATGTCACCATTTGTTCCGAAGAGGCAAAAAATTTGTTTAAGAAATTAGAAAAGAAAATGTATATAATTTGGCCATTTTCAAATGTTTTGATTGTATTTGTGACACTTCCTCTGGCCATGTAAACGTTTGTTTTCTCGTTCCAATAAAGCTCCTTTGAACTGCATTAAATTGGTGTTTACTTTGAGCCTTTCATCGTGCTCAAACCTCAGGTTGCTGTCTATTTTAATGTATTTATTTGTTTTTACCTTATAAGGACCTTTTTTGAGACGCAGGCTTACTGGTAGAGGCTCCATTTGTGTTACTGTACATTTCAGCACCGTCGTCAAGTTAAGAATAACAATGTCTCCACCTGTGTGGTTAAATGGAGCACCGATACTCTATGTCTTAAAAAGAGTGGAGGTTTGTGCCAGGATGCAGATGCTGGTTCAACTCCCACAACGACAGCTGGGGGAAAATGTGGTCGTTGTTGAGACAAGAACGCGAGCCCAGAGAAGTGCTGAAGCACACAGTACACCGCAGCATTTCCTTGGATACACACAGAAGGCAAATGACAAAGTACAGGTGTTGTTTCTGCATAGAATGGCCTGTGTATCAAACGATGCAGGTAGGAAGCGTCTGCCAAAACCTCCTGCCAAGTCTATAATAGAAGTTCTTCTCCCCAAGTGTAGTCTGGGGCCAGCCCCTGCCTTACAGACTGCTGCTGGAGGCTTTTAGGGCCCATTCCTGGCAGAGCACACTGCAGCGACGGGTTGTAAAAGTAACAACATAATTTCATTTTCTTATTGCCGCTGCCTTTGATAGTGAGTGCGTATGTTCCCCGGAGTTAAGCAAAAGCATTATTATGGTCATATTGATTTACTCCGCTTTTGTTTAAGTCTGTTTCACAGGCCTCAAGGTCATCCACAGATTTGGCGTCATGGTGGGCTAATCGTGCCCTTAAATCGCTTTCTTGACCTATTAATGTTTTCCCAAATTACTCGATCCCTTAGTTCAGGGGCGGATTGGCACATATTTTCCCACCGGGACAATTTTGCCTTTGCCAGGCCACCCTGGGGGCGGGGGCAGCTGGTTAACCAGGTGTAACTCTTTGAGAGCGTAAAAATGAAACCAAATGGACCCTTGCGGGTCCATTTGGTTTCATTTTTACACCCTCAAGAGTTAAAATATTCATCATGTGAATTAGCCCAACGAAGATTAATGGTCATTTTGATCTGTATGTTCCAGGCGAGCATCTAGCACATTCTAGTGCATTTTGGAAGTGCCAATAGTGCATTTCGGATCTTGTCCAGGCCACTAGGTGGCGCAGGCCAGCGGGAAAACTCACTGTACTCCAGATGGCCAATCCGCCCCTGATGCCCACTACGGAGCGCCCGCCAGTCGCCCAACAACAGTAGTGGCATTGTGTTACACAACCGATGCAAACAAGAGCCGACATAATATGCATTTCCATCATTTGAATAGACAACGTAAGCTTCAACAACACCTTTCAGAGATATTGTTTTACATATTGGCAAAGGTGTGTACAAACAAAGCTCAGGCACGCACCTGCATCGCTGGCAAAGCTCAGACGGTAGAAATAGGAGAAGAGGTTGGTGAGTGCAGGGATGTGGGGGAGGGAGTGGGTCCATCTGATAAAACGCTGCTACAGGTAGAAGGTGGATATTGTGAACGCAGTGAGCGGATTACTATGCAACCCAGGCAGAAACTTCTGGCTGTGTGTCTGCAAGGGAGTGTGTCACACGCTCCATATTTGTGGGCAGGCTTGCCCAAATACTCCATACATACAGTACAGCATGTATTTGGACATGCCTGACCCAATAGAACTCCACAAACTGGCTGTGCCCATAGCTGTATGGGCACAGCTGTATATGGGCCCATGTATGGGTCCATATACAGGCATGTGGACATGCCTGAACCACAACTCTGCAAGCTGGGCTTGACAACCATATTTGATATTTGACAAACGTGACATCTGGTTGTGTCAGGTTTAGCTATAATGTCACAGAGGTTAGGTTTAATTAAAGTTAATGCTATAGGATTAAGCACAGTTTCACCATGCTTAGTGGTTAGGTACGTACAGGTAACCACAATAAGTACTGTACATTTGTGGTACTTTTACTTAACTGATTATTATCACAAAATATTGTGAAAATCTGCAAATTTCTAAAGATTTTATAGATTTGAAAAAAATTCATTATTATTGAGTACTTTTTACTTTTGGTATTTTGATTGAATGCTGTATACATTGACTGAAGTAAAAAATTGTAACAGAGTACTTCTACATTGCAGCATTAATACTTTTACTCAGGTAAAACAAGAAATGACGCAACAACGCATCATTTAAGTGGCAGCAGAAGACTAATCCTAGAGCTGAGATAGCCAATCAGAAGCTGTCGGCATCACTGAGAGACCAATCAGGTAACTCTAAGGCAGGGGTGGGCAATTATTTTTCCCAAGGGGCCAAATGAGATGCATAAAATATTGTGGAGAAGCCAAGACTAAAGGCTGAACTAAAGTCTGTGTAATATTAATTTAATTTCAAGATAAAAGTAAGCGTAAGACCAACCATTTTGACACCAGGGCCCTCTATTTATTCAGTATTTGAGCCACAGCCCACCATTTGATGACATTTTAGCCCCACAGATTTCTTCAGGATTTCTTTTGTTTTTGTCCACAATTCCAGGCTGGATTTGGGAAACAAAACATGATAACAAAAATGACCATTCTCTTACATTCTCTGATTGAATGTGTAGACTTTGGGCTAATTCAGATGATGAATCACTGTTTTCTGCTCCCTCAATGTCGCAACCTTTTTCAGCAAACTCTTAGACACTGGGACCATGCAATCTCTCCATCTCCGACATGCAAAGTTACTGGGTCTGTTTATTAGGTGCAGCTTTGCAGCTGCCAAAAATGAAAGTCATTTTCCACCACTATGCCCTGCTCTTGTCCTCCCAGGCCTGGTAATGTTACTGTATATGTCAGTGGAACTATCAGTCAAGTGTGTGCGTGTGTGTGTGTGTGTGTGTGTGTGTGTGTGTGTGTGTGTGTGTGTGTGTGTGTGTGTGTGTGTGTGTGTGTGTTTTTCTTGAGAAAATGACATAAAAAAGCCAACCGCAGTAAGAAGTCCCAGACACCCTAAATAAACAGACGCTACCGACTAAGGCTCAGTCAGAGGTACTTTCCCAAGATTATAGATTAACCATTCCACAACTCCAACCGTGAAAAAAAAGAAAATTCCCATTCCCATGGAGCTTAAAAGGGTATGTGTCCGTTTGAAGAATGTCTGTTTATGCATACCTCCCCATTCATTATCAGACTTTTTGACCTTTCCGGTCGCAATTAACCTCCGCATGTATCTATTCCCCAGCGGCTGTAAACACTTTGCTTACTCGTTATGGCCGCGAATTCGCTCTCAATGACCACCACTTCTTCACAAATAGGGGGTCCACGGGGAGTTCGGCAAACTAAGCATACGCATCCTTTAAGTGGAGACAATTACCTCCAGAGAGGAGCATAGATAGTAAAACTGGAGGGAACCAACAGGGCGAGGGTCAAGTCTATATCCCACAATTCCACAGGGAGCCATTAGGGCCCTCCCTATACCTATATATACACTGTATTTCCTGTTTACGTGCGCGCGCGGCACACACACACACACACACACACACACACACACACACACACACACACACACACACACACACACACACACACACACACACACACTTTTTGTATTGATACTCCCCAATGAAGCATGAACGTAACAGCAGCCATTGTGAAGAGAGGATGGTCTGCATGCTCAAGCAAAAACCAAACCAGCCCCGGCTGCGTTTGATTGGAGACAATGGAACTGTTAGGACCATTTGTCTATGGATGAATCTATGGCCATGTGGCACTGAGAACCTTGCTTTTTAATGACCTGTGTATGTGTGCATTTGCGTGTGTGAGAGCTTTCCTTCTGAGTCCCATCAGGGAAATAGAGCGATTAAAAGGCCTGAGCAAGCACTTCCCAGATCTCTTTCACTTCCTAAGGTCACAGAGTTTGCCAGGCACACCCTGCGGCTACGTTGGTTCTGTGTGCGTTCCTGTACTGTGACATAAAGAGGTTTGTGGGTCGTGGACGGCGGTACAGTGGGTGCAGGTGAGGTAGAGCACGTGACCGATGGCACAATGCTGGGCGGCCAATCGATATTCTCAAATCAATTTGGAAAACGTTTGATTTGAGTAACTTTTTGGTAGATCAAAAACAAAATTCCAAAGTTCTTCAGAGTTACCGTCAAAGTGTCCTTTAGCAAGACTCTGAAGCCCATATTGCTGCTGGTTGTGAATATAGTGAATATAGTGCATAGTCTATGTAAAAGAACTACCTACTTACACCAGGCTGATATAGGCCCAGTGGCCCATTGTATATGGACCTGGCCCTTCTTTGGCACAAAAAAGAGATATGTAGGTAGGTAGGTAGGTGGGGTTGGTTGCGGTGGACAAGGCTTCCCTTTTTATGACAGGAAGACTTTGTCATCATCAGGTGGAATGGGAGAGCGGATCTGTGCCCCCCCCCCCCCCCTCTCGCCATGCAGGCTGGTGGGGGGGGGGGATCAGCCACGCATGAAGGATGCTAAGTCGGTAACCTAATCATATGGTGTGTGTGTGTGTGTGTGTGTGTGTGTGTGTGTGTGTGTGTGTGTGTGTGTGTGTGTGTGTGTGTGTGTGTGTGTGTGTGTGTGTTTCAGATGTATAGGTAGACAGTGGAGGTCAGTGAGCTGAAAGGATTTGGAGGAGTGGGGAATCGAGTCACACCAGGACATGGCAGAAAGACGGCCAAGAGGTCACTTTTCTGTGGAAGATTATCTCTTCCTCAGACAGGTGCCTCTATTGTTCTCACATAAACAGATCATTTTCAAACAGAAAGTGTAACCAGTCTGTCTCTTGCAAATCCCATTCAGATACTTGGAATGGGGGGTCAGCTGAGACTCATTCTAGAGTGAGAGCAGATATGGCAAATTTTGGCATAATCTTCAGTTCTTAACTCAAGCTGATTCATTTAAAGCAGGAGGTTTTCCAACAGGTGAACGTGCATTTTGTAATGTAGCCAAATAAGTAAGCCAAGCGAAGATTGATAAGCAAACTGAAGATTTTGTATTTTCTTCAACGGAACAGGAAGCACATGGATGTTGTCAGTTACTGAGAAGTCTCATGGAGGATAAGAAATTCTACAGAAAAGGCAGATAGGATCTCAAGAAAGCTTGCCTGATTTGGGTCATCATTCTTTGGAAATGAATTGTGTGAATATACTAATGTCATCATGTGTCTGCTCTATTGGTACTGTACAGTATATCACTTAAGCTTTAATGGAAGGTTGGATAAAGTATCAGAATGAAATAAGGGTGACCGTTGTAGTCACCGGGTTTAGTATTAGTCAGGTTAGTGCTCCCCATGTTAATTCTTAGTCAAGATGGTTGTCCCTGGTTCACAATCAGTTCACAATCTCCAGAATCCTAGTGAAAAGCATGCTGAAGTCAGAAATGAGTGAAGACAAAACACACATTCACAATCACAACCATTGGGAGCTCCCTTGATTTCAAGTTCACAAGCCATTCAAATGGAGCCGAATGTGTGGAATGTGCAAAACACAAAAACACAAGGAGTACACTGCAGAATCAATATAAAAAGACCTAAGGACGCTATACACATCCTTAGCAAAAATGTGTTAAAGACAAAACATAATCTTCTTATTAATTTATTATGTTATACTCCTTGGAAGAGGTTTTAGGATCCCGTCTTTCAAACAACTCCAATTTCACCCCAACTGCTGCAATCTATCTCACACTTCAGCTCTGTCACTCAATTTTACCTCCGTAAAGATATAAAAACAGGAGGGCCTCTAGGTATGGAAGGTCTATAGTTTAACAGGCAACACTGTTCTACATTGGCCATAATCAAAGGGCATATTCATAAAATATAGGACCTGTCTTAAGTCTCTTTTTACATGAAAAAAAAAATTTAAGTCACTCACAGCCATCATCCTTGCTCAAACTGTTCAGGGGTTCAGTTTTCCTTATATGGATATGTCAGATTTTTTAAGTTAAGCTGTATGAAATACTCCTATCATCTATTGTCTACTTCTATACTATCATTGAACGATTGCACGATTTATGTACTTCAGACATGTGTATTGTGTACTGGAAAACCCACTTTTTGTCCAATAAATAAAGTGTATTCACAAGACGGAGGTACATTTACATGCATTTATTCACTCAACTCTACCGCCTATGGATGCAGTCAAAGCAAAATGCCATTGAATGGAGCAATTAAGGAATATACACATACAGAGTGTTACAGGAGAACTCCTAATTTTATTGACCAGAGCTAAAATGATCCTACTCTCAGTCACTCAGTGAAGACTTGGAGGGATGTTTATAAATATACAGTAAATGTAACCCTATTCTCAGTGTGTAGGGACCAACTATATCCGTTCATTTCTCAGTCAAGGTGTGTGCAATATACCAGAGGGCCAGTTTTAAAAGGAATTAAATATCATCCCACCGGCCGAAGATAATTCATTCACACGCCTTGAGTTGGACTTATGCTATAAAAGGGATACGTTGATGTTTTAGAATGGTTATGAAATTCCGTACAAATGCCTATCCATGAGAAAGTTATCATACGATCCCACCAGGGGCCGAACAAGCTGCTGCGTCCCACTGGAGTCTTTATTGCTCAAGGGCAATCTTAGCAAACAAATGTTGTATGGCAGATATTGTGATGGGGAAGGGTTGTAGGGTTAACTCGTGAATGTAGAATTTGAATCAATATCAAGTTATAACTAAGCTCTGCTCGGGGACTAGAACCATTTTAAAGGCGATTGATTGAGGCTGTGTTGCCTATGTAGGAGGGAGAAGCGCTGTGTACAACGTATAATTACATGAAGATGCCGCATTTCTTATTATTGTATGTGCTGGTTCAAATATTACAAGCTATGTTGCGTTCTCTGCATGTTATATTATTAGATTTTGAATATGGACGAAAAAATAAACATCTTTCTGCTTACTGCTAACGATTATCCTTAGTCGTGAGCCGGAAGAGGTTTACGGCTGGCAAACGGTCTCTGGGTGAAAGATGACAATGGAGAGCTGAAAAAAAGGGATTGATCAGCGAATTGCCTACTATATAATATTGTAGCCTCGCTTTCAGAAACATGCAGCATAACGTGCTTTGAATGGATTGTGTAACATCTTGTCTAACTTGTCGACAGACCGAGAGGCAGTAGGGGTGTCATTAACACTGGATGGAGGGGGAGAGAGAAAAGAACGCACGGGATGTTTTGATCCCCGATCACTATAAGCCCTGTTTATGGTACCTTAATCTCCTTACATTGGGTGGGAGAGACAGATATGCCCACACTGAGGGGAGTGGGGTGGGGTGGGGGGGGATAAACTAGAGAGAAACACACCGTGAGATGGAGAGGAGAGAGAGATAGAGAGAGAGAGAGGGAGAGAGAGGGATCCATTAGCCACCTCTGTCTTTTCACTGGGAAAATCCCTTCATCCGTATTTATCTGATGTCTCTTTAACCCTGCCTCTCTCTCTCTCTCCCCCTTCCCCCCATCTGTCTGGGGTCTGTTGTCCTCATCTTCCATCTCTCACTCCATCTCCCTCCATCAATCCCCCATGCTTTCTGGGAAATGGAGAGCCCGGTCCTTTGTTCCCTCTCCACTGACCACTCTGGCCCCCATTAGACAGACCTGGACTGTTAGACGGTTTAGTATTGTGAATCAGTGTGCCTTACCGTCCATTATACTGTATATTCACAACAATCACACAAAAAGGTGTGTTCTCGCTCGCTCGCACGCACACAGTCCCGCACACACAACAAACATACATATGTATATGCACAGAATACAATATTCTGACATTGCAACAGGGACGCACACATTCTGACACACAGAGCCATGGCACATATTGTACAGTACATGTCTTAACGACAACGGCAAAGAATTAACAGCATGCTTCAATCGATGCACCTTCAAATAGATGCAGCTCACATCTGTGTAGAAGCAAGCTGCATCTATTTTTCTTATAGGCGTGGGCCGTATCAAGGTGAAATAATTATGTACTGTATACCACCTCAGTATTTGGATCTCTTGTTTAGATGAGATTCTCAATCAGAAATATTATTAAATAAAATTAGCCTAGATCTAGAGGACTCCTGGCTATAATCGATTAAATACGACTAGATATTGAAACAGGCAAATATTGCATTATGTTCATGACTTCTGACTACGAAAGCGGTTTATTTGGTACCCTGGTATATACAATGCCTTATTGACCCTCCATCTGACAGGAAAAAAAAAGAATCAATAACCCTTCCTAGGTGATGAAAGAAAATAGATGAAGCCTCCCTAGGTTTGTCAATCACCATCGTTGAGACGCTGAATAGACTCTCTCTCTATCTGAGGGAGATTTGACTTGATCGTTCACACTCACAGTGTGTTGATTGATGGCTTGTTAATGACTGCCATTGTCTCTGTCCCCGTCTATTTTATGAATTTAAATTTGTATGACCCTCAATTGGACTCAAAGTGAAATTACCTGCCCTTCCCTTGGACTAAGATTAGAAACGCATAACTATATAGCCTTATTTCCTCCAGGGCTACACTTTAAAAGAAAATAAACCTGCCAACTGCCGCCACCTCCTGTATCAGTAATAGTATTCACAAGTCTACCAAGAAGCTGAATCTATGAACGAAGAAAGCTTAGATACTGTCCTAACCTATTTCCTTACCAAGTTACACTATAGTAAAGTTGGGTTTCCCACAGACCCAGACCAACCTTGTCCTACTTTGTGTTGCCCAGAAGTCTCAGATGACTCTTTAACCTTTCGTGGAATGCAACGCTGCAGTCAGGGTTATGCCCTGTGTGGATCATGATGCCACCTGACTTCTGACCCAGATTGTAGTCCACGGTGTGTCAGTGGGTTTCTTCACGGTTAAGAGTTCAGAGCCCGGTGTCAACCCACGGACACCAGAACATCTATACCAATGGTTCCCAGAGTGGGTGGGGATTGTAGGGGCAGGGAGGTGACCAGCTAAAGTATAATTTGGTACCCTGAGAGTCTGTAATCTGAGGACGCTGTTATGAGTTTCTTAAGTATCAGATCTTATGACTTAAGTCAAAACTTGGAAGTGTGGCAAAGCTGTTTGGCTGTTGTGAGTGGCCAAACAGCTTAACCACACCTCCAAGTTTTGACTCAAGTCATAAGACCTCATACAATAAGAAACTCATAATAGGACCTTGAGAGTGTACAAATGGAATCCATTTGGTTCCATTTTGTACTCTCTCAGAGTTAAATTAACATTGATTTTACAAATAGAAATGCCTAAATGGATTCTGTAGACTAACGCATGTCAAACTGAGGGTCCTTGAAATTAAACCAGTAGGGAATCACTGCTAGAGCCATAAACATCTTCCCTGACCACCCCTCTTACCCTGAAAGTTATTACGGAATTATCTGAGGATAGGAACATAAATCCAAGTCATAGAAAAAGTAAATACAGCAGGATGGCCTTCGGGCTTTTACATATTGCACAAATAAAAGGACGACATGATAAAAAAGTTCTATTCCTCTTTGCTAGAGAAACACCTCTTTGTAGATACATCTGTGGGAGTAACTCCTGACGGACAGCTATGGTCTTGTATAAACATAGAGAAGTTGGACATTTTCGGCACAGAAGCAGCATCAATCAGACAGAAGTCAATACTGTATAAAAGTGTACTGGTGTCAAGGCATCTGAGGCTGGCTGTTATAGACCGATATGAAACACGTTTCCCTGAAACACCCACACAAATCCGTGCTGTGCAGTGTGTGTGTGTGCGCGCGTGCACATTAGGTATAATGTAGCACACTAAAGAATTCGGAGAAGAAAGCATGACCACTCGGGCAGATAATCTTGTAGAGTTTGAATGAAACTCGAGACTGGGGGTGTTACTTCTTCGTGAACAGTAAAGAGACACGTATTTCACAGGACATTTAAAATTGTACACGGTGCGGCCGACCCGTGAGAACAGAAACGCTGACTTTCTAAAAAATATAGTGTTCAAGTACAAGAGAACTAGCTGAGTCTCAATGTGCAGTTCTAGTGTTAATTATTGACTTTTTTCTTCCACTGTACCGTGCATTACCATGGACAGTAATTATTTGTGGAATGTTGACCGTCTACACTAACAAAGTTGAGGATGCATTTCTAACTTGATTTGTTTCAAGTGTTCTCTGTGTATACCATTATTTGTCATTTTTAGTGTTTGTGTTTCCTTGCTACCTGCCTGGCATTTTTGTGACATGATGCAACACCCACTGCCATGCCTCCCTTTGGACCATCCATGCTAAAAGTGAAACGGTTCGGCAAGGTTTGTGTGCAATTAATTTAAAAAAATGCTTGCAACGAGCTTGAGATATCCTCCTGCCAAAGACGAAAATGAAAAGTATTGGATAAAAATATTACCGTCTTGGAGAGATTAAAAAAAAAATGAGTCAGTGGATAATTAGCGACATGTTGTGATCCAAACCCCTGGGTTCATTCAGTCTATATCCGCAGAGGGCAGAGAAAACGCCTTATCAGTGATTGACACTTCACTGGCCTAATCCCAGCGCTGGCACGGAGGAGGAAGCTCCCAGCCTGGGGGCAGCAGAGAGGAACCGCAGAGCTCAGCCGGCTCCTCGTCAGCGAAAAAGAGAACGCTCCAAAAAGCCTTTCGTTATCCCATCTATCAAAGTGACTGGCAGGTGTGACGCGGCTTTACACGAGGAATCTCGTGCGCCGTTCTCTTTTTTTTTCGACAAGCGGAAAGGCATGACCCTCAGCTGCAGCCTAATGTATCTGCTACTACAGTATGTGCCCCATACTGTTCCTTAGAGAGCACTGCGTCACTTAAATGCGGTTGTTACTCGCCGGCCTAGACAGATGGCCGCGCACACCGTACAGTAATGGCAGGCCCCCGAGACACACCGGTGTACTTTTCTTCCATTAACTCTGTGACAGTTATGGAACGTGTAAACAACTCATTAACCTGGACTTCTTTCTATTAAGGCCAAAACAACAGGAGCTGGGATAACGGAGCGTTCCACGCTGGCTTAACAACTCCCGGGCAGTTTTCCTGTCAATTCCCAAGGAAGCTCTTTACAGGGAAATGTCACAGTCACGTGACCGATCGCGACACATTCATGGGAGCGAAAATGTCATCGTAAGTTACATGAATAAGAACATTTGAATAAGAACATTTAGTTGAGTATCTAAACCACAGCAGATATAGGTTTTGTCTCAGAGGTCTTGCGAGATTTGGCTGCCAGACAATGTTCAGAATACTACTTTTTCCTTCTTAGATACCTCAATAAAACTACACAGTGTACACCTTGATATGGCGTGCAAACTAGTACATTCTTTTGTACATTACATTTTTTAGTTCAGCACCTGTACGTTTCTCCAGAGATGTGCGTACTCTACTTTTGTTTCAGCACCTCGATAAGCAACACATCAGAGAATAATGTCACTGTATACTGTATATGCCTTCTGCTATGTTCCAAAAGTTATTACTTTACAGAAGTTCACAGTTACTAAGAAATATGTTCATAATTGCTGATTCCCTGAGCTTTGACTCCATTGTATTCCACCAAACCTCCAGCTGTTTAGCTTCCATGGTTGCGACGAGTCTGGAATTGCGCGATCTCAAAAATGATGTTGGTGCCATACCTGTTTACCTGCTTATAATGTAAGCACTACCTGCTTACATTATATAACTTGGCAATTCCCTGACAATTCCCTGGCAGTACAGGCGGGCCATCCCGCCTGTACTGCCAAAACTGAGTTTGTAAGCACAATAAAGACCATTTGTCAGCAAAAAAAAAAAAAAAAAAACGAAAAAAAACAAAGACAACCCCCAAAAAACTACGGAGAAGCTCCAACTGGTCACAGCAGCAGAGCATGTATGGTAAGTACAGACAGAGAGGAACTAATCAAAGCTGCGACATGGACGGATGTAACATTTCCCAATTGGGAGGGGGCAACTGAAAATGGTATGGGGGCGGCTTCATCGCCCGTGTCGCTTCGCGTCATGGGCGATGAAGTCGCACCAATACCATTTTCAGTTATAGGAGTATAAGCATCAATAATAACCTCAGTTGTTGAAGTTGCAACAGACACTCAACATGCATAAAGCTAAAGGTCTGACTCCGAAAGTTTTCCGTTTTCAATGATGAAATGCTGTTGGTTTAGTGGTACAACAATTGTAGTTAGTTAGTAGCAGTAGTAGTGTTTCAAATCTTTTTTTTCAATATAAGCACTTTAACTTGAAATATTATATTTGCAATATTGCAATATTTGCAATTTGGGTCGTTTGGATGTCATCATGTTTGGTGGGGCAGTCAGGGCATTTAGGGGGCATTGCCCCCCCCCATTCCCATGCCTAGATCCGCCCCTGAGCTGCGGTAAGGCTGGGGGTGGTAAAGCAACCGATCAAGGCATTAAAATGGATTAGTGGGACCAATAAGGGAGCTTCAGGGGGTTCTGGTAACACTGAGGCCAATGTGGATAAATGAGCGGTGCGCTGGTCATAGACAAGCGCATAGCAAGTTCATTCAGGAAACCTCAGTGCAGTCGCTGCCGGCCCTTTAAAGGGCCGCCTCAGCATCACATGATTGACTTCATCCAATCACAGGCTCTCACAGGCTATTTAAACTGTAAGTTTGTATTGCTCTTCCTGCTTGCTTGCTGCTGCTGCTGCTGCTCACTCTGATACTGCTGTTCTGCTTATGCTTAATCATTTTGCTGCTAAATTCTGCTGCTGTGCTCACCACTGCTACTTATTTTGCCTACTTATGTCCACCAGCTGGGCAAATGTATGCCTTCATGGTGTTCAGTCTTGGTAAGTGATTTGTTTGGAGGGATTTGCACTATGTTTGTTCCCTATGGGCCAGAGACCAAGTTGGAACTGCTGCTCAAATGTTGTTTCTGTTAACATTATGCACTAATGCTCACTGAGACTTAGTGAGTTATTAGTCTTCACTTTGGGTCCTACTCATCTCACACTCACCAAGATTGGTCAAGAAGTAGCCATAAAGTAGCCTTATATATATGTATGTGTATATAGCATACCTGCTGTGGAGCAGCTCTCCCTCTGGTGTTCTGATTATGTAATCATTTGTTATCAGCGATTAAGTTTATTGTGCATCTTTGCTGTTTTAGTAGCATTGTACAGGTGTAATATAGATTCAAGGCAAGCTAAGGAGTGTAAACTGATGTTTGCCTTGTGCTGTGTGGGTTGCCATGTTTATTATAAGCTTCCTTGGCTTGTCCCATAGAATCACTTGGCAGCTGCAAGGATGAGTGAGGTTTGTTTGAATCCCCCTGAGATTAACATCACGTAACGGTGTATTGCTGTAACATTTTCACGTATTCAAGATGGTTCATTGCCTTTTCAGATAAGAGCCGATTGTCTCTTCCAACGGCAACTCAAGTTTTCTGGTCGGAATGATATGCTCATGCAGTGTCAGCAAGACAAGTAATGGTCGGGTTGACTTGAGCAATTTAAAGAGGAAGTGAATGGCTTCTTCAGAGTGTTAATTTGCATAGGCGCAAGACTGACTAAAGGAATCTGGCATGAACCGTTAAATAAGTTTTATATCATGGGCCAGGGTTGGCAGGGCCATGTTGCAGTTATTTTGGCCACATTAAATCTGATTCATGTTTGTGGTCTATTAACTAAACGTTCTGCTGTTAAGGCATGATCTACCTGGATATAGAAGGTTGCTGCATATTCAGGATTTGTTTCAATATTCATATTTTGAGGTGTTTGGAGGCTAATTGGTGCAGTATTGATGGATCGGGAGGACTCTATTCAAGTCATTACTGAAGCATATTTCGAGGAACGCAGTTCTCTGCAGCTAGTAGATTTAAATGTCCAGTAAGCACTTGCTTGGTTAGATTGCAGTCCTTCAATTTCAACTATCAGATTAAGATATGCCCATGGATGGTTAAATTTTGCTCATCTTCATGATTGAAGATTCAATTAGCCGTAAAGTATAATAATAACCTGGTATGGGATGGTAGTATAGTATACAGGCAAGGGTGGCACTAGGTAGAGTGAAAACTTGGGCGTTGCGCACAAGAGACATGGTCTACTTGTGCATGAGCAGAGCGAGCTAATACCCATGACATAAGCAGTGCACCGATGCCTTAACTTGCACCCGATCCACAAGATGGAATGGCTTATGATTATCATTAACTTTGATCTTAGCGTCAACTTTAACTTTATCCAGTGTTAAAGCGATATTCCCTCATGCCTGATCTCATACTGCTACTGTTTTCTGTTTCATGAGCCCGTTTGGTGATCTTCTGATGGGATGAACTGGGATGCTGGGAAAGTCCTTCCCGCGGGTTGCCGGAATCACTCTTCATCTCTGTCGCAGCCACGGCCATTACCCTCAGCCTCACCTCGATGGTTCACGGATCTTCTGAAGCCCTGAGGCAGGTTATTGTTAATCGTCTTCTAGGCTGCTTTTGTTTTAAGTTTTCAATCTAATACGTTCTTCTAGTCGCTCAGCCGGTTCAAGTAGTGATTGGTTGAAGCCTCTGTATCCTTATTGTTTACAGACTCTGGCTAAGTAGCTAGTTTAAAGATTGCCAGCTGACACAAGGCTTCAGCGTTGAGCTCCTCATGGTGGCAGCATGAATTTGTTGGCTGAACCAGGATGGGAATCGTCCCTTGTCATTAAGGATTCTCCCCTGTTGGTTATTCAGTAGTATAACCTGGACCTACAGTATGTCATGGGCATTGTCATTCTGAGTTGTTTTAGTTCCGGCTTGTCAAGTTTAGATGTTCATCCTGTCTAATGTATGTTCCGTATCAAGGCCTGCTGATGGAGTTTGGACTGCCCAGTACTAGCTCTTGATCAAATTATGCTAAACTATCCATGCCTTTTTAACACCAGTGCTATTAGGTTCAATGTGGCTGACTTCACAATCCAACCTCGAATCTCTGACCCTGCCGGGTCTTATTGCTGCCTATATATCCATCTTCATGTATAGTTGTTTTTGGTAAACTAAATCGGCCCTAGTGCTCCATTAACAAACTACCGTATAGCTGGTGTTCAGAGCCTTCAATAAAAACTTAAATTTGAAAAGGAAGGAAATAAAGAATGTCTTTCTAATACCTCATTGATCAAAATGGTGTCAAGGGATTTGGCTTAAGTATCTTTAGGATCGGATTCTTGCTGCCTTCTGTGTGTTTCTAAGATGTGGTGGATCCTACCCATGATCTATCCACTTCTGTCTTGGAGGACTACTGCGGAACCTCTAATCAGACTCATTTGATAGGGCACTGTATATCTGTGGCAACTAACTGGTCTTTGTCCTTTCTCTTCCATATACCATCTGCATGCTCTCCTTCTGTAAACTCCATGAGCTCCTGTTCACGGTGGATTCTGAGACGCCATGGTCCTTTGGTTCTGCAAAACCTGCATCTTCTGTGTCAACACTGACCTGCCTCCTGATCGCATCATGTCAACACTGTTCAGGATGAGGGCGATCTACGTGCTATAGCGGCATCAAAAGCTCCAGCTGCTACATCCTATTCCTCTTCACTTGCAGCTTTGGAAACTATGCTCAGCTAATCTCTTTTACAGAACAGGCTCGGAACGATTAATTCTGACTTATGTTTTAGTTACATGCTGCTATATGTATATTTTGCTACTTGCGCTGCGCTGCAGTTTGATACTCTTAAACTGCATTCAGTATGCTTGCTAGGCCTAAATGTGCTCTTGTTACAGCGAGACACTGCTTTTTTTTCTCCAATGAGAAATGCTCAGTGGGTTGTGTAAATGTGCACATGAGTTAATTGCGTTAAAAAAAGATTTAATCGGATTAATTCACAATTGATTAAAAAAAAAAAAATATTCGTTATTTTCAACAGCCTTAATTATTACTACTCTTTACAAAGAAAGTACTAATAATCTTTACATCACGCTGCTGCTCATTTCCGTATTTGCATACTCTTAAATCTGCAAGTAATTCATTTGCTGCTGTTTGCCATTGCCGTGTGTATTATTGTACCTTTAACTTGCATTATGCCCGCTATATGTGCCATGCTGCCAGTATTTTGTTACTCACACTGCCTCTATGTTGCAGAGTTACTCCTAAACGCGTGCTGCGTTATGCCTACCCTGCTGCGAGTACTTGCTTACTCTTTAAAACGCGTGCTGCGTTACGCCTGCCCTGCTGCGAGTACTTGGTTACTCTTTAAAACGCGTGCAGCGTTAAGCCTGCCCTGCTGCGAGTACTTGGTTACTCTTTAAAACGCGTGCTGCGTTAAGCCTGCCTTGCTGCGAGTACTTGGTTACTCTTTAAAACGCGTGCTGCGTTAAGCCTGCCCTGCTGCGAGTACTGGGTTACTCTTAAAACTAGGGCTGTCAATCGATTAAAAAATTTAATTGCAATTAATCGCATGATTGCCCATAGTTAATCTTTGATTAATCGCATATTTTTGAGTTCTAAATATACCTTAAATGAGTGTTTTTCAAGAATATTCATATCAAGGTCAATTATTTATTCTGCATTTGAGCCACAGGCCACCATTTGATGACATTTATTTAGACTTCCAGACCTAAATTAAAGAATTTGTCAACAATTGGTATCAATTTGGTATCATTAGGAGCGAACATGCACATTTTGTAGAACGTTCTCTACGTTCTCTAATTGTGTAGACTTATTTTAAAGTAACTTAACTGATGCAGATATTTAAAAATTATTCACCTGCATTTGGCGAAATTGAACCAAATGGACCCACTTGGCCTTTGGTTTTACTGTGAGTTAATCTCGCATTAAAAAAAAAATAATAATAATAATAATAATAATAATAATTGAGTTAACTCACGGCTGAGTTAACTCGCGATTAACTAGTTAATGCTGACAGCCTTATTTAAAACGCGTGCTGCGTTAAGCCTGCCCTGCTGCGAGTACTGGGTTACTCTTTAAAACGCGTGCTGCGTTATGCCTGCCCTGCTGCGAGTACTGGGTTACTCTTTAAAACGTGTGCTGCGTTATGCCTGCCCTGCTGCGAGTACTGGGTTACTCTTTAAAACGTGTGCTGCTTAAAGCTGCTGCCGCCTTGCTCATTTCTGTAGAGTAACACTCTTGAACTGCTATGAAAGAAAAAAAAAATGCAGCTCCAGGTGATAGGGTACTGGGTACTGATTCGGTCTGGTAATGTTAGGATGTCCTTCAGTTCTGGTTGTCTGTGTGGTGGCTAACCAGGACACAGTTTAGGACTCACAATTCAAGTATCAGCAGGCGCTCTCTGAAACTATTGACCAAGTCTTCACGTATTGCTAGAATGGCCAATGTCTGATCCAAGCCCACAACTATGCTCTCTTGCCGCGTGGAAGGATATCGGTATGGTCGTCCTTTTCAGGAAGCAACAGGCGCTCTGTTGTACACATTGACCTAGTCTTCACGTAATGCTAGAATGACCAATGTCTGATCCAAGCCCACATTATGCTCTCTTTCTGCGTGGAAGGATATCGGTATGGTCGTCCTTTTTAGGAAGCAACAGGCGCTCTGTTGTACACATGTTTAGCTTATGGTTGGTGCTGGATGATCTGCTTTTTGTTGGGGGGTTCGGATCGTTTGCGCTGCTGTGTTGGGGGATTCGGAGTCCTTAAGGTCAGGACTGTTGCGCTTGATCTGAGTACCCAAAAAGCAGATCCAATTCATCCGCCAAACCATGATAAATATATTGCTTATTTTATATTCAATAAATGAATATTAAACCCTTCTTGAGTTGTCCTGACTGAAATGAGCGGTGCGCTGGTCATAGACAAGCGCATAGCAAGTTCATTCAGGAAACCTCAGTGCAGTCGCTGCCGGCCCTTTAAAGGGCCGCCTCAGCATCACATGATTGACTTCATCCAATCACAGGCTCTCACAGGCTATTTAAACTGTAAGTTTGTATTGCTCTTCCTGCTTGCTTGCTGCTGCTGCTGCTGCTCACTCTGATACTGCTGTTCTGCTTATGCTTAATCATTTTGCTGCTAACCCTCCTCCACCCCAGCTACCACCTGTAGATTTGGATCTGCCCTTTGGGTACGGGGGATTCGGAGTCCTTAAGGTCAGGACTGTTGCGCTTGATCTGAGTACCCAAAAAGCAGATCCAATTCATCCGCCAAACCATGATAAATATATTGCTTATTTTATATTCAATAAATGAATATTAAACCCTTCTTGAGTTGTCCTGACTGGATAAACTGCTCTAGTCAACACAGAGAGACAGAGACACAAACATGCCGACTGATCTTCCTGTGGTGAATGCCACACAATGACAGGATGAAAGGAGGAAGGTCTGCAAGAAGAGAAAACTACTGAGTCATAAAGAGGAGAGGTCAGACAGCCATGACCCTGAGAACAGAACAAAAAAAACAACAGAAAAGTAATCATGAACTTGCAGAGGTGGGTGTTCTTCAGGTCATGACATACGATGCTCTCTATGTGCTGCTTGTCAGCAATCCGTGAACTGGGAGATTATCAAGCCCTGTTATAGTACATCATGGCAGGTTCTCGTGCCATGCCGAGTTAGATCTGAGAGAACCAATAAGCTCTTGGACAGATGGTGTGTGCTATCGGTGTTTGAAAGTCAATTCATTCTAACAAAGTGTTTATCAAACATAGGCTTTGCTTGGGCATGCGGGGCAGGCCCTTCTGGTATACGATTACGAAACAGCTGCTGCTAAGGCATTTATACCGGAGATGCATTTTAACCACTTACAACCTGCTGTTTCCGTTTTGGGCACGTCACAGGTGAAAAATAAAATAGATGATCTACCGGCTAAAAACAATAACGTTCATGTTGTAGTGCTTAGAAGGAGCCACAGTCAGTCACCTAACAATCTAGCAATAGTAATAATTATGTTAACTGGGAGGTTGTGATTATTTTCATTTAGTTTTTGGAATCTGAAGACATCACACAATGGAAGGAAGTGGTCCTTAGTGAAGGGAAGCAAAAAGTATAAAGTCTGGATTAATAGAAATGATCTACATTCATTCACCCATATTCACACACCAATAGTGAAGTAATCCATGGAAGGCAGTTGGGGGTTCAGCGTCTTGCTCAAGGGCACTGACACCATGGGAAGAAGTGAGTCACGGCTGCAAATTATAGAGGGGTATTGATATACAGTATATGTAAGCATATCAGTAACTATAAGTAGAATAGATCGATTTACCAGCATCAGAGTGAACTTTTTTAAGCAACGTTGGTACAAACTTCAAATGACACAGAGAGGTCATACGAGTAGAAGGTTGAAAAACAGCCACAGACGCCATAAGCACATAACCTGTATATGTACATACAGTTAATGGGCAGAAAGCCAACACACACACACACACACACACACACACACACACACACACACACACACACACACACACACACACACACACACACACACACACACACACACACACCATTAAAACCACCTCAAACTAGTCCGAACTGAGAATCAGTGGTTGTTATTATTAACTCAGGAACAGTTTTGTGGTGTGTGATGTATTCTGTAAAGGGATCGAAGGCTCTCTAGCCCTATTGCTGAACGTGGGTGAAGAGAGCTTTGCCCGGTGTGTGGACCTTACTTTGATTGGGTCCTTGGGATTCACAAATGGACATGTTTGTACACAGTAATTGATTGTTAGCAGGAGGCTTACAGGGCAGACCAGGGATGAATACAAAGAGCAGAAACGCAGCCAGGAAACACAGACCGTCCCCATCGTGATATTTTAGATTAGATTAGACCATTTCACATGGTTTCTGATCTTGGACATATAAATAAAAGGGCAAATATTTCTGTTTGCCACACCTGAGCATAGATATATACAGTACCTACACACGTAATGAGTTTATACTTTACACAGATTTTCCCCCCAAAATATGCATAAACTCCATATTTGGCTATGTCTGACCCAAATCAGCATCTTACTGGTGTGTATGGATGACTCAAAAATAACAATGTAAAATTGTTCTATTTCTGTGACATATCACTTGAGGCATGGGGAGGAGGGGGGTGGGGCACGGGCTAGAATGACGCTTGGAGAATGACTGATAGAAAGATAAGAGGCAGTGACAGAATAAAGGCAGAGGTCAGCCAGGGAGACTAGTGATGGAGACATTTTCACTGGTGGAAAGACAAGAGACTCAGGAGACAGAAGAACCAGAGAAAGAGAGAGAGAGAGAGAGAGAGAGAGAGACGGTGAGAGAACTGGGACATGATGAGGCAGCCCCGGCGCTGTGTACACACAGAGTTTGAGACATAACAGGCAGACAGAGAGAGGATCCCGCTATACCGTTTTGACGAGGTCGCGGGTCACATTTTGTGGTTTGTCAGAGCTCTAAACCGTTTGCCCCGGCACGGCGACCCCGGGACCCAGACGGGTCGATGTGGCCGGCACTCTGCGGTTTGCCAGAGTGCAGCTTTTATCCTCCCACCGAGGCCACTGGAACGCCGTTCCACCCGGCCCTAACTACATCACAGAGAGCCCCAGGCTGTTCCCAGTTGACGCCGGGCATTTGTCATGCCGGCGGGGAAGCCTGCGAGGCACGGACAGGTGATGACAGCCAGCCCTGAGAGCTATGATGAGGAGGGAATATAGAATATAGCTAACACGGATAGATGAATATGGGCATGACGGGAGGAAAACATGGCGGCTCAGCAGCAGGTATAGGCTAAAAAAAACGTAGTAATATAATGCAGCTGGGAAGCACCCTTAAGGGTTTTGGACGATATGTTCTGCGTTTTCTGTTGCTTCAGTGTTGTTTCTGTATACTGTTTAAAAAACTAAACCCAAATATTCTTGCTTAAAAAGCACCTGGACTATATTTGCTACTTCTCTTTTACTAGCCATCGTAACAATGTCCTTATTGATTGATGATTATTAATCACCATTCAAATTATGTCCAAAATATGGCATGCTTTCCTGTACAGGATTTGAACACTTAATAAAGACAGAATCTGGGACGGGGGCATGGTGGCACAGTGGTTAGTGCTGTCGCCTCACAGCTAGAAGGTCCTGGGTTCGATTCATCAGTGCCCATACCCGAGGTGGGGTTGGTGAAAGGGCCTTTCTGTGTGGAGTTTGCATGTTCTCCCCGTGTCCCCTAGAGTAGATAGATACCCTCACAAAAACATGCAGTACTCCTGGACTCTAAACTGCCTCCCCCTGGCCAGCCGGGGCGCCTGATGGAGGGGACAGGAACTGGTTGGAATAACGTGTTCCTTCCACGCGCTACGTACAACCAGGGAAACTCCCACCTGTCAGGTGAAAAGAAGCTGGCAGAACTCCTCATGCCTTGAAGGAAGCATGAGCCCAGTCTGCTGCCTCCCCAGGCGGAGGGTGTGTAGAGCCCAGGATCACATTAGGAATTGGCACTGGGTGAAAAATGGGTTGCAAAATCGTGGGATAAAAATTATAGCGAAAAAAAAAGAAGAAAGAATCTGGGATAAAATAGGCCCCAAATGTTTGTAGATCCCTCAAGCTATACTCTATGGCTCTGTTTACAGGGAGACACACATCTATGTTATAAAAAATACGTTTATAATAGATTTGCTAAACAGTTACCGTATCAATTTCAAATTGTCACAACGAACTAATATTGTCCAGGTATCCTTCATTCCATGTATGGGGGTGTCCAGCATTAGTAAAAAATGAGCAAATCTACACTGTAATTTGTACATTGAGAATTGACTGTATAGTTTGGGCACCACTGATTGCCAGTCAGCAGCAGCCAGGAGCCTGTAGCCCCCCGGTGGGGCCTGGAGGGCCCCCGGTGCATGGGGCCCAGGCTTTAACACTAACCCACTGTGACGGCTCGCTCCCTCTGCCCTACAGGAGGTTATTTACAGTACCAAAGACCTTGAACCCAGCGCTCCATCATCCGCCGCTCACCCACAGGGGGGATCAGACGCAGGAAGTTCTGGGGGGTGGTGGAGGAAAAAAAACAACATTGCTATGTGGCAAGAAGAAGTGGAAAAGTGAAGGATGGAAACTAGAACCAGGGGTTTTCAACCTTCTCGATACCAGGGCCCACTATGTATTTAGCAATTGAGCCACGGACCACCATTTGATGACATTACTGTATATACTGTAGCCCCATAGACCCAAAACGAAAGATTTTTTTTTGCTTTTGTCCACAATACCAGGCTGGATTCCGCAAACATATACCGTATTTTCCGGACTATAAGGCGCACCTAAAAGCCTTTAATTTTCTCAAAAATCCACACTGCGCCTTATAATCCAGTGCGCCTTATATATGGATCGTTCAACTGTAGAAGCTTCTATTCTATGTTAACTGTAGTAATTTCTATTCTCTGCGCTTTATAATCCCGTGCGCCTTATATATGAAAACAGTTCTAAAAGGTGCGCCTTATAATCCGGTGCGCCTTATAATCCGGTGCGCCTTATAGTGCGGAAAATACGGTAGATCAAAATGGCCATTCGTCTACATTCTCTAATTGTGTAGACAAATTCAGATGATGAATATTTTAACTCTTGAGGGTATAAACATGAAACCAAATGGACCCACAAGGGTTTCATGTTTACGCCGTGAAAGAGTT
>CM076984.1:12982457-13137457 GCA_039105355.1 Benthosema pterotum | reverse complement strand
GACAGGGGAGCCTTTGTTTCCGTGGGAACAGACATTTGACGGACAAGCTGCTCGATGGTCGACGCGGCAACGCGAGATGCTTATCTCTATTGGCCAATCAGCTCTTTACCGCGAGTGTCACACCAGGCTGGACATTTAGCCCGTCGTTTCTCTGGCTCCCTTTTTTTGCCTAGCCCTTTCTTTCTTTCTGTGTCGCTGCCTCTCTCCATGCCCCCCGTCTTTCTTTTCATCCCCGTACACCTGGGCTTACTGTTAGCGGTTAGCCTTATGCTCTGGGCAGGGATCCGTTTACCCAGCTGATCGCGACCTTGGCCACATTCAGACGGGCACAAGTGCCAACTAGGCTTCTCACTGAAGTGTACTCACTGTAAGACCTGCACTGAATCACTCTCTCCCTCCCTGATCTTTTGGCTCCATGTCCATATCCTTGCCTTCAAGTAGAAAACTGTATTACCGTACAGTATATCTTTTAGTTAAAAAAAAAAAAGGAAAATGAACCTGTATTGCTCCATTGATTGATTGATATAGTCAGGATGATGTGGTACTACAGTATAGTTACAGTCTAGGTCGGACCTAGATTTTCGCCACCGCTAAACCCCTTATCCCTTACCTGCTTTGCCTTTTTAAACTATTTAAAAAAACATTTTTTAATAGTTAAAATGGCCAGTCTACAAGCTCACAATGTGTCAATAGATTGGCATGTTGAACTATTCCAAAACGTTTTTCAAAAAAGTAAAAAGGGATAAGGGGTTTGGGATAAGGGGTTTAGAGTGTAACGAAAATGGAGCCCCAAGTGTATAAAACCCATAGCTACCCGCTTCAAATTAGTTTAACATTCTAAATCTTTCAAACACAGGGTAAATCTACTGCAACACGTAGCGATGCGATGCATTCTGAGCTTCGGTGTTTCTTTGTGTGAGTGTGATGCACTTACACAACGACTGCATGGTGTTCATTTACAAGGAAAACCTCCTTGTATGCCAATCTACAAGCTCACAATGGCCTCTTTTCCACCAGGGTTGAACGGGTTCAGTTCATTTTGGTTCTTAGTCCAGAAGCCAGACCTCCAAAATGAATTTGTGTTAATTAGTGTGCAAAAAACATATAAATTGTTATCATCCATGAAACTTCCCCATGCAGTTGATTACTTATTAAGATAATTATGAATTGTATTATAAATTTAGGGTCATGGACTAGAAACCAGTTCCCAGTCGTTGGAAAAGGGGGTCAATGTGTTGCATGCTATTTGATAATTTGGGAAATAGGACTTTCTGTGTAATGTGCACTTTTAATTGTGTTAAAATAAGTACATTTTGATCCCAATATGTCATTTTATTCAACTGCATTTTGACGCTTTTCTACATTTTAGTTTTGATTATTTTACTTAAGTAATAAAAATTGTTTTCTAACACTTGGAAATTACAGATTTATGTCAACAACATAATGGGATTATCAAAACACACCAAGTGTACTGTATGCTCTGTGCCTTATAAACATAAACAGTCATTTCTGTTTTCGTGTGCGTGCATATAGTGGATACACGCAAAATATGCACATGCACGCACATACACACTCCCTGCAGCCTGCTGGAGAGTCAGGTAGCACTCCTCTGAAAGGAGAGTGTTGTGAAAAAAAAGAAAAAAATGATGTGACCGCCAGCCCCTCAACCCCTCCCTCTTCTTCCCATGAGCACAAAGCTTTCATTTTAAGGAACGGTACGGGGGCCACATCTGGAGGGCCTGCTTAAATACCATACAATTAACCACAGCCACCTTTTCAGTGTGTGTGTGTGTTGTGTGTGTGTGTGTGTGTGTGTGTGTGTGTGTGTGTGTGTGTGTGTGTGTGTGTGTGTGTGTGCATGCGTGTGCGTGTGTGTGTGTGTGTGTGTGTGTGTGTGTGTGTGTGTGCGTGTGTGTGTGTGTGTGTGTGTGTGAGTGATGTGCCGGAGAGAAATTACAGAGGGGGTGAGACAAAAAGAAACAGAAAGAGTGAAAGATTCGGAGAAAGAGTTGGGGGACAGAGGAAAAGCGCAAGAAAGAACAATAGATTCAAAATGACTTTCGTTCTGAATACCTGTGTGGCGGCAATAAAACCTAGTCCAGATTAGCTCTGGTCCATAGCTCCACTGCTTCTATGATTCTATATAGCGATGGGGAAATCAGCCACAACCCGACCCATCCAGCCTCTCTTCTATATTGTCAATCTCCCTCAAAGGGGTAACCTACTATACACACCGACAAAAACACGGCAGTGTACATTGCAGTGGTAGTGGAAATGAGACGTAGGCGACCGGACCGCAGTAGCACATGTATCACCCCTCCATGCCGAGAGAACAAAGCCTGTGTGTGGATCAGTCGTCTGATAGGCGGGACAGAGAGAACAGAGAAGGCTGTACCCAAAAGCGGAGGTGATCCCGTGTTGTACGACAAACTGTTGACCACAAATAAATGTGTCTCCATGACACATGATGTTTTTTTTCTGTATCCGGTGACACGTGATGTGCGCGAAGATTATTTTCTGACACTAAAGTGTTAAAATTAAAATGATGGGTATGATATTTTGTGCTTATGAGCCGTGCACATTGATGCTGGATGACAGGGCTGTGTGACTCGAGGTTCAGTGAGGCCGTCCGTGCGCGTGGCGTTGCGCAAATGGAGACAAATGACACAGTAACATTGCACAGGAAGTGAACAGACAGACACGCTTGCTAGAATTATATAAAGAGATAACGCTGATATTTCCATAATTAGGGCAAGTTATGAAAATCAGGGAACTAAATCGTTATCAAGAAATTTCTTCACCAATGTGTTTCAAATAGCGTGAGGTACTAACATGTACTAAAACATGTACTCTAACTGAAATGTTGTAATTCAACTCCCAAGGGAAACCTCATAAAACAGGTCAAAACTAGTACTAGTTAGTCACAGCCTATAGAGGTCAACCAAGTTTCATTATGCTTTATGTACCATGCAATATGCTTACCTAGGGGCTTTTCATGATGCTGAGTCCATCCGTGATGCTCATGAGTCCATTCAAATCATTAGTTTTTCCCAGAAAACAACTCCTTGAGCTAAAAACAGATCATCACAAACGTGCATAGTCAGCACATTTGGGCAAGCGATGTGGCCATTTTCAGCCCAATGAGTGTGCTTTTTTGCTAAACTAATGCTTGGATTGGATTCAGCATCATGACAAGCAACTAGTTAGACATACCCCTATCACATGCTACATAAAGCTTGATGGACTTTTGCATGTTTTGCCTTCCTACGTTAGTGACTAGTACCCTGACTATGACCCATTTTTTAATGAGGTTTCCCCAGTTAAATATCAACATTTTAGTATATTTGGTATGTTATTAGACTGTAACACTATTAGTAACACACTGCTGAAGACATTTCTCCATAATAATTTAGTTCCCAGATTGGTCAAATATCTGATAAAATCCCCTAACCAGGAGCTACACTGCAAGTCAGAATCACAGAAGCAGAGAAGCTCTGGACCTGAGTTACGTCCAGATATGGGAATGTATGTCACTGGTTCACCTACAGGGCCTTAAGCTGACCATCAGGAAGCACCACTAGAGTAATGGGGTTTCAGAGCATGCCTGGAAAAGTGGTTACTCTTTCAGTTTACCTAACAATTTTCCACGCCAGCAAGCTTCAATTCACAAGCCCTTTCTCTAATGTCAACGGCGGGGTTACTCAGCCTTCCTCAGGGACGGCTGATTACTGCTGCCTTGGAACCTAACTACTAATGCAAATTGCGTTCACCTGGTGTCCATGTCAGTTCTAGTAGCTATAATTATCGGCAAACACACAGCAGTCACACATACGCACACACAAGGTCATGCTATATCTCAAAGACTTGTGTGTGTGTGTAGTCTGGGCAGTGGGAACACATGCACATACTCAATGACATAGTAGACAGAAGTAGAGTTCTGTTTGCAAGCACTTTGGTGTGTGTGTGTGTGTGGGGGGTGCCCTGTAGTGCCCGAGTGGAGAGAAAAGGAGAGACAGCGATATCATTTTGCGACCTCGACCCAAGTCGCGACCATTTTTAAAAAGGTTGTGACCATTTTAAAATGGTCACAATCTTTTTCCCACGCCATGGTGACCGCTTTTCAAACGTTTTTTATTAATATGTTGGAACTAAACCCAACCCTGGCCTTAGCCTTAAACTTAACCTCAGTAAAACCTGTGCCTAAACCTAACCTGAACCCCCGACTTATTTAAAAGGCTGCAACAGTTTTGAAAATGGTCACAAACGTTTTTAAAAAGGTTGTGACCGTTGTAGAAGGGCTTTTGCAGGTATAGGGGGAGGGGCCCGACCTTTTTCTAAATCGGTCGCAAACGATTTGGTCGGGACAGGTGTGAAAAGGTCACGACCGCAGAAAAAAGATTGCGACCGCCTTAGCAACAGTCACAACAGTTTTTTTTTAAATGTTCGCAACCTTTTTAAAATAGGGTCCGGACCTAGGTTGAGGTCACAGAATGATTTTGCCCTTCCTGGAGAACAGAGGGGGGAGAGACCTACATGTACACATACATACAAAGGAGAAGTGGACATGCAGAGAAAGAGATTAGTGTGACAGTGGCCAGTAGGGATCCAGGGCAACCAGTCTTGGCTGCTGGTGGGAGGGGGGGGGGCGGCCGAGGGGCAGTAGTAGTGGAGAGAGGGAGAGAGAGAGAGAACGAGAGAGACGCATCATTGTCTATTTATAGAACACATAGCTATACTTCCCCCCAGGGACCATCCTGTCTCACACACACATGCAGAATGCAAGTGCACAGGCACCCGCACACACATGCTACTCCAAGGGAATGCATTGGAGGGGCAATTGAGGGAATAACCCCCCCCCCCAATTCATCAAGCATATGCACACACTCACTCACTCACTCACTCGTCCATATTTAGAAAGTGACACACTCCAGTGACACCAAATAAATCCTGACCGCGGAGCGTTAGCCGTTTAACACAGAGTCAACCCGACGGTGGCTATTTATAGCGGACATTACGGGTTACAACTACAACACACAAACTACAACGGTATATCGACCAACCGCGGTGACTCGCTCACTGTGCACTGCCTGCACCGCCCTATTAGGCGTCACGTCCCTGTCTCAACATCAAAAACCACAAGGTAAACATCATCAGGTTGTTTGAAGACCACATGTGTGGCTGTGAGGAATTTGCAACTAGCAAACATTATCAGCACTGGCCCAGAAACAGGCAAGTAGTTACCTTGAAAAAAAGATAAAATAAAATCACACCCATGTGAAGTAGCCTAAAGTTAGGGGCGCACTGATCGTCATACATTATCGCACATCTCATTCTCATTATGGTCAATCAGAGCCTAGCTTCCCCACACTCATTACAAGCATTACAAGCATGTATATGAGTCTGGGGTTGCGGGCAGGGTTCTGATTCGCTAGCGATGGGATTTGACTTTCCAGGGATGGGATTTCAACTCCTATTGGTTAGAATCTAACCAATCAGAGCAGCGCTGATTGCCACGTAGAACACAGGCGCCGGTAGTACACAGTGTCTGTAGTCCCCAGTACCATTGCCCTGTTAGCTAGCCTAGCTTCGAAAAACTACAAACTGGGTCTCTGCTGATTGGCGTCATTTGTTTTTATGCGGAAATGCGCTCTGATTGGCTCGCCAGGGTTTGTGGCGAGCCAGATCCACCTCCGATTCGGCGAAGCCAGAGTCTTCCGCACCCATGCCATTACGCCAGTAGGGAGCGCGGGGAAGACTCTGGGCCCAGGGTAGGTCAATCACAAGTTGTGTCCTCACTTTCAAAGCTGGACATAAGAGTGGCTGACGTCCCTAAAAAAAAAACAAAAAAACAAGGACATCGGAAGGGTTATGGAACAGAGATGAGGGAACGGGGGGCGCTTTGTGGGTGTGGGTGTGTGTGGGTGTGGGTGTGTGTTGGCTGGGACAGGTGCAGTGTTTACTGTGCCATTTGTCATCGTCTGAGTCACAGCAAGCAGGTCATCGGTGAACAAGTGGCCGAGCTGTACACCGTGCACAGTGTGTGCACGCGTAGGCACAGTAGACCTGCGAACGGTGAGCCCATTAATCCTTCACTACCTGGGATACCGCATCAGGCATTAACCACTTGAATCCTATACACTGAATGTTTCTAATGGGGTTTTATTTATTTATTTATGGTGCCTATAAGGTCAATATGGTCAGCTTCCGATAGAGTTGATAGTTTTGACAGTCATTTTTAATTGATAGTTACAGTGAAGAGGGATATGAAAGAGAGACAGAGAAGGGAAGAGACATACAGTACAGCAAAGGTCCTCATGAACGGGACTCAAACACGTGACATGTTACAGTAACAGGTCAGAGCTTCTATGTGGCATGCACCTGGACCGCCATACTTTTGATAGTTTCTATTTGATTTCATTTTACAAGTTTACGTTTGTGTCCTGTGGGCCATCAATTTTTAGATGGCAGATGAGCTGATCTGATTTGATCTCACCAACGTGTTGTCATCCCCGGCCCCTCCCCAGCACCTCCACTACGTCACATCATTTGCAGTGACTCCTCCCTCTAGGACACTGTGGTTAACAAATTAGTCCAGGCTTTCCGTTTTCGCGCAACTCGGACGGAAATGAAAGCCGGGGTGTTGAGGCTACTTAACTACAAATCCACAATACATGCGATGTGACACATGTAGGCTTATACATTGGATATGTTCACAGAATGTTGGCCCCCAGAATAGGGACGTGAGGGTTTTATTGATATTTCAATATGTTGCGATTCTTACTGCCGATATCGATTCGAATCGCCAGGTTCAAAATCATTTTTTCGATTTACTGGATGTATTTGTTGATTAATTTGTTCATGTCAGAAAAATGACTGGTATATGATTGATTATATTATTTAGAATTACTTTAAAATGATGTAGTATAATAAAAGCAAAGAAATTTGTGAGAAAAAAATCGCAATATATTGAATTGAATCGCAACATTCTCAGAATTCAGAATCACTATCTAAATTGATTTGGCACCCTAAATATCATATAGTATCATATCGTGAATTGTGGGAATCATCCCACCCCTAATCTATTCAGCCCCCTCCAACTCTCTCCATCACTCTCCTTTTCCACTCCCACCCCTCTATTCCTTAACCACTTTCCCTCCTTTTCCCCATCTCGCTCTCCCTCTCAACTACCTATCTAATACTCCTTTAACTTGAATTCTGTCGTTCTCTCTCTCTCACCCTTCCTCCGCCAGTTATTCTCCTCTCCTTCTGTGAACCGTTGAGGTGTCATTAGCCGACCCATCTTCTGGTAGCCGGCCACTGAACATGCGTCGCTGCTATCCTCAGTGGCTATATTAACCCTGCTGACAGCTCTGCGGAACGATAGATTACCTTAGAGAGCCGCACATGTGGGGAAAGAAAAGCCTCATCTAGGGGAGCCTTCCATAGCCACAGACTTTTAATGGGAGTCTGACATTGAAGAGAGGCCATTTTGTGCTGCACCCACCCGGGCTCATATAGCGGCAGGCCAAATGGAAACGCGGTATAACTAATTTACGAAAAACCACATTCGAGAAAAGCGAGGTATGGAAGAAATGTAATGAATGGCGTATAGGCATTCTTTTTCATTTTGACTGCCAACATGAATTTGATCTGCGGGTATTAATGGCTGCCTTATAGGCTGCCGCACCGCTTGCATACAGCAGGAGTGGTTCTGTACATAATTACTACACACAGTAGGTTATACAGTTAAAATGCTGCTATAGGGTACCATTGAGATGCAACCAAATGTCAATGAAGAACTCGGTAACCCAACTGGTAATAGACGCGCAGACTTAAATAGCCATGAATAAATTGTTTTCACTATGTACATATATCATATCGCCATGAATGAACCAATATAGTCCCTGGAATAGAAAAAAACACATGTATTGTGTTGTGTATTGCATCACTGTTAAAATCTACCGTTACACTGTAAACAATATACTAGAGTAAATACAACTCGCTCAGTAAACACATACACAGGGAAAGTTTGCTTCAACTACATATAGCTAGCATCCATCCCATTTTGCTTACGTATTTACCATGTCATTTTTATATTGACTGGAGTTACACCATAGCCTGATGACATAGAGGAAAATATTGAACTACTAAGTGGCTATACACGGAACAAAGCTCCATTAAAAAGGCTTGCGTTGTACTCATTGCGTGTCACCCTCTCTCATGTTTCTGTCACCCGTCACTGTCCCATCCAACTAAAACACACACAGGACAGACAGAATGCCACAGGAAATATCCAACAACCCTTCAGTTTAGCTTAGTTTTCTTCACACATGATGAAAAGAAAGAAAAAAAGAAACAAAGAAAGAAAGAAACAAACAAACAAAGAAAAATCAAGAGAGCAAATTATATCAAAAATGCAATAAGCAAAAGAAAGGTAGAAAACAAAAACACTGCAAAACAAATAATAAAGACAGTTAAAAATCCATTTATATCACTACATCCATCCCTGTATAGGCCACTGTTGGGCCCTGTCCCTCCTGCATTGAGGGTGCACCTGCTCCACACTGCCTGAGGGCACAACACAATGACATTAACTTTCCCCAATAAGCAAGTTGGCACTTGCCCACACTCACGTGTGCGTGTGTGTGTGTGTGTGTGTGTGCGTGTGTGTGTGTATGTGTGTGTGTGTGTGTGTGTGTGTGTGGTGTCCTGAGGTGGGGTGGAGGAGGGCATTTTGAACTAAATGTTTCACAACCAGGGTTCATAGGTAGGCTGTGATCAGCTCATCATTCTTGGCGACACTGCAGAGATTAGAGTGTGGCTGTGGGATAGGGTGACCAGATGTCCCTCTTTGCGTGGGACAGTCACTCCTTTCCAAGACTTTTCAAACGTCCCACAAATTGAGACCCTGTCCTACATTGTGACAAGCATCAGTGTTCAAAATGCCCTAATTGTAGCCCCATAATAGCTGGCTCTTTGTTGTCTCTTTTCCTGCGTTTTATGCGTTTTTAACATGATCAGAGAGAAATAGCTGATCTACAATCCCTGCAATAATAGATTTTTGCTGTATTGGAATTGAAATTATTTTTGGAATATTGACATCACAATGTTAATAATGTGCTAACCACATTTTTATTCTATTTCCTCACTAGACTTGTCCCACACATGCAACACTTCTGTCCCTTGAATGAACAGTTTGGATCTGGTGGTCACCTTACAGGGACCATAACAATGTATCCTCCAATCACGTCAGGCATAGTCAACAACATCACTGGTATATCCAGTCCACATTTACATCTTGGTAACCCGTAATATCGCAAAAATAGGTCATAGTTATGTCAACTATGAGCAATAAGCAACAAGGGTGGGAGCTAATAACTAATAGCCCTCATTTAACAAATATTTCTCACTAGAAATGACATGTGAGAGATTAAGAAAAAGCAGATATAGGCTATAGGAGAGAGGCACACACCTTTCTAACACACGCCCAGCCAAGTGGGCAAACATTCTTGTACTATTTAAAGAAAGGTGCAGCAAGGCCAGGGCAGAAGGTATACTGGAAAAGATATATGGAGGATTGAGATTGTACAGGTGGAGGACTCATGCAAGGACGAAGCAGAGAGAAAGAGACAGTATTTTCTTTTTTCTTTAATCAATATGCTCTCGTCCTCCTTCTCTTTCACTCTTTGTTGTTTCAATGTCTAGCTCAAACTTTTCTATGCCAAGGCCCTGTATTGTAAAATGAAGAAAATAGTGTAATTTACAGTACAACACAGAACTCACACCACATGTTGCGATTCAAGATCGTCTATTTTTGCTATTTCTAATACACTCGCGGCCGTGTGCAACTGACAGCGAAAACAGCTGATCTATAAGCAACAAGTCATGATTCATGTTGTGAGCTTGTAGATCTGCTACGTTTTCTAAATATTTTTTTTTGCCTATCATGACGTGTCCCAAAAAATTGCAATGCTATGGAGCACCCAAAATACACATTTGGGTGATTTGGGTAATAACAATAATGATAATAATAATAATAATAATAATAGGGTTCCTTAATAAAAAAGTGAAGGAATTATGGTGTCTGTCAATATATGACATGTAAACAGCCGGGCATAAACACTGTGACATATGTGACGTGACATTTTAGTAGTATTGTTCCTTCTGTTCTATTCAGAATCAGAATCAATCTTTATTCACATTAGTCAGTCACGTCACATTACAAGTAACGTGGGTGTTAAAACGTGGTTGTGCAGGCTCCTGACGCAGTTAAAAAGGATAGGGAGAAGAGACAAGCATAAAGTGCATAATATGACCAATGCAAGAGCAAAATAAATGAATAAAAGGTCAGACTGAATGTGTGTACAAAGCACCTGTTAAAGCATGAATCACATCAGTCTTTATAGCAGACTTAAAAGGAGAAATCCATATACCAAAACACATTGGGCAGCCATCTAGTTGATCCCTGTGACATAATACTGTATATATTGCTCTTGATTTGTCTCCACTCATTCAGGGGTGTGAGGTGCCACATTTTTTAAATCGTATGTGTCCTGGATAAAATAATTGGCCCCAATTATCCTGTAGTGTGTGGTGCAATCAGATTTTTTATGCATTAGAAAGAGGACAGCTGTGCTAATGCAAACTATGTCATAAAAAATCAGGGGCAATGTACTGTATATGATGGTACAGGGATCAAGGTAGATGGATGCCTAATGTGTTTTGTCCTGCAGTCTAATCGCTGACAAGTAAAAGCTGTCCAAATGGCGCATACTGACAACCGGTGGTGACCTTAACCTCTGCTTTTATGAAATATCAGAGACCATTAAGGAAATTGAATGCTTCTGAACCAATTCGTCTACACTTTAAGACAGAAGACATTCCTGGATGGCTTCTAATAACATCAGTTGTTGTTGAACTTGCAACAGACGTTGCAGTTGCTCAGAGAGTTTTCTGCTTTCAATGATGAAATGCTGTTGGTTTGGTGGTGCCACAGCTGTAGTTAGTTAGTAGCAGTAGTAGTGTTTTAAATAGAAGCACTTTAAGTTGAAATATCTAGGGTTGTTTTGCATGCCACCATGTTTGGTGGGGCAGTCTGGGAATTCAGGGGGGCATTGACCCCCCCCCCCCCCCATGCCCATGCCTAGATCCGCCCCTGGTGTGTGCTTGTGTGTGCGGTGCTTTTGTGTGCGATGTTTTTTAGCTAGCCTGAGTCCACTGAGACGTGCGTGGTGATGGAGGTAAGCTGGCTCGCATCGCCCAGCGGGGCCTTGATTACACACAGGAGATGAGAGCAATATAAATACTTCCACCGCAGACATGTCTGTACTCGTCTAAGGTGTCACCACCCATCATCAGGTTCTTTGTCTCTGTCTCGCTCACGCACACACACACACACACACACACACACACACACACACACACACACACACACACACACACACACACACACACACACACACACACACACACACACACACACACACACACAAGTACACACACACACGCCCTTGTGTGTGGACAGAGGCATGCACACATGCTTTAGATTTAGTTACATTATCCTTTCCGTGTTTTTTCAGTCCATGACTGAGCGAGAGAGACAGACAGACAGTGTGTCTTATGTTGTGCGCGCGCGTGCATACGTATATGTGTAGTAACCACACAATGAATGGCCATTTAGACCAGAATGCTGAGTGGTGACAACTGAACTCACATGACTTGTGTATAGCTCATACCTCCTGACGTTGCTACATGTATGCATGTGCACCTAAACCCTATAGCTCTCAGCATCTCATTAACACCCAACAACACATGATATATCCACTGGTTAAAAAAGTAAGAAATTAACACATTTCTTACACCAGCTCTCTAGTTCACACTCTATCCTCTTCTCTGCCAGTAGGAGGAAATCTACTGCACCTTAGTACATAAAAAACAACAACACATGCCTATCATTGGTTATAGTGGATTCTTGTGTGAATACAAGTCTGCTCTCTTATCAACACTACGTTTGAGTCAGCTGGACAACTTGGCCAGACTGTGAAATAATGTTTTATTACAGCACAACATGAACCGCACAATGCAACACTGAAGGTAATCATGAAAATGGATTTTCTTTATGAGACTATTCATTTGCTGAGTGTATCCATCAATACCAATACCAATCAAACGATTGGTATTGGTAATCATTTTATACCGACTACCCATTGCAATTCGTTATGATACAAAGTAAAATGATGACAAATTTTCTGTCTACATAACTCTATAAATAAATTACTCAATTCCGATAGGTACAATATCGTTACACCCCTAATATACAGTAAATGCTGCTGATATACTGTAGTTAGTAATTTGAACTCAAACATTTCTTGAATTATTCCTAGGAAGTATTGCTTTGAGCCTCACAGAAACATTAACATGCGCTCAACAAACAAACACACACAGTAAACGCGCACCCAAAGCACATAGGCACACAAATGTGTTGGAATGAGACGGCTCCCTTGCTTGCAGCAGATGGTGGACTGGAACAAACAGTGAGTGGAAATCACAGAAAGAGAGAGAGGAGAGGAGGATAGGAGAAAAAGCAGAGAGATGTTAAGTTAGGAGGAAGTTAGAGCAAAAGAGCTAAAATTAGGGAGTCTGTAGACAAAGAACTTTGAGGTAACATACAGTCAGGAAGCTTCTAGATGAGGCTGTGAACGCACAAATGCTTTCCTCGGAGTGATAATCATTATCACGCTGGCGAAGGCTTTATTTAGCCATGAGAGCTGGCATTCTTTTGGCCTTGATATCGATCTCTTCTCAGCCGCGACCCCCGGCGCTAAATAGTTGATTATCGAGTTATGCTCGCATTCTTTCTAGTTTGATCATAATCTGAGAGGGCACCGGGAGCACCCCCCCCCCACACACACACACACAGACACACACACACCCCATGTTTTATAATTGATTATCGATTTGTTCAATTAACTGTTGAATTGGTGTGCTGATGAGTGAGTACTTCTGTCACACACAAAAACAGGACAAGCATAACAAATATAGCATGTAGTAATTATTATGTAAAAGGGGATTAAACACGTACGAAACCCTTTGGGCATCATCATCCGCTAGCTGATCCTGCAGTAGGAATGTGGTACAGCACCAGATGGCCGGCTCTGTGTGAGGAAGCTGGTCTGGATCAGCACAACGTCCCTCTCGCTATGCCCTGCTCTGCTTTTTTCTGCCATGACCCCACAAGAGCATCTATGTCCCGATATATTTTTTCATTTCCGATACTGAACCCGATGACACCATTTCTGTGTTGGCCGATACCAAATAACGATACTGGAGAATAATATATGAGGGTAATAATAATAATAATAATACAACAATTTATATGGAGTCCACCAACCGGTAATAGGGATGTCACTAATGGTTATTTTTTTTAGTATTTAGTATTAGCAGATACCACTAAATTAATAGGCATTAACATAAATGGAAATGGTAGGCAAATGGTAGCCTATACATTTATGTATGCTCCTTTTAAAAGACAAAAGGGCAATATTTAACAATACAAATAAATAGTAAACTTGATGATCAATAAACAACACGTGATGACTGCACGAATGCCTCTACAAGTCTAGTTTACAAAACACAACGCTGTCATTTCCACTCTGATTTGAACAGCATATTATTGAGCTACTTTTTTTTTTATCAGATATACAACCAACCAGATGCCTGGCTGTCCTATTTCCATGTTAGAGCACAACGGGCAGCAGTGGCTCAGAGATAGAGTGGCCGGATGGCAACTGCAAAGTCGCCAGTTCGAACCCAGGCACGCCGAAAGTTAGTGTCACAGTGTGCCTTGAGCAAGCCAGACACTGTACCTCTAATCTAATAACATCCTGATGTGCTCGCTGGTGCCTTGCATGGTTTCCACCGACATTGATGTATGTTAATGGGTTCACACAATCTCTGTAAAGAGCTTTGGATAAAGGCACCATTTACTGCATAATAACAGCGGCGGATCTGCAGTGGTGCGATCTGCTCGGATGGGGTGTAGCACCAACTGGATGCTTTCTGAAGCATAATACTTACTGGCGTGCACTCCATGTTTGGGCATATCCAAATATGGAATATGTTGCACAGACACAGTCACAGACATTTTTGCCAGGTTTACCTAGTAATCTTGCTCACTGCATTCGCAATAATAAGATGGTACAGTGGCAGCCCACAAAACAACATTGCGTACGTTGGCTTACATAATCGGGGTGAATAAATAAATCCATAAATAAATAAAACAATCCTTCGAAGGCTTGTATGGAAACAACACTGAATAGTCCCAACACTAATAAATGGCATTGGGGACAGTGGCAGCCCTATAATATATAACCTGCATGTGTGTGTGTGTGTGTGTGCGTGTGTGTGTGTGTGTGTGTGTGTGTGTGTGTGTGCGTGCTAATCCACAAGTGTTGGTACTTCATGCCACCTAACCCCTTTACAAGTCACTGCCCCACTTGGGACACTCCGCTGGATGGTTGACCAAGCATGTGACTTGCTGACAGGGATCAATGACTCTCTCGGTGTGTGCGTGTGACTGTGTGCATTGTGCAGCGCACACACGTGCGCAAGTGAGCATGTGGTTGTTGTTGGGGGCGGTCACATATGCAGGGACAGAAACAGAGAGATAGGCATTGCTGCTGTTATTACACAACACCATATGCACACGCAGTCAACCTACAGAATACTGAATGCTTTAGGAGACGGACAGGCGGGGGTAACAGAGGTTTGTGTCTGTGAGTGAGTTTCTGTATGTTTCATGATGTGTTCTGGTCTCTAGTGGTTCCATGTGTGTAAATAATATATCATTACAACAACAAACTCATTCACACATGCAGACATAGATAAATAGGAATAATACAAATGTATACGCATTACACACGCACTCTGTACCTGCAGACACAGTACACAAGCACACACACACACACACACACACACACACACACACACACACACACACACACACACACACACACACACACACACACACACACACACACACACACACAAAGAAGGTGGCATATAATTCACTGAAACACCCCATTAAAGTAGTTTCTGGATGTTCTTTCACATTATCTGATGATCTATTGTGCCCTTTCCCCAAAACAGGCGGCCCTGCAGCAGTTTACCGACTGGAAGAGCAGCCAGTTTGGTTTTTCCGCTGAATTATTCATGAGCTGAGGTGTGCAGCAGCACTCAGTTTGGATATGGAGCTGCATGGTTTTGTTTGCCGTTGTAAGTTGTTTCTGAACACTATTTTATAACGACACATGGAAAAAAATCGACATCACCTTCCTTCCTTCCGCTTGCCTTAGCCATCAGGTGACACACAGGGTTGTGGGTTTGAGTACAGCAATGTATTTTTTCCTCTCAATCATTTTTTTCACATCTACAATCATAACCAAAATAGAGATGGCAGGATGAAAGTGGCTATGTCAGAGTTGTATAAATATTTAACCAATCCTAAATGCTAACAAGAGTTAATAATACTAAATCATAACTGCAAATATATTGCTGTCCCAGCAATATATTTGACTCTATTTGACTGATGTCAATGGTTTCTCCTAATCTCTCCTAATTGTACCACCGTCAATACAGCACACGTGAATGAAAAATTCTATTAGGTCTGAGAGGCTAAATCCCATCATATTGCCGTCTGTGGCTCATATGCAGAATAAATAATGGGCCTTGATACAGGTGCTACTATATATCTGACTGGAAGACACCTGCGAGACCTGACTCATGACTGATACCGCAGTAGACAAGAGTGGAAATGGAAATAGGATACAATGACAAAACTGATGTTATCAGTCAGTTGAGTTCACAGGAATGACTTGCATAATTATAGAGGTGAGAAAAACTTCCTGTACTCGCAGCCGGTCGGGGCAGCTTCCTTGTTCTGCAAGTGGTCGCTGCAACTCATTGCATTGCGAATCATTTGGTGTGGAGCAGTGGTTTTCAACCTTTTTGATACCAGGGCCCATTATTTATTCAGCATTTGAGCCACGGACCACCATTTGATGATATTTTAGCCCCACAGACCCCAAAACTAAAGATTTCTTTTGTGTTTTGTCCACAATTCCAGGCTAGATTTCGCAAACAAAACAGACAAACATCAAAATGACCATTAGTCTTCAACATTCTAGTTGTGTATACTTCTTAATTAAGTGGGTTAATTCAGATGGTTAATATTTTAACTCTTGATAGTGTAAACATGAAACTTGAAATTTGGCTCCATGTTTACGCTGTCAAGTGTTACATCTGGCTAACCAACATTCCATCATTTCAGCTGGGGACTTGTACTTGTAAGCCGGGCAACTTGCAAAAAGACCGGAGATACAAGCTCACAACATTTTAGCATAAAAGTACATACAGGGTACAGGGTGACCAGGTCAGAAGTGGTCAGTTAGGAATATGTATAATAATATAAGATTAGAGATAGCTTGTTAGAGATACTGGGACATGGGGCAAGCAAGGCTATGAAAACAAACGTCAAGCTCAGGTTTTGACACAAGTCAAACTCTTCCGACATGATAACATGATGAAATGTATTCATAAATAATAAAAACAATTATCAGACATATATATGGTCTGAAAAACTGCGGTCGACGTTGGTATATCTCTGTAAGAGCAGCAGAACAGAAACAGCCTGCGGTCTACTCCATTGTTGTTGACGGCTGCGGTTCCTCAGGTGTGGAACCTGACGACGCAGGCCGCTCCGCACATGAATAAGTCATCGGCTCGGTTTTACTTTATGCTGGTTGTTTCGGACAACTCTGGACGCTCAGAGAGTTTTCGCCACAGAAACAGCAGCGGTTAGCGAGCGTAACAATGGCGCTACGGATCGTAACACAGACATATTACATTTCTCTGTATTTTCAGGTCAGCAGTTATGGGAGCTAGAGTATAATAATACAAACAAAATTTAAAAAGAAGAAAGGGGAGAAGACGGACCACAAACATTACATTATAGATCATGTATCTAACACGTACATGCACTGACAGATACACACCACGTATATATAAACAAAAGGCTTAATGCTTTTGCAGCCACACGCGCTGAGACATGTCTGTGGTTTCGGCCCTTTTAGATGTCTGGGTGTTCAGCAGATACCTGCATAACAGTCTTAGGCACAGGTACACAATACCAGGAGATTACTGCTCCTTAATGAAATGGCCCACATACAATATCTTGGAGATTATATCAATACCAGCACCAACAACAGCCCAATAATAGTCAACAATAGAAAAGGAGCAGCTAGGTTCTCAGCGAGGCTCATATTCCAGAAGCAGTGACATGCATCATTCATGCTGGCCAAGTGTTATTATCATTTCTCCCCGGAAAAGGACACAGGGTAGACAATAGCGCAGGTGTTGGTTCAAATTGAAGATTTTATCCAGTGTACAACTTCATTTGTAGGCCTAGCTCTTTGTACACAGCAGAACAATAGCTTATTTAGGAGGCTGTCTGAAAACACATTTTCTTCAACAGGGAAAAAAAATACCTGGTGGTGATTTAGAACATGCAGTAGACTGTAATTTCAGCATTACTTTGCAGATTATGGTAGCACTATCTATAGTTCCAACTATGGGCTTGGTAGAGGCTCTCAAATAAATGCATTAGGCACAATTCTTTAAATCCCTTTTTTTAGACTTACAATATCTAACTTCTATGCCAATGTTATTTTGGGCTTTTGGCCAACGTACTCTGCACTGTGTGCCACAAGTAAAGTTGATTATGTGAGAGCTAAGGCTGGCGGCTGGCCCCTAATGCTTTTGTTTGACTTTCAAAATCCAAGAGGGTTTATGAAGGGGGTGTTACATATCGAAGGCAATTACTTTTATCTCGTGTTTTTTTTTTGTTTGTTTGTCTTTTGTCCTTGTTCAGAGGTCTGGTAACCTCAGGGGGGAATAGTGGCTTCACCATGCCCTTGAGACACCTCACTTGCCTGTCTGCAGCAGCACTAACTACTGCTAACCGTTGCTCGGGTGATGTTTATCAGTTAGCTCTGCTAAAAACACCTGCTGTCTGCCGCACAAAGTTGTTTTTACTCCACCAGGCCGGAGGCATGGTGGAGAATATGTTTCACCCTCCGTCCGTGTGTCCGTGTGTCCGTGTGTGTGTGTGTGTGTGTCCGTCCGTCTGTTAACAAGTAATCTCCGGCGCCGTTTACCCGATCGCTGCCAAAATTTACACACACACTCCCTGGATGCCAACCATGAACCTCTGCTTTTGGCCAGGGCCTATTATAGCGCCACCAGGAGGCTGACTTTTGCAATTTTTTGGCAAAAATCTGTGCGTGTGTCTGTCTGTTAGCAGCTAATCTCCCAAACCATTAACCTGATCGATGCCAAAATTTACACACACACTCCCTGGATGCCAACCATGAACCTCTGCTCCAAATTTTTGGCCAGGGCCTATTATAGCGCCACCAGGAGGCCGACTTTTGCAATTTTTTGGCAAAAATCTGTGCGTGTGTCTGTCTGTTAGCAGCTAATCTCCCAAACCATTAACCCGATCGATGCCAAAATTTACACACACACTCCCTGGATGCCAACCATGAACCTCTGCTCCAAAGTTTTGGCCAGGGCCTATTATAGCGCCACCAGGAGGCCGACTTTTGCAATTTTTTGGCAAAAATCTGTGTGTGTGTCCGTCTGTTACCAGCTAATCTCCCAAACCATAAACATTATTGATGACACAATTTGCACACACATTCCCTGGATGCCAACCATGAACCTCTGCTCCAAATTCCCGACAACGCTATGTTATAGCGCCACCAGGAGGCTGATTTTAAAAACATGATGAACAGCAGGCAATTTACATAAAATCTTTAACACACTAAAATACTAGGCTGAGAAAAATATTCTCTCTAATATCCACTCTTTTCACAATGGCTTGTTATAGCGCCACCAACAGGTGAACATTTGCAAAACACATTTTTGGACAAAATGCCTCAAATCATCTAAATGCTAAAGTCATACGAAGAAATGGAACCTTTTAACATTGGGATATTATAGCGTCACCAGGAGGCCACAACCTGAACTGGCCTGGTGGAGACCTGTGCCCAGAAGGGCACTTTTCTAGTTTTTACTCTTGCACCGTTCATTAGGTTGTACTTCATTAGGGTAATTATTAAAATAAGACCAAATGTAATACTGTTCGCTTTTTTCTATCTTCGCTGTTACATTGACACTAACACAGTGGTTTTCAATCATTTTGATACCAGGGCACACTATTTATGGTCAACAAAGACACTTTGAAGACCATAACTGGAGCCCTGGTACAAGGTTTCTTTGACTATGCCTGCAACTCTTGGTACCACAGCACCTCAAAGACCTTAAAAACAAGGCTACAGACCTCCCAAAACAAACTGGTCAGGCTGTTACATTGCAAGACACACACCTCACCACTGCCCACTTTGACAGTCTGGGTTGCCTTAGGTTTGGCGACAGAGTTCAACATCTCACAATGGGTCTGGTCCACAAGATTCAATACTCTACCAAAATACCCATGTACCTCTCTCCAAATTCTTCCTAAATGAGGTCCACTCCCACAACACCAGAGGGAGTGCTACTAACCATGTTCAACCCAGATTTGGCACAAACAAGGGACTTAATTCCTTCCGCTCATATGCGACCAAAATGTGGAACGCCCTAACAGTCATTAAGACTTGTGAATCCCTTGACTCCTTCAAAACCGCTCTCAAGGGGCACCTACAGATGGCTGCAATTCGAAACTGGCCTCTATAAAACAAAAAGTGTATATATAATCCCCCCACCCACCCCCTCTCCTCTTTGTACATTTCTCTTTTCCCTTTTTACCTGTGCTCTACTATGATTTTATCTCCATGATTTGCTGCTACTGAATTTACTGAAGTAATTATCTTGTGCGTTTTTGAATGTCCTAATGAAATGAACAAGTTGGCCACTATTGTAAACAAATGTATTCTTAACTAGTGTGCCCAATCAATTTTTCAGATTTTCTGTAGTTGCGCTTGAATTGTACTGTAATTCTCCAAGCTGTTATCAGTCTTGTTGCAGTGTGTACTTGACTTGTACTGTAACTCTCATCTAGACTCTGTCAATAAAAATAATAATTAATTAATTAATTCATTCAGCATTTGAGCCACAGACCATCATTTGAGAACATTTTAGCCTCCTAAAACTAAAGATTTATTTTGCTTGTGTCCACAATACCAGGCTGGATTTCAGCAAACATTCTCTAGTTGTGTAGACAATGTCAAGGGCTAATTCAGATGATGAATATTTAACTCTTGAGACTGTAGACACGAAACCATCATTTCCATCATTTAGCTGGGAACTCTCAAGGTCTACTAGTTTGGTCCCCGGACCACTAGTTGAAAACCATTGTACTCACACAAACACACACACACACCACACAACGCACACGCACACGCACACACACACAGGATGAGAGTATTGGGTAAATAATTTGGAAACACACCAAGCAAATCTCCTCTTCTTTAATTACAGTATACAGTATGATTGAGGATTTCTCACACATATGCCATTTAAAAAGACAAAACGTAATTATTATTTAGAATGATTACTTTCTATTTTTGGTAACTTTAAGTACATTTTCATACCAATACTTTTAATCATACACATTTTACAATTCTGGACTTTTACTTGTAACTTACTTGTAACTGCATTGTAGTATTTCTACAGTGCAGTGGTGATTGGTCGGTATGCGTGACAGGTGTACGCACACAAATCCTCTTCTAGACAGCGTGCCCCTAGTTCGCCTCAGCATAAACAAATTCATGTTTATACTGGGTCTGGGACTGTCCAAGGTGAACGCAAAGAAACTAAACAAGCTTATCAGCCTTGTCACTGTCTCTCCTGCTCTAAACTACTGAGCCGCTGGCTGAATTACAACATGCCTTGCTTAAGGGCAAAGGCGATCCAATCTCCCCCAGGTGCGGCTGGAAATACAGCGATTCAATAAAAGAAATAAACTATAAAGTCTGCCTTGCTAGTGCTGCCATTTAAAACGGTTTCATTTGGCCATATAGCAACGTCATTGTTCAGAAAACTCTTTTAGAACAGTGGTTTAGAACAGTCGTTCTAAACCACTGTTCTAAACCAGTGTGACAAGTGTGTGACTTCATGGCGATGGCGCACAGTATAAACTTGTCCCACTTGAACAAATTCAATTTCAGGGCATTAGACGTCAGAAATACATATAATTGGCCATCTAAAAATGAGTTCTAACTGTTTCTTGGATTAGCTGTTGATGCAAAATTGTTTCAACAGATACCTCATTGTCTCCTACACCAAGCCTAGCCTGCAAAAAAATAGACCAGTTATAATGTATTTTTAGAAGTACAGTATAGCTGACGATTGCTCAGTGGGGCCATTTGCTATTTAACACTCTTGCAGCTGCCCTGTTGGTCATATGAGGTACTACACAGGGCCATAATAGACGCTCCATTCAGAAACATCAAGTGTTTTTCCACTGACCATAAAGCAGGAAGTAAACAAAGCTGCTTCAAGAGTAACGTTGATGTGTAAGCTCTCGTTCCAATCAGTGGTCTTTTGCCTGCGAAGTAGCCAAAAATCACTATAAGGATCTATAATGGAGGGTGCTTGTCAGCTGGGTGGTGGCACTAGAGCCGCGTGGGTGTGACTTTAGCGACAAGCATGTTAAGAACTGCGGTCCATATGCCAAATTATCAATTTGGGGTCTCAGGTTTAAGAGCATCTCCGTATTGGTTGAGGCAGTGGTCAGCATTTCTCATCTGCCAGCAAAAACGTCATCTTTCTTCTGAGCACTTTGACACGTTTGACCTACTGACCGGTCACTGAGTGACACCAGTCACTGTGTGAGCCAGTGACCAGGACGGGCAGTCAATGAGTTCGTTTCTACAACCTGCATACAATAACTTCGAAAATAACAACAACAACTTTGGATTATGGTAATCAGCAGCACTGATGAAATGTCAAGTATGTTGTGAGTCAAGCTCCTCCACATTCTGAAAAGACAAAGGAAGCTTAAATCCGACATTAATCCTAACTAGTGGATTTAGCACTAACAACAGCCTAAAGTAACCAGATCCATGGGCCTGTGTGGAGGAGGGAAAGTAGTCTATTCAGCCCTTGAAACCAAGGATACCGATGGAACAAGGATAACCTGGCACATGAAGCACAAACTGACGCACAGAATGTGTCAACTGTTAACTAGTTGTTAGGCCTGATTTGTTAGTATTTGGATTTTTTTATATGCCACTTATTTTTTTGCTGATATTGTATTTGTGACACTTGCTTTGACAATGTAAACATTTGTTTTCTCAATGCCATTAAAGCTCCATCGAATTGAAAAATGATCTGAACTGATAGGTGCATATGCTGCAAACACCATGGGTAGGGGTTGACAATGACATATCAACTAATAGTAACTATATAGTCTATATGATTATCTATGAGTATGACATTTGCAAATAGCAAATTCTCCCTTCTCCAGTCAAATATGACAATAACCAAAATGTATATGCAAAAAAAATAAAAAAATAAAAAAAATAACAGGTGTCTATTTGGGGTTGTTTTCTTTGACCTCTGTTTTATTCATGACTCTTTTGTTCCGGAAGAAACTGGCAGAATGCTTCGGACATGAAACGGTAATGTTTGATCAAAGACGACGGATCGAGGCTGTGTTAGCATCGTCTCAGACACTTTGATGAATTAGCATTCTTTAATACTAGATGTGACAAGAAAGGGTTCAGGGAGAGCCCTTTTCTTCTTGTCTTTCATTTGATTTTCTTTCAATTCCATACGGCCCCCCTCACTCACACACGCACACACCCACTCACACACACACGCACACACACACACACACACACACACACACACACACACACACACACACACACACACACTAAGCCCAAAGTGACAGCGAACACGATGCTTAATGTAATGGTGCTGTAACCCGTATCACATAGCTTTGGCATAACGTTATCGTCTCTCGCATAAACACGCGCACGCGCAGACGCAGACGCAGACGCACACGCACACGCACACGCACACACACCTCTCTAGCTATCGCTATCCCCCAGTATTGACCAAACCGTCAAGGAAATCCTCATGTTACCCATTTCCCAAAAGAAGCCTCACACAAATAATACATTTGCCAGCCTACATGCACAAACACACACACACACGGACGGACGGACGCACGCACGCACGCACACACACGGACGCACGCACACACACACACACACACACACACACACACACGGCTCCGATTTCGAGTATCATCTTTTGAGGGTTCCTCAGCGGGACGTCCCGTGGCGAAGGGGGAATATCGGTGTCTCCTCAAAACCAGCAGAGTTACACAATACCCTACTCTACTCATCTCAGGGACGGAATGCCAGGGAGAGAAAGAAGAGAAGGAAGGCCAGAAAAAGGAGGTCGATAGGCAGTACGAGGTCAGTACTGAGCCCCCCCCACCCCCAACACACACACACACACACACACACATTGATGCGATACACACCGACACACTGTGTTTTCGAGTGTGGATGAAATCGGTGAGCCAGCAGCCAGGATAACACATGGAGATTGACACACTGTACTGTACTGCAGTACACCATCGCCTTTCAATGTGTTTACTAGACTAACCAGATTCATGAATTATGAATGTAACAGACTTCAGGATAAAATGCCAGTGAAGCTTAAAATTAGGCAGTTTGGGGCATGTCATTGGGAAAGAAATGCAGCAAACTCACAAGTTTTCTTAAAATGTAAAAAGGTAAACTATTGTATCTATGTAAAAGCTGTAGATCTGCATTTCGTATTATTCATATTATTATTATTTTTATCTAAAATGTTTTCATCCTCTTGATTTTGTCACCCATTTTTATCACCCAGTGCGAATTCCTAAAGTGATCCTGGGCTATATACACCCTCCGGCAACCTGGGGAGGCAGTGGACTGGCCTCATGCTTCCTTAAAGAGGAGTCCAAGCTGCCTTCTTTTCACCTGACAGGGGGGAGTTTCCCTAGTTGGACGGACATGGTGCGTGGAAGGAACACGTTATCCCAAACAGTTCCGATCCCCTCTGTCAGGCAGAGGCAGTTTGGAGCTGAGGACTACTGCATTTTTTTGTGAGGGCATCTAACTTAGGGGACACAAGGAGAGCATGCCAATTACACACAGAAGGGACCTTATACATATCAACTAGATATGATGACACTGTGAACCAATATGTAATGAGTGGCGCCACAGATCATTTTTCCTCACAGATAAAACATATTTTAACATCAGTTATTATGGTGGTACTGTGAGTGGAAAATATTTTCTGTGTACTTCAGTATAAAATAATTGGGAACCAATGAGCTGAAGTCTAGACTAATATACAGTGGCGTACCATGGGCACTGCTGTCATTACTGGTACCATGTACGATTAAGCACAGCTTTACACTGCAGCACTGATGTGAAACTGAAGCATGTCATGCAGTCAGTGCAGGTTGTGTGTGTTTGTGTTGTGTTTTAGGCCATGGCCGAGCATGTGAGGACATGCTACAGATAACTTCCTGGCTCTGTGAGATATAATTAAATCACATGAGCCATCTGTATATTATCTGTGCAGGCATCCTGTGTGCATTTGTGTGTGTGTGTGTGTGTGTGTGTGTGTGTGTGTGTGTGTGTGTGTGTGTGTGTGTGTGTGTGTGTGTGTGTGTGTGTGTGTCATATACTGTATACACACTGTATACACTACATGTGTGTGCTGTGTATGTGGAGGAGAGAGAGAGATTGCTTGTGTGTTGCTGTAGCCATGCAAGGGATGCTGGTCCTTCATGCAGTCAATCGGCAAAGACCTCGCGTCATGTCTTAGTCTCATCTATATGTCCCCTGTCTAGTTACTCCAATGTTCCTGTTTGTCGAGTAGAGGTAATCCAGCAATATGCAACTAGTGCACTGCACTCACTCATAATCACTTGCAAAACAAAATTTAACATTTAAACCACTGCTCCTGTTATGAAATAGAGCACAAAGGAGTAGTGTCAGTTTGTTCTGAAGCCACAGCAGCTGAGATATTAAGCGTGCTGTAGAAGTGTTCTCAGTTATCTCTTGTTCATAAAGATTCACTCTATATTCTGCTCTAGCAGTACTTCTGGGTCCAAGGCCTCCTTCAATATTGCTTACACAAACCAGGCTGTTGCCACTTGCCCTCTGCAAGCAAAACGTTTTTTAGTTGAATGAGGATCGCATATGGTGCAGTATTTGACTACTACATAAGAATACAGAAATACGCGCAGCAATTTTAGCATTTTGCGACAGCTGACCTGACCTCTGAGATGCACAGCTTCCTCAGAGAAGCTTAGTTTCACACTACGGCCACACGGCCCAGCAGTCACGCAACGTTTCCACAGACAATCTCATTTCCTCGTCCAATTTCGTTTGGCTACAAATGTATATTTATGGTTGGGGGGGCTCACAGTTCCCCCTGCCCCATTGATATTGCACTGCCGTGTTGTCGTATGCTGCTGCCGAGCAGTCGGTGTATTTCAGATTGAAACAGCCCCGGGTCCCGTTGGAATAAATGTATCAAACAGCCCCTCTGCAATCGCGTTTAGCTGTTTGCTTGACTGAATTAATTTACCCAAGTGCTGGCTGGGCTGCTGGCTTGTAGAGAGGTAGTGAGACGAGGAAACGGTCACAGTCACATGCACACGCACACACACACACACACACACACACACACACACACACACACACACACACACACACACACACACACACACACACACACACACACACACACACACACACACACACACACACACACACACACACACTCCCCCCCCCAGTTAATTACCATCAGTAAGAATCAATATGTGAGAGCATACTCAGGCACTCATGACGAACAGACAGGATGCAGCAAGCCACAGCACGCCTTCCTCAGGAACTTGGCCATAATGATGAGGATGAAGATGTACCGAAAGTCAGGCACGGCAGGAAACAGAAATGGGAAAGTGTCCCTCTGTGTAATAAAGTGCGTTATGAGTAATTGAGCATGTATGAATGTATCTGGAATGCATCTCCTGAAAAACAGCGGGAGCAGCTGGACATGAGCGGGGACACATGTCTAGCGTGAGGCGCCCCTGAAATACAACTACATCCCCCCAGTCATTGATGTACAAGTACACCCACACTAGTGTCTATCTCACAGAGGCAGCAGCTGGGCATGTGCACAGAGGATGTTCACTGTATGGAAACAAAATACACGAATGCAAGCATGCACGCACGCGAACACGCAGACAGAGAGAGAGAGAGAGAGAGAGAGAGAGAGAGAGAGGGGGGGAGGGGGGGGGGGAGTCCAGCCTCTTAAAATGTGGAGTGTGTTGTAGTTCAGCAGGTGCATGTGTGGTCTGAGGTCTAGAGACTACTGTGCTGCTTTCAAGGTGCAAAACTGTCAACTGTCAGAATGTGAGCACATCCTACCGGATATCTCTGAATTTTGGCCTCAGGTCTGGTAAAATTTGGTATTCAGTGGAGGGTGCATGGCGATAGAATAAGGTCAAAGAGGAACCACAGCAGCCCAGCGTGCAACAACTACCGTACTCTGGCTTTTTGTTGGAAATGTAACCCGCTAGATGTGTGATACAGGATACTGTGGCTATAAGAGGAGACTGTCAGGCCTCCTGTCAGAAACAGGCTCTGAATGAAAGCAAATGAAGTATACACTTTGGTTTGCTTAAGCAGTTCAATTGAACACTTGACAGAGGCCATTCCCACTTCAACGTCAGCAATGGAACCTGAACCTGGCATGAACCTTTCTAGCCATCACGCACATCAGGACAAAGGAATCTGTATTATTGGCACCATTGAACAGGGAATTAACTTATTGGCTTGCATGATTGAGAATGACTACGAAACTGGCCTCCGGGAAAAAAAATATGATTCCCACAACCACCCCCCTCTTCCCCCTCCTTGTATATTCCTCTTTTCCCTTTTACCTCCACTAGGATCTGCTGCTTCCGACTTTATGGAAGTGAATATTTGTCTCTTTAAATGTTTGATGAAATGAACAGGGTGGATTGGGAACAGGGAAAAGTGTAAGCTTAGCTGGTTTGTCCATTCTGGTTGTGTATTGAGTTAGGCTTGAATTGCACTGTAAATCTCCAGCTACAATTTTTTAATCAATCAATCAAAACTTCAAAAAGAAAAGAGACAAATCGAACTGTCTGCACTCAAGTCAATATTTTTGGAACAATTCCTTGCAATGATATTGATAAGCAAGCATCTAACAATCCACGTCTGAAAACCAAGCCATGGACTATTTGTCAAGAGAGGATCATTCATGAAATGTTAATTTTCTCCAACAAGAAGAGAGTGCAATGTTCTCTCTGGGAGCCAATAAGTGGAGAGGAAAGACTACACAACACTGTTGTTACTTTTTGTTCCAATCCAGCAGCACCCCCACGACTAGAGCTAATCCTACCTGGTTTCAGAAGCAATACAGGCTCTTTTTTGCTGTCTCAGCAGAACAGGCATTATTTGTGCACATTAAAATGTCTTGAGTAGCCTATGTGGGGGCTGCTCCCTATGTATTCAGTGGTGGTGATGTAAGGCTGGTCAAGAAAGCAGACAGAGGCAGTATGGTGTGGAGATAATGCCTGACAAATAAACGTAAAGAGAAGCTGTCACTGATATAGCAGCAGGGACCGATGCGCTCTATCTATGAAGCCTTCCAACAACACCCAAAACGAGCTGCCTGCCTGCAATCTCTCTCTCAGCCTCTCTCCACATTAGGCTTCCTGGCTCCTGCAGCCCAGCAGCACCACTGCGCACAGTGCACACCACCACAAGACATTGATTCACACACAATCTCCAGTCCGAATGAAGAAGATATACAGACTACAGTATGTAGTATATACAGTATAAGCCGCCTGGCTCGCTGTCCGCACACACCCCCGGCACAAACACACACACACACACACACACACACACACACACACACACACACACACACACACACACACACACACACACACACACACACACACACACACACACACAGCCAGGCAAAGACAGGGCTTCCCTTACCTTTAGAGCTGCTGAATGCGGTGTACCAGGAGAGCGAGATGAGTCCACATAGACCGAACAATAAGACCGTTAGGAAGGTGCCATTTCGGAGCCTCATCTCCGGGTCCCCGGGCTCATGTCCGCACCGAGGTAGCGGGGGTGGCTGGGCTGGCTGGCTGGGCTGATCGTTTGCAGACAGCGAAGAAAGCAGACAGGGAAGGACAGACTGGTAGACAGACAGGCAGGCAGGCAGGCAGGCAGGCAGGCAGGGAGCGGGTCGACTTGTGTGACTGACTCTTCACGCCTGGCTGTCGGGAGGAGTAGAGAACTGACTGAGCCGGAGCGTGTTTGTTATTGCGCGGCGCTGGACTAGGAGCAGCAGCAGCAGCACTCGCTGCCGTGTATACGTACCGGGGAGGGAGGCGTTGTCAGGGAGAAGGGGGCGAGTGTTTTTGTAACCTCTCTCTCTCTCTCTCTCTCTCTCTCTCTCTCTCTCTCTCTCTCTCTCTCTCTCTCTCTCTCTCTCTCTCAATGATATTCGAGTGGGCGGTTAGATTATGATGCATTATGATGATGATCATCATCATGCATGATGAGCCACACCACCACGCCATGCATGATGTACCACCAGCCAAGCTTATATTTTTCATCTAGCATTTAAGCAACACACATAGCCTGCAGGCTGCCCTTCCATGCCTCGATCTGCATGCGTTCTACGTACGTGCTCATGTTGTGACTGCTGTTGTGAAATCAAAATGTGATAGATGGCTGATGGCTCGCTGCTGAATCATGATTAGGCGTACAAATTGGCTGGGTCAATATCAAATTGCGCGACTTTTCATGTCCATGGGATATATCTAGCATGTGTTTGCATTAAAAGTAAAACAGTCACCTATTAATACATAGGCTAATGGCTGAATTTCACTAAAATGTCAACTAAATAACTGTCCGAATGTAACAACAACCACCTTCTATTTAGTTAAACAATAATTAAACGAATTGAATAAAAAATATTTTTATCATTTTATTATAATTAAGATAATCCCGTTAGATATGATTCTTTTTGGAATATATCAAATATAATCTGAAAAATAACACATTTTGTCTGTGTCCGAGAAATCACTGTCAACTAAGTTACCATCACAAAACCCCCTCCCAAGGTGGTGTGTTATTTCCAAATCACATGACCTGCTCCACCTGATGTCATTTCATCCTGATGAAAAGTTTGGGAAAGCCACATGTATGATTATCTTCTCTTTTTTAGTTATTTAACATAAGTGAAAGTCAGGTGTAAACTTTTAAGATGTCAACAATGTTACTACAGTTTCATAATAAATAACTTTAATTTTTTAAAAAAATCAATTGTATATCGAATATTTAGGAGTATCTTTCTGTAAAAATGCCATGTGGTGTAGGGTGATAGCCAGCCATGTTGATTTTATACCTGAAAACAGTAAATATGTCAACTATGTTACGTCAACTATGTTACCCTGTAACCCGGTAACTTAGTTGACACTTGTGCCATGTTCTGTCTAACTGTTTCTGATTTGAGTGAGAAATGGTCAAAGAGAAAGTACTGGAGAAGAGGCTCAGCAAGAGAGCAGAAAAAAAGAAGATGGCTGTTGATTTTATACCTGAAAACAGTAAATATGTCAACTATGTTATGTCAACTATGTTACACTATGTTACGTAACAGTTGAAAAAAGGTAACTTAGTGGATCCCAAAAAGTCCCGCAATTTGATATTGACCCGGCTGAATAAGAAGCACATGCACAGGCATACTTATAGGCTACTTTGTACGGTAATTTACTTTTCTGAATAGGCCTAACTCTCAATAAGGACATCATTATAGGCTATAGCCTATAAGGAAATAATGCTTTCCCATGGCATCAAAGAATATTTTTTAGATACAAACGTATTTCAATATGGTGAAATATGTATCCTAACTCTAAAACATTGCGAAACTAGAAAAAGTGCCCTTTTGGGCACAGGTCGCCCCCAGGTCTCCCGGTGGTGCTATAGGCCAATGTGCAAAGGGTGCCATTTTTCATACATAATGGCAACTGGATGATTTGAGCCATTTTGTTCCAAAAATGTATTCAGCAAAAATGGTGCTATGCCAGGCCAATGTCAAAAAGATGGGATACATTTCTCAGCCTAACCCTATGTTTTAACGGTGGGGGACCTCGGGCGATGACAAAGCGACGTCGCCCGACATCCATTATTTCTCTATGGGAGCCACCGATTCGGGCGACAGCAGCAAAACGGGCGATGTCGGACGACGTGGGTGGGCGACGTCGCCCGGGAAGACAAAAATTGATGAGCTTTTCGCACAGAGTAATAAAATATATAGACCGGGGATAACCAATCAGAGCCAAGTGCTGCTTTTTTGCCCTCGCCCCGAAACCATTCGGCGCAGTCTGGTTCCTAGTTCCGTCCCACTTCCTCCTCCACCATACTATTTTTTCAGTGCACCACAGCATCATCGTTTACGGTACTCATTTTCCATGCTATTCTAAGCGAGAATTTACTGTAATGACCGTTGCCGTCGCTGATATCGACGTTTTTTATCCATCACCTGCCATTAAAACGTATTGTAAGAAAGTGTGTTAAAGATTTCACGTAAATTGCAAAATGTGTTTTACAAAAATTGGACTCCTGGTATGCACCAAAGGTTCGTCCTTGTCAATGTCCTTTAGAGGCTGCATCCAAGATCAATGCAGTTGATGAGAAAAATGTGAAAAGCTATCACATAGCACACTATAGCAAGCCATTCTAGAAAATCATGGGGCAGAGGTTCATCGTTGGCATCCAGGGATTGTGTGTGGAAACTTTGGCATCAACTGTATTAACGTGACAGAGATTAGCTGTAGCCTAGACAGACACACACACACACACACACACACACACACACACACACACACACACACACACACACACACACACACACACACACACACACACACACACACACACACACACACACACACAAAGATGGATGGAGCGCAAAACATACTCTTCGCCATGACTTTGGCCTGGTGGAGACATTAAGGTTTAAAATTACCTCTTCAGAAGAGTTATAGAATATGCCACTTCTTGTTGGTGATGTCACTAAAGGGTCAGTTAATTATTGATATGGAGGGGAGAATTACTTGTATTACGGGGTTGAGTGCGACTAGGAGACACAGCTATCTATATAATGCTATTTTAATTATTAATCGTCTATGTATTAACTAAACATGACCAGCAAATAAAGCACATATTAACATACTAATTGAATAATTTATGGATTTTTGTACATTTTTCCTCAAGTCCACTTTCATCAAAGGTCATTTGGAAAAACAGGGGGTGAAAGAATGACAAAAAAAAATCCATGTCCATCTTTACACATTAATGGGAACATTTCAATTGAAAAAATCTTTTAAAAATACTTACAACTCAACCAGCATAACTGGTATTAAAGTGTATACCTTCCATATACCGGCATGGTAGTGTATACCTGCCATTTTTGTTCCATTCCCACGCCAATAAGAACACTAAACAGCTGCAGGTGAAGGCAACAGGAGGACAATGCTGGCAGGAACACATAAGAGTCCCTACAGACCATGCTTGTGTACAGTCCCTGTTTTCGCCAACTTGTGACGTCACGTCCTCCTTTTTTAAATGGAGGTCAATGACACTTGTATTTTCGGCAACTGCAGGCTTATCCTGCAAGCAGGCCACTGTCGAAAATGCAGACCAGAACAAGCCAGAAGTGCCCATTGAAACCCAAAAAAGCAGGACGTGACATCACAGCTCGGCCGAAACCACGGACGGTGCACAAGCCAAGTGTAGAGGCACTCTAACAACAAACATGGATCTGCCAGTGTGAGGGCAGAATGAGTCAAATACTAATAGCCTATAGGCTGATTGGTGGAGTGAACACAGGTGAGTAACAGCCCAGATAGCAAAATCCATTGATTCAACGTTGAATTCTGGTTATCTAACCAAAATTCAACGTTGAATCAATGCATTTTGCTATCTGGGAGGTAATAGCAGAGCTAATTGAAAAATGGAGACGTTGACTGTGAAAGACTTGGCAATAGGCCTATCGGCAAAATAGGCATAATGGGAAACACAAAATACAGAATACAGAATACAGAGCACAGAACAGTTCATGACAGCTATTGGTACAATATGAAATATCGACAGGCTAGACAATTTTGAGAGGCGCACTCGTAGCAGAACAAGCTTAGATTGTGCATTTTCGTGTGGGGTTGGCGGGGCAAGAGCAGACAAAATCCACATTTTTTTAAAGTATTGAGTGGTTTTAAATGACATCTGAAACATCATAGCCTACTGGTATTGACACTAATCCAACATAGTGTGCTACACATTGACAATGCTGTCAAACAAGTCAATATACAAGTAAGCCTATAGGAAATCTATGAAAAACTCTGCAACACAACATGCAATAATAGGGAATTTAAGTTTCCATCTCTAGGCCTTGGACACGACGAGAATGTGGACGTGATCCGACGCAGTTGCGCCAGAAGCCCAACATAGTTAAGAAAGCAGATGACGCCGACGGGGTCCACGTCTTCCACTGGCGTCTCTGGTTTCCATGGTGACACTCCTCTACAGCGTAGCTCTCCTAATTGTTAACACGACATCTAAAGCTGCGTTTTGCCGTTGGAGGAGAGGGTCGGACGGCCGCGAGGCTTATATATCGAGCACAGAGCAATTCATCACTGGCGTCGTAGGTTCTACCAATCTTAAATAGGCTATTGCGTTGCAGGGTTCTCCCTGCTTCATCTCTCTCTCAGACTTTCACCCAAGAGGTCCTGGGCTTAGTCTGAAAAAAAAAAAAAAAAACATTGAAGATCCTATAAAGCAGTTAACATTTTGTGTTCCCTGAGCACTCACTGTTCAGTGTCTTCTGTCTTGGTGAATAATAGGCAATGAGCAATGTAGAGATTCGACATGTGACCTCTTTGATACATAATAATAGGCCTAAACATATACTGTAGTTCATCCTGTTGATTACATAGGGCTGCATGGTTTCCTGTCTCTCAATACAGTATCAAAATCAATAAATCATATCAGGTTTAAACATAAAGTCCTCCAAGTGGTGGGAAAAATGCGAATGTTCTGTTGTTTTTTCTGCTCTATAGTCTATTAGTTTGAGAGTGGTGCACCAACACTAGTCTAACTTGTCTCTAAACAGGTGCACCCATGGTGGTGTGCTGTGGTACATACTGGTACCACATTACATCAAAGGCCCTAAAAAGGCTACAAACATCCCAAAACAAAACTGATCAGGTGACTATAGGCCTCCCTCCCAGAATCCACCTAAGCCCTGCTCATTTTGATAGGTTGGAATGGTGTAGGGTTGATGACAGAGCACAGCAACTTGCATTGGGCCTGGTGAATGGTCTTGGTTTACAAGATTCACTACACTGCACCACTAAAATACCTACTTGCCATTTGTCAAAATACGTGTTGAACGTTAACAAAGTCCACGATCACAACACCAGAGGGAGTTCCACAAACAACATTCAATGCAGATTCGGCTCCAACTAGGCGTTGCTCCTATGCCACTAAAATGTGGAATGCCCTACGAACCTAGCCTGGTGACCCAGCCTCAAATGGCGTGGAGTCAGTCAGTCACTCAGAAATCCTTCCTTCTTCCTGCATGAAAGAAGGAAGAAACTCTGAGTGACTGACTTACTCCACACGATATGAGGCGGTTTGCAGGCTACTACCAACTTGCAATAAGTAATGTGAATCGCTAGACTCCTTCATAACATGTCAGCAATTAGAAATTGACCCCTGTAAAAAGTTACCCTCCCAGCCCCTTTATTTCTCTATTGTACACATCTACTTTTTAAAAACTGTGTATATGATGATCTTAGAAGTGTATATTTGTATGCCTTTAAATATTTAAATATTTAAGTCCCTCTCCTCCACTGCAGTTTCTGGGAGGGCGTTATCAAAGTAGCAGTCTTCACCGTGATTGGTTCATGCTAACCCATAAGAATATTGAGAAAGCAGACGACGTTTGAAACGAAGTGAGTGACAGGGCTATTGGCCAATCAGGTGCTGGGATTGGATTTCCAACCGGCACACAAGGTAGTATTTTTTAAGGTGCTGATTCAGGGTCAGATGGCCAGGCTATCCATCTGTCCGTCCGTCCATCAACACTTTGCTGAGAGCCAGAGGACAGTGGATAGAGTCAGCCTAGTGCCTCTACTGGTGTAGCCAAGGTTACTTGCAGAGGAGCCTTCAAGCAGGTGACATTCAGTGTCAGGTCAATCTTAAAATCCCTTCTGCCAATAACGGGAGAACAGTGACCTCGTTCAGTGGTAGGACAGTCTGCTACGAAGTAGGCTTTGAGGATCCACCTTTCCCCTATTGAATAATTGCACCCAAACAATAGGCCAAAATGGGCAGCGTCGCCTGTCTACCGTCCCTCGGTGGACTCCAATTGGTTTAGGCGATGATGTATTGTAATTAAGAGAACACGCTGCTGGAGGTGTCGGGGTACTTTCTCTCTGGTCGCTCGTTCTGCTTGCGCACAAGGAGGCCATGTTCTACTTGTGTGCAATGCGCAAGTTGGCGCTCTACTGAGTGCAGTTGTAGTTGTGTTTTGCACTGCTCTGTCTGTACTGACCCTGTGACCAGGTGAGATCCTCATTCCTCAGTGATTGCACTCCCAGGAATTTAAACTATCTGACCCTGCTGCAGCACCACCAATTTGGAAACTGTCAAGTCTGCCATATATATGTATAGCCTATACAAGAATAAAAGCAGCATGGTTCAATATGTGTAGACAGACAGACAATTAGGATGGAATGTGAAATAAGGGATGGGTCCTTTTTGACTGACTCTCTGACTAAACAGAATAAAAATGTTCAATAATGATCAGAAATAGTCTATAGCCATAATAATGAATACTATGGACCAAAACATCAAGTTAAATTGCTTGTTTTCATTGTTCTAGACTGACATCTGGTGGTTGTTTTGATACATTACAGTATAACATGTAGGTCTACTCAGATTACCAATTTGACAACAGCAAATGTCAAAGAAATGGGAACTGCCCTAGAAATAAAATCAATAGCATCTGTTTGGCTTTGTGGGTTTACCATCTCCTCCAATTCTCTCATGCTCGTCTGATCAATTGTTTTTTTTTAATAGTAGGCCTATTGTGCTCGTATTTTTTTTGTATTGACCTGTTCATCCCTCTCCCCCATGGCTCCTTAATGGTTTCCTTTACCTCCCTTCTCTCCTTTCCTCTCCACAACAGAATATCCTGCAGATAGTCAATCTCAATTTTTCAATTCAAAGGGCTTTACTGCCATGAGAAAACATAGATTTACTTTGCCAATTAAAGCAATACAGTAGGCCTACAGCAATAAAATCAATAGAAAAGTATGTACATTTGAAAGTTAGAATCTTCAATAAATCACATGTAGTTAATTGATGCAAGAATACACACAATGAATAGTCTTTAGGGTGATTGTGTTCCATTTTATATCCTTTTCCTATGACAGCAGCTTACAAATCTTACTATGTTTTATGCCTGGCTACACATGTCTTCTCTGGGAATACAGGTCTGCTTATGGTGGCCTTTCTTGATTGCAAAGACTGTGCTCACTGAGTCTGAACCTATGTGATTTTTCTTTATTTTGGATCAGCCACAATGCTATTCTGTCATAATGTATTCTTTGTTTTGTGGGAGATAGCATATAGTTTACTCTGCCTTTCTTACCAGTGTTGATTTATGATTTGGTTTATTCCAATGGGATTTCTATTGTGTGGCTGTGTCTGTGCACACTTGTGGGCATTTTGCTGTGTAATGAGTGTCTTGTTATGGAGCAGGCTACATCTTGGTCACTTTCTTTTAGGTGGTTGTTGAACTTATTGCACTCTTTTTTTATTTTGATTAATGCATGCATTATTTATTTATTTATTTCACTGGGTTCAGAGGATGCACTTGCAGAATTCGTGTCTGTGCAGGGTTTCAGTTTGGAGTTTATCTCATTTGTCAAGGTGATGGTTTGCTAATCTCCAGATCCTACAAGAAGAAAATTGGTTCAATCAGAGTCTAGTATTTTAAGCCAGGTTTTAATTGGAATGTATACTGTAGAATGTATAATGTTTCTTTTGGTAGAGGCTCTTCTTGCATTGTCTCCCAGGTCCCTTTTCTTTTTCTTTCTTTCTTTTGTTTAATATCATGATTTTAGTCTCAGTTGGGTTCTCTATCAGGGCTCATGTCTGGGAAAATTTGTGTAGACCGAGTTGCTGCTGTAGTCCTACCTGGGTTGAAGACAGCAGCAGCAGACAGTTACACCAAACCATAAGCCATAAACCGTTTACGCACGCACGCACGCACGCACTCACACAATAAAATCACAATATAACAACTTGACTACGTTTTTTGGAAATAAATCAACTGGAATGCATTCTGGGATGGACTCAGGCTGCATCCCTGGTAGTCACTAGATGTCAGTGTTGTGCTATGTTTGTGGCATGCTGTGTTTCTGGGCAGAACGCAGGCCTACTGCAGATTGTTTCTTATACACACATAGAAAACTAATTTGGTTGAGTTGGATTTTATATTAGTTAACAGCTTGGATATTTATCAGTGGCCTACATTTCAAACACAGCCCAATACAAGACTGTTGTAAGTGGACAACCCTACTGGTTTACAATTGCATTAGGGGCCAGCATGTTCATTTCATCAAGACGTGCTCATTCATTTCTAATTTCTGGCTTCCTCACTTGTCCACTATCCAGCACCCCATCATCACCTTCCCATTTCAATTATCTATGCGACAATACTATTATTGTCATTATATTTCAAACTGGTTTAGGCAATGATAGGCTACACTATGGCTCATCACAGCAGGCCACGGCACCCCTAGGCTGCACAGTTGGACCTCACACCTACGTAATAACCCACTGACACCTGCATAATAGAATACTGAACTGTATGTGTGTGTGTGTGTGTGTGTGTGTGTGTGTGTGTGTGTGTGTGTGTGTGTGTGTGTGTGTGTGTGTGTGTGTGTGTGTGTGTGTGTGTGTGTGTGTGTGTGTGTGTGTGTGTGGACCCAAATGGACCCTTGCGGGTCCATTTCACACTCTCAAGAGTTAAAATATTCATCATCTGAATTAGCCCTATTTGATTAAGAAGTCTACACTGTTTTTGTTTGGAAAATCCAGCCTGGAATTGTGAACAAAAGCAAAATAATTATTTAGTTTTAGGTCTTTGGGGCTAAAATGTCATCAAATGGTGGTCCGTGGCTCAAATGCTGAATAAATGGTGGGCCAGGGTATCAAAAAGGTTGAAAACCCCTGCACTATAGTAATAATATCCACGTTTCACGCGTGTTATTACGTCAAGGGAGGAAGGAAACAAGGAAAGGAGAAAGGAAGTGTGATAAATCTGGTTTAGGAAATGTATGGGCGGAAGTAGGAGGACTTATTTGGGGGGACGTGTGAAAGCTGTACTGTCTGTCTGTCTGTCTGGCAGCGAAATGAAAACACATTCACGACCAAAGACTTGTTGATCTGGTGGGTGGGTGGATTAAAATAAAAATAAAAACACTCCCCCGCCGCCGGGTCGGTGTCGTCAACAGAACGTGCCGTGGCTGGAAGAAGGATGGATGTGACAGCAGTGCGGGGAGAGTTCGACCATCTTTGAACCATGTTTTGTTTGTTCTATAGCCTATATATTTTTTGTAAGGAGAGACGACGTACGACTGAGTGACTGGATGTGATTGCTGTGAACGCTGTCGTCTCTAGCTGGAGGGGGCTGTACGTGCTGCTTTAATACCAGCTCGACCTGAGCTGACTTTAATCTCCCGTTTCACTTTTTACAGCCAGGCAGGGCTAATTAGCTTTCACGGCGGCGGTGAAGTGAACAACAACAACATCACCACCACCACCACCACCACCACCCAGTTCGTCAACCGCCACCCGTTCTTTTCTGTTCAGTGGTGGTGGTGGATGGTATGATGACGAGATCTGACCACCACCACCACCACGTCGTAGCAAACGGGGTTGCTGCTGCCGCCGCCGCCAGTGTGAATTGTTTCTGCCGCCTGGGAGGAGAGAAGAAGACCGTGCTTGTTGTTTTACGACCAAGCAGACTCTGATCGCCGCGTGTTTCGTTAAAAGAAGTGTGCCTGGTGGTGTGGTGGAGGACCTGGTGGAGGTGTAGGCGACATGATGGCAGAATGCAGTCGTGCCAAGCATGGGAATCCCGGCGGCGGCGCTGGAGGCACTGGCGGCGTCACGTCGGAGCAGCAACAGCAGCAGCAGAGCCTCTCCACCGGTGCTGCCAGTCCCAGACCCAGTCCCGTTTCGGGCAAGAAAAGAGCACAGCAGTCCCCCGCTGCTGCTGCTGCTGCTGCGGGCAGCGGTCGCCCCAAGTATCAGGTCAGCGCCCCGGGCCACTGCTTCAAAAAAGTCACGCTGACCAAGCCCACCTTTTGCCACAACTGCAGCGATTTCATCTGGGGGCTCATCGGGTTCTTGTGTGAAGGTATATATACAATATAATACTACTCTTGGTAAAAAAAAGAAAAAAAAAAAAAAAAAGAAAGTGCTGTTTCGTTTTAGTCTCATATCCCCCCAGCTCTCGTCCAGACCATCGCTGCAGTGCAGAATCATAGAAGCAGTGGAGCTATGGACCAGACCCAGCCATTACATGTTGGCGTTTTATATTGTGTGGGTTCACATAGGTATTTGTAGATGAGAGAGAGCAATGCTGTAGTCATGTAAAAGATTCATTGTCCTTTCTAGTGACGCTTGGCTACACACACCCATCAGCACAATAAACGAGCGATTTGGCTACCCTTCCATTCGACTATTCTTCAGCTGCCACACAACAAGCTACTATGAATTAATGTGGACAGAATCAACAGGCAGACTATCTGGATCATGGCACCACCTGTCAACTCAAGCAAACTAAAGCCTGCCATGCTGAGAAAACACATACACAGTACTACAGTAGTTCATGGTTACACAGAAGAAACCTATGTACCTGTGTCGCTTACCAAAGACTATGGTGGGCCAGATTGTTACTGGGCAGAGAGAGAGAGAGTGGTGGTCCTTGGGGGGTTTGGTGGGGGGTATGGGGTGTGTGTGTGATTCGTGTGAAGGTTCTGTTGCACAATCAGCTGCAGTGAAGTCGTGATGCACTTTCTCCAGTTGGCATGGCAACGAGATTGGCGGGGATGTTTGGAGAAGAAGGAGCAGGCAGAAATACAAGCGTAAACAACATCAACATCAACAACAACACATTCATTAAAGCCTGCAATATTGAGTGTAGCCCTAAATGAAAAGCCTAAGCCACTGCCTTGTATGTACGGATTTCTGTTTAAGCCATGTGATGGCTTAATTTTAACTGCGCATGAGGTCATCAAACTGGGTGACATTGTTGTAAATTGTGATAATCCTAGCAGTGTTGGTGCCATGCTCTCAGTCAAACCGGTAATAACCTAGTAACGCATGTACAAGGTACACAGTTATTTGCAACAACAACTTACGATTCATTGCTTGTATGGCTGCAAAAATCAATGTTATATACAGTAGACATCATTTGGTGAGAGACTTGACCTTCGGATGACAGTGTCCGCCCTGCCCTGGCCTGCGAGGTTGTGAGTTCAAGCCCCTCCCTTGCCGCAGCGCAGAGTCACACCAACCAGTTAAAGACTGTACAATGTTAGCCAATTCCTTCCTGTGTCCTGCACATTCAGGACTACTTGGCAGATGTTGTGGTAAATGGTGCATTTATACACAGGAAGGACAAAAACTAACAGTGAGTATAGACCACGTTGCGACCAGGTCACTAGTACCAGGTCGCATCCACTAGCGACCAAGTCTCAAATTCACAGCGATCAGGTCACAAATCCACTAGCTCCACTAGCGACCAGGTTGCGACCACTTGCTGAGTAGTCACGACCAGGTCGACCTGGTTGCGTTTGGACTATAGCTTCTAGACAAGGGGACGTGCACGGGTTGGGTATGGAGATTGTTGAATGGCTCCGTAAGACAACCAGGTTGTTGCGACGATAAGCCATGACCATGACCAGTAAAGTAGTCGTGGCCAGTTATATAGCCCCTTTATATAATCCCCTTTATCCAAGGGGTTCAGTGTCTTGCTCAAGGACACTTTGTCAATAACACAGATGTTGTGGTAAATGGTGCAAGGGCACTTTGTCAATAACTCTGGTGGAGTTATCTGGTGGGGTTCAAACTGGCAACCTTGCAGTTACCATCCAGCCACTCTACCGCTGAGCCACTGCCGCTCTGTGCTGATAGTGTGAATGCTATGTACCGTCTCCCGAAGATCGTTCCCGGGGCTGCATGTAGGTCGTCTTCGGGACAGTGAAGTGTACTCCCTGATACGTATTACTGCAATGGGAAAGCATTGGATTCAGTTGACTGTGTGTACTTTGGTGGAGGAGAAGACTCAGTCAAGGCCAATATGAATCATGGCCAGCGGGGGACCAGGGAATCGTATTCGGAAACAGTTTGAATCAAAGCAGCCCTAAGCTACCAGCCTGCTTCATACAGCATTACAAAGAGACTCGGGACTCAGAATCAGGAGATAGAGAAGGCCTGCTGAGTCCTGACCTATGGGGCACATGCCTCTGGAACGGATGGTTCCCAAGGAGGCTGGCCAAAGTGTTGTATTGTTCTGGTTTTAAGAGCTGCAGTGCACAGAGTTACGTAGTATTATCAGATGTAGTGTTGGCTTTTAATCACAGCCGTGCTTAATGTTTAACTTTCGATTTGATCACCTCCTGTCTTATTGTTGGCTTGTTTGACTGATTTGATTATATCTGATTGTATTGCCTATATTGCATTATTTGTTGTTTTAATTCTTGTACAGGACTTAGGTCAATGACAATCATTTTTAGATGTCATTACTTTAGTTTTTATATAAAAAAACAATGACCAGTTACAAAGACTTGTAACTGTAGTGTCTTAATTTGGAATGGTATTATATTCCATGTTGTTTTCAATGAATTTGGTTACAGCTGTGTCCATTCATTGAATTCTCCAGAGACCTCCCAAGAGAGACATCAGTGGTCAGAGATCTCTATATAATCACCTGGCTAGTGGCTACAAGAAACTACTCTGAATTGTAATGACGCATGATGGAAGAATACACATGCACAATTAACATATATGAAATAAGAGTCATTTACATTTGTGTGTGTGTAGTTAATTCGCTGCGATCAGGTAAAAAAAATAGATCAGATGTAACTGATTTAATGAAAGTGAGATACATCGTAGCCATAACCAATATCGGACACACATTGGAGTAGTCGAGTTAGGACGAGTATTCCCCCCATGGAATGACAACACTATAATGCTAATGTCTTGTCGTTCCCAGTGTGTAACTTCATGTGCCATGAGAAGTGCCTGAAGACTGTGAGGACCGTGTGTTCATGTATGACCCCTACAGTGGTGCGGGTGAGTTACCATGCAGTAGCCTAGTGTAATAATGCATTCTCAATCCCCAGCCCATCCCAAGGCAGAACATAAACCTCTATTTATTTATTTGGTTTCATGGCAAAATTAGCCACTCAGGCACCATAGTGTTGTGACACGTTGTGAGCTTTTAGTTTTTGATGTGCAACACAATGTGCAACAAAGTACTGTATATTAAGTTCTTTTTATACATGGCTATGGAATGTGAAGACTTTTTAATAGCCAGCCTCAGGCCTTGGGGCCGACTGGCTTAATAAACTGGAGTTTATTACTATATTTCTACAGTATACCGAACTCCCATATACAGTAGCTCCCCACATTTGTTAACATCACATCAAAAACAACACGTGTGAACTGTTTAACACCTGTAACAACACAAGAACTGTCTTGAACATCACTGGCAATGTCCTGGCTGTTGTTGCAGTGTTTTTGTGACATACTAGCCTATAGTTGTGCCATGTTCTCGTGGTCATTGTTTCTTCATTTCACATTCATGTGGTTGTTTCTTACAACAAACATGAAATGGGCTCAGCCTTGGTTTTTGGATACTATGTGATTCTGCATAGGGCAGATTGTAAGGGAAGAGAGATGGTGCTCTTTAGATTAGTTACATTTAACACAGGAATAACTATGGTTCAGTGGCAAAACAGTCAAAACACAAAACACAGAAGAACAGCAATTAGTTGCCAATTCGATTACGATTACAAAATTAGTTGGCAACTAATTGAATAGTCAATTTGATTACAAATAATCATTGCAGCCTTACTGAGCTCATGTGAATGCAGCATTAGGATTTTAAAACACTATAATTGAGACATTATTTACTGTGACATTATGCAAGCAAATTATATTTACGATGGTAACATTAACGACAGTCTCGCATGGCCAGCCTCCTACAATTTTCAAATGGCTCCGGCGTAGCATTCAGAGATCGCAGTTGTAATTGTTGTTTGTGCTGGCTTGGGATGACCCTGCATTACAGTGTAGTTCCACATACAGTAGGTATATGCGTGTGTCATGTTGCATAATTATTCCTTGCAGGTACCGGTGGCCCACTGTTTTGGCCCAGCTGGAATGAAGAAGCGGTTCTGCTGTGTATGCAGAAAACCAACTGAGGGAAACACTGCCCTGCGTTGTGAAGGTCAGCCGTCCCAAATTCTCCCAGGAATTGTAATGTGCATCCAGTTATGAACAATGTGCCGTTGAGCTGCAGAAAATTACCCCCCCCCCCCCCCCTACCACCCCCGGGGCGAGCTACTGTACCTCTAATGAATTATCTTTGTGAGGCATTGCACAAGATGACGATGTCTATTTTAAGCACGGAGTAAGGGCCAGTTCAGCAGATAAGCAGAACGGGGAGCTAGCAGTGACGTACAAAGGTGTGACACTGTTGAAATCAAAACTGCAGCCTCTGCCTTAGTGTGTAGTGCAGTGCACACGCTGTAGTGTGTAGTGTGACGCTGTAGTGAGTCCGCACTCTGCACTGTGTGTGTACACACGTTTTAATTTCTGCAAAGACACAGATTGAGTCTTAGGTGCAGGGTTCATTATGTCTCTATTGGGAAATTTAGTAGCAATGCATCGACCTTGATCGCTAATGCACGCTCAAAACAAGTGTAAAACAGTCTCCATTCTCACCGGCATGTGTTTGTCCGTTTCAGTGTGTGAGCTGCATGTCCACACTGATTGTGCCATATTCACCTGCGGCGACTGTCGCAACTGCCATGTCGACGGTACCGAGGAGGACATTGTAAGTGCCGACTACCTTTTTTAAAGAATGACTTCAAGTAGAGGATCAACTCCCCTGGTTTGTAATTCACAGCAACGACTGCAAAGTCTGACCTTTTTTCAATAAGTTAACAAGTGCTGGATACAGCATATTGACGAGTAGGGCTCAGTTGAGTGCTCACACTCAATACCTGCCACAACAAATGGTCTTTAATCAAAGACGCCCACCTAGTCTCGCTGGCAGACTGTCCAAGAGGGTGAGCTTTCCGCTCAATGGTGGAAAAACAATGATGGCAATTGTGCCCCGGTGCAGTGGGCTTAGCTCCACGTGAGAGAAGAATCAGCGATCGACATGCATCAAGTGGTGTGTGCCTTTGTGCCTGCAACTACTTGTAACAAACTAGACCAAACCGATGCAGAAACAGTTGTATGGTGATCCGCACTCCCTGGTTCCGTGGGCTGTGCATTTTGCTTTACAAATGAAACTTCAAATTCAGGGTGGACAGTTGACTAATGTTTTTTTGCAGAATTTTAGAGAATTTCTGAGATCTCTTAGAGATATCCCATAAAGAGATTAAGGCAGACGGCCGCAAACTGATCGCACAAACCGATTACTAGCACTGGCTCTGCTCACTCAAGTAACTAGAAATGTACTCTGTCGAGGTGCCAACTTGTATATGGGCAAGCAGAGCGTGCAAGTACTACCACTAACTAATATCTATTAAAACTGCTATTTTATCTCCTTTAGACCATTATTGAGCTTATACCAGCCTTGAGAACTACCTCAGTTACGCCACTGTCAACATTCATGAAGAATGGTGGTCCTTTATGGGCCTGGGGACAACACAACATACATGTCCTGCCAGTACTTGCGTGTTCTGCATGTAATCATGCTGTGTGTATAGATAATATTGCAACCAAGTATTTCTTTGTTTTGTCTCCGCTATACATTTTATAACCTTCATTTTAGATAAACACATCATTGTTAACACGTCTGCACCCCTAAACGAATCTATTTTAGTGCAGTGGTTCTCAATCTTTTCAGGTTGTGATCCCCAAAATAATTGTATTTGAACTGGGGACCCCCCAGCCCCCCACCTTGACAAGCGCTTGGAATGTAAGAGTTGTAGCACAGGTACGGTTCCTAGTCCATCACAAATGGTAAATAGCAGATCTATGGAGGCATTGTGAGCTTATAGATCGTCTATTTTCAAAATGTTTGCCTCTTTCTTATACTATTTGACACATTTAGTGTTAAAAGTACCTTAAATTCCATTGTCACCGGGGACCACCCCCCCCCAAATCAACGGATGGGGTCTGAGGCAGGTCCCCAGCTAAGTAGTTATGTAGTTGGACCTGAGAATATTTAACTCTGAGGGTGTTCAAATGTACACTCTGAGAGTTAAAATAACTCAGGTCTCAGAAAAGTCTTTGAAATTAAACAGTTTGAGAATCATTGTTAGGGTGCCTGTGGGCTAATTAGTGTCAATTTGGGGATCCTTGACGTGAACAAGTTTTGGAACCGCTGCAATAGAGAGCACTATAATTCCCAAATGAAGAGCTCTCAAACAGGCATCTTTTCTCCTATCACCCCAGGATACGTTTCACCACCACTGGCGGGAGGGCAACATTCCGTCGGCCACGCGATGTGAAGTGTGCCGCCGCTCCTGCAGCTCGTCAGACGCTTTGGCAGGGATGAGGTGTGAGTGGTGCGGCATTACGGTAAGAACCAGTGAAACGCATCGCCAGTGGTTGAGGCATCTAGAAGAGTCTGTGAGGGTGTACACTATGCCAGTACCGCCAGTTGATCTGGCGATCCTACTGGACCGATTGGGACCAGATTTGTTTTATATGCTGCCAGTAGGTCAAGGAAGTAAATTATTTTCTCATATCGTTACAAATTGGCTCCAATTTGGGAGTGAGAACACATACATGTTACATGATAAACAAATGTAATTGCAATGGAGACACAAAGAACACATACAGAGACATAATTGAAAGTGGAACACTGCCAAATTGAAGCTGATAAATGGGTACTCTAGTCTAGATCTCCCTCAAGTCACTTAAAGTCCCCCCATTTCCAAAAGAGCATGATCCAGTCAGTGTGCAGATTTTATTTGTATGTTTTTCATGTCATCGTTTGGACATGCATGCCTTTCAGGAAAAACAATACCCTGGGCATTCAAATCAAACATTTGCCTGTCAAAGTCTACATTTGACTATAGACTATATGTTTTTCAGGCCCACTAATGTCAGTGGTTGTTACTGTAGTTTGTTTTGCGCTAGACATCTACCCGCACGCAGAAGAATGAATACTTGAAAAGACAATATTCTTCTTCAATAGCAGTCTCATTAGTTCCCAACCCAGAGCTCTAGTCTACATCCTCATGAAAGTAGCCTGAGAAAAGCCGCGCCATTTGCAGTTGCACGTCACTTCAAATCATTTCTCACAGTACGCCGCCAGTAACAGCCCAGCGGTTTCCGTCTCACTAGAAGCCGCCTCAGCTTTTTAAACTTCTTTTCCTTCAAAGTACAAACTGAGTGTCCTTGTGCTGCCTTTGCAGACCCATGCTGCCTGCTATGTCACGGTGGCTCCAGACTGCAGTCTGGGCCGGCTGCGCGGCATGTTCCTGCAGCCTGCCTGTGTTCGTCTCTGTTCCAGGAACTTCAGCAAGATGCATTGCTACCGCATTTCTGAGAACTGCCAAAATGACATGGGTACGCACGCACAGGCGGGCAGGCGGACACACATGCACGGACGCACGGGCGGATACACACACACACACACACACACACACACACACACACACACACACTAGGATGTACAGTTGCACAGAAACACATTACACACATAGATTGGGTATAAACGTTTCTATTGCATCTCCCGCACTAATGCTGTAGTCACGATGAGCGCTTGCTAGCGGTTTGGCAGTTACAGTATCTTGCAAACATCCACCCAAGTAGTACACACACACACACACACACACACACACACACACATAAAGGCACACGTAAAGGGCAGGGACCACAGACAATTTCACAACCTGACATGTCAAGCTCTAAGTCTAAACCACATCCCCTGTTGCTGTTGTAGTATTCTGTGTGTCTGATCATAGTGAGTGAGCGGAGAGAACATCATGCTTCAGATAATACCATAAATATTATTTGTGGGACTATACATAAAAAACATACTCACATTGGTTCAAGATCCAAAGTCTTTGATAAAAGAAATGTGTCTTGTTTCGAACAAATTATTAATATGTCTTGAAATATCTCTGTATTTACAGAATCCTATCATCCCATGAAGGTTGTTCTCACTGTGTAAATGTTTATTTGACTATAGATAACTCAGATGAGGTAGATACGTCCTGTCCAGCATCTACCAAGGAGGGCCAGGCAGCATCCACTCCAGATTCAGGTTGGTTTGGTTAGCCAATGTTTATCACATTCAAAAAAGTTACACATATTTCTGATAATTATGTCCAGAATAGGGACGCTGGGTTGAAAAGTGCTGCACACAGAGGGAAAAACCTGTAAACTGTAGCATCTAATTTTGTGTTAAAAGCAAACATACACTGTTGTGGAGAGACAGCTAGATCATATCTTGCGACCTCAACCTAGGTCGCAAACGTTTATAGGTCAGCCTCGACACCCAGGCTTTCACTAATTTGTTTGCTGCGGTGACCTAGAAGTGGTAGTTTTTTTTTTTTTTTTAAACAATATATTTATTAAAGGTTTTTAAGTTTTTATAGGACAGACAAAAAGGAAAACACAGACAAGACTTGAAATAAAAAAAAAAGAAAATACAAAAATAATAATAAAAGACAAAAAAAGATATATATATATATATATACATATACATAATTAAAAAAAACATTACAGTACTGGCACTTAAGCTGGCGTCATCAGAGTCCACTGCACAGGGTGCAATTATACATTTTCAGATTCAGTCAATAAATGGGATAAGTCCTTGGTCGACACATATTGAATAAACCGTCCCCATATTTTCTCAAATACATTTTGTTTTTTCTTCAGATTGTATGTAATCCTCTCCAAAGGGAGGCACAAAGAAAGTTCCCTAAACCACTGACCAATGCTGGGCTTGCCCACCTTTTTCCACGATAGAGCTATTGCCCTTTTTGCTTGTAATAAACATAAATCTAAAAATCTTTGCTTGCTATTTTGAATTTTGTGCCCAATTGGATAAAGACCTAATAAAAAAAAAATCGGGTCAAGTGTCATATCTATCGACAATATATTCTGAATTTCCCGCCTTACTTCTTCCCAAAATTCTTTTACCTTAGGGCAAGCCCATAGACAATGGAAGAGTGTACCTCTATCCGCACCACATCTGGTACACAAATCTGGAATATCTACATTAAATTGGTTCAATTTCACTGGTGTAATATACACCCTCATCAGCCAGTTATATTGCAATAATTTTAACCGAGTATTACCCGTCTGAGATTGAGCCTCACTACAGACAGTGTTCCAATCTTCCACTGTTAGTTCTTCTCCTAAATCCTCCCTCCATGCATTGAGTTTGGATTCAGAGGATTCAGGGGAGAATTCTACCAACATAGAGTAGAAATCTGATATAATGCCCCTATTAAAGGGATTTTTAATGAGCTCTTTCTCTATACCTAGAAGTGGTTGTTAAGCTTCTGGCATGTGTCACTCCAAATGATGTGACGTTAGCACTGACGTAGCACAGCAGTGGAGGGGAGGGGGAAGGACCGGGGATGACGACATGTTTTTGAGATCAAATCATTGGGGGATTGGGGGTCAGAATCAGCTAATGATTCCCGAGCGCGGCAAGTGATGGGTCAAAAGCGGAGAACCAATTTCGCTGCGGTAACGTAGTGACAAATCATGCGACTTTGAAGCTAACCTAAACCCCTGACCATTTTAAAACGTTTGGGAATAAAACGGTCGCTACTGTTTTAGGAATGTTGGAATTTAGCAAAAGCCCACTACCCCACTGCCAACCCTTTTCTAAAAAGGACGGGGTAGGTGGAGAAAGGTTGCGACCGGGTTAGCGTTGGTTATCCAAGGTCGCAAAATGATTTCGCTCCTCCTGGAGTTGTGTCCAACATGTGTGGCGGTTTATATTGCAACAACATTCCACAACCGTCTGAAGTGTGTTTGTGTTTCTGTGCTTAACAACAGGAAAGCAGCTTCTCAAGGTGTTCGATGGTGACGACGCGGCCAAGCGCGGTCACTTCCGCTTGGTGTCCATTCCCAGAATAACCAAGAGCGAGGAAGTGGTGGTGAGAGAGAGTCCCCCCTGTTCTGTTCCCTCACTAAAGTATAAAAATCCAGAGGAAGGTATTTCCTCCTGTATTGTTGAGACGGGTCAAGCAGTGAACTATTAATACTACTACTACTAGGCCTCTTTTCCACCAAGGGTTGAACCAGTTCAATTCTTTTTGATTCTTAGTGCATGAGCCAGACCTCCAAAATTTGAATGTTAATTATGGACAAAACATAAGTACAATCGTAATCACCAGGAAACTTACTATTAGATTTACTGCTGTGTTACTTCCAGTTCCAACTATTGAAATGTGTATTTCACAGTGTGCAGAACGGGTATATACTGTATCTGCTACTTGAGAATAAAACAAAAAACGCACAAAAACATGGTTTACATGGTCCACCATTTTCATTTCACTAGACATTATACTGCTATGTATATTTACTATTAAAATAGTTGATTTTGGGGTGATGTCTCCCCAGATATTCTCGATGGCTGATTCCAGGATATCCTTGATGAGCAACCCAATATATCACCTTATATCCTTGGTACATTTTTCCCCCGTATACTTTTCATATTATTTAATTTGAGGAACAGTGTAGTCATACAGAAACAATACTATAATATAGCATCAAGACAAATAAAACAGAAGCATTGAAAAGAAAAAGAACAATTTGATGAACAATGTGTGGGTTGCATTCTATTCAAGATTCACCTCATCAGAGGTTTCATCATCATGACTGTTGATTCCAATTGACCTTTGAATCATAGTATTCATCATCATGTTGAAGAGGGAGTGGTGTTTGATGTCATGGTTTGAGAAGAGTGCCTGGAAAAAACCATCAATACTGAGAAGAGGGAGGAAAAAAGTGATCATGCCTACAATTTACACTGGATAATGTTCATAAGGCATAAGTGGTTTATAAAAATATAAATATTGCATTGGGGGAAAAAACTGTTTTCTTTGTGATTATTGCGAATGCAGTGAGCGGGATTATTATGTAAGCCAGGCAGAAATGTCTGTGCGTGCATCCGTCACACAGTTCTCCATATTCGGGACAGACCTACCCAAACATGGAGAACCCATATGTGGCAGATGAAGAGCGGGAATCGAAACAAAGACAACTTTATTTAGTTGTATTTATTTTTGTTAAATGAAGTGTTGCACCCATACTCATGCCCTTCTGTCCAGGAAGCAGCACTGAGGGCTTATTACCTCCCAGATGAGGCTGGGGGTTACGAGCTCCAGGAGGGCGACAGCCAGCAGCCCCTCCACAGCGAGGACATCCTCAACCGCAACGGAAGCACAGATAACAGGGCCATATTTAAAGACTGTGTCCCAGAGGCCTGGATTCTCAGAGCCAAACCCAGAGACACCGAGGTCCTCAAGATCTATGCTGACTGGTTGAAGTGAGTGAGTGCTGCTGGGAAACACCATTGATTAAACACCGTTTTATGCCTGAGCATTAAGCATAGTTAGGGCATTTCAGCTGATATTTGACGAACATGGGAACTAAGTTGTCACCACGAAGCTTCTTCACCAATGTGTTTTTAAAGCTGTCTAATAGCATCTACTAAAATGTTGAAATTCAAATCCTGTGGAAAAGATCATAAAAAAATGTCAAAGTCAGGGTGCTAGTCACAACCTAGAGTAGGCAAAACATGCAACATTTCATCATGCCTTATGTATGTCTGTCTGTTATGTCTAACTAGGTGGTTAGACACACATACACACACTGGCCTGAAAACATTTCAACATTTTAGTACATGCTATTAGACCATTAGAAACACATTGCAGAAGCACGTTCTTGATAACAATTTAGTTCCCTGATTTTTAATAACCTGATTTTTAATAACCTATCTACCAGTGCAAAGTGATCAAAATAATAATGGAAAAAAACTCACAGTGAGTCACATCGCTGTTTAGACTGGTTTGTGTCAGACCTAGTAGACTGGTTAAAAAAAACAGAAGTAATAATGTATACCTACTTCTAGCTGCTGCCTTCTAATTTCTCTTTTTCTATTTCCATTGGTGTGAATGATGTTTCTCAGGGTGGGCGCGGCATACGTGTCAATCTCCATATCCAGGAAAACCACAGTAGAATCAGTCTGCAAGGACGTCCTTATTCAGCTTGGCCGACAGGTAGCTAGCTGTCTCATATCGATGATCAAAGTTTTTCTTGACAAAAGTTGTACAGTACATACGTATGTGTATGTCAAAAGGAAAAAATATAACCTAAAAAAACAGCGTGAGAGCTTATGTGTTGCCCCTCCAAACACGACAGCATACAGAAAAACATAATGGTAAATTCATAATACCGTAATAAGCATATTGAGAAGTAGGGAAAAGAAGACACCTGCACAAGTGCACAGTGCCTTTGCTTGCTCAAAACATTTGCATTTGCAATGTCTACAAAATTTTCCTTGGATATTATAATATAAAACAAAACACTGTACCATGCTCATGATGGTATGCTTTTAGGAGGAGGACGCCTCCAATTTCAACCTGGTGGAGATCTATATGGGAAGTAAACAAGGTAAGGAGCTATCACAGCTAATGTAATACACTGGAGCCGTCAGGCAGACCACTCACCCTTTCATGTTCTCTCTCTCTCTCTCTCTCTCTCTCTCTCTCTCTCTCTCTCTCTCTCTCTCTCTCTCTCTCTCTCTTTCTCTCCATCCATAATATGTTTTTATACTTTATGTAGTCTTTTAAATAAAAGATGTAGATGGCCTTAGTTCCCAACCCAGAGCTAGATTAAGGCCTCTGGGCTTTGGAAATATTTGGCCAATGACGGACAATTAGCCAATATTCAATAAATACTGTTTGATAATGAATACATATTTCAAACCACCTACGGTCCTACATTATGAATGTGATTCAAATCTGAACAGCAAACAGCGAAAATATTGTATTAAAAAAACTAAGCATACCAGGTTGGAATAGTTTTATAAATATCAAAACAATGAAAAGTATTAACATTCCTTGAAAAGGAGCATTTTTTAGATGCAAGGTTTCATTTTTGCTTCCAAAGCGATGACATGTAACAGAAATCAGCTTAATCCAAACGGTGGCAAAGACTGTCTGCAGCTTCTATGGGTCTGTTCAGACCAGTCTATCTGCTCCATCTGATTTGTTTGTCAAATTCAATCTGTAGTACTACTGACTGTCCACAGTCTGTGTACACATACTAAACACACTGAGAACTATCACTACAATAATAACACAGGGCGGCAGTGGCTCAGGGGTATAGATGCCAGTAAAATGGGCAGATGGGAACCGTGTGGTTCCCTGCTCGACCCAGAGTTAGTCTTAAAGTGCCCTTGAGCGCTTTGGCTAAAGGCAGACCAAATCAGCGGCAAAACAACTGCCTGCCTGGAATAGCTCAATTGTCTGCCCATTCGCTACTCCAAAGAACTTGGGTGGCCAATTAGGACACAGTATGCAAACATTCTGGAGTAGGAAGTGGGGGTACAATTGAGCTATGCCAGACCTATCTGCTGACAGGCAATTCAATTTTTTTGCCAGCTGCTGATTTGGTCTGGCTTTAGCCAGGCTAGAAGAAACGCTAATTGCTCCCCATGTGCATGTTGGTGTGTGGGTGTGGGTGTGGGTGTGTGCGTGAGTGTGCAAACTATCTATCTAAAGCAAAGCGATTTGGATAAAAGCGATACTATAAATGCACCATTTCCCATTTTCGAACAGATTTAGTTATAGTGCTCAGTGTGAACAGCTCCTTACTGTATTTGCAAGCCTTTTTGCAAGTGATTATCAGATGTGTTCTCACACATCATCAGCCCTTCTGCATTGGTTGCTGCGGTAACAACACTTGGCATATCGCCAGGAGCATCAGATCAGCAGATGGGTGTTTAATCCTACCCCGCTTTTGTTGTTACTCTTGTTCATCTCCCTTTTACTTGAAATGTTTTATTTTTCCTCTAGCACTTCCTCGTCGCGACATAATGCTCTTCTTCCTGCACATTTGTTCAAGCTTTTTATTTACTGAGGCAATCCCAAATTACTAGCAGACAAGGTTTACTCTGTTAAGGAAATATTATTGTTCTCCATTACTAATCATGTCAAAATTCATGTTTGTGTTGTGTAACGACTCGAGTGAAATGAAGGACAATTTGTTATGGAAAAGGTGTGTGAAGTTTGTTTACTCTTCAAGCCACAGATAATCTAGGACAGGTCCTGTCGCATACCAAATTTCTACAGTAGCCGCGAGAGACCAAAACGTTTTTACTATGACGTAAAGTACATTCATGTTGATGGGAGTTCTATCATAATGACTTCTCTTTCTCCTACCTCAGTCCAGAGACAGATCCTAATGGGCCAAGAGTTGGTACTGGAGAAACTCGAGGAGATAAGAAAGGTATGAGGAACTCTACTAATCTACCAGACATTCAGGTTTCAACTCCTACGCACATTGCTCGCACTGATTTCCATCATACCATGGGGAGTGGATATATTTGGATTCTTACCCGTACAATGGTGTAATGCCCCAAAAGTTGCAGATAAGAAACCGTAGAAGAATTTCGGTACGGGACAATGAAATCACAGATTGATATATCTGTTGCTTGCTTTTTTTATCATTAAATGTAAATTTCAGAAATAGAAATAGTACCAGTAAGTCGCCAGTGGAGAAGCTAAACTAAGATTAAACTGATGTCAGTGACCTCAATGTAGAGTTACTAGCCAGCTCCATACAATGCAGGATTTGATGAGGTCATTTTGTTGATCTTCTTATATGGAGATCCAATTGTGGATAGTCAACCCCGCACTGGGGATCCAACTAATAATAATGATAATGATAAGGGTAATGATAATAATCATGATGATGAAAACAATATTAAAGCTGTATTTAGTACAGCATAGGTGAAAAAAGCACAAACCAGGCTAATGACATTAGCTATAAAGGTATTTTTCTTACATCATCATCTAAACTGGCCAATCACATTACATCGAGGGACCGTCCACCGCACACAGATCGCCTTACTTGCGCCTGCTCTGTTCACGCAAGTAATGAAACAGCTTTATTTTTATAGCACCTTTTAAGAGCGAGTCACAAAGTGCTTAACAGCATAGGTCAAAAAAGCACAAACCACAAGCTACACTTCACAGCAACCACATTGGTTATTATGAGACTGTCACAATATGGCCATATATTGACGTTCCCATATATGGGCTTAATATTGATGACAATAGGGATCTTCATATATGGGCATAACAGGGACTGAAATAACAGAGCATCTTAACACGGCACAGTTGGGAAACAAGTGAAACTATTATTAGTGGTGTGACTTGTGTGAAACACAACATGTACATACTGTACATTTAACAGTGGTCAGCTGATGGAATGTGTTATGTTTGGGTGGGGGGAGCTTTTACTCACATTTACTGTGCGATTCATATGATGAGCAATTCAGCTATGAGAGAATAACTGCATCATGGCGGTTATTGGTGAGGTGCTGCAATGACCTGTTTCTCTCAACTGTGGTTATTTATTTAGTGTGAAGGCATTTATATGTGGAACACCCAACCGCCAGACATCAACGGTCCAACTCCCTATTCTTAACCATCATAAAGTAGCACCTGTCCACAATTTATAACAGGAACTAGATGAGTCTAGCTTGTACTAGTTTCTGTACCATTTGCAAACTGATAATACATGAATCAATCGATCATTCAGTCAATGTTCTCTTAACCGACCAAATTCAGGCTTATTAAAAAAGAAGAAAGAAAAAACAACATTTGCATCAAACAAAGTCTGTAAAACCAAGCTCTTCACGTTGTACATTGAAAGTTCTGGTTGCCAAAACACCTTTATCACTTCAGGCGTGAGAGAAGTCAAAATTTAACGGGTTCATGTGACTCAGATTTGACTTAATTTATTCATGGGACTTTTGCTGAGCAGGCGGCGTGCTACTTTTCAGCAGTGATCACATGGTGTACACTGGCTGCACCGTCTGCAGCTCTGACACAACTGTATTTTTTTTGCCAGCCATGGATTTGCATTGGTGACCATGTAATTTCACTGTAAATGTGTTTTTCAGGTTTAAAACCCTTGCCTGGTACTGCCGCAGTGGACCATGGCACTGCGCTTGATTCCTGGCAGTGTGCTTCCAACTTGACTGCAAAGAACACAATTCTTAGTAGCCAGCGGGCACTTGTGTCCTTTTTCGGAGGGAGCTTTAAATACTTTATTCTAAAACAGCTAGTCCCCAAACATGACTCTGCTTGGCTGGTCACCGTCATGTGACTGTGCAAAACCCACCGGTAACCCACTGCTGATGCGTCACATTTAGTAGTATTACTTCACCACCGGGAACTGGCTTTGTTGTTGTTATGGAATCTTGTCACATCTTTACAGCTGGTTGGCCGGGTCCTACTTTCTTTAGCTGGGTAACTTACAGACGACTTTGTGCTACTGTGAATTATTTTAATTGGTACTTGTCAGATTTTTCACGTTGGCAAAATTGTAACCGTTTTAGGAAAGCAATAAGCCACTCCAGATCGCAGGTTACAATGGATTTTACCCCGGTGTAGGTAGAAGACCCTCCAACTTTCCACTGGGGTAAAATCCACGGTAACCTGCTCCCTCTCATGGCTCGTTGTAATGGGAGACAGACAGTGAAAGAAAAAAGGATAAACCCTCACACTTGTGCACTCAATGACCACGTTTCGAACCAAGGCTCTTAATCGGACCAGTTTGACATTATCTCCATGAAATAAAACATTTAAGTCAGGGTCTTCTGTCCAACATTATCTAAGATGTTTCTTGTTGTGTGCTTGTCTTTTACCAGATCTCCTTGCGGCAGATGAATCAGACCAGGTTCTATCTGACAGAGAACCGGAACCGTGTCGTCCAGGTGAACCTGCTGATCGGCGGCCTGCCCAACCTGCTGACCCGGGAGGAATACACCCGGCTGATGCATGAACACCTGGCTGTTAAAAGTGAGTCCGTCTGCAGTACCAGTTCTGTGCCAAAAGAGGATTCGGCAATGCATTGGTTTCCACTAAACTATTAAGACGTGGTTCGTCTCCCATATAACACATTTTGTATACTTGGGTCATGCTAAAGACTAGACTAGGACTACATAATTTTTTATATTTTTTTGTTGACTAAGACCACCAAAATTAATTTGCGAAGGCTAAATGGGCTCTAAGAGATAAATGTCTGTTAATCAAAAGACTAAGACTAAATCAAAATATTCTCCAAAAAACAACACTGTTCCAATTCAGAATTTTACAATGGAACATTTTTTAAATGTGTAATTTGGGCAGCGTAACCCAATGTGCTGCTGCTGCTTTACTGTTTCTCTCTCTCTCACTCTGTCTCTGTCTCTATCTCTCTGTCTGTCTCTCCCTCTCTCTCTTACACACACCTCCTCTCTCTTTTTAGGTCAGTTCACAGCATGAACAATCAGATATGCTCAATGATTCCCTGACGGTCTCTTGTTGTCATTACAGGTCACTTGGTTACCATCACTCATTTTTACGGGAGCCAAGGTAGGTACTCACTCACTCACTCACTCACTCACTCACTCACTCACTCACTCACTCACTCACTCACTCACTCACTCACTCACTCACTCACTCACTCACTCACTCACTCACTCACTCACTCACTCACTCACTCACTCACTCACTCACTCACTCGTGCACTCACACACACTCGCACAGATCCACGCCAACTGCTGAGATGATTTCCATCCTCAGCTCAAGGATCCTAACATATCCCCATTCAGCGGATGCTTTTACATGAGTGCATACATCATTTAGCATGCATGGCCCCAGTGGGAAAATGAACCACTCTACCACCACACAGTATACTGAGTAAACCCATCGTCTGCTCCATCCTTCACTTGCTCTGTGTGTGTGTGTGTGTGTGTGTGTGTGTGTGTGTGTGTGTGTGTGTGTGTGTGTGTGTGTGTGTGTGTGTGTGTGTGTGTGTGTGTGTGTGTGTGTGTGTGTGTGTGTGTGTGTGTGTGTGTGTGTGTGTGTGTGTGCGTGCGTGCGTGTGTGTGTGCGTGCGCACATGCTGGATATTCAGCTTCACTTGTTTATTGATCATAATAAGCTCCCTTTTTATAAATTGCCGTGCCAGCAGTCTTTGGGATCGTATCACATTACAGTTTGCGATGTAGATACCAACCAACAAACAACACAAACAACAGACAGACTATACAAAATGGTCAAGCAACTTGTGTCTTCTCTCTCCCTCCCTTCCTCCCTCATCACCATTCAGAGCACAGGCCACCAATCTGCACTCTGTGCTGGTCTCCCCTGGCCCCTCTGTTAGCACAACCAACCAGTCTGTACTGGTCTGCCTGCTCTTCTGTTGGCTCAGCCCAAGTACAAGTGGGTACTGGCCCCTCTTTTAGTGCCCAGACAACAACCCATGAAATGCACCACTGCTTTACAAGCCCTCTTTAGGCTTGGGGTACAATTAAAAGACAACTTTGTTTTTTTTTTTTGGTTGGTTTTTAGGTTGTTATTAGATAAATTAAAAGATGAGTGTTGCTTTCCTTAGTTTTGGGGTTTTTGGCTGTTTTTGACGAGGGTGGCTGCTTTTGAACATGGCCTCAAATATATTTAAAAATTTTACAAGGTTTTAAAGCAATTTCTTCTTTTATTATCCACTAAAGTTGTACTCAACCCCAGGAAATGACACCTGAATACAAAACAAATCCAGGATCTACTGAATGTGACAAACTGCCAGCCTATTATACAGTGTGGAGTGCAGTGCTGTGTGCTGCGTCCTTCATTCTGTGAACTTTTGCGGCCAGATGTCACTTCCTGTGGTCCTGTAAGACTATAGCAGCGAATAAAAAATAAGATGAAATGAGATGATATTTTGTAAATACACATGTAGGGCCATGTCGGAATGCCCTCGTCCATAAAACTAAAGAAAGCAGCAAATGAAAAAACAATTAACTCATCTCTTACCTCATCTAAGAACAACCTAAAACATGAACCTTGGTTGGAAAAAACAAAGTTGTCCTTTAACACATTCTAAACTGAAAACTGAAAAATAAAATAAAATTTAGATTTGCACCACATTTTCACCATTTTCAAAAAATATCAGACCTACAAGCTCATAGCGCACCACTCCACGGCACGCTATGAGCTTGTAGGTCTGATATTTTTCAATAATATTCTAATATATCCGGCTTGTAATTCTACACAATTTCGCATCACTTGAAAACGAGGCAGTCCCTTGGACTGTGCGTGAGCCGTGCCCACGCGAGCTGCCAGGCCAGGGAGTGCCCATGCCAAGCAGCCGATGGCCATGTGCATCCATTCTGCCGTCCGAGTTGGCAAGCCAAGGCTGACAGAATGCTTTATCACACCACTTGAAATAGCGCATAAGCAGGACATGGGAAAATCGTGAGACATGAGTTGTAACCAGATTTCTCTTGACCATTTTTAAACCATGAATTGTTGTGTTGTTTTAACATTTCCTCTAAATTTACCATAATGTATAGCATATATTTCAAAAATATTGTGAATGATACAATTGAATGATTTTAAACCAAAATACCTAAGCCTGCTTTCATCCGGTGTTCTTCTATTGAGCTAGCTATCATACGGAGGGTCAAATTGAGTGTGTTTTGTCCTCGTAGTAGCAGTTAAATTTGATTATTTACTGGTAACACACTGGGATAAACGTGTCATAGAATTTGAGTCCTTGATCCAGTCAAATATGACCCACTGCTGAATCACACAGAACAATGGAGCTTTGTTATAGCAGCCTCATTTAATCAGTGTGTGCGTGTGTGTGCGTGTGTGTGTGTTGCTATGTGCGTGTCCTTTAGGTGCCATCGTGCTGCAGATCTCGTGTTTCTCTGAGGCCGAGAGGATTTACATGTTGGCCAAAGACACAGCTGTTGGCAACAAGACTCTCACCTCCCTAGTCATACCAGAGATCATGGTAACACACTGTGTTGATTTTGTCGACTAATATTAAGAAGAAATAATGTCGACATGTTAAAAAAAAACTAGATATATTGACAATTTTATCAACAAATAAGTATCCAACATTTTGTAGAGATTGTAGATTGGCTATTTTCAGCTAGTGTAAAGTGTTGTTGACTAAAACTCAAATGAGACATGTTTCTTATCAAAACTATTTATCTCTGTTTTATATATTCAAAACTAAAATGTATTTGACTAAGGCTAAACAACTAAGACTAGACATTTTTTTTTATATTTTGTTGACTAAGACTAGACTATCACAAATGAATTTGAGAAGATTGAATGGGAGTCAAAGACTAAGGGCTCCATTTTCGTCACCACTAAACCCCTCATCCCTTAACTTCTTTGCCTTTTTAAACTCTTAAAAAAGAATAAATAGATTAAATGGCCAGTCTACAAGCTCACAATGTGTCAATAGATTGGCACGTTGAACTATCCAAAAAGTTTTTCAAAATAGTAAAAAAGATAAGGGGTTTAGATGGTAACGAAAAAGGAACCCTTAATGTTTGTTCATCAAAAGACTAATGTCTAGATTTTCATTCTAGTCTAAGTGTAAAATCAGCCCCTTACCACGGCATCAAGGGCCGGCAAAATACAGTTTAGTCAACAAAATCATCTGCAGATTTAGTTTAGTCGACTAAAACTAGACTAAGAATACAACATTTCCAGTGACTATCATGTGACTAAAACCAAATAAACTTTTATTCCATAGACTATGACAAAACTAACATCTAAATTTGCTGTCAAAATCAACACGGGTAAACACCTACAAATTATGTTTAGGTACTGTCCCCAGCTAAATGATGGACAGTTGGTAACCAAATGGAACCTTACAGATCTGTAACTCTTGAGATCGTAAAATGAAACCAAATGGATTTTACACTTTTTTACATTTTACGCTCTCAAGAGTTAAATTATATTTAAACACCTGAATTACTTAATTTTCAAGAATCTACACAATTAGAAAATTGGTATTTTTGACCAACATTTTGCCAAATATCTCTAAATACTAAATTGTGGACACAAACTTGAAAATCCTTCATTTTGGGGCTGAGAGACTAAACTCAACATCAAATGGTGGTCCGTGGCTAAAGCGCAGAATAAATACTGGGTCCTGGTATGCAAAAGGTTGAAAACCACTGCAATAAAGTGATCAAACTTTGCTGACGAGATAAGAAGGTGTCTCGTCAGCAGGTACAGGAAGATAAGAGTATTGCACAGCCAAAAGCACTGTCGTGTTAGTTTATGATTGGTCTACTGCACTGACTGCATATAGAATGTGAACAGGCAGAATAAAAGGTTGGAGCAATCCAGGTTGCATTTGCATAGTAGCAGTGTGAGGAAATGCGGTTTACATACCATATTAAAAAAAAAATAGATGCCTCATTGGCCTCTCCAGTTCATTGGAACAACAGCTAACCATTGAAGGCGGAAGTGCAGCGTTGAAGGCTTTTTTCTTCTTTTAATAAATCTTTATAACACTCATGATGACACAATACATTGCAAGACAAACACCTCAGTGCCGAAAAGGCCGTCTATGGTACATACTGTATACAGTAGGTGTACCTCGACACATGGTGGCGATAACAAGAGAGGGAAAGTGCGTGCTGGGCTCGAGTTGAATGCTGCAGGAGTCTCCACCTTGGAGACGGTACCGAATATGAGAGCCGACCACATGCTAGTGGCGAGTAGCTACTTGGGATTCAGATGAGTTATTCAGCTTCTAGCTCAAATGCAATTAATTATTAAACTATTATTAAAATTATCATCTCGACTCTTCAGCACAACAAACTGCCGAAGGACGTCTCTCCTCTGCTGGTGTTTGTGAACCCTAAGAGCGGTGGCCTGAAGGGCAGAGAGCTCCTCTACAGCTTCAGGAAGCTTCTAAATCCCCACCAAGTGTTCGACATCACCAATGGAGGGCCACTGGCTGGGTGAGAGAGAGCTGTCAGATTGTTATTAGAACACGCACTTTAACACACGCACTAAGCATTGATGGGGACCCAGGCTCAATGACCATCTCGAACTGTATATGATCAGTATTTTAATTTCATTTACATGTCCAATCCATACTGCTAAGTCAGTCGTATCAACCAGACTCAAAACAGCTATCTCACATAGTAAGCTTCAAGGGCTTATTGTCTGTTTAGAAGATGGTATTTACAAATGAATGAGGTTATATTGAAAGAGGGGCTTATATAAGGAAGATTGCATTGTATGCGATCTCCCCAAAAGTATCACCGAAAAATGAAATATTTGATCTCGGCAGCATTCTCGTTTTCTTTTCTCCCATCATCTCCAGATTCCACACGTTCCGGGAGGTGCAGAGGTTTCGGGTGCTGGTTTGTGGAGGGGACGGGACGGTGGGCTGGGTGCTGGGGGTCCTGGAGGCTATCCGACACAAGCTGTCCTGTTCTGAACCCCCTATTGGCATTGTCCCTCTGGGAACAGGTGGGGCAACTGAACTCTTGCTGACATTTTATATTTCCCATTGTGTCCTGTCTAGATTTCTAGTTTCTGAATAACATAATATTCAAAGATTTGCACCACGTTTTCACGATTTTTCAAAAATAGCAGAGATACAAGCTCATAGCGCGCCACTCGGTGGCGCGCTATGAGCTTGTAGATCTGCTATTTTTCAATAGTTAAAACATACTGTAATGCTTAGCACACCAAAACGCGTTCAGTACACTAAGGGTTAAAAAGTATTCAAAATAATTCATCTTTTTTTTTTATTTTCCATTTTTTTTAATAGGAAACGACCTAGCCCGTATCCTGCGCTGGGGTGCGGGCTACAGTGGCGAGGACCCCCACCATATCCTGGTGTCGGTGGATGAGGCAGACGAGGTACAGATGGACCGCTGGACCATCTTGCTGGACGCTCAGGATGTCTCAGAGGATGGCAAGGAGAACGGCTTCCTTGAGCCACCAAAGGTAGCCGATGGGCAGTTGTGTTACTTTTTTTTGGACATATCCCACACCCACACACTCTGCTATGTTGTGTTGCAGCATAACACTAACAATCAGGGTTTTGATTGCCCCACCAAACATGACGTCTGCAAACAACCCAAATTTCAAAGATATTTCAAATTAAAGTGCTTATAATTAAGATGATTTGAAACACTATGCTACTAACTAACTACAATGGTCCAACCAACACCATTTCATCATTGAAAACAAAAAACTCAGACCTTTAGCGTTATGCGTCATGCTGCATGCCTGGTGGAACAACTGATTTTGTTATTGATGCTTACTTGCCTAATACCTAAGTCCTGTAACCAAAATGGTTTGACCGACAGCACAGCCTTTGTGTGGAATGACGGCCAGCATGAGTGCTTGTCTGTGTCACACAGGTGGTCCAGATGAACAACTACTTTGGTCTGGGCATCGATGCTGAGCTCAGCCTGGACTTCCACCATGCACGGGAGGAGGATCCAGATAAATTCAACAGCAGGTACTCACAACTACTGAATGACAAGGACAGACATCTGTTTTACATACTGTACATACAGGACAGATAATTAAATGAGAAATTTTTGCTGACACTCTGCTGCTAGTTATCCAAACCAAGGAAAGAAAACTAGATCTGCACTCAGTAGGGCTGACTTAAGTACTGTACGCCTATAACAAAGCTCCATTGTTCTGTGTGATTCAGCAGTAGGCCATGGTCTACTTTTGCGTGAGCAGAGCAGGCGATCCAAAAACAAATAAAAAATATTTTTAATAATCTGTTAATAAAACAAGTACTACTACTAATTGTTTTTGAAGGAGATGCATGTGGCATTAGTTATCAGTACGTCATCACCTAAAACGTCCAATCGGAATACTTTCAGGGACGACTGATGGTCGACGACTTTGAACTGATTGCAATTATTATTACTTATTACTTGTGTGAGCAGAGCAAGCGATAATAATAGTCTGTTATTGTTTCCAGGTCTTGAACATTTCCCTGCTATATCATATTTGGTATTCCATATATGAGGTTCTGATGTGTGTTTTTTATGTTTGTGTGTTTTGATGCAGATTTCACAACAAGAGTGTGTATGTAAAGGTTGGCCTGCAGAAGCTGAGCCACACCAGGAACCTTCATAAAGACCTCAAACTGCAGGTGGATAAACAAGATGTAGAACTTCCAAGCATAGAGGGACTCATCTTCCTCAATATACCCAGGTAGAACACACACACACACACACACACACACACACACACACACACACACACACACACACACACACACACACACACACACACACACACACACACACACACACACACACACACACACACACACACACACACATCCCGTTATGGTGGACAAAAGCAAAAACAAACCTTTAGGGGCCTGTTTCTTGTGGGGCTAATGCACACCTCAAAATGTTGGTGACAGGTGAGTAGGGCAGCGGTAGGACAACCGCAAAAAGGAAGGTCTACATGACCGAAACGTTGACACTATGAAATAAAGAGCAACATTTTGGCAAGTACTTGACAGTGTGTGGGACCTTTTTTCCTTTTTGGAAAACACACACACACACACACACACACACACACACACACACACACACACACACACACACACACACACACACACACACACACACACACACACACACACACACACACACACACACACACACACACACACACTTCCAAAACTCGAGACAACAGCAATGAATCTCTCACTTTCTTGTGTTTGTTTGTGTGTGTGTTACTAGCTGGGGGTCAGGAGCAGACCTGTGGGGGTCAGAAGGTGACTGCCGCTACGGGAAGCCCCGTATCGATGATGGGATGCTGGAGGTCGTGGGGGTCACAGGAGTGGTCCACATGGTATGAATCATCATATAATGCCCCAGTCGAAAAACCGTTATCAATGAATAAAACATTAGCCTCTCGTCTCAGAAATGTATACACTGGTGTCAGGTAGGACCTATTTTCGTGTGTGTGTGTGCGTGGTTGGTCGATGCGATTCAAATATTGCGGTAATATACTAAAGAGCATTTCCCGTTCCTCTTCACATTAAAATGTCTCTCAAGAGTGTGTTTGTGTTCCATTACTCTAAACATTGTTTTTTTCATGAATAAAAGTGCAGGACTGCAGCTCTAAGATACTGACAACAAGATAGTAATTCCAGTTGGACTACTTCGTTCTTAGAACATATTCTATCTATGGTAAATCCGGTAAATGTTTTGAACGTTTTGATTCGTCTAAACGGTGCTATTGTATTGTATCGCTTGTAAATGTGCTGTGTGTGTGTGTGTGTGTGTGTGTGTGTGTGTGTGTGTGTGTGTGTGTGTGTGTGTGTGTGTGTGTGTGTGTGTGTGTGTGTGTGTGTGTGTGTGTGTGTGTGTGTGTGTGTGTGTGTGTGTGTGTGTGTGTGTGTGTGTGTGTGTGTGTGTGTGTGTGTGTGTGTGTGTGCGCTCTGTCCTCTGTCCTCTGTCCACAGGGCCAGGTGCAGAGCGGAATGCGGTCAGGGATCCGGATTGCCCAGGGGAACTACATCCGGATCACAGTGACTAAACCCATTCCAGTTCAGGTGGATGGAGAGCCCTGGATTCAAAGCCCTGGACACATTATCATATCAGCTGCTGGTCCCAAGGTACTGTGTGTGTACCGTGTGCCTTTTAACACAAGGAGAACCACAGATCACCATGTAATGCATATATGCCGTGTGATTTCCGTAGGTACGGATGCTGAAGAAATCCAAGCATAAACAGAAGAAGCAGTCGGCCTCGGCGAAGGACACTTGCTCCGAGAGCCCTTCCTCCAGCGATGGTGGAGGACACTGACACCTGATCCGGATGCCAGTTGTCTGGTTAGAACCTTCCTCCTGCCATTACTAGAGCGCCATCCTGGCTCCTACACGCAGCCTGCATCCAGGAAAGAGTGATTTCCTTGCATCATTTCAGATTGCTTGTGTAGCAAGCACTGATGCATAGAAGGCAATATCAGATTACAGCTTGGCAGACTTTTACCTTCTTTATTGCCCCATCTAGTGGTCATTTGCAGACAGTCCAAGGACCATGTCTGGCTGTCCTGAAAGTCCCAGCACATGTCATTCAGCGTAAATCACCCAGGAATCTGACATTAATCGTAGTTGCCCTATCCAGGGCAGAGTGATTATGTGGATGTTAAATGCTTCATTAACACGTTGAATGCTAACAGAGCACAGAGACAAAGTGATTCTTGTTTAGAAGCTGTACAGGGAGAGCTACAGAAAATAAGGCTTGTTAAATCAGACGTGAACCACTCTGTAGCATTAAGACTTAACTGTAACTAAAGTTGTAAATGCATTGTGCATAGAGATTAATTGAATTTTAATAACTTAACCATGTGAGCTTTACAGTGTTAAGTCATTGGAATTTCAGCGTAATTGTAGGAACTTTGTGTTTGTGGCTTATTGATGACATTGTCATTCATATGGCAGTGGATTTGTAAATATACAGTATGAGCCACATTTCTTTTTCTTTTCTTTCTTTTTTTTCTCCTCATTATACACTTTGAATCTGACCTTCCTAGTTTGGGAATGTCGTATAGGTGACATTTACCTGAAGACTGCCAAAAATGATGTTTTTTAAACGAAGAGAGAGGGGTTACTTATGGAAGTGACTTGTAAAGTTACCACCAACATTTGCCTGGTGGCTGTAATTAAACTCATTCCAGACAAATCAGTTGGAGATGTCTGAGGCACGTCTATAGTATAGACTTTAAGCTAGTCTCAACTCCTTTTTGTTTAAACCCATGCTTGCAAAGTAACAAAGTACCTCATTTGTGTACAATGTAGCGTTTTATTTGAAGTGATATTCCTCAATGCCACAGGATATATTATGCGTGCAAACAATTAAGACACCTTGGTCATGCATTCCAGACTGTTATTATGTCTTATGTTTGGCTTGGAGACGAACGCTGTAATGGGACACATGACATCATTTGTCATTTATTATTAGTGCCAGGTGAGGATTACAGCTGAATAATAATTATAGACAGCCTTAAAAAAACAAAAAAACAAAGAGTATAACAGTTATTTCATTTTTTAAACTTGACCAATGGGAAATGATATGGCATTACCCATCATGCTACTTACAACTTACAGTCTGAGGAACTGTTCACTATTTATTATTAACACAAGCTGGAACACTACAAAGTGTAGAAATGCATGTTAATAAAATAGCCAGGCTTTTTTTCCCTCGCTAGTATGTTTAATAACATAACTGTACGTACACAATTACACATCAAACAAATATACTGTGTTTGCTGGACTAGATGAACACCAACAGAGGAAAGAATAGAGCCGGTACCTAAACACCATACTCCACAGAAGGCCGTTCAATAAAGGAGTGCACAGGGAATATGTACAGTAAATACTGTATGTGAGATCTACTCTTCGCTCTGTTATGTTTAGTTGTGTGCAGTGCACTGTGTCCTTAGTCTGTCCTCCTCACAAGACAAGCATCTGCTGCTTGCTTACTTTAAAATGGTCAGACATCGCACACATCACACAAAGAGATTTTAGAAGAAGACAATTATATGAAAGATATGCTTCGCCCACATTCCTAGTGATGCAGAACTTGAAAAAGAAATGCAACCATCTTATGAAGATGACAATGGATCTTATTGTAAAGATTCCTGTTCATGTAGCCACAACAGTATTTGACTGTAACATTATGAATTTACAAATTTATATTTTGTGCTCAAGTATCCTATTCAATCAGAGCCTCCCATCCAAACTTGGGTGACCATGCATATAAACATACGAGGCTGCACGGTTCACTTTGGTAGGTCCTGAATGAACAGGGATTTGAGTTTCTGGTCATTGCGGCCAGGTTTGATAAACACTGGTGGTTTCAGCTGTGGTCTTTCATCAGCTGCATTCCACGTCTTCTCAGTACCTCCGTTTCTATGCCTTCACCCCTCTATTCCCACTGCTAGGAGAAACACTGGAGAAGCTCCTCTGTTTTGTTTCTTATCATGTCAGGGTCTTAGATTTCTTGTAAATGAAGGGAAGGATGTAAGAGAGAAATATGTTTGGCACTCGGCAGTATGTTTGTGAGTTATGGTTAACGCCAAGTGGTGGTATTTGAATGTGTATAAACTGATGAAGTACTGTAGTTGCACTTCCACCTTGAGGTGACTTGTGTATTTGCGACCGTGTGTGCATCACCTGTCACTGATCAGTGTTCTTCTGCCGGCCCATTCTAAAGAGGGGGTCCAGTTCTGTTTGTGCTGTTATTACACTGCAGCTGTCTTATTCTTTAAAAGCACAGATTAAACCAGCAGATGTTATAATCATCCACTCCAAAGATTTTTGCAAACACCTTTTAAAACATACACGTACATAAAGCTCTTTATTGACAGAATCGATAGCTGAGTGGCTAATGATCCTGTCTGTCTGTCTGTGAATTAGAAGGTTGCCTGTTTGACACTCTGGTCACCCAGAATACATGCCTCTGATACACTCGTCAGAGCCATTGGAGCAGTCATCTGCTGGTTACAGAAGTAAAAGTAATTTACCCTTTCCCGCACACTAGAAGAAAAATAAATCCCTCCCTTTCCTTTCCCTTGAACATCATCCATGCTCAATGAAAAGCCATGACAACAATAACAGACCTTTCTGTAAGCACCTCCCCAAACTGTTATGGTCCAATCACAGCTAAGCAAAGCATAACATGTGATAGACAACAGTAGCTTTCCTTGTTTATGAATTTGGATAAAAAAATGATCCAGTATTTAATGTGTACAATACATGATATTTACTTTGGAATGAATGAGCCCGGCTGGAAAGTGTCCAACCCATGATTGGACACTGGGGAGAGTGGGGCTTACAGAAAGGTCTATTGACTCACTCAGGCTAAGTGCTGTTGACTCCCCCACTAAACTCAAACTTTTTTCAAATACCAATCACTATATATTTTTCCTTTTTACCCGTCTTTCCTGTGGTGCCACAATGACAGCTATGTGACAAAGCGTTAATGCTACTTTTTTCCAGTGTTAAATATTGTTGCTGTGCTGTGCTTACTAGTTATTAGTAAGCTTGTACTGCTTTGCCTCCTGTTTGTACCAGTAGTCAGTCAAAAGACCATGCTGTTTCCTGCCTCCATGTTGGGATCAGGCCAGTTTGTGATGTGGTGTCTCCAGGTCTTGGGTGCCACATAGTGCCTCATAAGCAAAAATAACAAAAATCATACTAGGAACCTCAGTGGTATTACCTGTGTTAAGATATGTTTAATGTGTGTTTATGTACGTGTGTGTGTGTGCGTACACGCAGTGTGTGCTGCCTCTTCTGCTGGTACAGTAGTTTGAACATCTAGGCGTTTCCAGACTTTGTTGAGCTAATGTGCCTCTAGATTACTTTTTGTTATCAATAGTTTCTTTTCTTATTTGCCATAAATGAAGGTATATTATGTTTTTACTTGTTTTATTGAAGTCTAATGTTAAACTAAATAGATGTGTATATTTTTGCAGGGGAAAAAAGAAATCTGTTTTTTTTTTTACGTTTGATGTATAAAGTTTTAACTGTACATTGCACTAATTGTTTTACAGATGCTTTTAGGTGTAATATTTTGCCTCACTGTGTATGTTGGAATAACTAAAAGTTACAGTATCTATATATATATAAATGTTTAAATGACTAAATAACTAAATGAAAAGCCCATATTAAAAGAAAAATATAACAAATACAACGTGTGTTTAAATCACAGAACAGGTTTTTTTCTGGGATTATTATTATTACTGTATGTACTCTGGGTCTGGAGCACTTGCGACAACGTGGAATACTTTGATATACACACTACTGGTGATGAACCATGACAAGATAAGCAATTTTATGAGAATTATTTATATTCACTCATGTTATGCTTATATTTTGATACTGTTACACATTGACTATTGGTCTGTACTGTACATACTGTATAATTATGTTCTAGCCCTACTACTTGCACAATCACATATGCACAATTCATCACAAATCTGTCTCTTACTTTGACATTCCATCAAACATATTCCTCAGTTGGTCAGCTCTCAATTTCTTTTGTCATGTGTGAGAACCTCTGATAAGGCAGTGGTTTTCAACCAGGCAGTGGTTTTCAACCAGTGGTCTGGGCCTGGGACCATCAGTGGTCCTTAAGAGAGTTCCAGGTAAATGATGAACAGTTGGTTAACCAGATGTAACTCTTTCAGAGCGTAAAAGTGAAACCAAATGGGTCCATTTGGTTTCATTTTACACTCTCAAGAGTTAAAATATTAATCATCTGAATTAGCCCAAGTCTACACAACTAGACTGAATATAGAAGGTTAATGGTCATTTTGATCTGTATGTTTGCCTGTTTTTTTCCCCAAATCTACACTGGTATTCTGGACAAAAGCAAAATAAAACTCAAATGGTTGTCTGTGGTTCAAATGCAGAATAAACAGTGGGCCCTGGTATGAAAAAGGTTGAAAACCCCCTGTGATAAGGTATTCCATTGCTGTCTTGGTAAACGCTGCCTTGGTGACATTTTACTGCACCACAAATCTCACCTAACGGCTAACAATAACCTACACAAAGCAACAACATACATTTCTCTGAACCTTTGGCCTTTCACCAAACAGATTTATCACTAGGTGGGTTCACTGTTGCTGCTCTGGAAACCATGTGACCCAGGATCAGGGTGACTGGGGAAAGCTTTTTGGGGGGAGGTAAAACGTTACTGTGTCAAATTGGATGCAGGAAATTCACCTACACATGACCTTTCACCAAACAACCACCTCAATAGGTCAGCTGTATGACCAATATCATAGAATATAATATTGTGATGGGGCATAACAAAACATTATAGAAACAAAAAACATTTTGTGACAATTGTGCTATCACAAGAAAAGAGGAAATTACTTTACATGGGTTGTACTTCAGAGGCAAATCTTACCTGTGGAGAAAATAGCAACTAAAGTCATCGGTCAGTCAGGTCAACCAAAACAAGCCATAATAGGGCTTTCTTTCTTGGGTTCATTGAGAGTCCTTTTAGGATTACGGTAATATTTTGTATTCAGCAAGCATTCAATCAATCCAGGGGTTTTCAACAGGTGGTCCGGGGATCACCTGTGGTCCCTGAGAGTCCCTCTTTGAGAGCTTCAAAATGAAACCATTGGTTTCATGTTTACACTCTCAAGAGTTAAAATATTCATCATCATTCATCATATTCATGTAAATTAGCTCAAGTCTACACAACTAGAGAAAACTAAGAAATCTTTAGTTTTGGGTCTGATGGTGAAACTATCATCAAATGGTGGTCCGTGGCTCAGAATAAATAGTGGGCTCTGGTATGAAAAAGGTTGAAAACCACTGAATCAATCAATCAATCAATCAATCAATCAATCAATCAATCAATCAATCAATCAATCAATCAATCAATCAATCAATCAATCAATCAATCAATCAATCAATCAATCACTGGCAGGGGCAGATATACAATTTCCCAATTGGGAGGGGGGGAGGAGAAAATGGTATGGGGGACGCCCCCATACCATTTTGGTTTGGGTTGTTTTGCATGCCATCGTGTTTGGTGGGGCAGTCTGGGCATTTAGTGGGGCATTGCCCCCCATGCCCATGCATTCTGGGGCTTTGTGGTTTCCAGTAGCGGTGCTGCTCTGCACGAACCGCCAGGGGGCAGAGCTCAGCAAGCTCTACTGCACCTATACGTCACTGGGAATTTCCAGTGGGGAAGTCAATTTTGATGAACAACTAACTGTCTTTTAAAGTAGTTAATGTCACCTGCTTTCATCTGCTGCCGTCTCGTCTTCAGACTAGAGCGCGGACGGAGAATAGCATCTTGTATTCGATCGGTCGGACCCGGAGTTGTACGTACGGCGCACACTGAATGATATTGTATGTCATGACGACGCGTTTTTTGGCGTTTTGATGATCTAACGACAAGTGGATGGTTTTGACCGAAGTAGCAGCAGCAGCGCTGAGGCTGAGGAGCTGCACTCGTCTGTAGCACCACCATGGCGCAATGATGTGTAGAAGTCACCCTACGAGCTGAAGCACTGGAGTCAGTGGGACTGTCATTGTCACTTTAATGTTGAGGGGAGAAGGAGGAGAAGTCACCTGCTGAGCCAACATCAACAACAACACAGCTAACACGGGTACGGAGAACATGAATGTGCTGTTTATGTGTGTGTTATAGCGATTTAAGCTCAGCTAACATTGTCGTGGTGGTGGTCTCTCTCTCTCTCTCTCGTACAGCATGCTGCAAACAGACTGCAGTGTGGCTGCTGCTGTGAACGTCGCTCCATTTGCTTTGTTATGCTCTTCACTTCCTTATTAGCACGCTAGCTAAGCGCAGCCAGAGCCATTTGTCAGAAGAGTTGCGACATTGAGGGGTCAGAAACGAAGCGCTCGAGTGCTCTTCTTCATATGCAGCATGAATGGGACTTGTCCCTATTTGTTGTCTCTCCGTTGTCATAAGAAGTCTATGTATCGGAGCCGACATTGGACTCACCCAATGAAGTGAACGGAGTTTGCGCAACTCTGTCTAGTGTCTGTGTACAGTACCTATGGCTCTACAGTATGGTGTGTGTATGGTGGTATGCTACTAAGGTAGCAGCAGCAGCAGTGCTGCAATGACAGTCAAGAAGACGTGATATGAACTCACACACCATTAACCCTGCATGGACACATTTTATTAGTAGCTAATGGCACTACAACAACAACAGCAATGCGTGGTTTGTGTCACAACAATGAACTAGCAGCGTGCAGACTGCAGAGCCCATTCATAACAGCAACAAGTGTCAGTCAGTGCAGGCATGGACCTACCTGACCTAATAGACCAGTTATTACTGTTCAATTCAAGGCTACGAAACGATGTATTTTGACATCCACCTGAACATTCTGTGGCTGCATTATATTATTTGTTTTCCTATTAAAGGGTCTTTTGAAAACAAGTGATACTATAGCTCACAACTCCCATGCTGTAGATCAGCTTGGGAAATAGCCTTCCAGTAGCCTACTACACATGGTTAAATAACGAGGTGAAACTAATGTTTATGCATTCCCTGGAGGTTGGTCTCTTTCAGAATCACTGGCCTATCTATAAGCTAGAGAATGAAGACTATTACTGTGTTACTATCACGCCAATGTCCCAGACATAATTATATGTCAACCCTTTCCATTTCTAGGATTCAGAGTTTGATTTCACCCACAGACTAGCCTACTACCAGCCCATAGAACCCCATTGTGAACCCAGACATGTTGAGTACACTGAGGTTTTATGATAGAAATGTTGAGTATGGGTCACCAGCATGTAGAAACTCTCAGGTGCTAACTTGTATAGGTTGAGCAAATTCATAATTGGCATAATATGTGTCCATAGCATTAAGAATCTAGAAAGTAATAATTTCATCATGCTTTATGGGGCATGTGATATGTAGGTGGCTAACTGATGCCGAATCCATTCCACTAGTTTTTTGAATGTGCTGACTAGGCACATTTTTGATGACTGATATTGCGTTTTTTTTAGCCCAATGACTTGTTTTGACCAAAACAAATGTGTGGAATGGATTCAGCATCATGAAAACACCCTAGTTAGTTAGACATATCACATGCCACACGAAGCATGATGAAATGTTGACTTTTTTGCCTTCTAAAGGTTGTTAATGGTGTGGTAACATATTGTGCCAATTATGAATGTTGCTCAACATAAAACCTCAGTGTACTCAACATGCCTGGGTTCACATTCTGGCCCCATTTGATATAATTATGTCCATTTGGTTATCAATAATTTAATTCCTCTACAACCTTCCCCAACGATTCAAGGACCCCCGGCGCCATGTTGAGAACAAGTGATCAAAATTATACTCACTTACTATTCAGATTTGTTGTATGTTTTATTTGAAAGTATTGACCTTTGCTCTCTCCGACAGACACCATGGCAGGAGATGATCATTATCTGGTTCAGCCACATCATCCGGTAAATATATTACCACACAATCTTACAACATAGTAAAATACAATTAACGGTTGCACTGAATAATTGCTTCTGGTGTATAAGACATCTTAAGCGCAATCATTTAAAATGCATTACAGCAAATAATAATGCCCTTAATAAGGGAAGTCTATTATCTAAAATGGAAAGAAGGATGAATTGCCAACATTATTGAATTTCATAGACTGTGACTTCATCTTAAATACTTGTATTTTCTGTGCATTTGTGTCTTTCAGCTTCTTGACGTGATGTTTGATTCGCAATGGGAATATCCACATTATTCCCCAATGTCACACACCACTGCATTGCGGACAGGTACAGTAAGAGGTCTCATGAAGGAATTATGCTATAGTCCTTAAATCCTCATCATGCTTTGAGTATGACTCCAATGAGACCGTAAATGTAAATGGTGCAAAATTGCATCTACAGCAGGGGTGCCCACACCTTTTGACTTGAGAGCTACTTTCAAAATGACCGGCTCAACAAGATCTACACATAAAAAATGTGATTATCCCATTACTGAAAATCCATTTCAAGGCCCGTAGAAAGTGATAGCTTTGAAATAGTGGTGATGGTGTTGCTTACTGTTATACAGTGTTATACAGTGTACAGTGCACTTACAGAGGTGGGGAATAGGAAGGGTTTTCTTGTACAGTATATGCTACTACTGACGTTTGAAAACAAAGTATTTGGGGTTTGAGTTGACAGTTATATATTTTAGGGAACTGTCTTGTGATCTACCTGCACATCCTGTGTGATCTACTGGTAGATCACAATCTACCTTTTGGGCACCCCTGATCTACAGTATATCACGCTTTTATCCAAATCGCTTTACATAAATTGTAGCATTAGTGCATTCAGTTGTGGAGGAAACCATGCAAGGCACCAATCTGCAATTAGGGATTCAGCGTCTTGCTCAAGGGCACTTCGACACTGACTTTGGGCCTGGGGTAGCCCTCGATCGAACTACCGCCCCGGCTATAGGGAAACCGAAAACGCATCAAATGATGATGAGGATCAAATGATGAGTAGGGGGAACAGAAACCTTGCGTTAAACCCCTGCGCAGTAGTATTAGTAGTAGTAGTAGTAGACTGAAACATTTGCCACTGGTTTCATGATGTCATGGAGGGTACGGAGGTACAGTATGGCGTTGTCACACTCTCACTTCTCTGTCATTGTCCAGGGAGTTGTTGTTGTCAGAGAATATAGTAGTAGATAAGAGTAGTGGCTGGTTGTGGTGTCACTATTGAGGGAGGCCATTCTCTGTTGGATGGATTTCAAATGTCATTAATTGCTTACACTATCTGGTGGTATATTTCTGCTAATTTGGGCCAAAACCGAAAAACAGAAAATGCATTTTTAGCCATTTTCTGGCAAATATCTTCTGCAGCCGAATATCATCTCTAGGTATTATTATGACTAGTACATAATTATCACTAGTTGTGATAATGATACATACATGATTAAATAATATCTACACATGCTCTTCTTAACTCAAATAGGTAATTTAAAAAGACTTATTCAAGCCTTGTTTCATTGCATATTCCATATTTTGCTCTTTGCAGGTGCCACCGTGCATGTGCAGTGTGCACCTCTACTCAGATTGTAAGGGAAGAGTGATCTTTGGTTTTGTTACATTGGAAAAACTGTGATTAAGTGGTGAAAATACCCACAAAACCTCCTGATTAGTTGCTAATCTGATTAATCGATTAGTAAATTAGTTGACAACGAATTCAGTTATCGGTTTGCTTACGACTCAACAATTAATCGTTGCAGCCCCAGGTGTTAATCAGAGGAAGGATGTTTAGTGGAGCAAACAGCTGGATGTTTCAGATTATTTTATATCCCCCATAACTGACAGTTGTCTGACTGTGTAGTTGGACAGTCATTGCTGAGTTTGGATAATAGAATATTTACGCACCATTCAGTCGTTTGTCACATTCCTTGGGTTGAACGTCTCTGTTACTAAATCATGGCTGACTGTGCCCTAGCATCAGAGCATGTGTCTCAGACTATACAGGGTATTTCGAATGCTGACTAGCTTAAAGCACCGTCTTGCTTTTCAAGGAGTCCTTTGATGTAAAGACAACCACTCCTCATTTCAGGCTTCCAGTTTAGTGAATTGCGTAGCTGGAGAGATCAAAGTGTCCAGCCACCTGCCTCTGTTGCTTCACTTAGAAGTGGCTTGAGGCACAATTAAGATGTTTGGCACATGCATAAAATTGTGTCACTCATAGTACCCTCTGCTGCAGTAGTAGGGGTGGCCGCCCGACTCGCTCACAGAAATTCTCTAGCACTATGGGAGTGAAACAAGATATCTTTGTGTTGGATGTTTCTGAAAAAAATCTGTGGGGAATGAACATGGCATTGCTGACAGTATACTAAGTCTGATCTGATGTAAATGAATGTAATCACAAGTGATTATTTTAGAGGCTTATGATCTTATGGTTGTACTGCAAATTTGATTGTGATTGATGTGGGAGGAAGTGGCTGTGTGTGCAGGCAGGAAGAGGCTGGCCCCAGGTAGAGGAGCAGGATGCTATATATGAGGAAACTTAGCCGCAATTTGAAACCCTAGATTTTTTTTATAATGGGATGAATTTAGAGTTGCAATGCTCTCCACTGACTAACTACTAATGAAAATGTTCTTCGGTGTTCTACTTGTATTAAATTCACCAACATCACAGCTGTAGCGAAAGAATCATCCTCTTTCTCTCTGCAAACCATTTGTTACAAATCCACCATAGACATGTTATGAGGTACTGTCTGTCAAGAGGTTCTCTGCAGCTGATCTTTTCTCTAAGTGCTGGAGTTTGGAAGCACTCGTAAGTCACTGAACGGCCCTGTGTAGCATCTGTTTAGAATTTACACATAACGGCCTGGACCATGGCTCAGTGGTCCAGGCACCCTGGCTGGTTATCCAGCACTGGCAGTGTCCGCAGGTTCAACTCTCAATCCCGGTGGCATTTACTGCATGTCACCCCCCATCTCTTTCTCCATTTCTTGTCAGCTTACTGTCAGTCCCTCAAATAAAGGTGAAAGCCACAAAAAATACAAACAAATATAGGGTTGTATGCTTGTTATATATGCATTTAATATATAATGAACATTAATTTAGAATGTGTCTAGGCGGTTATGGTGTCCTATAATGTATATTGGGTCCTTAAAGTTGGTTAACAAACTAAGCTGCTTCTATTCTTCAAACTAAATTTAAGCAGTGCTTACATTTTTCATGCATTTCAAAATATCTACTATTATTTCACCGAACAAGGAATGCAGTGTTTTGTTTTGTTTCTCTCTTTATACAGCTGACGGGCCATATCTTCAGATCACGGAACAGCCTAAACAGGTAAACTTTACCTGGACGATTGATCCAGCACTTCGCACTTCCTTTAAAGGCAGATTCCACCTATTGCCAACATTTTTCTTGAGCACGTACAAATGGAACCAAATGAACCCTAACGGCTAAATTTGGTTCCATTTGTTACACTTTGGTCTAAAGACATCCATTAGCATGGTGAAGTACATCTTGATGAGGTCATCCAGACATCATCATGTTTCTAGGAAACACAAAATGGCAGGACTTTTTCATTATTTCCACACATCTCACAGGTGCATTAATGACAGTAAAATGTTGAAAATGGGTGGAATTCCACTTTAATGCACTCCCAGGTATCCTAAGGGGAGAACTTACGAGACTTTGTTAAACTATTGCGAGGGAAAAAAACATCTGCTTGTTCATGCTTGTTGGATTTCTCTACAACCTGTTGCCTAACAAGCTCTGACACATAAACCCACCCATTTGTTGAAGTAAATGATTAGCCATCAGTAGGTTTAGGCATTTGTGTAACTAATCACTATTAATCAATTATTTGAACACAGATTGGTGCATGGATGATAAGGATGGATCTAGTCTGAAAATATTAATGGGGGGCTTTTGATCCCAGGAGGTTGGGACCACAAAAGGAAGGAAAGAACTGCTATGCCCTAAATCAGTGTTTCTCAAACAACTTGTCATGTCAAGGACCCCGAATTGAGATGGGGGTCCTTGGTCTATTTGAAAAGATCATCCATTTGAAAAGATATGCCAGGGAAGAGGAGATCATTTATGCCACTAACTGTGATTCTCAACCCCAATTTACAATGTAAAATAATTACCGTAATTTTACTCTGTGCATTAATGGAACCAAATGGACCAGGCCCTAATGGGATCCATTTGTTTCTCAACTGTCAATCATTTAGCTGAGAACCACTGCCCTGCATAGACAGCTCAATTTCTCTTGTCAGCAAAGTCATGTTGTTCTATGATGGGTTATAGATTAGGCATTATTTTCTGCCTGACTCTGTGCGTTTGTCTCTTACAGCGGGGCTTCCGGTTCCGTTATGGCTGTGAGGGTCCGTCTCATGGTGGCCTGCCCGGAGCCAGCAGTGAGAAGAACAGGAAGATGTATCCCACAGTCAAGGTAACGCTCTAAGACTGTAGCTGGGCTCTACCAAGGCTGTCTCCCTTGGTGGCTTCTTTTGTCTTGTTCTTTGGTAGAACATGAACCCTGGTGGAGTAGTGCTCTCAATAGCCTCATAGATAAATCTCAGTTGTGTTAATCCTCTAAGTCAATTTTCCCGCCGCGGGTGTACTTTTTTCAGCAATGTGGTGAGGTTGGAAATTGGAATGGACCTAGCCTTTTGAGATTCATTTAGCTGCAAGCAGTCAGGGTAATGATTTTTGGTCTAAATCACAATCGCTTTCTGCATCCCTCTCGATAGCAACGTGGCAATAATGCGCCTCATCATACCGTGTACTAATCCGTGTGTATTCTGTGTGCAGTTTTGCACAAACAGATAGGGCCTGGGGTCAGCAGGCACCACATTTCCATTAACCATGGTCAACAGACATCAGGCACCCTATTATTGCTAAACTAAACGTCCTCTCTGTCAGCAGTACTCTGAAGTACGACAAACGCACTTTTGAGTCATGACCCCCCCCCCTTAAGAAAACCTTTCTATGTGAAAGATGCAAAGGGCAGGGTAAAAGGCTAGGGTAGAAACTTTTAGATTCGGATTCTTAGCATTGGCATGCTGCTAATTTGATAGGTTACATGTTTTGGAATGAAGTTAAACATTCTGCATGTTTCAACGCAGCCAGCATAAGCAGGAATTCCCCTCGATGCTATAGAAGATCCTAGGAACGCTCGTCTTTGTTGGTGTTAAGTTACCGTGACATTTCACATTACGCGATGAAACATTTGCCTGTATTGCTGAAACAGCATTGTGTGTGTGTGTGTGTGTGTGTGTGTGTGTGTGTGTGTGTGTGTGTGTGTGTGTGTGTGTGTGTGTGTGTGTGCGTGTGTGTAATATGTGTGCTTTACACAGGAAGTCTGCAAATAGAACTGGCAAATCTCGCTGCCTGTCCTTCATTGTCTCTCAAACACACACACACACACAGTTCATTTATTTATTTTCAATTCAAAGGGCTTTATTAGTTTGAGAACACATACGCAGCAATAACACACTTACATCATCATCTTTATTTATTTATTTACGTTTACTCTCTTCCTTTCCTCTATGACTTTCTCTCTACTTTGTGTTTTTCACAAAGTAGTACACACACACACACACACACACACACACACACACACACACACACACACACACACACACACACACACACACACACACACACATAGACATGCAAACACAAACACACACTGCAGTCATTCATTACAGATGTGGATGCATCCTGCAGTTCATACCATGTTTAGACCCGGCTCTGGGAAATCCCCTGTCTGATGACTGAAAACTCTAGTAGGTGTGCTGCTAGGCCTGTTGAAGATAACGTGATAATAATACTGAGTAATTTGCTCCAATCTGCAGTGTTTTCCCTAGCCAGAAGCTGACAGTGTGTCCTACTGTATGTCCTCAACAGTATGTTGAGTCCTTGGTTGTGTCCGTCCCTGGATGTCTGGGTCTGTCCGAGCATTACACACATACTGTATTAACTTAACTGAATGTTATATGATGATTTTGGGTGTGACAGTACAGCACAATGGCAGTGACAGTACAGTGCAGCTACCCCCGCATGCTTACTTTGTCATCTGCACCCTGGGTGCATTCCTGTGCGTCTGGAAGTTCCGGAGATCCACACATGGATTTGCACCACTCAGTGCACACGGGTGTGATTTTTATTTTTGATTATTTTATTCTTTTCATTTTATTTATCGCCCTTCCCATTTTTTTTGCCCATTCACAGGCGCCTTCTAATATATATATATATATATATATATATATATATATATTAGGGGTGTTGAATGATTAAAAATTTTAATCAAATTAATCACACCTTCAAAATTAATTTAATCATGATTAATCACCATTCGGACTATTTCGGACAATATGCCATGTTTTCCTGTGTATTGTTGCGGAAATGGAAAGACAGCGGGCTATTCAACTAAATTGTTCAGGAGTCTGCATTGCCAAAAACCCAAGGGGCCAGACTGCCACAGAGACTACTCTCCACCATGACATGTGTACACACACAGACACAAGTATTTCACTTTTTAAAATGCTCCATTTATAAGAAAAGTGAAATGTGCATCTGGTCTTTCTAACATGCATCATATTTGAACCAAATCAAAATACACGTTTATAGTGCAGCTTATGAAAAAGTTGTTCATATCTGCACAACAGCAGCAAATCACAACATCTAAGGCACACTTATTGTGCTCTCTCTTTAATTCTCAAAAGGCTTGCAACAGGGGACAGGACTAGCCTACACACAGGCAACTAATGACAGTGATGGCACATCTTTGACTGGCCAGTGGCCATACAATAGGGCCCACCATGTTCATTTCATCAAGACAGACAAATACAAATATTCACTAATGCAACGCCAAAAGCAGAAAATCATAGTAGAGGTAAACAGGGAAAGAAATAGGCTCTACCTCCTGCAGCCAGCATGCACTCGACTCTTCATCATCTCTGGATGTTTTTTTTCTTCTTGACAATAATCCATGCAACAGTGGCGTCTCTTACCATCGGATTATTTTGCGACAGCATTGACTTGGTTACAGAGCAAATGCGTCTGCCTGCGCTCCCTATGTTTCAATTTAGCCATTATTTTTCGGTCCACTCGTTATTAAACTGGCGATTTTCTGAATCAACTTTTCTTCTCAGTTTCGATGGCGACGCGGCTAAACAAACACATCATTCATTCATTCACACCACAATAGTTGGGAGTGATCCGAAAGAGCTGCTTTGTTTACATCTGACTTCACTTCACGTGCAGGAACAGGAAGTGGAAGCACCACTACAAGACTAGTGGAAGAGTCGCGACATTGAGGGGTCACAGAACAGAGCGTGCGCTGCTATTCAGTTAGCTGTACTCATGCTCAGTAGAAATGAAGAGCAGCCGCCATTAGACCATTCCATGGAAGTGAACGGAGATGTCAGGCCACCAGTTTAGTAGCCCTGATATACTCGCTAGAGCCCATAGACTCCAATGCATTCCGCAACTTTGTCCCTATTTGTTGTCCCCCTTTAATAGAGTCGACAGCGAGTGGAATCACATCCGAGACAGAGCATGCGCACGCACGAGCGTGCGCGCGCGTGCGCACGCGCGTGCATGTGCGTTAATTGCGTTAAATATTTTGACGCAAAAAACGTAGAGATTTAATCAACGCCGTTAACGCGTTAAAAATCAACACCCCTGATATATATATATATATATATATATATATATATATATATATATATATATATATATATATATATATATATATATATATATATATATATTCAATTACCGGTATTATTTTTTCCACAGAAACAAAGGTTTTATGCCCTATAATACTATGCCAAATGCTCTTACTATGGGCCCACACTGCCAATCGTCTATCTCCCTACCTTGGCACAACATAATTCCCCATTTATGCCATTCTAGTCTTCCTACCATTGTGTCTTATCTTCAAAACACTCCTTTGTCAACCTGGTTCATGCGTAAACTCTTGTCCGTGAAAATAGAGCACATACCGCCTCAGCAAAATCACAATAAGAATAGTCTCAGCCTGCATGAAAGCAGGTATTTCACCCACCCAATCACACCTTCTCACCCACCACCCGAATGTGTTGTTTTGATGTCTGTTGGGAATTTCCTCGCCAAGGATGCACCCACATATAATTACAATGAATTGTTGTGTGGCGTCACAGACAGGAAATATCATCTGTTTTTCAACTCAGCCATATAGTCCAGAGACACAGCCAAGCATGATGTGTCAGGTGTATCTGACACTCCACCCTCCCAGAACCTTCTAAATCAGTGGTTTTCAACCTTTTTGACACTAGGGCCCACTATTTCTTCATCATTTGAGCCACAGATCACCATTTGAGGATGTTTTAGCCCCACAGACCAAAAGCTAAAGATTTCTTTTGCTTTTGTCCACAATACCAGGCTGGGTAAAGTTACATCTGGCTAACCACCTTTCCATCATTTAGCCTGGGGACCACCTGGAACCCTCTCAGGGACCACTGGTGGTCCCCGGAACACCTGTTGAAACCCCTGATCTAAATCTAAAACAAATCGCAACCATCTAAAGCAGGTATCTCAGAGCTCGCTTGACAAAGAAGGAAAATATTCAGGTAAATTATGATTCAGGCTGTGCTCATGACGGCACATTCAAATCTGATCGTAGGCACGTTTCTTGAATGAGGCCCATTGTTATTTTTGGTTCATTTGGGCAGACTCAGCAGGTGTGGCAACAGAGAGAATGATTTGCTGATTATTCTTTTTATTTTTTTTTAACTTCCCCTAAGATGAAAGGCAGCCACACATAGTTTCCAGGAACCTGCTTTGAAGCACTTTACTGGCTCTGTACCTGCTCATGTTTGTATACAGTGACAAATGAGTGTGATCAGGTCAACCTAAGAGACAGAGGAAGCATGTAGCCTATGATTTACTAGTTGCAATGTTATGACACGTACAAATGCTGTATCCTTGTAGGATTACAGATGAGCATCTATAGTTGAATAGATTGTCGAACTGTCTCCTAGCAATGCACTTAACCCCTAACTGGTAGTTATGTGCGTAAATGCATAGGACAAATTCATAATATACAGTGTATGCAAATGAATGTCCTGATCTCCCGGCCTAAGCTGTGTAAGCGCTACAGTTGCTATCACTATTAGTTTTTTATAAGAGGACCTCTTGTGCTTTCACTCTTAATACTTCCATTCTGTAATAAGCTGCTTCTAAATGCTTCCTGGCTGTTCTCAGTTGATGCAGAAACTGGTTTCGATTTCTGTGGATGATATTGTCATTTGCTAACACAAAAACAAAGTGGCTAATGCTCCAGACTATTCCTGCTGGCACCAGGTCTATCACTGACTTCAGTCAGATATAGTGAGTCAGAGTTTTCATAATGATTTCAGTTATATTTCAGTTCAAAGGAGAACTTTCCCATGTGCTGTTTTGTGTGAATATTGGGTATTTTGATAACCAAAGCAAAGGGGATTTCACACTGGCCCATGGTTGGTACCAGGGACTTGACCTTTGGTCTAAATACTAAAGACGTAAGTTATTATTGTATTATTATTTTTTCCCCCAGATTTCTTGGAATGTATTTCAGTGTGTTTTGTATAAACACAGAATAGAGTTCTAGCCTGAAACCACCCACAACATAAACCGTTGCCTAACATCATCAGCTCTTTGCGTAAACCGATATTTCTTTTGGCTGATGCATGCCTGTACTGGGATGTCAGACTTGTCAGATGTGCGCATGTGTGGACATAGTATTGCACTGTCTGCAGTGCACACCAGGCGGAAATATGGTATAGAAAATTAAGGCCTTTGCTAAAGTATTGTTGCAGGTATGCTTTCGGGACTTGTCATTGGTTCTACGGAGTCCTCACTCCCCTTCACACCAATAGGGCGCTCATTGCGGTTGCATTAGCAGACATTAGAGGCCTGGTCTCTAAAAAAAAACACCTGCAGGCTGTTTGAAGGAGAATTCAGTGATTTTGGAAAAAAAAAAATCCACTCCTAATTGGGGGAAGGTTAACTCTTATCCTGACTGGATGAAGCTTTTAGGATATTTTACTTTAAATTAAAGATCTCTGTGAACCTTGAGAGTTATTTATTGTATTTGTCCATCATGGTCATAATTTTGAATAAGCATACTGTATAATCGATATATATCGATTATACAGTATATCATATTGTGACCTCTCTATGGTGAAAACAAAGAAAGCTCAGACAACCCGCAACACTCCATACCGGTATTAAAAATGTGCTTCCACATGCAAGGGCCCCTAGTACAACAAAAAAATGAAAGTGCCAGACCTCATGAAATGTCCTTTTTCACATAATTTATTTATTTACCACATGAGCAAAGAAACAGATGAAGTTGGCCCCCTCCTCAGCATTTTATGCCTCTCTTTTATGATACTTATCTATTGTGAGATTGCAAGTATTAGTATTCATACTGTGCATAATATAGTTATAGCGTGCATAGCTCTGTATTGTCTTCATGACTGAGGTTAGGAGTGAGTCATATCTGCCTAGGGAAAGTCGGCGACTAAACATAGAACAGGAGAATGTTGACTTGAATGACAACAAAACTTCCAACAGCAGCACGTCATATTTATCTATCTTTGAAATTTCTCACTGGACACGTGAGCGTGTGTAGTAGTATACAACTATGTAGCAATACAACGTCGTAGTAGACAACACGCTTATTTTGGAATGTGATATCACTGGCATACCGTCCAGACAAAAGAACTGAACCGCTCAACTACAGTTCAACCAGCGGTCTGCCGCTGAGAGAATTCATTTCATCTAGAACATAGAGCGGTTTGTGAAGGATTTCCCACTTTCAAAAGAATGTTTATTGTTTGCTATGTTGCAAGCAGTGTTGGGCAGTAACAAATTTTAGATTACATATTACTGTAATATTATTACTTTTGCTCCAAAAAGTAAAGTAAAGCGATTACTCTGCAAAAATGGGTAATAAGTAATGCATTACTTTGCAAGTAACATGAAGTTACTTGTTTAAAATGAGCTTGTTGCATGCAAAAATAGAAGATTTACAAGCTATGGACAGGTACTGTAACAACAGAGATGTGCACTAGATTGAAGATCCAGTCCACACGCTGCATCCTGCGCACAGTTATGTACATTACAAATCACTTGCTGCTTTATTTTGTATTTTATATTTTATTTTTAAATACAAGACCTCAACTGTCTTTAAACAATTGTGAGTTTAAAAAAATAAATAAAGTCTTGTTAAAGTTTTGTTAGTTGCAGGTCTGTTTTGTGATTCAAAGTTAAAATGTTCCCATTGCTTCTCTCTGCTCCTTTTATTTTTATTTATTTTTTATCTAAGAAAGACATTTACATTGTCGGATTTTGTTGGCTTTGTTTTCATATTACTCTTCGATTCCAGTAATAAGTAATGATATAAGTAATGATATTACTTTGTCTAAGGGGTAACGAGTAAAGTAAAGAAGTTACTTTCCTAAGTAATATTGACCAACACTGGTTATAAGTGGCCAACTTGAACGTGGGAACATTTGTTGTATTCATGCTTCCTCCTCACAAAATAAATAATGGCCTCACCTTTACTGTAGAAACCTGTTTGGGCTACAACCTGCATGGGGCCAACTAAAATCTTCCAAATCCCTTTATATTGTCCCTCTTTATTGATTAATCAGTGGCACTTAGATGCCAGCAACTTTGTTGGGAAACTGTGAAGTGTAATCCATGTGCAAAAACTGAAATTCCTGTTCCACTCGTGCCAGTGACTATTAAGCCTTGTCCACACCAAAGGGTCACCACACAACTCCTTGGGTCCAAGTGGCCACAAGGTCATGTAAATGAAGGCAAATGGCTGGCCAGTCTATAGTTTGTTTTGTTGTTGGAGAATCCTCAAATTGAGGATTTCACTGAACAAATTGGCTTCATTGCAGAAAGCTAATTTTGCTCATTTTGTTGAACAATTAAAAAACAACTATATGATATTTAATTTCAAATTAATTTAATTTAACGATGATTAATCACAATTTGAGCTATGTCCAAAATAACCCACTCAGTGCAGCACAAGAAGATCTACCTTGGAAAAGTCACAAAATACTGTGAAAGGCAGTGAACCGGTGGTGAACCTTTGAAGAAGACATATGCACACTGAGTCAGTGAGCACATGTGTTAATTGTGTTAACATTTTTAATCAACGAAATTAATTAATGCCATTAACTTGTTATTTTCGACAGCCTTAATACTTATACACTTGCAAACAAACACATTATTTTAAACTAAAATGTGTCCTTTGTTCCAGATCCAGAACTACCAGGGAACAGCACGCGTGGTGGTTCAGCTGGTAACGGCAAACTCCACCCTCACCCACCTCCATGCACACAGCCTGGTGGGCAAACAATGTGACAAGGGCATCTGCATTACCGACCTACAGGCCAAAGACTCCACTATCAGGTTAGTGGGACAGGCACACACGCACGCACGCTGCTCTCCTTTATTCTGTTTAATTTAAGATGGAAGGATTTTTGATCACCGGGTACCATGATTATACTAGGTAGGTCGGTTGGGAGTGGCTCATTGTCGGTAACAGTTGGTAACACGTGTGGAATACAATGTGCTAGACCCCTGGGAGATGGATTACTGAGGTCGAGCGGCACACCTACCTACCCAGTACTTCCCGCACAACGTGCTGCACCCAAGTCGTGCTACTCATAGACTTGTGGTCCAAAGGCAAGAGCTCCATGGATTGAGCTACTCCAACACAAAAGGAGAATTTCTTTCAAAAAAGTGTTAATAGTAAGTTTTTATGTGGCGTCACCCACCGGCTCATTAAGTATAGCTGGCTTTCAGGTGGGTGTTTGGCGATCCACCTCAAGTGAAGCTGCGAGGGCAGATTGTGAGCAGATAATATTGTGACATAACTAACGTGGTGTATTTTGACTGGGCCTTTTGACTCAAAGGCTTTAATTTCAGGAAGTAACCAAAAATACACAGGGAAGACGCATTTGAATATTAACCACACCTGGTCTATTACAGTAATGTTAACTGCTTAGACACATACACTGTACATACATAACAGAAAAAATGTACAGATATCACGGTACTCTTATCCTTAATGTTTCTCCATCATTCTGTTTATCTCCATCTCCTCCTGTTCTCCTTTTGCTCTCACCTCGAACACTGTTCTTGTTCAGTGTCTGCCTTCTCTTTTTGGCTCTAAATTACACATACTAACACACAAGCACACGCATACATATTCACACACATTCTTGCAAGTCCATCAGATGTGTAGTCCATCTACTACTCTACTGGCAACCTTTCAGATACTGATATTTCACCCAGGGTGAATTTTAACACTGCTTGGTCTGTGTTCTAAGCCACCAAGATGTGTTAGTCTAAAGCTTTAAGTGTTTATTTGGCGTAGGTTTTTATTATCCTTCGAGTATATGAAGCGCAATGGAAAGTGGTATTCTAGCTTCCAGTAATTGTTCATGTTTTTGTCACGGCACAATTCCATTCCAGAATGCACTCTGTTCCATTCCCTTTTCTGTCCCTAGGATTATGTGTTTATTAACAACAAAAAAATGATTTGTTCTGATTGTCATTGATCAATGCTTTGCTTTGCTGAAATAATATTACATTATGCAAACAATGCAAATACTTTAGGATTGTCCTCCCTTCATATGATTAGTTGTCTTACAGTAGGTTTGTCTGTGGATGTTTTCTCTGCTGTTATTGTAGCCACTACATTGACTTCAGACACATCATCAGACACATGACCTGCAGATCAGGTAGTTCACCTACTCTGTCATTTACAAAATAGACTAATGCAAAAAACACCAAGATCACCAAGAACTCAAATCATACCGCCAACCTCATCTCTTCCTGTTCCTATGATATCTGGGCAATTTACGTAATCCTCTATGTCCTTGTTTGTGAACTTGAGCTTTGAACCTTTTTGACCCAAAAGTTGAATCACTGAGTGGAGCCAAACATCTATTTGGGGCACCTACCCCGTAACCTCCTCTTTGAAATTGCAGTGGTGTGGAGTTGCTGTTGGTTACAAAAGTGTTAGCAAAACCATTCTAGCACGTCACTGAATGAAACGGTCTGCTAATATCTAGTGGAGACGATGACTCACTTGTGCGTGCATCTCTCTACCACAACAGACTCCAGTGAGTCCGGCCTCTGCCCCAGTACTAAGCCAGCCCAGCTGGTGCTTGGCATCCTTGTCCATCACGCTGCTGTGGCTGCCTGCCTCCCCTAGCAGACTGCAGCGTATAGAACAGGATGTCCTTGCCACGGCTGACTGCTAAAACATGTACAGCATTCTGCCGCACACGTCAAACGGATGTGAGCATCGTACGAAAACTGAGATCTGTCTTTGTATAGACAGAGCCCATTCCGCGTTACTTGAGTTCCCCCAGGGAATGGTGAAGCTGTGCTTGTTCGATAGCTGTACCTTGGACATCACAAGCTGTAGAGGACCACCAACCCTGTCATCTTGGAGGTGTTTAGGAGAAGGTAGTTCCTGTCACTTCATTCCCAGATGGCCATAGGTCCTCTGTGTTCCTTCTCCCGTCCATCCTTGACACACACCACAATGTCCTGTGTCGTCGAAATAATTGTGGACGAAGCAGGAGGACTCAGAGTTGCACTTGAAGTCTGACATGTACAATGTGAACAAAATGGGGACCAGGACAGTCCCTGTGGAGCCTCTGTGCTGCTCAGCAAGATATAGCATCTTATATAACATTTGAGAAAATGTGTACATACTGACATTAATAGTAGTGGTGGGTTTCTGTTATTGATTATGCAAAATAGTTCCAAATGGCATTTCATGTTGTAAGATGTTTATCTTGGGAAAAAGATCTCCTCTCCAAAGGATACGTGGGCCAACAACCTTTGAGAACTCCTCACCCCGATCAAGGGTGGGGACATAAAATATACAAATCTAAATAATTTGGAAATACAATTCAAAGGCACTAAAGATGGACGCATCTGTTCTACCCACAGCTTTCCCAACCTGGGAATCCTCCACGTGACCAAGAAGAATGTGAGCAAGACCCTGGAGGAGAGGATGACTGAGGCCTACAGGATGGGCTACAACTGTGGCGTCTCCATCCACCCTGAGATCGACAACATGCTGGGAGAAGTCCGAGTCCCCAGGGAGCTCACTGGTCAGTTGTGTTTGTTTGTGTGTGCTGCACATGGTATACATACTGTATATGTGCAATGTGCAGTGCACCTACTGTATGTCTATATATAACTTGAACAAATACAGTAAGTTCTTTGAGAATTATTTTCTCTGCCTTTCTCCACCTCTCCAACGCAAGGCCAAGGCATGTGTGTAGAGCATTCCTGGAATGCTAAACGTGTGGGTTACCCCCCAAAATGTTGCCAAAATGGCAAATTCAACCTTGCTTTGGGGCAGATTCTGAAGCTATGGGATCATAAACGGCATAAACAAAGTGTCAAGGAAGTGACTTATGTGACTGTCTCACACATGTAGGCACTTGAAGTTCAAAACAACAGTGAAGGCCAACAAAACAACATTTCATTTTGTCACATGTTTTAAGGGTGCAACCCACACGTTTAGTAGTGTTACTCATGCCAAGAAAGTCCGTTCTCCACAAGCCGTACCTTGTTGTAAAGGTGACTACCGGGGTAATCAACATTTAAAACAATACTGTATATGATAAATACAAAGTAGTATTATGAAGGTGGAGAAAAAAAAATCCAGATTTTGGCATTTCTGGCCATACATTGTTGTAAAGGTGACTATTCAATTAGTAAGGTGGAGAAAATAATTCCCAAATGTATTTGGTATAATGTGTACCCAGAGCACCAGAGGAGCCTGATCAGCAGTGCTGCGGCCCACCAGTCTAAAGACATGGACCTGAGTGTGGTGCGACTCATGTTCACTGCCTTCCTGCCAGACAGCGACGGAGGCTTCTCCCGCAGACTGGATCCCGTGGTCTCAGAGCCCATCTATGACAGCAGTGAGTTTGAGTTCTGTATCATTCTCTCCACCAGGCCAGAGGCAGGTTTATGGGTCTATGTGCTGCTACGAAGGGTCTATGGGCCTTGTAAGGGATCCATTTGCATTTTGGCCCAATAACTCACAAACCATACATTAAACAATTCATGATTTTGTCCAGAACTCATACAAATCGGTAAACACATATTATACTGTATTTTTCCGCACTATAATAATAATAATAATACATTTTATTTATAAGGCGCCTTTCAGGGCACTCAAGGTCGCCGTACAGTAGATTAAAAACAGGGAGAAAGAACAAAGAAAACAAAATAAATAAAAACCGCAACAATGTACACTATGCAGCAGCACATCAGCCATAGGCCTGCCTAAAGAGATGAGTCTTGAGGTGGGATTGGAAAGAAGTTATTGAGTCCATGTTTCTTAAGTCGGGGGGGAGGGAGTTCCAGAGGTGAGGGGCTGAGCGGCTGAATGCTCTAGCCCCCATTGTGGACAGACGGGAGGGGGCACTTTCAAACTGATGGAGGAGGCGGATCTGAGAGAGCGGGTGGGGATATGGACCTGGATAAGGTCAGACAGGTATGGAGGGGCGAGGTTGTGGATGGCCTTGAATGTATGGAGAAGAATTTTATAGTCGATGCGATATTTGATGGGAAGCCAGTGGAGTTGGTGGAGGACAGGGGTAATGTGGTTGATGGTGGGGGTTCTGGTGATAATGCGTGCTGCTGCGTTCTGGACCAGTTGGAGTTTATGGAGGAGTTTGTGGGGTAGACCAAAAAGTAAGGAGTTACAGTAATCCAGACGGGAGGTGACAAGAGCATGGACCAGGATAGCGGCACTGTGGGGGGTGAGTGAGGGGCGGAGTCGGTTAATGTTTCTGAGGTGGAAGTAGGCGGACCGGATGGTGTTATTGATGTGAGAATGTATACTGTATTTTTCCGCACTATAAGGTGCACCGGATTATAAGGCACACCTTCAATTCACATTCCATTGATAGTCACAAATGCTACTAATGTCACTGTTTTTTTTTGTTTTTTTTTTTGCAAAACAGAGATACGGTACATGATGATGATTATTATTTTTCATGTGATAGTGACCTCCAGACTTCAAATTTCATACTGTACAACTGTACTACTTATATTCTAAAAATCGTGAGTGAGGGTCGAGGGTTACCAACATTACTTACCAACATTGTATTTGACATCTCATTATTATACAATCATCCCTCGCTAGAAACTGAAAGGACGCATGGATGGTCAGCCTCAATCCCAGCTCAATTCCAATGCAAAAGCGTTTTTCGATCGGCGCCAGCCCACACACCGATGATGTAAAACCATCGATGAGACCAACATGAGATCGAAGCCTGGTGGCGATGATGCCAAAAAGCCAGTGAAAATCATTATTAAACATTATAAAATCTGATCTCCTTTGTTCCCGTCCTAGACAATTTGTGTTCATAAATGTATGTAATAAAGCCACATCAGGCTGGCATGGTTTCATTTCCCTACTAGCACTAGAGTGTCTAGCATCTGACTCCACACAGCTTCCTCCCAGCAGGCAATGGCTATCTAATAAGGACAGGAAGCCAAGAGACCTATGGGGGAGTCCACATTGGTTCATGGGAGAAAACAGACATTCCAGGAAGTTTGACGCTTGCAAACCATGCATGCCATTGGTCTCTTGGATGGTTTGACTTCCTGGAATGTGCTGCGCATGTCTGTTTCCTCCCATGAACCAATGTGGACTCCCCCATAGGTTGGCTTCTTGTCCTTATTAGATAGTCTTTGCTGGCAGGCAGACACCAAGCCTCCACTTTCAGCTGGGGCCACTCCCTTCTCTGCTGCTGCAAATGAATGCTTTTGTGTGGAAAAGCACACATTTTTCTGATTTAGCTGAAATACACAAAATGCCTTCACATACTACAGTTTCTTGTTACACCCACACAAAAGAAAGATTGCATTGCGCAATAGCAATTAAAAACCTTAATCCCAATCTCTACAGGGAAGGATAACTAGCCTGCCCTACACAGTGAGATTTCCTCCCACAATCATGTTAGCTTGAACATACAGTATAATGTACAACTTGCATCACACACTTGAACAATACAATTGGTTGTGATTCTGTCCTATCAGAAGCACCTAACGCCTCCAACCTGAAGATAGTGAGAATGGACCGAACAGCAGGCTGTGTGACTGGGGGAGAAGAGGTCTACCTGCTCTGTGACAAAGTCCAGAAAGGTAGGACAGATCCGCTTCATTTGTTTGTCAATAAGAAAGCTGTGTTTTAACATGTTTGGGCCAGTGTGTGTGTTTTGTGAGCATGTGTCGGTGCGTCCATCAAAAATACAAAACCAAAGCCTGAGAGAAGGCTTTTCTGGAAAATGAATTATTTTGTCTTGCCCTTCACAATTACCCCGAAGAGGTTTAAGTCAAGGGCTCTGCTCTTTGCCTCTTCACACCATCCAATTATTACTATACTATAAATGTGGCTGCACCACTGCACTGATCTTGGTGGATATGAGCAGCATATGGTCCCCTCGTCAACTTATTGACATTGAATTTCCAATTAATTATTAATTTTACCAATATTTTAAATTACATCATGACACTCTAAGGTAACTGCACAGCCCAAGCCTCTAAGAGTAATTCTGCACCTGACACTGCTTTCAGGAAGAGTCAATAAACTTAAACGCCCTTCCTTCGAGGTAAAATTCAAAATGTCACACTTTGTCCACACCATGCTCTTCATACAAACTCTTCCTGGTTGATCATTTCCTGCCTAGCCGAGCATCTGTGAGTGATGTTTTGGTAACTAAGACTGTAATGTGAGACCTATTCTCAACAGGAGGAAGCAAATGAAGGTACTGTGTTTTGCACCCCGTCCCCCGTCCCCCCGTCAAATGAACGAGAGACAAATCCTGTTTTGTGCTGCTTGTGTTGCGTGACCTCGAGAAAAGACTGTTCACCTCTCTCACACCCCCAGTAATGTTTTGTAGCTCAGCATTGGTCGCAGTCAACATATGAGATGAAAAGGAAAAGATCTGTATAAGCAGCTTGCTGTTCCAATACTTTGACACTTGCAAAGAAACCACAGTTTTGGTCTTCCTGTCACATTTGGTGACTGACAGTGTTCATAATGCTTATCGCCTCCCACAGTCCCACTGCGAGTTGTGGTTTATGAAAGATGACAACTGTAAAGTAGTTTCCATGTAGCATTAATCTGGTACCGTATGTATATAACATAATGTCATTTCTACTGAAACCCCTGCTGGGGACACATGTATAGCATGACATCACCATGCTTAATATTTACACATTAAATGAAGGAAGTAGTGAAAGCAGGCTCATCATGCCCAGCCGCATGGGATTTCCCATCTATTATGCAAAGTGTGGAGGAGGAAGAGACTTGTTGTGTGTTAGTGTTTGCTTGTTATTGTGAAACATAGAAGATGAGCTATGTAGGTTTACCTTTTCATTTGGGAAACTTGGTTTTTCATCTTTTTGTTCCTTGTTCCTCGTTCATCAAAAAGATGAGTTTTAACCCGCCCTCCATCCGTAGGAAATGTATTTTGTGTGGCAGCCACACCACCACCTCGCCGATTCCAGAAGAAAATTCACCATTCATTCAAAGGCGATACACAGTTTACAAGGCGACAAAAACAACTGACAAATCATGACGATGAAGAGTGTTTGGGGACAATGAAATGATTTGTTAGAAGAAAAACGTAACAAAAAGGGCTGGGGGAGGGGTGCACAGTGGTTAGTGCTGTCGCCTCACAGCTGGAAGGTCCTGGGTTCGATTCCCGCTAGGGACACTGTGGGTGCTGTGTCTGCTTCTGTGTCTTCAGTGCCCATAACCGAGGCGGGGTTGGCTAAAGACCCTTTCTGTGTGGAGTTTGCATGTTCTCCCCGTGTCCCCGAGGGTAGATGGCCTCTTTTCACCTGAAGGCAGCTTGGACTCCTCATCCATTGAAGGAAGCGTGAGGAGAGTCTGCTAACAACAAAAAGTGTTTGCCGCTTATTCTTCGTACTAATTATATTGTGTTATCACAAGTCCCAAGTTGGCTTTGTCTATGAGGAAAATGAACAGGGAATTCACTTCCGGAAACGGGTGCTCTGACATCACTGCGGAGCCCTATGATAAAATAACTGTTAGCACATTCCGCATTCAGTGATTTGGGTGATTTTAGAAAAAAATCAGTTTACTCCTTTTTTGACCCCAGGGGTGAGTTGGGGACAGGGAGGAACTGCTTTGTATGATCAGTACACTCAATAATACCAAGCATGAGAGTGAGTTCAATATAAGGGATCCATTATCTGTCTGGCTGCAGCATTCCAATGTATTCTGGATTATCTTTGAGGCATGCACTTGTATTCAGTATAATTGTTGTTGTTGTTGTCGTGTGTGTGTCTGTCTGTGCGCGTGCAGATGACATCCAGGTGCGGTTCTATGAAGAGAATGATTCGGGGGGACTGGCCTGGGAGGCTTTAGGAGACTTCTCCCCTACAGATGTCCACAGGCAGGTTGGTGTCAAGTGGCAGGATGTGCTGCACAGCCCAAGAGAGTGCTGTAGGACAACAATGGCTTTACTGCAGACTCTACTACCCACACATTTCTAGTGATCGTCTGTGTATTTTCTTTCCCTTTTTCTTAGTTTGCTATTGTTTTCAAGACCCCCAAGTACAAAGACCTGAACCTCCAGAAGCCCACCTCCGTCTTTGTTCAACTGAAGAGGAAATCGGACAACGAGACCAGCGAACCCAAGCCCTTCACTTACCACCCTCAAATTATAGGTAGACACAGTGACATTGTAGTAATGTGAAAAAAAACAACAACAGAAAACAGCCCCTCTACTCTGTGTCTAGGGGGTCAGAAGAACACTGGCTGGTTTAGATTGACCTGACCACTGACCAGAAGAAAATAAAAATAAGTGTTTGAACCTTTGAATGCATTCTCTAAAGCAGGGGTGCCCAACCTTTTTTGACCCAAGATCTACTTTTCAGCAGCCAACCCCTCCAGGATCTACCAGTCCAATATCAACATTTCAAACCACACGCATCGTTGCCAGCCTGCAGTAACTTCACAACAACACAGCACTATTTTGTTTTACCACTTTACTTCATGTCCATATAAGCATAAAGTACAACAGACTTGTCATAAATAGGCCTACAACAGTACAGCATAAGTACAACAGACATGGACAAACACTGCCATTGCAAATGCATCACACACACAGACGAAAATCGCTCTTTTTTCTTTTCCACCCAATTTTTTTCTTTCCCCCCCACATCTCCCGAGATCTACTTGAGATCAGGCCGAGATCTACCGGTAGATCCCGATCTACTGGTTGGGCTCCCCTGCTCTAAAGTGTAGCTCAAAACGTCATAGCAGGCAAAATACTGCCCCTAGGTGGCACCCCTCCCTAACTGCTTAAAGTGTAGGTAACCTGCAAAAAACTCTCAAAACTGTTGACACATGTCCCTCAAAAATAGCCTAAGTATCCCAATGATATATTTAAAATGCCTGATGGGGCTGTACACATCTCACATTTGAGGTTTATAAAAATAAAATTACTACATCTGCCACTTTGGGAAATGTAGTTCTGAATCTGTTGATGTCGCGGGTGTGTGACGACAATAGGAGAATGTCTTTTCTTCTTGTTGCAATGCTAACTTCGATGGACACGCCCTTCTCCTCGTCAGCACGGTAGCGCCCCAGCAACGCAGATGTGCTTATTGAGTATAGACAGAATCAGTGTGGAGTCGAGACTATTTATAGCGCTCAGTTCTTGGAACAAGTTTTCGGTCGTCTTCGGGGGGGGGGGGGGGCGAAGTGCACCGGAGTGCGCGACTCTGCCTATAATCTGGCATACTGAGCGTGGATGTTTTTACGCAGTGTGCTACTGCCCGGACATGAGATTGTGAAAGAGATTGTAAAGGCGAAGCTGCTGCGGATCTCCGAGATGATCAGGATCAGTGGGTAGACGCAGCGGTGGTCCGCTGGCTCGTTCGGTTATTTACGACAGTAGTTTTCAACCTTTTTGATACCAGGCCCCACTATTTATTCTGCATTTGAGCCACGGACCACCGTTTGAGGACATTTAGCTCCACAGACCCCAAAACTAAAGATTTCTTTTGCTTTTGTCCATCCATTCCAGTTGTGTACACTTGGGCTAATTCAGATGATAAATATTTTAACTCTTGAGGGTGTAATGAAACCAAATGGACCCGCAAGGGTCCATTTGGTTTCATTTTTACGATCTCAAGAGCTACATTTGGTTGACCAACTTAGCTGGGGACCACCTGGAACTCTTTCAGGGACCACTGGTGGTCCCCGGACCACCGGTTGAAAACCCCTGATTTACGAGCATGTTTACCAAGATTACTCTCTCCTTCACAAATCCTCCTCCTGTTTTTAATGTTATCGTCATGGTTCTATACCAGTATAAAGCACAGTTGCTGCTAACGTAATGTCCATAATCCATCCACCGAGTCCCCTCGCATTCCAGCGGCAGAAAACAACTAAACGTTGGCTTGGTCAAGAACTCCAGTTTGTCCCCATTCAGGCAGCTCGAGCGCTCAGTTTCCGACTCCGCAATGTCGCAAGTCTTGTACTAGATGGCTCTGAGCCACTAGTCAGCTGGAGTGAAGGCACGCCCCTCGCAACTGCAGTGTATAGAACTATATAGCCACATACGCTAGCTCTGTTTCAACATGGATATTGCAAAAACGGTCTGAGAGACTGTCTGAGTAAAAACAACGTGTGGTGGCCGAGCTATCCCCGGCCACGATCGTTAACAGAGTTATGTATGTACTCCCTTACGAGAGTGTTTAATATGGTAATTCCCACGGCCACTCTTCTATGCAAGTCAATGGGAACCCGATGAGATCTTCTCCTAATGACGCGCCATATCAACTCGTAACTTTCCGGCGTGATTGGCCAGTGCTTCGGGGGTTGGACCACCTTTCTTCTGATAGCCCCCAGAGCAAATAAACACCAAGTATTGTTGTATTGGCAAATGTGTTTGTAATTATGACACAATTTGATTGGGAAAAGTAGTGCAAAACAGGTTACTTACACTTTAACATGACTCCCTTTCATGCTGCCCTTGGATGTGTCCGACTGTCCAATGTCCATGTATGGCTGTATCTGACTGCATACTAAGATATTTACATATTGTGTGTGTGTGATTGTTTAGACAAAGAGGAGGTGCAGAGGAAGAGGCAGAAGACATTGCCCAACTTCCAGGACTTCAGTGGTCATGGAGGAGGTGGAGGAGGAGGTGCAGGTCTATACAGAGGAGGAGGAGGAGGTCCAGCCACAGGAGGAGGCCCCGGCTCTGGAGGCGGAGGTAGACCACACACTCACTCAGTGGGTCGGGACCCATATGTGCAGGAGGGGCAAAATCAGTTTGTGATCACCACCGACGGCGATGGTCCATCGGCCGTGGCCGACCGACAGGGGAGCCAGATTTCTGTCCGACATAGCATAGGACCGACGGTTAGGTTGAGCCGTCAACCCTAACCAGCATCGGTTTGCTGGTTAGGTTTAGGTGCATCAATCCACTGATATGTCTTACATGGATATTGTGTTAGATCAGTGTGTCTGATTTTGCAGAGCTTTACTTATTGCTATTGACTACTTATTATTACTGGGTGACCTATGTTTGTGTAGTTTTTTGTCATGGGTTGCCCTCGATAATAGCATCGATTGAATATGACACCCCCCACCCCCCGACTTGTCGTGTACACTCAAAATACAGGCAAATAAGAAAAGAATCACTAATCATCACAAGCTGTGATTTTGAAATATGAGGTACTAGAAGTGTAAAATATTCTGTCCTTTGGTTGAGTGTAGATGTGTGGTATCTGTGGTAAGGGTGTTTTGATGTGGTTGCAGGATACTTCCAGGGCTTCAGTGGATACAGCTATGGAGGAGGATACACTACTGGCTACTCAGCTGGGCTGGCGGGCAGTGGGGGCAGCATCAAACACGGTGAGACCAACACACATATCCTACTCGCACCTGAAAACTCTTGGAAATGAGGGACTGTCCCACGCAAAGAGGGACATCTGGTCACCCTACTTCTAACAGGACTGTCTGTACTTCTAGTACAGAGAGTTTCACTAGTTTGGGTCGCGGGAGACACCAAGTTTCTGTTCACCCCCCCCCCCCACACACACACACACACACACACGCGCAGTGTATATTTGCAATCTCATGTTTAATCTGACCATTATTAGCTGTTGTTAGTTTACATTTGAATCATCCTTGCCAGATATCGATCGTGTGTGCTTGCTATCGTGAGCATGTGTCTAGCTCTGTCTGATAAGTAAAAGCCTTAAGCTATCTGGTTTCTATCTCCCCATCAGTAACTCTACTCATTTTTACAGCACACACATTTTAAGTATCACTGGACAGGTTACAAAATTAAAACAGTGACCCTGCTTTTGTTTAAAGTGTACCCATTCTACATACAGTAAAATAAGATTTTCAGTCTATAATTTCTACTACTCTCCTAACTGGTATTCTCATTGGGTGTTGTTATTACTGTCCATGTCCCCAACCAATCGAAAATGGCAACTATGCTAAGAGGGCATATATACATAAAGGCGACAAACATGACTTCAGCTAAATTAATGCGCTGGCTTTAAGAACTTTCACCTAATTTTAAAGTCAATATTTAATTTCATGGCTGGAAAAAAACTTCCCAACTTTGACTATCATGGAGGTGAACCGGTGAAACCGTTTTCTGGAATCATAAACCATTTGTGGAATCCTAGTCCATCACGCAATAAAATGCTGCTTGTTGCAGCCACCGAGAGCGGTGCAGCCGAGGACGACGGCGGTGATGACAGCGATCCAGATGACGACTCGGCTTCAGGAGCCGTGCAGCGAGGTCCAGCCCAGACGGGAGAGCGGAGAGAGGAGGGAGGGGACCAGGGTCAAGAGGTCAAGGATGGAGAATGGGATAGAAGTATGATTTGTATTTTTGTATGCATGTACACCTCACAGGAGACTGGGTACTACTTAGCACCGTATTCTTTATCTTTGTTTGCTGCACACAGAGCCTATATGTAACACTGCTGCACACTCACACACTCAGCTAAGGGATACGAACCTTTGACAGGGTTTCTTGTCTTCTTGTACCTTGACTTGCCAAATTCATGAAGCTTTAACATGTTGTCTATAACTTTAAATATCAATGCATTTGAGATGAACTTTCTTAGTGCTACAGAGTGTTCACATTATGCGCGTTTCTCTCCTGCAGTATGTGATCTGGAACGGTGTCTGGTGGAGGCTGCGGGCAGGCACACAGAGGCTCTGTTCCAGTACGCTGTCTCAGGAGACCCAGCCTACCTCCTGGTTCCACAGCGCCACCTCATGACTGCTCAGGATGAGGACGGAGACACGTCAGTACACACACACACACACACACACACACACACAGTCACGCAAGTGAGAGCTGCAAGGTAGAGGTCTTCGGGTAAGCCCGAGATCCGAACTGACCCGGAGAAGTGACGTCCGGGGTAGGTTCGGGGCTTGTGTGGACCCGACAATTGGCTGTCAACCGGTCCTTGTATTTTTTGTAATAGCCAGGTTGGTTCGGCTCCACTTCCTACATCTCTCTGTGTGCTTTTCAGGCTCGGATCTAGAATTCTAGTAATGGCAATGGATCCATTTGCTTTTGGGTACATTTTTGGCAGGTCTCTTTGCTCAGGGTTGATTAGATTGATCCTCTATATCAGGGGGTTTCAACCCTTTCGATAACAGGACCCACTATTTATTCAGCATTTGAGCCACGGCCCACAAAACCACCATTTGGGGACATTTTAGCCCCACAGGCCCCCAAAATTAAAGATTTCTTTTGCTATTGTTCACAATGTGGATTTGGGAAACACACAGGCACATATACAAATCAAAATAACCATTAATCTTTTAGTGTAGACTTGGGCTAATTCAGATTATGAATATTTTAACTTACATCTGGTCAACCAACTTGCCATCTGGTCAACCAACTTAGCTGGGGACCACCTGGAACCATCTCAAGGACCACTGATGGGCCCCGGGCCACTGGTTGAAAACCATAGCTATACCTATAGCTATGGTTAACGTCCTGGCTTTTCTATGTGTGTGTGTGCGCAGACACTGATTTCCTCCTCAATTTCTTATTTTCCTTTCTGTTTTGTCCACTAACATGTCTGGTTGTTTGTGTCCCCCCTCAGCGGTCTCCACCTGGGAGTGATCCATAGCCAAGGGGAGGCGGTGAGGAGACTGGCCCAGGTGCTGAGCGCTCTGCCTGGGGAGGACGTGCTCAACATGAGGAACCACCTCTACCAGGTCAGTGCCGTTCTACACCATTAGAGGTCTTAGTGCTATGCCTCTGCTAGCGTAATAGATGTAATGGCTTGATTTGTGTGGTACACAACATTCATTTTAGGCGATTATCATTTTTTTGTTAGCATGATTGGCTAACATGTCCCCCTCACCTAAAAAATCCTCGGGCTGCATGCTCGCTTGTGCACACGCACAACGCTGATTACAATCCAACATTCGGCACGTCATTAGGGCTTGATTTAACTTATTTATAATAATAAACACGCCGCGCCGATCAAGCACACTTGGGTCATGGCAACAATGCCGCCATTTTGTCCGGAAGCTGTGACCCGATACGAATTGTAAATCCTTGCAAAATCCTGATAAAATGTTCTATCTAGAAATGACAAAAAAGGAAGTGAATTACAAATTACATAGTGTAATGTATAACACATGACAGATTTGCTTATGGGTTGAGATCTGAAATGTTTTTCCCCTCCAGACTCCTTTGCACCTGGCGGTGATCACTCAGCAGAAGGAGGCGGCCGAGGCGCTGCTCCTGGCCGGGGCGGACGCCGCTCTGACGGATCGCCGCGGGAACACGGCGCTCCACCTGGCGGCCCAGCAGCGGGAGGAGGAGGGCGGAGGGGCCATGGTGGGCTTCCTGCTGAAGCACAGGCAGGTGGCTGAGCTGCTGGAGCAGCCCAACGCAGCAGGTAGAGCCTTCATTCACACCACTACTACCAATACTACTGCTGTGCACGCTCTCTGATGTCTTATTTAAGCCCTTCGCCACCTTAGTTTTAACCACTTTAAACATAATTTTATACTTTAGTTGATGAAAAATGGCAGATCTACAAGCTTGTAGCATGGCACTCTGTGCTGTTTTAATCTTTTTTTTTAATATCTTTATTGTTATTTTTTAAACACATGGCTCAATGGTCACATGGTGAGAGACGGCAAAATCAATTTGCACTACTGTGTCTGGACTGTATCTGCCGCGGCAGATTGAGTATTGTATCTGCTGTAGCAGATTGCGTCTGATGTAGCAGATTCACTACTGTATCTGCCGTGGCAGACTGAGTATTGTAGATTGCCTGGCATGCCTCTGCCACCCCTCCTGCACATGGTGTTTCCTATAACAATTACAGTACCAGCCATATTTCTACATGATCCCTGAAGAAGAATAATTTCTTAAATTTAAAGATTTAGAGACTAGAACATTGATTTTACAATTTAAATTGGTGTGCCAGAGATAGAAAAGCCAATAAATGTGGGTCTGTGAAAGTAAACAGCTCTGAGAATCACTGCCCTGGCAGTAAAAAAAAAATCTCATGGGGGTCCCTGGCATGTCTCTTCAAACGTGGGTCAGCGTGTTCTTTCATTTGGGGGGGGGGGGGTCCTTGACACGAAGGGTTTTTTGGTAAGCACGGACCGCTCTGACCAGCCCCTCTGTCTGCCGTGGGTTTACCACCACCAGGTGAATGCGCGCTGCACCTGGCGGTCCGCGCCAACAGCCTGCGCTCCCTCCGGGAGCTGCTGGAGGCCGGGGCGGACGTGGAGGCCCAGGACAGGAGCTGTGGCAGGACGGCCCTCCACCTGGCCACCGAGATGGACAACGTGTCGCTGGCTGGCTGCCTGCTGCTGGAGGTAAGGTCTGACCGGATGCCCAGCACGCTGTTCTTATTAAACTATTCTGTATTGTACTTGTGGTGTTTTAACTTTCATTGAAAAAAATAGCAGGTGCTGCATGTGAGAATGCAGCACAAATCTTTCAGTATGTTCTTTCAGAGCGAATGTTTTGTACATTGTAGAATCTACAATGTCAGGGAAAAAAACTTTAGGAATTATTTTCTCCACAAAAATAATATCAATTGGTATTGTATCTTACTGTATATCGTTTTAATCATTGATTAGTCACCTTTACAACAAAATATGGCTTGTAGAGCTCGCACATTCATGGAATGAGTAAATGTGTGGGTGGTGCGTTTCATTGCAGCTTGGTGCTGGTATTGAGGTACGGGCATTGTATGATTACAATGCTACATTGGACCACAATGCAAATACACCTCACAAGTTGTTTTGTATTATCTTTTTAGCACTGTTTTCTTTATTTAATAATAATATTTTTTGATCAATCAATGGAGTACAAGGATCTGGCCATATATACTGTATTATAACTACTACGTGGGTTTGTTTTCTGTCTCCACAGGGTAATGCCAATGTGGACTGCTGTACCTTCAACGGCTCCACCCCTCTTCACATAGCGGCAGGGCGTGGCTCAGTTAAACTCACAGCTCTCCTCGTAGCAGCAGGTAAGAAAAGGAGACGTTCGATCCTTCTGAATTGACAAACCTCCCAATAGGGCCTTGAACATCTCTCACTATAGTATTCGATACTATTATATGCAGTATTTATAATAGTGTCAGTCTAAAGAAAGCTCTCCTTTGTGTGTGCACCGTGTGCGTGCATGCATGCAGGTGCAGATCCTCACAAGGAGAACTTCGAGCCGCTGTACTTCGAGGAGGAGGACTGCTGTCAGGGTGATGAAGAGGAGGATGAAGGCTACATCCCGGGGACCACTCCTCTTAGCATGGCCGTCACACCTCAGGTTTGTGTTATAAATAATAGAAAGAAATTCCCCTCCCACCCACTTGCATTGAGTTAGATCCATGTACGAGCAACCACGAGTTGCTTGTGCATGCTTGTGCATGAACCTAATGGGCGGTAGTGGCTCAGGGATAGAGGTTTACCAGGGGTTTGCATTAGGAAAGGACTTGTGTTCTGTAGGAGAGGAGGAGCACTATTTTGGATATCATGTCCACTGTCATGAGTGCTTGCACGCTGCCTTATCGATGGCCACGTCATTCAAACCTGAACATACTGTACATCGCGTCGTCTACATTCGTGTCCTCACCGGAACAACGATAACAGACCTCACCGACTTCTTCGCCGGTTATCAGACACAGACAGGAGGATCACATGAACAGCGCTCCTCTCCAAAAAGGTCAACTATTTTCAGCATGAAGCACTTGGTCGACGGGGCACTCAGCCATGCATGACGGACAGATGTTGGCAGCTCAAATAACGCTTTCTGTGGACCCTCATAGTGTTGTGTTTGTGTTGTCTCTCTTCAGGTGTTGGAGCTTCTCAATGGTAAAGAGTATGAACCAGAACAGGCTGCCAAAGTCTTTGTCCCACCTCAAGGTTAGTGTGTAATGAGCACTAATCACTCTTTTCTTTGTTTTTTTTTTTTAATGTCTTTTAATGTTTAATGTTCTACTATTACCACTTTCATGATTGATATTGTTGGTTATTTTTAAAGCATCTTCTAAACTTTGTTTTGTAAAGGTGCACTATGGTCTTTTAGACTAGTATTATACAATCTGGTTGGATGGCTGAAATAGCCATCTGCTTGTGCTTAAACACCAAGCAGAGCTGGCTTTTAGTGACAGTTTGAGCCTTTTTTATTCAACAGGGAGCATTCTATAAAATGACACAATTTTACTGCTTGCGCCCCGTTGAATGAAAAAAGCTCAGTGTCTGAGATGCTCCACTGCTACCAGTCCTGCTTCTGAGATGCCACCAGAGCACACCAGCCTACCATGGGCATGAGGCCCAGTGGAGCCCCCTAGTGCTAGGCTAGGCTAGCCAGTAGTGGCTAAATGTGGCATTCAAGAAGTATGAATTTCGATTGAATATCTTAGTTACAATGAAATTGTAAGTCGTTGTTGTGAGTTGGTGTTTTTAAGGCCAACTGTTGTATAATCATAATATTACACTTTGATGTTGCGTGTGGAAGGCTAAAGCCTTGTTCCTGTCTGCATCACTGGCATGCCAATAATAAAGAAAATGATAATAATAAACACACCCTCTTGTGTAATATTGCTTAATTATCATCACTAATGCACCTATTTGTAATGGTATTCAGAAGTGTTATTGCCCTGAATGAAGTAGGAAACCATGAATGTATTTTAATGTAAATGTATTTTTTGGAGAATGCAACTTTCTCCAAAGCAATATTCTGACAATATTCTCCGTTTTGTACACTTTTTCTGTCTTTAGGGGATTTGGCCATCCTGGGTCAGGATACAAAGCGAGCGCTATGCCAATCCTTGGAGGGGACAGAGGGGGGCTGGGAGAGCCTGGCACACACACTGGGTCTGGGCATTCTCAACAGCGCCTTCAGACTCAGCCCTTCACCCGCCACCACTCTGCTGGATAGCTATGAGGTAATCACAGACACAATGAAGACAACTAGAAGTGTGCCCAGACTACTACGACTGCCACCGATTAAGGATTTTCTTTAATCTACTATAAGATTCGAGTAGGATTGTCATTAGTTGACTAAGCCTTTTTTTGGCCATGTCTTCTACATGTATCATAACTACTAAAACAACATTGTCGTGGCACTCAGCATGTCGCCTTCCTAGACAAAATTTGAGTCTGGGAAAAATCTGATGAACTAACCCTAACTAAATAATTAATCGTATAAAAGAGAGTCATTACTGTATATTTGGGCTTAGGGTGTGGTTAATGTCGGATTTAAACTTGAACTGGGTTTCTCTTGATAAATCATGATATATAACCTAGTTTTACATTATATATCATGATGTATCAGCTGTCAACTTGTAGCCACAGTCTCATTGCACATCGAATCTTCTGGAGATATCACAAAGTGCCACTTTGGGGCACACACGCACGCACGCACGCACACACACACACACACACACACACACACACACACACACACACACACACACACACACACACACACACACACACACATACACACACTTGCCATAACAATTGTATACCTAGTCCATCATAATACCTAGTCCCCATTAATAGTCATACCCGTACCGACAGAGATGGCACATAAAGATAAACAGTGATGTAGAACCACCATTCAAATACGCAATTTATAGGTGACACATTTGGACAGTAAGCTCTGCCTCCCGGGGACCCACTACTGTAAACAGCATGTACAGTCATATTAATTCACCGTGTTAAAATAGGCCTACATTTCTACATGAATGTAAACACATTATGACCATATAAAATAAAATGAGAGAAAATGCTGCAATTTGTAAAAAATAATATGACTCCTAATGTCTCTGAAGTGGAACTCATGAAATGTCTGTAGGACTTCTCTAAAAGACCCTCCCTGCATCCCGGGACTCTTATCCCTATTTACATCACTGGATACTGTAGCCATAATGTTAACTAACCTTCTAGTCATTCTGAACTTGGTGGTATATGACCCCTGCAGCACCTTACAGTCACTGCTAGCACACAGAAACCATGCTAGCTCTGTGTCGGTAGGCTGACTGTATGCATGCGTCTGCTAGGTCTCAGGTGGGACGGTCAGAGACCTGACGGCAGGCCTGAAGTCACTGGGAAACTGCACAGCCCTGGCTGTCCTGGAGGAGGCGCTCCAGCACATGGAGATAGCAGAGACGCCTCAGACTCCAACAACAAGCACCAAAGAAACACAAGGTGAGAACCGCTTTTTGAAGTCCAATCTTAAAAAAAAAAAAAAAAAAAAAAAAAAAAAAAAATTCAGGTTACTCTAAAAAAAAATCTGAGTTTCTACGCCAGTGCTGCTCAACAATTACACTTATTCCATTCAAGGAGCTCCAAAATGATGAAATAAAACGTTTTACGTCCTTCTACTCCAGAAGAGTGTGTAGTCAATGCCGTGCAGGAGCTGAAGCCGGACGGACGGAACGACAGCGGCGTTTGTGACAGTGGCGTAGAGCTCTCTACCGCATGACCTCCTTCCAATGACCGCATCCTCCCCGGTAGCAAGATTTCAGTGTCCATCTCAACACGCAGACATCATGTACTGTCTGTCCATATCGACTCCTGGGTTCAATGTATTATCTCCCCTCCGAAAAAAAAAACAAAAAAACAACAACAAGAAGACGAGCACTCCTCCGACACAACAGTGACTGTTTTTAATGTTCATAGGAGATGATATTCAGAACTGAATTTTCTTTTAACCAGAACATACCCCCTTATGTGTTCCTTGACTTTACACTGGAGGGAGGCTGTTTGTTTTACTGTGAGTGTTTTAAATGTTCAACTGCACACACTGTTAATGCAAATGCGGCACTAGTCATGCCCCTTATATACAGCTACTGAGTGAACATTTTTTTAGAATGGATACATTCAGTTTATTTTTATTTTGTTCATGCACTGTACACAAACAAGTGAATTTGAGAAAATCGTTGTATGGAGAAAATCGTTGTATAACAATTGGTGCTTTCCTTTAACCCCCCCTGGAAGGCAGAGATTACTTGGACATTCTTGAAGTAATGAGTTAATCATTATTGTTGAATGACCTTGCTCACATTACACTGTTGTACTATGTACTGCTTATGAGTCTAACTGTGCCAAGTATGATTCTTTTCTTTACGCCATGTACTGGCACTACTACTGCTCTATAACCAAAGCAAAGCAGTTACGTAATAAATAACATAACTTTAGGGTTATACCTGTCCAGCAAGGCAACTTCAAAATGTTGACATCTTCGGTGCTGCCTGGTGTAAAGTCATGGATTACATAAGAGAAAGTTTCTGGACAGTTTCCAGTTCCCATAAACCTTTTTATATGTTTGTAATTTAAAACAAGTTGTGTTTGATGGTGAATTTATGTGATGCAGAAACGTTTTGATAGCTTTTATGTGGAAAACTAAGCACAGGATGTGGGCTACATTGGTAGAGAATGTCTTTATTTTTTAGTAATTTTGTAGGGAAAGGAAAACAAATATCAAATTGAATAATTTGGGGCCTTTTCGCAAACCTTGCACATTGCAAGCTCCCAAATTTAGACAAAGACACCAATAGACCATATTCACAATCATGGTGGCCATGTTGCCATTTTGTTTTGCTGCAAGCAGGCGACCTCTCCATATGCCATAGTAAAATTGTGGTTTTATATTTATATTTTAGTTCAAGTTGTTGGTGGCACTTCCCAGTTGGTAAAATATTCCTGGATTAATACATTGTGGTCCAACAGGAGTGACGACACTGGTGTTGAATGTGGAAGTGCTTGCTCTAACTGGGATAGTTCAGTGTTTGGACCTATCACATTGAGATATAACAAGTGGTGATATCAAAGTGCGTCGCCACTCTATTCTTCTATGGCTCTGGGTTCATGGATCAGAACCAAACATACAAAAAAGGAAAAACACATAGGTTTATACCCAGTAAACACAGTCAGGACTGTGACAAATTAGTGACATCTTGATTGTGGCCAGATCAAAGCAATAGTCAAATAAATCTGTCCCAGAATATCACCTGATTTAAACAAACACAAATCCTGGCCACTAAAATCTGTCCTAGTCTTGAACCTCACTGGAGGATGTCGTCGTTTAAGACTAAGCAGCCCAGTGATTATCTTTGTCATTTCCAGGACATCCTCCCAAATTGATATAATAAATCTATAGATAAGCTATTCTGGGCCAGATCTGACTCTTTATGATCGATTTTAAATTCGTTTGGCCTCAATCTGACACTCTGATTCATCCGTCTTTAGTAGTCAGGATTTGTGTTGGTTGTAATCAGGTGATATTCTGGGACAGATTTAACTAGTCTTGGATTGCCTTGATCTGGACACAATTTGTCACAGTCTTGAATGTGCTTAGTGGATAGATTGTGGGGAGGATAACTTGATAAAATCATCGGATTTGTCTAACATTGTGTACCATACTGTTATGGTACATTACTGAGCAATCTTTTTTATATATACTTTGAGAAGCTACTTTTGGCATGTCAAAGGTGAATGTTCTCAATAGCCACCCTAGTCCTTACTTTGCCGTTTCTTGGTGAAAATGGCTGATTTACTTTAGCTATTTTCACCAATTAACACCATGACATGTCTTTGTATGAATCAGGCTTAAGTGGTTCAAACCCCAGCCTTGTTTGGTGCTTAATGTTTTGTTGCGATTTCAGTCTGGTTTCCTTCATTTGCTCAGAGAGTATTGATTATTATGCAAATCAAATCTCCGATTGTTGTTGTCAAGACATAAGGATGTATGGGATAAACCAGTGTACAGTGGTGTATGTATGAACAACAAACTGCAGTTAGCATTTTTTTGTTCAATTCTTGAACCAAAGGTTTGATAGGCACTGCATCACTTTGTATGCATCTTGAGGACTATTTATACCTGTACCCTGTGGCTTTGTACAGTAAAGAGTTCAATAATTGGTTTATTGTAATATTTTTAATAAAATGTAATTGTTTTCTATTCCTGTGTACTGGGCTTTATTTACAATGTTTGGCTCACATGGAAACCTTGAAATAGCAGTGGTAGAGGGTTTTGAAATGTGATAGACATCATTTCAGTGTAAGAACAACATTGTGACTGATGTTTTAAGTTGAACCGAACAAGTGCAAAAAATAAAAATCAATTCGATCAGTCTTGTTTGCTAGCAATTTTATAACCATAAATGAGCAATTCCCATTTAAAGAAATTCAATAAGTTACATTTTCTAAAGCAAACAGTACATCAAGATTGCAATTTGTTCAACTTTATTGAGAAAAAAAAGTATCCATTACATAGCAGAGCTATTAGTTGATCGATCAGCCATTGAGAGCTTTGAATAATGAATTCAGTGCAAAAAGAGAACAGTGTGGTGGATGATGGATAAACTAATGGCTCTCCAATCTAAAAACAAACCCCCAGAAAAATAACAGTAACAAAAAAAAAAAAACTTTAAAAGTGGACATATTTGCACTCCAATCGCTCATACTCAGCAGCACATGAACCGATTACGTCTATTATCGACATGCATTTTTTCCTCGTTAACCTGCAGATTCTTTTTTTTTCCTTTTTTGCAATTATCTATTCAAACAGTCAGTTTTAATAGTGAGTGTATATTCACAGACCTCAAGTTCCCTATAGGTAAAAGCTCACAGATGTGATTTGCACCATCTTGGTATCCAGGCCATACTAAGACAGCATGGCAAGAAACTGTTGGGTGTTTTCTTTTTTCATTTGAGTTGGCACCTTCCTGTTTGGAGCTCTTTACAAAGTGGCTGTGGTACAGTTCTATACACATACATGCTCCATGAAGACTGGTCAGCCCTTGGCATCTTTTGGAAAAGCAGAAACGGGGCATGAAGACATATCTAAAAAGCATTTGGGTCAATTTAAGTTTTGTTTTTTGGGACAGGGGGAGGGGCAGAAAAATCATACAAAATTACTGTTATTGGCTGATGACGTGTTCTGGCCAAATGGGCAAAGAAAAATAAAAACAGTAATTGACAGTTTATTCCAGCTATAAGATGACATCAATTCGGACTGGAAGCAAGGATCACATTGCGTACTTCTGAGTCCATTCCCGAGCTGTCTTGTTGTACCTGTTGATACAGCAGAAGTCAAACACATTGGCCCAATAATTGAAACCTAACATGGAATATGACATGCCCTTTTAATTGTTGGAAGTCAAAATCATGACCAAGATGCTCACACGTAAACTGATGCAACAGCCATGGTCATAAGGTTTGGATCCCTACGAATTTTCTTACAAAACGTATAGTGAAATCAATGCAGGAACCTCAGTTTCATGACCTTTTTTGTGTACCATTAACACCAGGCAGTTGTGCACATCCCTTTCTGCGCTGGTGCTGGACTAAGTGAATACAATGACAAAATAAAAGAATTAACACCGATAATGTCCACGATGTTTTGGCCATACCTGGCCTTCATCAGGTCAATGATGAAGTCCAGCTATGGACTTCTTTTATTTTCTCTTTTGTGTACAATTCTTAACATAATTGTGAGTTGGAAGCTCATCTCGCCAGCCAAGCAAGCATGTGAGCAGGTCTTAACAGCTCATCAATGCCCTGTTACATTAGTAGAGCCAAACACTGAATCGGTGCACAGATTTGGATGAGACCCACACACAGCCTCTCCCTCCTCCATGCGGACTGACCTTACTCTTACAGCATGGCATACTTCTCTGTCCATTCCCTGGCTAGTTTATTATACCTGAGACGAATGAGGAGGAGCAGAACACCTGCTTGGTTACAAGGCTCTGAACGGCCCATTTGGACCAGCCTTCTTCACATTTTTAGTACCAAGATTGTACCATGCTCGCCCTTGCATTGCTGTGTTCCCCATTGCTTGTTGAAATTTTAAACCAACCAACCAACCAAACCAATTTTAAACACATTGGTCGAACACACTCTTACAGAACTTACTTAGGGGGGTCTGTTTTGTAGATGCGTGCGATCTCTGGCACTAAGGGGTCGTCGGGGTTAGGATCACATAACAGGGAACAAATGGACAACAGTACTGCAAAGAGAGAAACAGAATTATAGTCAACCACTTTCAACCGGTCTGATGACATCAGAATGCAAGTCTTAATCTGTGTTTTGTGAAAACGCAGACATCTGCATTATCTTCAGAATATACAGTTTGGTACAGGTGACCATTACACCAACACAGTCAATGCAAAAATATCAACAGCAGATAAACACTGGCTATCGCCATCAGTTAACAGCAGTTTTATTTGTCGATACCAATATTTAACAGCAAATATCGCCCAAAGAACCAACTGATACATCAGGGCATCACTAGTTTCTACAGAATACATGTCAGCTTTTATTGAATCCAAATGACTGAATCAATCATAGTGACTGATGTCCAGGCTTTTCGCCAGTATGTGGTGCTACATCAAAAGTCAAAACTAAGTTTTGGTGTTTAACAAAACACAGCACAATACAGCTTTGGTGCAAGCTTATTTCCACTGCCATTTTATTGTGTTAAGTTGGACAAGAGCTGATTTTTCATTTTTAAATGTACATTGGCTACCCTTAGGACAAAGAGCTACATATTCACTTTGAATCCAAAGGTCCATGGATCACAGCACAAATAAAGAAAGTAACAAGGTTTGTCCTATTATAGAAATATTCCCTTACCTTTAGAGATAGTTAATGCAGGAGACCACTGCGATCTCAATATATCCAGGCAGATGCTGCCGTTACTGTTAATATTTGGGTGATAAATTCTTGTGGTGAAGGCCACCTGACAGGAGAAGAGATAAGTAATCATCATTGATTATGATCTGATCATATTCTATTTATATCACGTAACAGTAAAATGGATGACACATCTGGGTGCACATTTTTGAAAATGTATTTTTAACTTCTATAGCAGAACATGGGTATCCGTGTGTGTGTGTGTGTGGCCAAGATGGGCTGTCTTGTTTTCAAGATGCTGACTAACCTTAGGTGGTTTGAAGGGGTAATCTGTAGGGAAATGAATAGTCAGGAAAAATACACCACCCTGATAGGGACTGTCATTCTGCAAAGGACAAAGACATATCGACGTTACTTGACTCATAACAGCATTTTAAAGCACTGGTACAGATCATTTGTGTTGTACTCGGAGTCAGAACCTAATATATTAAACATTTCCCTGCCTCAAATATCTCAGCTCAACAGTACAGGAAAAACTGTGTTTATGATACAAGAATACCCTCAAACTTGAATTCAAAACAGAACAAAGTCAAACGGCTAGAGACAATGTGAAGACATTTGTTCCACATCAGCATTTGATACTTACAGGCCCCATAATAGTAGCTTGCCAGTGAAACACTGCAATAAAAAGAAAGAAAGGAAGGAATGTCAGGATTGATGATACTTCACTTTTACATGCTATACAGGCTATAATACTGAAGGGAATTCATGCAGAGGCCTAGGGTTGTGGGAAAACGTGCTGATATATCGAGTATTCTTACAGTCATCGCCCACTGGTCCTGCAGAACACTGGGCAGGAGGATCCCTGGACAGGTCATTCAGTTCCTGGGGCAGAAAAAGTAAGTAGGTGGTCAACAGTTTTGTTTAAAACACAATTAATTTAGCATCTCAATAGAACTCACTAGTGACACATAAATACAAGAATCCCTTCTACTTGAAATAATTTAGAAACTGTGCCATGATTTTTTCCTTCCTTACACACCACCACCTAGTGTAAAAGATGGTGAGAATGTGGAGTCAGGTGGATCTGTCTGTATTTTTGCTTTCCCATTTGAGCTGAGGCAAACAGGTCAATAGTAACATATTGTAATACTTTTCCTAAGTATCTGAACAGTGTACTAGAGATGAGTGAACTTCACTGGCCTATAAATCAAATCCTACAATTAATCTGAATTACAGCTAATGGCTGCTTGTTTTATACAGAGTATTCAAGAAAGGTGTCCAAATACACAAGTTATTGCGATTTTTAGCACCTCTACAAGCTCATAGCGTGTCACTTGGTGGCACGCTATGAGCTTGTAGGTCTGCTATTTCTGAAAAAATAAAAATGTGGCGCAAATCTATGAAAGATTCTGTCACATTGATCGTTAACTCAACTATTTTGCTTCTATGGACTTCCTGGAATAATTTCAGATGGGGGTCGGCGGCCAATTACTACTAATAATAAACAGATTAATTTGGGTGTCGTTGACATGAAAATATCGAGGACCAGTGACATAGAAGCATGAGGTTTTTCAGAAAACTGGATTTAGAAAACAATTTGCAGAATCAGTTCTCAGAACCTGTTCAATTCATTCACAGCAATGCAGCTTTTTAACAACAATACGCATTACTCAATGATCATTATCTATGAGGAAATGATCATTATCTACGAGGAAATGGTCACTTTGTGGCATACAAACTTTTCTATAAGTTTGATAAATCGACAACACCAATAAACAAGATCACATTTATCCCATCTTGAAACATGGTGGCTTTAGCCAGAAACAATTCATACAAAGAACATCAATTATAGGGAAATTACACATCACATAACAAATAGATGTAGTGAAAGAGGACATGAAGAAGAGGAGGCAGAGGACAGGGTGAGATGGAGGCAGATGATTCGCTGGGGCGACCCCTGGGGGGAAAAGCCTTAAGGGAAAAGAAAAAAAATGAATCACATCATCACGTGTGAGAAATCCTGAACATTGATGGTGTGCTTCTGTTAGAAGAGGAATAAATGGACAAAGGGCAGACATAATAGAAAAAAGCCAAAGTCTCTCCAAATCAGCATATATATTGCAATCAAAGGTAGCGCTGCTGTGTCTCACGTACTGTTGGGTGGGAACCCTCTCTGAATTGCTCTCCTGGTTTGGGCCATCCATTTCCTGTTCAAAATGCCTCATTGCCAGGTGTAAAATAAAGGACTGGCTTCTGTCAGCACTCAGTACAGCGAATAGGTGTTTGTTTATAAAAAAAAAACATGAGGTCAGTGGTGAAAACCAAGTAATTACAAGATTCCAGTTGTAGCATCATCAGCAGGTATACATATTTAGACAAAAAATACTAGGTACATTCAAGTACTCTTATGTCACAGGGCATGCAAACACATTTCTGGCTTAAGTTTACTGATTGCTACACATGAATGAGCGAGCAAGTTGTTGCCCATTGCAGACTTGGACTATGCCACCAAAATGAAATAGAACATTCAGAACCATGAACTGGCCATAGTCAGAATGGCTATTTACTAAATTGAGCTACTTCCAATCTCTGTATCGAGTCGACCACCATCAGTAGTCTTTCATCTGTGGACCACTTGACGTTCGTGACAGGTAAGTCAGGTGAGCCTATGATATGTCAGCCAATTGGATCTGAAGGTCTCAGTGGGTATGGATGGCAGGCAAAATTCAAATTAGTGCCAACATCACTAGGCAACAGCCACCATATGGATTCAAAGTTCACTTTTATTTGGACTGCTTTATTACCAGTCCAATATTTCAGCACATGATCCCAGTAACTGCTACAGTAGAACAACTTGTCAACTAGCAAGTAAACTAGTAATTGCCTGGCTGGTGGTGGCTTCTGTCCCAAGTTCACATTGAAAGAAACGTATTCTACGTGCCATTTCTTTGCAATTAAACATGACATATTGAATCCCTCTTATGACGGGGGTTCAAAACGCTAGCTAAACACTGGCTGTTTTACATAAAGGAAGAACAAGCAGAACGAGTTAGACTCAAACTGCTCTGTGGTGTCGCAGTGATAATACTATGCCTGAAATGCCCGATATGACAACACACAGGTCTACACATTCTTGTTCTTTCAAGTGACTGCTTCTGACTAAAGGGCTACTGTACCAAGTCCCCGTGTGTCATATCCACAGATCAGATTTTATCAATTCCACAGGCAGCTCCGTCCATCTTCAGCATGGTAGCTTGTTGGCCCCTGCAATACCATCATGTGCCAGGTTCAAGTTTTAGAAGGTGCTGATAGCCGTTGTAGAATTAGACTTGGGCACACACAGCAATTCCACACCATTATAGTTAGGTAAGCAGCACCACAAGCGGGGGCTATTTTTATGCCCCATGAGTCTTCCTGGGCAAAGCAAAGCAGGGTTGAGCATAGGGAGAGGCCAAAGCAGGATACAGCCACGTTGAAAGAAGTAGAAGAAACACTTCTTGTATGACAGCAGGGTTTGTATTTCAGGCCCACAAGGAGGAACAACTTACAAGTGAAAACTCTGACATGTGCCACTATGTATGCGACATATAGACTAGGAGGCTCGCAGCCCACCATCATCTCATGTTACATGTTTGACATGGGAGGCGAGAAAACAGTTGCCCCACACATTCAAACACTTGAACCGTAAATATTAACGTCATAATGAAAGGCCTGCTACTATGCGTTACACAGTAATAGCAAGGAACGTTTAAAGAAACACCGCCGATGTTATCTCATTGTTATTCAATGGGCAGGGTGGTATCCTGTTTGAATAAGTGTGCGGCTATTAGGGGTGCATTAAAGAGGCCTCGTCACATCAGTAAATTAAACCATTGTTTGGGCCAGGGCTGACTCCACACATACAACAGTTTTGACATGTATAGCTTAGGCCCCAAAATATCCATATTGTCCAAACACTTCATGACACGGATGGAACGTGGTGATAATAAGTTGCCTTTATCACCCATTTTAGCACGGATAACACCCACATGATATGTGAGAGGGGCATTTTATTTGTTTGCGGTGCTCGGACACTTGAAAGCTGTGTCATTCAAGCTCCAGTGTGGTTGGAGAAAGACAGCAGTGAGCTAACAGGCTAAAGCCAGAGCCATAGAGAATAGACGAGAGTTGCGCAAACTCCGTTCAAGTCATGGGGTCAGTTCAATGGCGGCTCTTCTACATCAACTTCCATTGAGAACGGAGACAACAAATAGGGACAAGTCCTGGACTCGGAAGTAGGATGAAATTGATTGGACTCGGGTAGTAATAGACCAGGGTTTTTCAACCTTTTTGAGCCACGGACCACCATTTGAGGACATTTTAGCCCCATAGACCCCAAAACTAAAGATTTATTTTGCTTCTGTCCATGACCATTAACCTCCTAGTTGTGTAGACTTGGACTAATTCACATGATGAACATTTTAACTCTTGAGAGCGTAAAGATGAAATCAAATAAACTCTTGCGGGTCCATTTGGTTTCATTTTTACGCTCTCAAGAGTTACATCTGGTTAAACAACTTAGCTGGGGACCACCTGGAATCCTCTCAAGGACCACTGGTGGTCCCCGGACCACTGGTTGAAAACCACTGGACAGTATAGACAGTATAACACAAACATAGTCGTTCCCTGTACAGTACTTCAACATCAAACAGTTGGCATGTTGAACACATGCCTAAAATAGCTCTTATTTGCGCCACCCTCGTTGAAAACCATGCATTTCCGACACCAGCTTGTCCCTCCCTATTAAAGCTGCATGAACTGCAGCTCGATCAGCTCAGTTTCTGACCCCTCAGTGGCGCATCTCCTGACACCAGGCTAGCGGTGCTGCTGTCAGCCACCTCTAATTCGTCTGAGGGTGTTGAAGTGCAGGAGCGAAACACACAAACAGGTTCGATGTATAGTGCCAAGTAAATACAAGTTTACCTTGTTAATTCGCTTTAAAGCCATTGTGCCTGGGTGGTGAAGGGGGCCGAGGAGGGCAGTCGAGGAGGACGAGGGTAGGCCAGCTGGGGCGATGCTAACTCGCTAGCATCTAGGAATTAGCTAGCTTTTGTGGGCTGGCTTTTTGTGGTACGCGCTAGCTATCTAGGCTACACATACGCCGATTAAACAACCGAAATAATATAACCGATTATAAAAAAAAAATCTCTATATCCTTTTTGTGTTTATATGTCTAACTGTAAACGTTTTAACTCAAAGAAGATTGGACTATTTTTTCCCCCCGACACGATGGCGTGGCTTGTTCACGCTGCTGCTACTGCCCACCAACCAACCAAGCAAGCGGCTTCTGTACACTGTTCAGTTCAGACTACACACCAACCGACTCTCAAAATGTCTTCCGTAGCAGAAAATACAGCCGAAAGACAGGGGCGGATCTAGGCATGGGCATGGAGGGGCAATGCCCCCCCCCCCCCAAATGCCCAGTCTGCACCACCAAACATGATGGCATGCAAAACAACCCAAGATATTTCAAATCGCTGCTTATATTTAAAATGATGTGAAACACTACTACTGCTACTAACTAACTACAGTTCATTGAAAACAGAAAACCCTCTGAGTCAGACCTTTAGCTTTATGCATGCTGCGTGTCTGTTGCAACCTCAACAACAACTTGCAACTTCAACAACAACTGATGTTATTATTGATGCTTTACTTGCCTAATAAAAGTCCTGTAACTGAAAATGGTATGGGTGCGGCTTCATGAAGCCACCCATTTTCTCCTGCCCCCCCCCCCCCCCATTGAGAAATGTTAAATCCGCCCTTGCCGAAAGACCGTGTCTGTGAGCCAAATGAACGTCAGTCAGCAGGGCCGGATTTAGCCAACCCTACTAGGGTGTGCTGGAAGAATGGCAGGGTGGGCAACTCCACTTCATATGAAGAAGTGGTTTTCAACTTTTTTGACACCAGGGCCCACTATAGACACGGACCACCATTTGATGACATTTTAGACCCACAGACCCCAAAACTAAAGATTTCTCTTGGTTCACAATTCCAGGCTGGATTTGGGGAAACAAAACAGTCAATCAAACATACAATTAATCTTCTACATTCTCTAGTTGTGTGGACTTGGGCCAATTCAGATGTTGAATATTTTAACTCTTGAGAGTGTAAAAATGAAACCAAATGGACCCTTGTGGGGTCGTAAAAATTAAATGTTTTATGCTCTCAAAGAGGTATTACAACTTTACACCAGTTACCTGGGGAACACTCACCTGGAAAAGGACCACTGGTTGAAAACCACTGATATTACCATTAGGTGGGATTGGGTAGGATGCACGTTTGGGCCGGCTTTGCCACCCTGCCCCCTCTAGATCCGGCCCTGGAGCCAAATGAACGTCAGTCAGTCAGTCAGTCACAGACTCGAAACCACCAGCCGCCGGGGTGCGCTCGATTTGAGACAGACACCACCACAGCGTGAAACCGTCAAGTTCAAACTGGACACTTGACTGAGTCATGTTGTTTGCCACATAATAAGTTTGGCATGCAGTCCAATCATCCCGTTGTTTCAACATACTGTGTGATGTTGTTCCACCACATTGTGAGTCAGCACAGACAGGAAAGGTGAGTAATACTATACTACATAATGACAGTTGCTGGGCATGCCATGTAGCATGGCATGCTACCATGTCCAACTACTACGTTTTTTCATGATGCTGAATCCATTCCAAGCATTAGTTTTGTTCAGAAAACATTCCTTGGCTTGGGCTAAAAAACAGCCAAACCCATCATCACAAATGATGGGTCGGCACATTTGGGCAAGTGCGGTGGCCATTTTGATTGAGCATCATGAAAAAAACCTAGCTAGGCATATCGCATGCTACATAAAGCATGATGAAATTTTGCATGTATTGGATTCTATAGGTTGTGGCTAGTACACCGGCTTTGACCGTATGAAGTTTCTCACAGTTTAATTTCAATCTTTTAGTAGGCTACATGTTATTAGACACCATTAGAAAGAAACACATGTTGCTCGCTAGCTAAGTAGCGCATACTCCGGTCGCAGGCCTCGGCCTGAAGCGTTTTCGAATCCTGCATTGCTCATGGCGACCCTTGGACAACACAGTTCCAAGTGAGGGTAGGCCTACCTACTAGTCACATCTATAGAAGACAAAATACGCAAAATGTCATCATACTTTAACTAGCATGTCTAACTACGTGTTTTTTCATGATTCTGAATCCTTTCCAAGCATTAGTTTTGTTCAGGATACACTCCTGGGGCTAAAAACAAACATGGAATGGATTCACATTATGATAAACCTCCTAGTTAAAAGAGAATTCCACACCAAAACACACTAGTCATCAATCTACCTTGATCCCTGTGTGTGACATCATATATAGGCTACTGTACTTGATTTTTGTCATGGATGCCCCCGTTCAACATTTTACCCCTGAGGTCCCCCTCCCCTCCAACAGTATGCATTGCCGCAGGTTGTCTTTATAGAGCGGAATTACGGCGTGACCTCCCGCTCTGGAGCAAATTGAACCATAGTGGAGAGCTGCACTGTCGCTGTTGACAAAGTCCCATTCTCTCCTATTGCCCTACCTGCCCCAGAACAGGGATCGGGGCTAGAAGCGAAAATGTTTACGCCCATTAGGGGCGTTTCTGTTCCTCTATTCTAATGCAGGTATTTTAGTATCCCCAAACTTAGAGCTTAACTAGATGGACTCCATTCAGACTCAGAAGGGTTTGAGTCGGGGCGGTCGTTTTGAAATGGATTCCGACTCTGACGATGATGATAAGAGAGGGAATACAAATAAGAAGAGAAAGGCCACTGAAGACAGCGATCAGGAAGGCAAATTTGTGATTGGAATCGTCTCAGAAAAACAAGTTGATGGTCTCTTTAGTGATCCACATGCTGTGGGGAGGTTTGTTGTTGAACGGATTGGGAAAGTAAATTCAGTGAGAGTAAGCAGAGGAGGGGTGGTCATTGTGGACTGCAAAAATATTGAACAGATTGTCGCGGCTGTAAACGGAATCTATACGTTTAAAGAATGTCCGCTGAATGTATTTCAGTTGGGAGTTACGCGGTTCAGGAAAGGGGTGATCAGTGCGGTGCCACTGACTGTGAAGAAGGGGACGTTTGTCAACTTTGTTGAAGGTGTGTGTCAGGAAAGGAGATTGACGCGGTACAGAGATGGGATACGGGAGGAGACCACATCGGTGTGCCTAACATTTGAAGGGGATAGGCTTCCAGAGCGTGTGTTTTTGGACTGTGTCAGTTATAGGGTAAGGCCCTATGAAAGGGCACCGCTTCGCTGTTTCAGCTGTCAACAGTACGGCCATGTCGCTGCAGTTTGCAGGGGAAGTAAAAGATGTGGGAGATGTGGGGCGGAGAGCTGCGAGGAGGAATGCAGAGAGAAACAGGAACCACCAAAGTGCTTACACTGTGGGGGTGATCATTATGTGGGCTCGAGACAGTGTCCCAGGAAGGTAAAGGAGGTGCAAGTTAATAAGATCAGAGCAGGAAAGAAGCTATCATATGCTGAAGCAGTGAAGAGAGTGGAGGGGGGCAGTCGAAGGAGGGCATCGCAACAGGATGAACATGTTTGTCAAATGAGTGGAAGAGTGAATGGAGAGGAGCGGGGGTATATACATGGACAAGAAACGTTTTTTGGCGTTTATAGCCATGGTGATCAATTGTGCGCTGGAAATTAATAGCAAATCAGAGAGGATTAAAATGGTCCTAGATGCAGCAAGACGATTTCTGGATGTGAATGATGTTGGTGGAGAGGATCTGGACATTGTACTCAGAGAGGGATTTGCGCCTACTCCGACTCCGGAGTAGGCTGGTCGCTTGCTGAACGGAATTTATATTGAATGGACAATTTTGTTATTTTATTTTAGTTTAAAGTCTTAAAGATCTTTCTGTGGAAAGTTCCACAACATGCAGTAGGTGGCGATCATGCACCTTAATGTGGTGCGACGCGCCATTAAACCCGAGAGAAGAAGAAGAAGAAGAAGTTTTTGAGCTTAACTAGATGGTCTCCACCGGCTTGGGTCATGTCACCCTGTGAGGGCAACAGTCACCCCCACAGGGTGACTGTTAGCGTCACGACGCTAACAGTCACTGGTGAGTCACCACGGTAAGGTGGTGAGTGACTAGTACTACCATAAGGCGGTGATTCCATCGACCTTGTCTCCACCATCTTGGATTAGGTGAAACTGTTACGTCACCCGCAGGTTGACGGCGGTGACAATGTTTCACCCCTGCAGGCAGCTGTTACATGAGTGACATAACAGGCGTGTGGACAGACGGACGAGTGCGCAGACGGACACCTGGACGGATGGACGGACAGGGGGCGAAACATAGTCACCACCCTTACGGTGGAGACAAAAATAATATAAAGACAACCTGTTGCAATGCAGACTGTGGGAGGGGAGGGGGACCTCAGGGGTGAAATGTAAAGCAGGGGGCATCTATGACAAAAGTCAAGTACAGTATATATGATGTCACAGGGGCTGAGGTAGATTAATGCCTAATGTGTTTTGGTGTGGAATTCTCCTTAAGACATCACATGCTAAACCATGATGATTTTCACATTTTACATTTTTCTGTGCTTCCTGTGCTTCATTTGCATATTTAACATTTTAAGATTTGTAATACAATAAATCATTTGTCTTTGTAAGTAATAAACTGGGGAAGTTTCGGGGTGATAACAATTGAATGTATTTATTGTTTGCTTTTTCTGTGTCATTGTCATCACCCACTTTATGGATGGATTAACTGGATGTTATTATCTGTCCTATTTTGCACACACACACACACACACACACACACACACACACACACACACACACACACACACACACACTGGTCTGAATATTTTGAAGATGAAGACCCTGTGACAGGGTCACAGGGTATGGTACCAAAAGCAGGGGTTGACACTAAGGTCTCCGAGGCACTTGCCAGGTTGTCAGGTTCTACTTGCCCTCAGGTCATGGTCACTTGCCCCCCAAAATATATTGTAAATTTTGCATTTAAGTTTACTTTCTACTTGGGTGCTTTAAACATTTCCTTTCGCAGTCGAAGACTGTTTTGTTTAAGTCATAATCAGCTCCAGTAAATATTTAACTTGTAAATCAGTGGTTCCCATTGGATTCAGGGGTCCGTGACCCCAGCAAAATGATAGTTTGGAACCAAATGGACCTGGGAGAGAGATAACTAGAAAGCAGGGAAAGACGCAGGAGGCAGGGCGCAATGACCACCTTCAAGACAAATATATCTTGTTGTGTTATAGCGAACTAAGTCACACACTTGCCCCATTGGGCAACCAGGTAGCAGTCTTCACTTGCCCGACCATTTTTTTTACTTGCCCCGGGCAAGTGGGCAAGTGTTAGTGTCAAGCCCTGAAAAGCCCTTGAAAGTAAAAGCAAGGCTCCAGACATCAAACAAGCTGGACAGGCTACTACCTGACCTTACTCCCAGCCAGCACCCACCTAACCCCTGCTCATATTGATACTGGCTCAGGGTTTGACGACACAGAGAGCACATCAACTTGCAATGGCCAATGGGCCTGGTCTGCCACACTCACTACACTAATAATACCCACATTTCGCTGTCAAAATACTTCCTACCAACAGCCGCTAAGAAATGTGAATCGCTTAGACTCCTTCAAAACTGCTCTCAAAGAGCCACCTGTAAGTGCTCTCAAAGAGTGCTTACAGGTGGCTGCATTTCAAAACTGGGCCCTGTAAAAGTCCCCCTCGCTCTGTAGCCTACTGTCGGCTATATTTGTTGTATGTATTGATGAATTGAAAATGGAGGACTAGTAGTCTTAGTAGCATTAAGACTACTTTTCCAGGGGTGCCTTTTCTGTATCACAACTACAAGGTGTCCTTGTTCAAAGTGCCTTTGTTCATACTTCTGATCTTTTCATGTATGCCTGGCAATGTACAGTACCGTAGTCTTTTAATTTGTACAGTATTTTAGTATTTTACTAGATGGAATAAAGATGGATTGTTGTATTTTTAAGGGGTGTCAGCCACTATAAACAGCTTTTGTCCCAACAAAATTTGAGCTATTGACCACAGTGAGAGACTGAATTTTGTGCCTACCTGTTGTGTTGCTATTGTTAATGAATGGAGAGATCAATAAGATCATGTGAAAATTCTGCTAAATATGACCTAAATTAAATATCAAACATAAACACCATTGACATCCACCGATACCTGGTGCTGAAGTGAATTTTTGCCGCAGACAAAGCCAATTCGGGCCATGACAAATCATAACAAACACACACTGAGCAATTGAGATGAATAAGTTTTTTAACATGACATTTTAATCTTACCACTCCTCGAAAAGACCTAGATGTCCTGACCCCTTATCCATCATTTGTACATTATAGATCATTAGTGTGGTCAACTGCTTATTAAGAAGTAAAAACAACACTTTTTTTTTTCATTTTTCTTGCAAATTATTTGATTGCTATTGTCATGATTTGTCACAACACAGCATAATTGTCTTCATATAAATGAATGAGAAATTAACTTCTGGGCCAAGTGTTATTCTGAAAGTCGGTGGGACTCTTGTGCTCAATGGTGGGAGTGCTTGGCCAATAATATACATTATACCACTATACCATTAACTGATATATGATAACAAAGAGAGTGCTTCTCACATCACAAAGGCGTGATTGTTTTCTTTCTTTCTTTTTTTTTAAGAGCAAGTGTCCAAATGATGTTTTTATACAGCAAGTGCAAGGTGCAAGTGCAACCCTCAACTGCATGATAATGCAGGAGAATGAGACTGGCAGGACACTGTCAAAGGCATCAAGAACTGCCAGCCTGCTGTGGGAACCAACACATGGGCACCAGTCACGAGGACGTCCCACATTCACATGTTGATGCACTCAAGAAGGATGCAGGAGTGCAGAGTGCCATTGAGCTGGCCAGATATATGGAGAACTAGGAAAAGTAAAAAAAAAATCATGACATGATTGTCTTTGTGGTACTGTACTACAGTACCACGGTCATGACAAGAATCATGTCATGACCGACAATTTGTAGGTCATGTGGACCTACAACTTGTAGGTCCACATGACAGAAGACAGCCCAGTGTGGTTTTGTTCTAATGGTTTCCAGCCTCAGGTCACCATTTGAACTTGCACCGCACACACACGACAGACAACATGACCAAAATCATCAGTGGATCTCAAAGTGGGACCGGGGTCTCAGGGTTCCAGGATCAAGAATCAGCTTCACTTTAACCCTATCTACAGGCAGCCATGTACAGGAATGTGTACGTTTCTAGATTCACCACTAGAGGGCAGTCGTCCCCTTCAGTTATGTAGCAAATTAAGCATCTCGCTATCTCTATCACACTCTCATGGACTTCTGCTTATGCCTACATAATAAGATTATGAAGATTACTTTTGTCATTTTGACTTACCATTCACTTCCATTGGACTTCTGTTGACCAACAGAAGCGAATGATTCTCACATTAAAGGGTAAGACTGCTTTGGTAGAGGTTTTTGTTGTGTAGTTGTCGTTTTTTTTTTCATATCAATGTTAACTTTGGATCCAGTCATTTTTCCCTAATAAATGGACAAATCAGTACTACTAATGAATGAAACAAAGAAAAATCTTAACTAGACTATTCCGAGAGAAGCCATGCTCCTATTGCACACAAAACTAATACATCAGAGACCCATACTTCCCACAGATCCATCACTGAAAACGTGACCAATGACAACAATCTCTCATATCTGCGGGGCAAAGTACAACAATATGCAAACATAGCAAGATTTGTGAGCTGCTGTGATAGGACTTTTCTTTCTTTTGTATTGTCGTACTGTTGTATTGTGCTTTTTGTTTGGTAATGCAAACGTATGCCAATAAAGCCCATTGAATAGAATTGAATTGTGTGTGCTTGCACGTGTGGGGCTAACATGGTAGGTGGGACGGAGTCAGGCCACACAGCGGTGTTGTAGGTTGTTGGGGGGGTGTTAAATGGGGGGTTAAATGCTCTTCCTCAGATGGTTGAAAGGGGGTCGAGGCCCCTCACAGCAGGGGCTCTGAAGCTGGGAGCGGGTACAGTGCTCAGCTTTAGGTCGGGATGTACTGATCAAGGGGGCTTTGATTCCATATCAGACTCTTGAGGAGCTGAGAAAAAAGGAGGAAGGATTTGTTTGGATTTTCACTGTTAGCCTTTGTAAAGCAAAAGCCTAATAGAATGCTAAAAGGTGCGTTTAACATTGTGTATTTTTTGCAATCATGCAGGTCTCAAAACTGAAAAGTGCATATTCAATCTATCTATCCTATCTATCTCTATCTATCTAATCTGCCAATCTGTGCTAATTCACAGATTGGCAATTTTGTGACAAAGTTGTGCTAATTCACAGTGAGAGAAAAGGACAATTTTTTAATGTTTGCTTGTGGTGTTTTTTTTTTTTTGTTTGAGGGGTACTAGGCTACTAGCCCCTCCTATGTCCAGCTTTGAGGGTCTGTGTAAACAGATTGAAGACCAATGAGGAGACACAAAGAGTGAATGGACACATTTGAGAGTCTTTAAATACAAACTCTGAAAACAAAAGTGTGTAAATGAATGGGATGATGTATGATGCCATGTGATAAGAGCTGAGTGTGATTTTTGTGTGTTTGTTTTTTAATCAGAACAGAAAACCCATGCAGACCATGATGTCCCACCTGCTGGAATGTCAAACCTCAGCTGTGCTCCATATTGACAGAACAACATCTGACATCGGTAGGGATTTACAATTTCTAATAACTTTTATCAGTAGCCTACTTCTACTCCACTACATCTCGGATCCAAATGTTGTACTACACTACATTTATTTGAAAACGAGTTGCTTGTTAACTTATAGCTTGTAGATTTTGATTATTATTACACTTCAACTATAACCACTTCAGCTTGAAAATAGTCACTCTACACACTCATAATGCACCTCCTCAGATATTTTTAAAAGATGTTTAAACTCAAACGATCAAATACCATAAAAACAGAAAGCTGTGAGGGACTGGTGCCTGGCATGACCCCTCAAAATGTATTTTTTCCACCACAGAGTACAGATATCTGGGAGTACAGTCGGACACAGACACACAGAAAAACATTTTGCTAGTTGAGCTTTATGGTGGCCACTCCAGCTTCCGTGCAGCAGTCCACAAGAGCGAGTTTATTCTTCATACATCATGTACTCCATACCGGACCATATACCGGTTACAGGCTATAGCTTACACAAAACATTTCTGTATAAAAAGTATAAATATATAACTGAAAATAATTTGGCTAAGAGTCGACTGTGGATTTATTTCATCTGTGAAATAATCCACATTTTATGAGGATTAATGACTAAATGACAAGTTATTCTGTTATAGAGTTGAGTCGATATGGTCGCTATCCAGCTGAATGTGTTCATTTTGACCGTTAGGTGGCGACATAGGCCCACACCAGCCAGTGCTCTCCTGGCCCTCGCATCAAACCGAAAGATTTGTCTGGACAACAGGAACCAATTTAGCGTTTGAACTGCTTTACTTATTAGAGAACAACATAGAAGCCTATGTTGTTTTCTTTCGCATGAATTTTATGATGAATATTCCACAGTTCAAATGCCAATGTCTCTTTCTCCACGAGACAAATTTTGCAGACCACCATAAAGATTTCAACAACAGGTCCTTATATAAAAAAAAGAGAAAAAAAAGAAAGAAAAATAAAAAACTAGACACTCAAACCCAAACTTGGTTGTTTGGTTATTTTTAGGCCTGCCTGTTTGAACTAGTAATAAGCCACGGCCTCACAAACGTGAACTGCGTGTACATTGTGTAATGTGTAGTATACATCAACTATATTCGGACTGGTCTGGTGTGCATTGGTTTTGCAGCATAACAAAGGCGCCGCTGCTCATGGTGTCTGTGGTATTTTGACCTGACTCAGAGATGTAGCAAAACTTTAGGTTGGTGAATTGTGAGGTGCGGCCGGTCGGACGGGCAGATGATGATGATGGCTGCTGCCTCAAACATTTCAAATGTCACAGGGGAATTTCATCCGCTCTTTTTTTCCATCCTGTCCCGAGTTAAGAAGCCACAGGACGCTGTAAATTTACCAGATTATATATAGAGAGAGGCCTCCATCATGACTCCTTGGGGAATCCCGGTGACACGTTGGACAGTTATTCGGCCTTCACCTTTAAGCGAGAGAAAGAACCAAACAGGCCAACGCCAACACAAAAATAAACGAATTTAATAATAATAATAATAATAATAATAGTAATAACAATAATAACAATAATAATTGGCAAACAACAATAGCTTTTAGCCCTATCATCATTATTGTTCACATGTCTGTGGAATTTATATTGACATAATTTGTGAAGCCTAATAATCTCCGAAATAACATAATAGCCTATAGTATAGCCGCCGACTTTGAACAGAAGTCTATATTTTAACGAATAACAACAATATAATTATTGTCTATAATTAGTATCATTCCAATCATTTTCTAAGCAAGGCTGTGCATGCCTTAATCAGTATCCAGCCGATTTAAAGAGAATCATTACATGTCCACGGCGGTATCGGAGGGGGAAAAAACATTTCTTCAAAACATGTTTGGCAGCGTTTCATTGACTTTCTCTTTTCACACGATATTTTCCTTTAGTATCCAGACGCCTGTGTTGTTCCCTCGGGGATATTGTCGGTCTCGGAAGTCAGCGAGGCTAAAGTTTTATAAATATTTAATCAGCCTTTGCTGTGGAGTTTCGCTAATTAACGTAATTTTATAGACTTGCCAAGTTGCCATGAAAATGTTGAAAAACAAAAAATGAAAGCGAATCGCAGAGATTCGCATAACTGTTTGTTATATCTCAATGGCATTATTATTAGTAGTAGTATTAGCATTATTATTGTTATTATTTATTGTAGTATGCGTTCTCTTGTGATTGCTACTTATTAATTATTAATAATGATTGTATTAATATTATTGCCCAATAAAGACATTCAATGTCATCATGTCATGATCTGCACATAATATGGACTCTAGGCTACCTGCTACCTGGCCCAGCCAGTTCACACGAATGAAAACGTCTAAAGTAATAATCAGTAGCTAAAGACAAATGATCAGAGAGAAAGACGAGGGCCAAATTATTACAATAATCACGAGCTCCGGTGCTGTGTGTGTGTGTGTGTGTGTGTGTGTGTGTGTGTGTGTGTGTGTGTGTGTGTGTGTGTGTGTGTGTGTGTGTGTGTGTGTGTGTGTGTGTGTGTGTGTGTGTGTGTGTGTGTGTGTGTGTGTGTGTGTGTGTGCGTGCGTGTGTGCGTGTGTGCGTTTGCGTAGACATGCTTCCACTGCCGGCCAAATATTGCCTATATTGGCGAATGATTCTCCCTCACCTGGTGTATGATACACTGCAGCTGTCGCCTTTCGCGACATCTCCGTGTGCGTATGTGCGCGCGCGCGCCCTTGCGTAAAAGTGAAAAGTTGTACATGCATCCATGTTTATTCGGATGTCATACCATATATTTGGATCTGTATGTTAAAATGTTTTGTCATCATCAGCCACAACAACACCACCTTGAAGGCGCACTCACTATACTAGCCCGAACTAAACAACACTCAAACCCCAGGGACGGTAATGTGTGTTTGTTGTAGCCTAGTTAATTCAGTCGTGGAAAATGGAGATAGACACACATCATCATCACGGCTATACGGTGGTGCAAATGGAGCAAGATGTTTTCAGTTTTGCAGCGCATGCAGCAGGCAGGCAGCTGAACGGAATTCAGTGTTGATGATGACAGTCAGATTGTCAGCTTGAGGAGATGGGCAAGTACTAGTTAACACGTCTGTGGTCCACTTGAGAAAAGTATGATTCTGGAGGGAAGTGCACGTGCTAATGTTCACATCAAACGCCTATAGCCATGAGGATCATAACAGGGTCGCTCCATCTCTGTGCAGGGGCGGATATAACATTCGGGGGGGCAGGAGAAAATGGTATCTTCAGTTGTTAAGTTGTTAATGGAAAATGGCATCTTCAGTTGTTAAGTTACAACAGACACGCAGCATGCATAAAGCTCTGTTTTCAATGATGAAATCTTGATGGTTTAGGTTTTAGGGTGACACAGTTGTAGTTTAGTTAGTAGCCGTAGTGCTTCATATCATTTTAAGCGCTTTCATTTGAAATATCTTGGGTTGTTTTGCATGTTTGGTGGGGCAGACTGGGCATTTAGTGGGGCATTGCCCCATGCCCATGCCTAGATCCGCCCCATGTCTCTGTGTATTCATGAAGCGGTCCACGGCACGTCCTGTCCTGTGTTAAGGGGGTATAGTTCTATAGCTCGCAGAAAGAAACCTTTCCTTTTTTGCGGCGAATTCAAAAAATGACGTAAGGCGTGACTTCAGCCAATGTGGAGGCGAGGGATGGAATTGATATTCAAATTCCTTTTTTCCCTTTTTTTCCGGGGCCAGCCAGGCCCCGCCCACGCCAGGACCACGCTGGTCCCCCCCGAGAGCACTAGAGCCTTCGAACCCGAGAGAAGGTGCGCTCCGCTGGGACGGAGGGGAGCGGAGAGAGAGAGGAGCGAGGAGGGAGGGGAGGGGATGAGATTTCTTGCTACCCAATCCCCCTTTTCCCCCGGGAGGAGCAGCAAGCCTTCCATGGTCCGTCCCTCCCTCTTGTTTGGTAATCATTTCATTTTACTCCTTTTTGAAGCGGTCGCCCGTGTTATCCCACTTTTCATTTCACGATCCCGTGCGCGTGTTGCTGTGCTCGCCTCCTCCTCCTCCTTGCTTCTGATCAGCATCGGCATCTCATCCCCTTCTCCTCTCTGTCCTCCTCCTCCTCCCGACGAGAAGGTCTCCTAGATCCCGGTTGATTCTCTCTCTCGTCCTTCTCCTTGGAGATGCTTTAACTGTTCTGAACATTTCGCCCTCTGTCTCTCTCTCTCTCCCTCTCTCCTCTCCTCCTCTCTCCTCCACCCTCTTTCAACTTGAGAGACCAGGCTAAAGCCCGAGCGAACTAGAAACTGGTGCTGGAATTTAAAATAAAGCGGAAAACCCTGAGGGAGATATACAACACGCTGCAGCGCAGCAGCAGCTCGTCTCTGGATAAGGACCTCGCCGTAGCGTCTCCCCCCTTGTTGCACTTTGGGGAAGCTCCTTCCCCTATCCGTTCATTCACTTTGCTTCGTCGTTAATCCAGGTGGCCTTGCCTTCTTTCTTTTTTTTTTCTTTTTTGAGTTGTGGTTGCACCGGCGGGAGGATTATTTTGTGCCGGCGGTAGGTTTGGTGGTGTTTTCGGGCAGTTCGACAGAGAGAGAGCTCCCAGAAGGCTACTTTGATGTTCTCCATCCAGGACAGTCTCCCGCGGGGAGCCCTGACCATGAAGGAGGAACCGTTGACGAGCGGCATGACGCCGGTCCGCTCGTGGATGCAGAGCGCGGGGATTTTGGACGCGAACACGGCTGCCCAAAGGTAAACACCAATACTAATAAGCACATAGATCGATGGTGACAGGCAGTCGGTTGATTTGTTATAGGACCATCTGATTGACCGGCTTGAGTGACTGACGGCGACATCACAGCACATGGCACCAGACAACACGTCCTCCCGTCGTTTATGTCCATGATTGATTTATGACATCAATTAAATTCGAGCACAGTAACGCGGCGGTGACGAGCTCGAAACGAGGAGAACGCATCTTCGGTGGTGCACACAGTGTAATCCACGCTGCGCATCAACGTGAGCAAACAGCACGCACTTATTTACTGTAGAGCTTCTTACTTTGGATAGAGTGTGTTTATGCACCGTTCGATCTACAGGCATGCGCACAGACCAGTGCAGAGTGCACCCTTAAAGTTTACGGTGTCGTGTCAGAATAACTAGTGCGAATTGTTTTGTAAAGGTTCGTGAAGATTGGTTTTGCAGGGGGTCCCCCTCTCCTCTCCTCTCCTCTCCTCTCCTCTCCTCTCCTCTCCTCTCCTCTCCTCTCCTCTCCTCTCCTCTCCTCTCCTCTCCTCTCCTCTCCTCTCCTCTCCTCTCCTCTCCTCTCAATATCTGATCCCATGGCATCATGGCTGGAATATTAGGCTATACTCACTAAACAGACGCGCATCACGCGTGCTTGGGAAAAATAGAAAGCACTTTAGTGCATTGCAAGCGCTCCCCCCACGTGCGCGCGTCGATATTAAACTCAAAAGTGTTCCTCTCCGCTTAAACTTATTGCATGTGTGGGGCGTGATCACGTGCACGCACGCGGCCGATGCGTGCCAAAAGAAATGGGAAAGGGGGAGAGAAAAGCTGAAATTAATAATTACAGTAAAACCTTGCACATGATGCTCCTCAACCCAATGTCTCTGGAGGTATAACCAACCAAACCGCCCCGACTCGCACCACATTGAACTCTCAGCAAGTTGGGATTTAGTTTTTTATTTTATTTATTTTTTGGGGTAAAACTTGCGTGGCATTAAACACTACATTTTTAATTGCGCGCAGGGGATCAAATTCGTATCAGGGCGAATGAGTAAAGTAATATTTGAAGTCATATTGTACTGAAGTAGGCTAATTAAGGTAAAAAATAAAAATATATAACTTGAGCTAAAAATAAAAATAAAAACGTCTTAAGAGAAAAGACAAAATATAACATTTAGGGATAGTTTGAGGAAAGCCAGAACAGACATGATGGAGGAACACACATGGCAGGCATATATTTATTGACAACTACGCTTTTATGTAGGACATTTTAATTAATTACGTGATGTCCAGCGTGTCATTTAAAAAAAATCACTGTCAGCCAGTGGTTGTGATAACTTCTAATTTCCGAGCGATGTGCCCGCATGTATTGTTGATAAATTGATTTAGATATTTTAGATTTTTTTTTTTACACACAAGCGTTAAATTAATATAGTCGTTTGAACATGAAGTAGGCATATTTTGTTTCTTAACACATTTCATGAATATACGGTTGCTGACAAAATTGTATTTGTGTGTGTGTGTGTGTGTGTGTGTGTGTGTGTGTCAGTTAGACTCTAATCCCCTATAGGCCTACGGCGGGAGAGTGCTTGTTACCTAATAACCGAAATTTTGGGGCCGGGTAAAAAAAGTTCCTTTCTGACCAGGTATAGACTCAACAGACTATAATAATAACTGCGCATGATGGTTATAGTCTCCTATAACTCCGCAGCCTGCAGAGAGTTTGCCAGTCGCGCTGAAAACAATGACAACCACCACAGAGGTGAGAGAACGGCGAAGCCTTTAACGAGCAGCAGGGTGTCCATCCACGCTGTACGGTCATCATCACGCCGTGTCGCGCACCGTGCGCTGCGCGGCGGACCGACACCCTCCGCGATCTTTAAATACGTCCAATAGCGGCACAATCTGACACATCCCGCGCGCGCCTTTATGCGCGCCGTCCAAAGGTCGTATGGGTGCTACGGTGATGAAAGAAAATACAAGTTTGAATTGTTGTCTTAAACCTGTTGGTATAGCCCATATGGCGTTTTTAAAATAAATTGCCAGGCGCCTGCCGTTTGTAAAAAAATTAATAATAATAAATTTCAGCTGTTCTATAGCCTGATAAAAATAAAATAAAAACCCTGACTTGGGAAACCACCTGTTAGAATTGACTTTAAACTTAAATTATCTAATCACCCGCAGGCCTATATATTATATAAAATTATGCTGCCACATGCAGCATATAAATATATAGAGGCTGTCCATCAAGTTATTGATACCTGACAAAGTTGAAATTAGAATTCCACATTTTGGTGATGATTTATGGACACTGTCCATTATCTTTATGACAATATTAAATGGCAGAAGCAAGATACACGAAAACAAAAAATGTGCATGCCATCTGATTAGCTTTACCAAATTGTACAATTATTGTTGCCCATGATGTGACTCATACAAATAAGTGTGCATTATATAGAAGACTGTTTATTTTGAGATTTTATTTATTTTTTGTCACTATGGCAACTTAATTCTGTGTATCGTAGTTTGTTTAAAAATAGGGCATAGAGTTCCCACTCACTCATCAGTGTGAATAGAAAAGAACAGAAACAGTGCCTATAATGTGTGGCTTGTGGGCATTGTACTGCATGTAGGCTACATGTTTAAGTCAGTTTAGATGTTTTGGACAGGCAGTTTATGTGGAAGTGCCTCATATAGCTCATATAGCTCTTGCATGCACGGGGATTACATATCAGTGGACACAACCAAAGGGGTTATATTATACGCACAACACACACTCACTGCACAATGCACATGTATAAATTCATTTGTCCTCGCGCTACTATATATAAGTGATACCCATCGCCCTAACCAATGTCTTTTTCTGATAGGCGATATCAGATGCAGTCTGATGGCCATATAGTCCTTTTGATCTCTTGCCAGTATAGTTGATTTGTTCAGGGAAGAGGAGTTTGCATTAGGGACACAAGCAAACAAACAAACAAACAAACAAAAAAGAAAGAAACTTGTGTCGCCTTGATATGGGAAACTGTACAGATTACAGAAGTGGAACAGAAGTGGAACTTTAGCATTACTGTCACTGTATGTAAACAGTTTAGTGTACGTATATTGAAGATGCCCACCAACAATACATTATATCAGATAGGTTAAATAGTTACTGTATGTTTATTCTTATACGCATAAAGTTAACATGCATACTGTAGTCACTTGCAGCTGGCAGTTGTCATATTGTATTCACAGAATAGATTATTGGGATTATATTTTTCTTTGCACATCATCCTATAAGAGACTCTTAAACGCTACTTCATGATGTAGGCCATGTGCGCGGCGGTGCCCAGAAGCAGGTATACGGTACAGGGGGGTCAGTCTCAAGGACACTTTATAGGCAGGAATAGACACAGCCACAGGCTACTGGAGGGATGGATGGTTATACTGGCACTGGCACGCCAAACACCCAAATACACTGATATGTACAGTATATGTACTAGTATGTATTATTATGTATGTCCATATACAGCACAGCACATAGTCTGTATCATTGTCCCTGAACATTTAATTCTGTGTGTGTGCGTGTGCGTGCGTGCTCGTTTGTTCGTGCGTCCAGCTGTAGGTGAGCAGATTTCCCGTGTGCCCCCAACACTGACACTGTAAACTCTGTAGAATGAATAATGCCCCCAACCGCCCCCCCCCCCCCCCCCCCCCTCCTCCCGCCACCCCACGCCCCAAAACGCACGCACAGATCTTTGTCTTTTGGGGTTTAAAAACATCAGGGGCCGTAGGGAGGGAGTAGGAGGAATAAGAAGGCTTTGAGTTAATAAAGTACAGCTTCCCAAGCTCAGTAAGGGTGGTGAGGGGTGTGTGTGTGTGTGTGTGTGTGTGTGTGTGTGTGTGTGTGAGGGGGGGGGTAAGGTGACTGATAGCCATCCAGGGACGGCGTGTCCGCAGCACCATTCGTCATTGCCTCAATCATCACCAGTCACCGGCCCGGCCTAAAAAAAAAAGAATCCAGAGCCACCGACCAGCTCCCCAGTGTAGGACCGAGCGGTGCACGCACGCCATGCAGCCATGTGGGGAGGGAAAAGGGGGGGTGAAAAAGGAGCACATTTGTACTTGGAGACATATTTGGAGCGAGTGGCATTGATATATGCCACATGCCATCGGCTGAGAGATTTTCATCCGAGTACAGTAAGTTATCACGGCCGGTGGAAAGATGGAGAGGTCATCAGAGACGCTTTGATCTAAACGGCTAGCGTTTACTTCCTATTTTTCACTTAATGAGAAAAAGGCACTTTCCAAACGCATCTGCGGTTGTCAACACCCCTTTTCCCGTACAGCATACGGCGCGCGCGCGCGCGCGCACACACACACACACACACACACACACATATGTACGCACGCACATACGCGTGCAAACACAGATATACACAAATATTATTTATATATAGACACACATGTACCGTATACTACCCTACACACATACTCAATTAAATTCCACTGAGCATGTTGGCTGAAGTCTGCAGCTAAAAGTGTTAAAATAATTAAAGCTGCACACGTTTCTCTTTTCCATGCGTGGTGGAAACGAGATCCTGTGGCAGCCTTCCTCCTCGTTACTGTAAATTCTCAGTAACACGTCGAGGTGTGGCGATAACGTGGAATTGGAGTTGACTCGCGTAAATGCACCTTAGACGGTCCGTGTTAACTCTTTTGTCTAAGAGCTCTGCTGAACGTCAGCAGCCGGCCGGGGCTCAGCCAGTCAGTCTGTATGGTATCGCACGGCAGAGAGAGGGAGAGGGAGAGAGAGAGGGAGAATAAGAGTCAGAGAGAGAGAGAGAGAGAGAGAGAGAGAGGAACTAATCAGAACCAAGTGTTCTTTGTGTCCAGATGCCTGACTTTCTAAACGTGTAAACAATTAGCGCGGCCTGTGTGCGGACCACCCTCTCCCTGACCCCCATTAGGAGTGTACAGGTGACCAAACTAATGGTCTCAGCTGTGGCCAAGAAATTGCACTGGCGTGTGCATGTGTGTATGTGCGTGCGCGCGTGTGCACGAGGACGGAGTGAGTGCAAATATGTGCGAATCTACTGTACAGTATGTGTTGGCTGCAGGTGTGTATGTGCTGCACGTATGTGGGACTGTGTCATTTGTGTCTGTGTGTGTTTGTCAGTTTTGAATGAGTATTAATGGTAACATTCTTTTTTATGTATTTATTTTTTATTTTTATTTTATGTTTTATGATCTCAGTGGCACCCAGAAACCCTGAACCTTGACCATTCAGTGGATCTTCTGCGCTCTGGTGTTTTCTGTGGGGTTTGGAAGGCTTTTGAGGTGCACTAAGAAAACAGCCAATACAGTGGAAACGGTAGCATCTGCTGCAAAATCCCTTTGACATATACTATATGGGATTTGCAGAATGTGACATCACATTCAACAGGAAAATCAGAGCACTTGTTTGAGCCATAAAAACCTCCAGACCACAGAAAATCTACTGAATTTGACAAGTCCAGATTTTCTTGTGTGCAATTGAGCTCAGAAAACCTAAAAAACAAAAGAAATAAAACTGACAAACCCCTTTTTTAATGTCACATTCCCCTTAACTCTGTGTGCTCTATGTTTGTGTACACACACACACACAGCATGTGTTGTGCGCGCGTGTGTGGCCATGCGTGTGCGTTGCCGTGATTTGTTATTCCCCGGGCAGGTGTGTCTTATGTTAAAACCTGCGGCAGTGTATTTGACAGTCTGGTAAAAATGTGGTTGGAGGCAAAGGAAACAGCTGACTGGAGGAAAAGCGTGAGATTCAGCCCCATGCGTGCAGCTGCTGCAGCCGGGTCTCGCATGTATATGGCTATGGATCCTCCTGATCTATTTTAGATGGTGATGAATTCACTGTGATGCGGAGATAGTGCGCATGCACTGGCAGCGGGCGTGGGGAAATGTGAGGAATATTTGAAAAAAACAACAAATTCGAAACAACAGTAGAACAATTCCACTGAGCCGTCTGACCGTCGCACACTCCATATTGTTGCTTAGACCAGTGGTTTCAACTTTTTTTTCATACCAGGGCCCACTATTTATTCCGCATTTTAGCCACGGACCAACATTTGATGTTGAGCTTTCAGTCTCTCGGACCCAAAACTAAGGATTTTCAAGTTTGTGTCCACAATTTATGAGAGATAACTGGCAAAATGTTGGTCAAAATAACAATTCTTCTACATTTTCTAATTGTGTGGAACTGTAGATTCTTGAAAATTAAGTTACTCAGATATTTAGATATTCTTGTTACTCTTGAGAGCGTAAAAATGAAACCAAATGGACCCAAAAGGGTCCATTGGTTTCATTTTAACACTCTCAAGAGTTACAGATGCATAAGGGTCCATTTGGTTACCAACTGTCTGGTTGAAAACCCCTGGCTTAGACTACTTTTCATCTGAAAATCTACATTTGTTGCATTTGTGCACACAAGTCTAACTCTAAGTCTAATCTGATTCTAATTATTAAGTGCAAACAGGCAGTTTATTCCGAACCTAAAATGCTGTGGATTTTCCGCACAGAAAAAGTCGCAGTCAGAGGTCAACGGCATGTTGGCTTGTGGTGGACATTTTTGTCAACGTTCCATTTTTTGCCACCGATGTACAACATTAGCGGACAATAATATCTCCAGAAACACATAAACAGACAACCCTGAATGTCCATAGTGGAACCGAAGGGACCATTTTGCAAAGGGGGTCTTTTGTAAAAACAAAATTAAATTAAAATCACTACTAATGGACTCCTATGTGCCATAGAATCTTAAAAGTAAATATTTGTCATACTGGTACTTATTCTGAGGAAATCCTGGAGACTAAGATATTAAGTAAGCCGGTGTTCAAAGGACATTATAACGATGCGGAAAAAAGACCTAAAACTTGCCGAAACATTATTTTTTTCTGTGTCCCTGGACATGTTGGTGACCACTGTTCACGGACCGCTCCTTAGTGTGTTAATTTATACTTTTGTAACTCAAAAAGTGTGCAAATGTAGACCAATTGGGCCGTTTTGCAACGTATGTCTTTGGGTTGATTTTGTTGTTACACTCATTTTTGACCTGAGATCTGATTCTGTCTTTTAAATCCTGACAATTTTGTTAAAAAGCCTCATGTTTCTATGTCAGCGGTCCTCAATATTTCATGTTAAGGACCCCCCCCCCAATCATCTGTATATGACCTCCGACCTCCATCTGAAAATACTGTATGTTGTTGCAGGGACCCCACCCCCAGAAGCAAAATATTTGAGTTAAAAACATTCACTGCCTCTGACTATTAAAAATATTTTCACATAGCTAAATTATAAAATAATGTTTTACAACAACAAAAGGCTCTCCCAACAATGCGAGGACATTACGGTGTGTGTAGTACGAAGTGCGCCACAGTGGCTTTGATAGTGAGGCGGCAGTCGGTGGCGGCAGATCCCTGTGAACTCTTGGTGACTGATTTTCATTTGTGCACCTTAATAGTGTGTGTCATTCCTAATTAGCTCGGCTAGCTCGGGGAAACATTGGCTCGATGCTGGAATGGCTGTTCTTGTCATGCAGCAATTACCAACAAATTAGTCCTTAAACTGAGAGGTTACTGCAGCATGATGCACTACTGACGGGAGCATACTGTGGTGCGCACGTGATCGACATCCTGCCTGTGTGTGTGCTTACTTGCGTGCGTGCGTGCGTGTCTTTGTCCATGTGTGCCTGTTTCCATGTGTCTACACAGTAAAAATTCTCAGTGTTAATTTACTTCTGAGAGTGTAATAATTTACACAGTTGGATGTGCAAGGGCCAGAGTTAAATTGCAGATTTTATCGTCTGCGTGTTTTTATCACGCACACACGCCTTTGTGCATGCATGCACGTCTGTATATGTTTATATGTATATGTGCATGCATGTCTGTGCGAGTACATGCTAAGTGTTAAATATGTGAATTTATAACATTTATGGTGCAGCGATTGAGGTTCCGTGTTGGACACTTATAGCTGTTGCAGTGTTGCAGGAATGGAAAGTGTGACCTTTTAGTCGTGTTACAGTTCTATATGGCTGTAGAGAAATCTGAACATTTCTGCGCTTTTTCCAGAAGATTGATACAACAGCTGTACGTTTAAGGTGCTTTTAAAACTGGTGTCCTGATAAAACAACAACAAAAATATATAGCTATTTATTGCTATCTTTAGTAGTACATCAGGGCCTCAAAGAGACTTATTCTCAGACTTTTCTTTGTTGACTGCAGGACTGCATCTCTGTGAGGACGAATACATTTGGAAATCAAAATGGTCGAAACTTTCTAAAGTGTGTTTAATATGCACATACAGGAATATACATATATAAATACAGGTATACTGTATACAGTACATACCCTGCCTGCACTATAGACTGCGCTTGTTTTCTGTGGAGCACGCGTTCTTGGACGACACTTGAGATTTTGCCCAGCGTCTGATTTCCATTGCGTTCAGATCCAGAACCCTTCACTCCCATCAACACTCTCCTCCCTCCTGGTTTGATTTGTTTTGAGTCTTGTGAACGGTACACATAGCGATGTTGATGCGCTCGCCGCACAGACAAAAGTGTCACTAACAGTTTCATTTCAAAGATGTCAACTTAGATTCCTCCCCCGTCAGCGAGAGAGACAGAGAGATGGAGTCGCTTTGCTCCAACTGAGACAAAACGCCTGTGAAATCCTAGGCATGAAGGTTTATATGCCAGCGGGACGTGCTGATGCTCATTGATGTATAATTCCTTCCGTTAACAGTGCGATCGAAAAATATGTCGTTTGGTTTTGTCACAGGCTTGTGGCGGCACAAAGTTAAACAGAGGAGAGGGAAGATGATGTGGGCGAGAGCCGAGGAGAAGCACACAATGACAGGACAAGAATATAGGAGAGGTGCATGGCGACTTTTACTGGAGGCCTTTTACTGTGTAGCTATAGTGGCTTCAATGAGGCGCTCTTATCTTTAAAACACTTGTATTCCAGTTCAACAACCTCATGAACACACACGGTTTAGGACTAGAGGAGGGATGGTGTGCAGAGGAGAGGAGAGGATGCAAAGGCTGAGCGGATCATACCGGCGTAGGAGAGCGAAGAGGCGTCGGGGTTTGAGTAGCCGTGATGGCTGTTATCACATCACATAACCTCAGAAGAATCTGAGACTACACACACACACACACACACACACACACACACACACACACACACACACACACACACACACACACACACACAGATAAGGCCTGTCTTCTCGTCGTGTACCAGGCTTCCACTCATTAGCTCATATTACACGGCTAATAAGAGCCAACCAAACAAGCGCCAGAGAGAGGAGAGGGAGAGAGGCATAGAGAGAAAAAGAGAGAGAGAGAGAGTGCACATCCTTGATTGGGTAAATGTATTCCAGAGTAATTGTGCACCCCGGCATAAATTACGCTCCCCCATATGCACACGCACACACACGTTACTGTACAGGCACAATATGTGCATATTTTAGAGGGCGAAGCCCGACATCTATGGCAATTAGAGTGAGGGGAATGTTTAGCAGCTAGCTAGGGACAAGTGCTGTAACCCCCCCCCCCCCCACACACACACACACACACACACACACACACATTCTGATGTCTTTTTTCCCCCATCCAGTATTTTTATCATTATTATTATTATTTTTAGCCTGGACTTAGTGTAATACTCTTCCTTAAAAAATGTAACACTCCCGTGCCTCCCTAAACTGAACTTTTCTTTAGCGAAAATACGGTTTTAAAAAGGATTGTCAGTGCAGTATTAAGCACAGTAGGGGGGTTAGCCTTTTCACCCCATATCACCCCATCAATTATTCCCTTTTCTCCCTCTATCTGTGGACTAACATTCTGTTCATATCTTTTTTTTTGGGGGGGGGGCTTTAGAGAGTATTTTTCTGACACGTTTAAAGCCAACATGGTAAAATTGTGCTCACTGTTCCATGAGTAGTAGTCAGTAACGGTAAGACAGATTCCTCCTCCTGGGTTGTCCTGTTAGGTTGGGTGATTTGTCCACTTGTAGGACCGTACCATGTTACACCAATAGAGGGGTGGCTCCACATGTTCATGTAAGATTTACACTTTCCCTGTTTATTTGATTAACACTTTGGCTGTGATCCAGACCCAAAGTTATTGTTGGACGTGTGTGTGTGTGTGTGTGTGTGTGTGTGTGTGTGTGTGTGTGTGTGTGTGTGTGTGTGTGTGTGTGTGTGTGTGTGTGTGTGTGTGTGTGTGTGTGTGTGTGTGTGAATAGGGACCTGCTGTATGCCTCATTAGGCTGTTGTGTGTAAGGCAGCAGGCCCCGCTAGTTAAAGACTCAAATGCTGGTCACACCCCATCTCCTATTTGATTAATGCCATTTTGTGTGTGTGTGTGTGTGTGTGTGTGTGTGTGTGTGTGTGTGTGTGTGTGTGTGTGTGTGTGTGTGTGTGTGTGTGTGTGTGTGTGTGTGTGTGTGTGTGTGTGTGTGTGTGTGTGTACATGAGTGCTTGCACATGTGCGTGTGTTAGAGCGACCGAGAGTGCATACACTGTGTGCATGCAGTGCATATATACAGTATGAGATGCTTGTATGACTTGTGTAATTTTGTGAATGTGTATACATGTGTATGCATGTAGGTCTATGCGTACTGTTATGTGTGTTACTCCACATCCACCGGATAAGTTTGTATGGTCAGGTGTGTTTTGTTGAAGATCACTCGTTCACCCCGCGGTTATGTGGTATGGTGATGACCAATTTGTATCCAACACTTTTTTTTCCTTTCAACTGAGAAAAACGCTATGTATAGCATAGCATAGTATATAACATAGTATATAGCTTAAGTCAGAGTCCACACACACACACACACACACACACACACACACACACACACACACACACACACACACACACACACACACACACACACACACACACACACACACACACACACACTTACACATTTTAAAATGTGAACTTATTTATATATAATATATATATATATATATATATATATATATATATATATATATATATATATATATATATATATATATATATATATATATATATATATATATGTGTGTGTGTGTGTGTACTGTGTGTGTGTGTGTGTGTTTTTATGTGCATGGTTTCAATTACAAGAAGTAAGCATCCAATGCAGTATTTATTCATTTCATAATACCTTTATGTTTACTTCTAAACATATTATGTTATTGTCAATCTGATATCCAATATACACATGTTATACAAACTGGGAGACCAGATGTTCTGAAAAGTTTCAAATTAGACAGTTTTCCAATTTTCATGCTCCTGAAAGCTGTCTTTCTCGGAAAATAAAGTTTTCATACGTTATAGGCTATAGCCTAATAAAATATGTAGCTGATATGTGGCATTGTTGAATTAAATGTTTTAACATATGGGGGGGACCCATCTATCGCTGACATGTCCTGTGTGTTTGGGCCCGTGGTGAACATCCAGCAACCAAAACGCTATATAAAAGGTTACTGTGGGTAATTGGGGATAGGCCCACTGGAGGAGCTGGCAGGGAAATACAGACCCATAGATCACTGGAGATTTGGCATTTGACTCGGAGGTGAACCAACCCGCAAACTATAGTATAGCAGAAGGAAACACGGCCACCAGTACAACACTCCCCCCCCAAAAAAAACATTCAACAATTGGACAAATGTTTCACAAGTTTGTATGGTCATGTTTGTTGATTAACTTTTGATGCAAAAGTGCTTTCTTTTCTTTTCTTTAGCTCTATTTATTTATTGTCACTTCACTGTCATCTGGGGACCAACCAGAAATCATGGGGGGACCTTTAGAGGACCATACTATGTCTATAAGTTTAGTGTATTGATTATAACTCGCTGCACTCTTGACATTGCTACCCCAACATTTTCCAAAGCAAATACCGCAGTGTGTTTGTCTCTTCTAAGAAGTCATTGCTTTCCATTCATTTCAGTACGACAATCAACCGGCAGAGACCTGAAACTTGCTTCTTTCTAAACACATCAGATTCTGCTACATGCTGCTATTGTTGTTGTGTCAAAGAGCTGCTATTTGTTTTAATTCATCCATGTACATTGATTGTACAAAGTCTTGCCGATAACCGTCTCCCGGTCAGTGACAAAAAAGACGTTTGTACTGACCGTACGCATACACAACGTTCTTAACAGCTCTGTGATGCTTAGTGGCCAGTATGTTAACATTTTCATGTATTAGGAGAAAATATAAACAAACGGGCAATCTAAAAATAAAGACATAAGGAAAAAGTAGTTATGTTTATATGGGCTGAAGCCGGACTAGGCAATAACATATGGTAATGTCAGTTTAACGACTTTCAATCTGTTGTCCCTATTATGGGCAAATTAATGTTCAGCAAATTAAAACATTAAAAATATCTTATTACATCGGTTCACAAAAGAGTGATAATCACAGTTATTTAGTTTTTTAATAATGACAGTGTATTTTATGTATAAAAATTAAGTAATTTTCAGGTGTTTTACTGTTCTGTGACACTACCTGGCAACACTCGACATTCTCACATAAGTTTATGTACTTATATTGGTATATGTCTTCCATTCATCTGCAGACCTTAGGAGTGATACAAATAAAATGCCTTTTTGTTAGTTTCATTGTGAGATGTGAGGTTAAATCGCGCCTCCAATACATCCATAACAGTTATCCTCTTGTGCACACACACACACACGCACGCACGCACGCGCACGCACGCACGCGCACGCACGCACACACACACACACACACACACACACACACACACACACTCATTATCTTTGGACTTTATGTATTTTTAGTTGTTGTCAATTTTATGATATGGTCAAGTGTTTTGGTACATCTTTATTCCTTTTTATTATTATGCGAGTTATGACTACACTCATCTTGAACATCCTTTGAGGCTTTGAGGTTATAGGTCTTTTACCCTAGATAGGCCTAGGAAATCTCTCTCCTTTTCACCATACAATATTGTTGTTTTGGCGTTTTGGCGTATCACTGCTGCAGCTGGATGCTGTTCCATTAGCGGACTCTATCAATTCCATCAGTTTTACTAGGTCACTTATATCAAGCCAGTAGGATCTACTAGAATGGAGGCGTTGTTGTTGTCAGCCATTGTCTGGTTTGGCATTGGCTGCATTGTCTGACTAATCCTAACCCTAAATCTAACCCTAATACCAAACTTGACTTCAGCCTTAACACATTTTTAATTGCCATGATCACGGTCAAAACCAGGACTATTTGATATAGTGAATGTTGAGATTTACATCATTTGAGCGCTTTAAAGATATTGCCAGGATGTAGCTGAACGGCCACTATGACCCATGGGACAATCCCTGACAAAACCGGAATGCCTGGCCACCGTGGGTATGTGTTCAGCACGTCCAAGTGTGTTTGTTTAGCATGAAGCCATTCTTTTCCCCCCTAAATTGGGGCCGTATGACGATCCACGTGGAACTGGAAGGAACCGGCCGAGCTTGTCACGGTACTGTGTGTGAATCTGGGTTGAATTATTCCCTTGTTCATTCAGGTCTGAGCTTACTAATGATACAGCTCTCTTTACCGACAGGTATAGGAGGCAGGGAGGTCATGTTTATCTTCCAGGTCGAGTTGAACTTTTTAAAACCCCGTGCAGCCTTACACACACAAACGGGTGCAGTGTGCGCGCGGCAACGTGCACTGTATTGACCCACACCGCTCCTTAGCGCATCCGCGGCGGCGGCTGCAGGGGGTGTGCAGCTCTGGGGCAGATCCCTGCCTCTCTGCAGCGCGTTCATTAGGCCATGATTTCACAGCAGTAACGGTCTCAGTGCTTAATATCTATTTCCCTCCAGTGCCGCGAGCCCCGCGGGCTGTCAGGGCTTTAGCCCCGGGTTACCTTTTTCATTTATCATAATTAGAATTTGCTGCATTGCATTAGAGAGAGGCCAAAACAAACCCGCTGGAAAACGCCAGACTTTTGACGCGCGCCCTAATGCCGCATGGCAAAAGGAGAACGGCACAGAACCTTCTTAAGGAGGAGAGGCTTCAAGACGTGCAGCTGCAAATTAAAAAACTGGATTATTTTCAATTTGAAAGCACATGGGTGGTACCGTAACTAACTATTGGCTGAGGAGCTGGTGTCGGAGCAGAGCTGTTCCAGCATACGTACAGCATTCTGGCAGCTGCATGCTGAAGTCAGTGGCGTGTGTGTCTGTGTGTGCGTTTGCTGCATGTGTTTGCATGCATACAGAACGGCTCGTCGCTGCGCTGCTCAGTAATTGTTTACAGAGCGGTTCTACATGACAAGTCTACGCTTCACTCCTGACCTTTTATTCTCACGCTTTTTACGCCGGAAAAGTGTCAAACGAGCGTGTAAGAACGCCAGCGTTTCGCCGTTTGCTGTTTTGCTTGTAATATTTTGTTGTGTGCGTGTGCACATGCACGTGTGTGTGTGTGTGTGTGTGGGGGGGGGGGGGGGGGGTGGGGGGGGGGTGCTGCCTAACGGTTGCCGTGTGATTTACACACACAGGGGCATGTATAAGAGCGCGGTGCGCCATCGATACTGTTTTTATTACACCTAGCGCCAAGTGCTAACAGCCGCGTACGCACGGAACCTCGAGTGGATGAAGCCACAATTAGCATAATTGAAATAATAATGCTAACAAGCTTTCCAAGTGGAGAGAGAGAGGAGGGTGTTCACTGCTGACAGGAGAAACCCGTTGCTGCTGTTGTTGTGGTCTCCTGTCTTCCTGTATGGCCAGTGTAAAGCATTCTGGGTAATTGGGATAATAGTGGAGTTGAGGGCCTCACTTGTGGGAAGTGATATTTATATTTATATAACCTGATAGCAGTGGGGGTGAGTCCTCCATGCATGCTCCTCACACAATGTGCACCAAATGGCAGATTCATCATCAGCATCGGCCTGCGTTTCTCATCTTGATGTTTGGTTCTTGTCCTTTCGGGGGCGTTTTTTTTTTTCACAAGCCAAACTCTTGTTTGCGTTAGTCATTATTGTTGCATTAGTATTTGTTCCTCATTTGCATTAGGGGGAAATACGAAGCGCTACCAAATGAACTGTGGTTTAGAACATTGGTTTGGAAAATTTTGGACATATTTTGGTTGGTGTTTGAGAGGCGAAATGTAATAAAAGGTTATTTTGTTAGAGGTTAAAAATATAGATATCTGCAGCTATGAGCTTGTTGGATTCTGCTCTTTAGGTCAGTTTTACCACCCGTGCATCCATATTCCAATAAAATCGTCTCTACAAGTAGAGAGGTGCAGGTGCGGCATGCAGTATATCCTCAAGACTGTGCAACAGCCCAATTCCACTAAAGTCTACTACTACAACCCCCTACTCTCTTTACTCTATGTCTACTGCATGAAATCTCTTCCTTGAAAATAGCATATCTGCAAGATTTTGTACTTTTGTGATATGGCGCGATATAGGTGTTCTATAAACATAAATGTCGTATCATGAAAATTCGTTATCGGTAGATACTCAATAAATCACATGATCACTAACGGACTGTGAGCCCAAAACATGATCGGGACAGCCCTAGAGGCTATATATTATAGCCCTAGAGTCTTATTTCCCATAGATTCTCCGCTAGCAAGTAATATAACTATGCCCGGGAAACAGCAAACAGAAATTCAGACAGAGCACCCAACAAAGTAAATTACCCCTTTCACATATAGCGATTGAGTTTCTCCCTAAATGATAGACCCTCAACTGTGTAAAACCCTGCCCTGTCCCCCTGGAAAAGCGTCCGGACCCCGTCCCCCTGTGCTGCTGCTGCGCTATGTCTCCGGCCTCTCTTTAGAGCCGCGAGTCAGAGAATTAGCTTTCAACAAACTGGCCTACAAATGAGGCATTAAGCATTGGTAATAGGGGGGCACAAAGGTCAGGGCTGTATTAATCTAATGTCTGGGGAGTATGTCCATATGCAGAGGGAGGGAGGGAGAGGGAGAGAGGGAGAAAGAGAGGGAGAGGGAGTTAGAGAGGGAGAGAAAACAAAACAGAAAGGGTAGGGAAAGAGCGAGAGATCCAGCCCAGGCAAGTATCCAAACACAATTGCTTTCTCCCTGGAAGACATGCTGCACATGAATAAATATTTGTTTTTTAAAAAACAAATGCCTGGGATTTGATATTGATCATGGACACTTTTAGGAAGCTGCCGAAGAAACACGAGACGTCTTCTCAGACCGTCTGCCGAGTCTGGAAGGGAGAGAGAGAGATGTGTTGTTTTGTTGGTGTGTCCATGAGCTGTTTTCATGGATCAGCCGGTGGAAAAATGATAGTGTTGAAGTCTTTTAGTTTGATGACTTGATCTCTCTTTGGTTAGAAGAAAGCTGCTTTTCCCGAAACGCGTTTTAACAATTCACTTGTCTCTGTTATAACAAGCAGTCCTCCAAAGGCCATTTGATTTTGTGTAATTTATTTCGTTTTTTGGAATCCCCTCCCCGAGTCCCCCCACCAGATATGAGCGCTTGTCATTTCCTCGGATTTACAATTTACAAATTGGCAGAAGGATTTTTTTTTCTTTCTTTTTTTTGCATTGTTTATGACATTGAGGCTTTTGTAGAATCCCTTTAATAAATATTGTTTACTGCTGGTCTTTAAGATGACTCATACTCTCTATCACAGAGTTGAGAATCATTCTTCTTCAGATTCCAACCCATGTCAAACTGTGGATCCTCAAAATTCGAAAATCGAAAATCTACTGTGTGTATGAAAATCTTCTCTTTTGGGCGTCTCTGACATATATCTTCTAATGGTGGTCCTTGTGCTATTCAGTCTCAATTGTTAGGGGTCCTTGACACACAAAGAAGTTTGGCAACCACTGACCATGGCAACCCCACACCCACTATTCAGATTTCAGACTTGTATTGAAGGGGAAAGGGCACTTGACACTATTAATGTTAGTGGGTCCAGTGTCGTCACTATACGTATACCTGCAGTAGACACTGTGAGTAGGGCAACACGCCAAGGGGGGGCAACAAAATGTGCCAAGCTGACCCCCAAATTAATAATGTTCTCAGTCTGTTGTTCGTGAGCAGCCTCACAAACAGTAAAAGATGAAACATGCATGAGAAACGTCACTCTCATAGATAGGGGAACACAAATATCCTACGAGTAGGACAACCAAATGGTCAGCTGCGTCCCTGATTGTGTCCCATTCGGATATACAGTACAGTACACACAGCTCTGCTTGACCTCTGACCGTTAATGGCGGTCCCCTTTTCTCCGGCGCTGATATTCAGATACGTGGTGGAGAGTCGATGGCGGAGGTGTCAGGCGGTATACAGTGGGTGTATATCACGTCTCGAGTGGGGGAGGGCGGGTGGGGGGTGGATGTCCTGTCACTACAATCTTCCTACATTGGTGAAAAGGTCGTGCGCAGCAGTGAAGGGGGTCAATGTCTCCCTTTCAGCCGTTTTCTCCACGTGAATTCCTCCCACTGCTGCCCCCCAAAAAATCAATTCAATGAAATTCAGATGCAGTAATTCTCCTGCCTCAACCGCTTGCGTCACCGACTGCAGCACTTTGTCAATAGCCTTTCCTCTCAATCTAAGTGATGGTAATATTTAACATATACTGTATAAGGTATATATATATATATATATTAATATATATATATATATATATATATATATATATATATATATATATATATATATATATATATTAATATATATACTGTATATACGAAGTGGAGAATATATACCAGTGTGTATATATACAGTATATATATTTTTAACCCATAATGGTGATTATAATCAGTTTTGTTTACTCCGATGTTGCTCTTATGTTTGCTCTAATCATGTCTTTTGCCATAATCGGGTAGCTTTTAGGGTACGACCATGACTGTAATGATAGGTTAAAGATATACTGTACATATTAATAATCGTATCCGGTTATTTGGTTTTTGGACAACTGTTTCCTACATTCTGTATTTGGTTTTGAACAAAGAATTTCGCTTTCTGTGCATCTCTAGCATCTACTGTATATATAGTCTGTGTATATTCTAACAAAGTTTTGAGCAACACCGTAGTGCGACCAAGCATGAATTACTCTTGACAGCATTTACAGTGTCGTCAATATTTTTCATTAGAGATATTTGTATTGCAGCAATTTCTTTTGGATCCCATCGTTTGCGTTTCAGAACAGAAGAAAAGTCTGTTGGATTTGAATTGATCCCTTAACTGTGTTAAGTAAAGGGGGGAAAAACCCTCATGCAATTCAAATGCCCAACCGATCCTCCTGTACGGTGGTTGTTCTTCTAACACACATCTACACACATGCACACGCACACACATGCACGCATGCCGCATGTTCTCTCTCTCTCTCTCTCCTCACAACCTTTCAATCATCATTAGCTTGTGATTTCCAATTTGAATCTCAATGAACTGCGGCGTTAGTTAGCAGGGTGGGTGGTACGTTTTGGTAGAGCACGCATCCCTCACTCCTGCAAATCAATGGTGAAAAGGCGCGCGCACACGAGTGTGTTTTGTGTCTCCCCACATATGTGCGCATCTGTTTAGGTCTCTGTCGAAGTGTGTGCGTGTTAGAAGCGAGTGCGTGTGAAGGTCTTTTACCCCCCCCCCCCTCCTGGCCCAGGAGAGCCCGCCCCGGCCCGCCTACCCCTCCCCTCCCCTCCCCTCCCCTGCCCGGGCGTTTTGGGCAGAGAGGAGTGGGTTTGACTGACAGGTCAGGGAGACGGAGCGAGGGGTGCCAGGCTGTGGGCCAAGTCCTGCGCGGCGCCCTGCAGCGCTTGGCAGGCAGCGCAAGGCAGACGCTGCCTCCCGGGCCCCCCTCCGTCTCCTCCGCCAAACGCACATTGTCGGGGTGGTCAAAGAGACGGAGCCGCACACAAAAGGAGCGCGTGGCACGCGCGACCACACTAATGAGGAGGCCAAATGTCGCCTATTTCCTCGCTCGTCCTCCGCTGTTCTCTCTCTCTCCCTCTCTTTGTCACACTCTCTCTTTGCAACCTGCTGGTGGGTTGCTGTTGTCGTACTGCGGGTGGTAATAAACAGGGTTTCGGGTTGTCGCCTTGTCGGTTCATTCAGAAATGGAAGTCGCCTGGTCTGTCTGGTCATGTTTCTCGGGTGGCTTTCTCTCTCTCTCCATTTGATGTGGTGGTGCGTCCTTGCGACCATCAATGAGCCGTGCGACGGCGGTTCGAATCCCGGGTCCTCCTCCCGTCTACTGGATGTGGAAGTGCCACTGGGCAAGACACTGAAACCCTCAAAAAAGCTCGCCATGTGGTTGTGCCTTGCATGGTTTCCACCGCCATCAGTGTATGAAGTGAATGTGCTGTATAAATGCACCATTTACCATTTTACCTTGCTCAGTGTAAGTCCAACCAGAATAAGATTTTGTATTTTGTCGCTCCCCCAAAACACCAATAACAACAAAAACACAACTGTTCTTTTCCTGCTGAACAAAATAAAGGAGACATTGCTGTTGTGGTGAACAAAAGAAAAGAAAGTGTTGATGCAGTCATGTGAGTGTACGCTTTATATGACTCAGTGAAGGTCTTTATTTGTTTTTCTGCTCAGAGGTTGCAAAGCATTTGTGTGGAGTTCACCCAGAAGTTCTGGAGGTGACCTCTGTACATGACCCGATGTCCATGATCTCAGCACAGTTAAATAACGTTTTTTGCACCCTCAAATTAATACCACATACGAAATGATACTCATTCTGTATTTCATTGAGATAACAGCAATTGGCAGATTTGATTCCTCTTCACCCGACTCTTATAATATTAATGTTTCCATCAACATTGACAGAATGATGCTAATCCTGGTTGATCTCTCTCTCTCCCCTTCCCTCCCTCCCTCCAGTGGAGTGGGTCTGGCCAGAGCTCACTATGAGAAGCAGCCTCCCTCCAACCTGCGCAAGTCCAACTTCTTCCACTTCGTGTTGGCTCTGTACGACAGACAGGGACAGCCAGTGGAGATAGAGAGGACCTCCTATGTGGACTTTGTGGAGAAAGACAAAGTAAGACGCATACACACACACACCCAAGCACATTCACACGCACGCACGCACAAACAGGGTGTCCAGTAGACCTAATGTAGGTCTGATGTGCCAAATGTGAGGGTCAACCCTTGTTATCATTGGTATTTTGTAATTATATTACATTTATAGATTTCTTTTGTTAATATAAGCCTTACATATTTAAGTATTATATATTTGCACAATTTATAACAATCAGTTTTCTGAGATAAATGATTTAGTTCACACATAGTGCAAAAATATTCATATTCATCATTCATTAATTTTCTTTTTTTTCCCCAGTTATTCCAGGTTTTGTTGATAGAACAAAACAAATCTAGATTAATGAGAGACACAAGACTGCACTCCTGTATTGCAGATCAGCCTCCTGATCTGCAATTCACTTCAAAAGTGTTAGGGGGCAGTAATGAGCGCAAAGCACCATCAATCTACTGTTCTGCCAACTTTTAGAGGTGATCAATGATCACAATGATCAGTTAAACAGATGCTCAACAGTGTTCATTTGAGTCTTAACAGCAACATCTTAAATATTTTATATTTATATTTACATTTCCACGGACATGGCAGAGGAGAAACCACAGGAACCACACAAGACAGCAAACTGCACACTGGGAGCAAGTAGGGCTCATTGGATTAGTTCCATTCAAAAATAAATGTGTAAATGACAGAGAATACATTTTTTTTTTTCAGAAAAATGTTTGGATTTGGAAGACATTTTGTAGAATCTACTGTCAGGTCAAATTGGGACAAAAACACACATAGGAAATGAAAAATGAAGAGATCTGTCGAAAATCTGTCTGTGACACACAAACGGGTCCTGACCCACAGTTTGGGAAACTAACAGTACTACTACCACTATTACTACTACTACTACCTGCCTGCAGCGGTCCTGTCACTACGCCTCCCACCGAGAGCCAGCGAAATCCATTTGAGCCCTCGCCCGGGCGCCCGTTTTCAAAACCGGGCGCCGTTTTCACAAAAACGGGCGCCGGTTTCACAAGCGGGCGCCCGTTTTCACAAACTAGGCTATGCCTAAACCTAACTCTAACCCTAAACTTAACCTCAGTAAACCTATGCCTAAACCTAACCTAACCCTAACCATAACCTTTTGAAAAGGGCGCCCGTTTGTGAAAACGGGCGCCCGCTTTTGAAAACGGGCGCCCGTTTTTGTGAAACCGGGCGCCCGTTTTTGTGAAAGCGGGCGCCCGCTTTTGAAAACGGGCGCCCGCGGGCGAGGTCGCTTTGGATTTCGCCCCTGCTGCTCCACCCCCTCCTACCTGCAGCCAGTCAGTAAACACAGTACGCAGGGTGCTGCCAGGCCCGGGGCGTCTCTACACTGTCTGATACAACAGTTACACACAGTGCTGCCAAGCGCTATAGCGGGGCGTAGGGTGTTGTTGTCAGTAAAAGGTTACAGGGAGCAACGCTCCTCCTACCCGCCGACAGAAGGGACGTCGGCCAGCTGGCACACTGCTCCTTAGTCCTTTTCTCCTCTCCTCTCTCTCTCTCTCTCTCTCTGTCTCTCTCTCTGTGTCTCTCTCGCTCTTTCTCTCCCCGGGCCGAGCCACGCTCACCTCTGCCTCGACCTCCAGTCCTTCGCCATGCATGCACACACTGCTCACTGTGCCTCGCACGGACACACGGGCACCACGGGCCAAGGCTCGGCGGGCACACTTGGCACCGGGGTGGCCACGACGAACCCTGAGGAATGAGGAGGAGGAGGAGGGATGGACGTTGGGGAGAAAGCGAGCATGATGGAGAGGCGGAAGGGAGGGAGACCATTTACACTCTCAGGAAAATGTTCAAAATAGGTCGAATTCCCCTTTAAAAAATCACACACTGGTGTGAAGTGAAGGGCGCCTGGTAGGGGTTAACAGTGATACGATATGGATCGCGATACATGGTTGACGATATCATACACATGGATAATATTGGTTCATTATGGCTATGGGATACAATACAATTCAGTGAATTGATATAGTAACTATTCATCACATGATGCGTTTTCCTTCTTAACCCATTTAGGCCTGACCTAAGGTTTGTGAAAAACATAAATATTTATATATCAGTATAAAAAAAGTTAATTCTGGAATACTGTACATACTGTACAGAATCCAAAAATGGATTCCCGGCCGGAAAGGGAATTCTTAAAGGGAATTCTTATAATGCACATTGAATTGTAACGATTCGATACTGATTCTTTCCATTGCGCATCAATACAGACAATACATGCTCTGTTTACAGAACAATATACTATGATTTCTTTTTTAATTAAAATCAATATCTCGATATAGTTACTATATGATTACACGCTTAGAGCCTGGTAATGTTTGTGTCCAATGTGCTGATACCTAGCAAACATTAAAATTCCCTAAACTTGGCTGCCACTCAAAAAGAAAAAGAAGAGGATAAAACAGACGGAGAGAGATGATAGAGAACTATAGGGAATGGAGGGAGGCGCTACAGGGATTTATTTATCCCCCATCCGTCCCACAGCTTACTCACGGGGAGGTATGACATCATGGAGACTGTCCTGCTCCCTGTAGGGACCATGAGGGTCAGGGGTGGATATCAGCAGGGTATCATGGTGCTTTGAGCCACGAACAAACGCCCCCTCATTTTATAAGAAAGGAAAAAAAGGGGGGCATCCGATGTTGCTCGCATTTGGATCCTGCCAAGTACAACCACTGCGTTTTGTAAACACAACATGTTTCGGTCAATTCAAAAGCTTGGTTTGGCTATAGGGCTCTGCAGTGACGTCAGAGCGCCTGTTTCCGGAAGAGATTTCCTCCGTTCGTTTTCCCTTCCTCATAGACTTTTCAAAAAAAGATTTATATAACGAAGAGTAGGTCGCAGACAAAGCCAACTTGGGTCGTGACACATGATGACAACAAACACAATGTTTTGGACCGAACAAATAATTCAAGGAAAGAAAAATGACAACAAAAAGCGTTGTAAACTTGTGATTGATTTGTCACGACCTGAGATGTCTTTGTCCACGGCATAAAGATCTTTATATAAATACTTTTTGAAAAGTCTATGAGGAAAATGAACAGGGATTTTTTCTTTGTGATTTAATGGGGGTTGTCCTGTCTGGTTTACAGGATATCCTGTGCCTTCGTTAGAGATTGAGAATCCACAGACAAGAAGAAGGCCTTTACCCCAAAACCCGAAATAGTTCTGTTACGAGTGATCTTAACCAGGACTAAGACAGGAAAAACGCAACCTCCCATTCCACATTCGCAAACATCTCATATCTGCTATTGCTGTTGACAGGACGATATGGAAAACAACAGCGCCATAGCCTGTCTGCCATTACAGAACATATACTGGATGTACGAGCGTGAGCCAACAAGCCATTTTCAAAATAGCATTTTAAGTTCAGCTATATAACCTACGGCCAAGTCCCTGAAATGGAGCCTGTCAGGTTTTTGGGCTCGGCATACATGCAGAGTCGTCCCTCCTGAGACGTTCAGCTGGACACACGCTTATACTCTGCCTCTTTCTTTTTTCTCCCCGTTGATATCGGGACCGTGTTGAGCCAACATCTGCTTGAAGCAGCCTCAGCATGCTTATACCTTCACGTACATTCCTGAGTGTTTATTTTACCACAAGGCACACGAACACTTTACGTTACAGAAATGGATACGTTGTGCACACACTATGGACATTTCACTGTGCATACAGTAGGTGCATAAATGCGTCACTTCTTGCACTTTTTTTTACAAAGACTTATTCATCCATTGTGAGGCGGGAAGGAATGTCTTTTGGTCTTCTAAAGCAGTGGTTTTCAACCAGTGGTCCCTGAGAGGATTCCAAGTGGATACTTAAAGATCTGTAACATCAAATGGTGGTCCGTGGCTAAAATGCAGATTAAATAGTGGGCCCTGGTACGAAAAAGGTTGAAAACCACTGTTCTAAAGCATTATGTTGTACTTTAGCTGTTGAAAAATATCAGATCTACAAGCTCGTAGATCTGACCTGTAGGTCTGTAGGTCTGCTATTCTTTGGAGGGAAAAAAAGTGAAAATGTGGTGCAAATGTTTTATAAAATGTCGCAGCGAATGTTTTTAAACTCAATTATTTTACTTCTGGCGAAGTCCTTGGAACAACAGATGAGGGTCGGCGGGCCTTGTACAGATGATTTTGGGCGTTCTTTCTTGACATGAAATATTGAGGACCACTGACCTAGAAACATGAGATTTTTCCAGAAAACTGTCAGGATTTAAGAAGACATTAAGTAGAATCGGTTCTCAGGTCAAACCGGGTTAAGCAAAGAATACATTTGAACCACCTCACCTCTAGTGTCTCTATTCCGGGGGCAAAAGAGATTAGAGCGAAAACAATTACCGGACTTTAGTTAGTACAGGACCCCCTTGGGGACCTCGGCCAACTACTGTGTTTAAGTGGTTAACTTAACATAGATTTGTGACTAATTTTAGATGTCCATGACGTAACCGTGGTACATCATGGTTCCAATTTAAGCAGCTATTTTACATTTTGCTCTAACGCATCTATATTTTTCAATTTCCGGTCACAGGAGTACAACGGCGAGAAGACCAACAATGGAATCCACTACAGATTACAACTTCTTTACAGTAACGGTGAGACTGTGTTTGAGATATGACACTGTTTGTTAGCCTGTGAAAATTGTGAGTTTCAGTACATGTGACATAAAACATGCTAAAAAAAACATACAATCTCTAAAAGCATAAATGGGAGCTGTAGGAAAAACAAAACATTAAAACAAAACAATTTCAAGCTTGAATCTTATATGAAGACAGAGGTCTCATGAGGTACAGTATTTGCTAGTAAAATGTTAGACGTTGTGAAACAATGCTGTCAAACGCATCGTCCCACAGCAACGAGTGTACATTACATCAACTTTTGGCGGACAGATACACCAAATATTTCTTTCCCCCGATGCTATATTTATTGATCTCCTCACATCAGCACTGTGGGATTTTACGCTGAAAACATGCAGAATTTCCCTTTAAGAAAGACAAAATACTTAAGGCCAAACACTATCACAGATGGGATCTTCTATGCTTCAGAGATACTGAATTATGTACCTCAGCTATCTTCCCAATAGGAAGCATTCTGTTTTGGATAACACGTGCAATTTATCAGCTTAATCTTAATTCCCCTTCTGAGTTCTGAGGTACAGGAGGGTCGATGTTGGGAAAAGCAGAGGTTGCATGCTCAGCGAAAAAACCTTTCTTAGAATAACAAAGGTTGGAATTCTTCAAACTAATTCAACCAAATGTTGAGTTGATCTACATCCTCCTAACTCTGGGTGGCTGGAAAAGCTTTATCATTTTCAGTAAAAAGACATTTTCAGTCAGCCATGGAAACAGATGATCAAAATAATGCCTCCGACATCTGGAATAAGACTCAAGAACAACTAACCCGGGGTCCCAAACTCTGCTTTATCCATCAGGGGAAAAGTAAGAGGGGTTCTGGGATGATTGAAAACACACAACTTTAAGATTTCTCTTGGCACACACTCAGATATGGACAGCGTTAAAATGTGCAGACCCCTGCAGAAAAACGGGAGACAAAGCACAACATAAAAAAGCGACCCCCGCCTCCCCAAAAAATGCGTAAATCATTCTAATATGAATCGGCACGGCACTATCAGCATCGTATGGAGGTAATTGACCTCATCTGCTGCCGATGGAAACAGCAGCCATTTAGCCACACAACACGCAGCAGCCATTCTGTCGGTGTGTAGAGCGAGGAGTGAATCATGTCAATTTAGCCACACAATGCTCAGCGCGCACACACACACACACACTTGCGGCAACCATTCCACAAGCGGAGCGAGGAGTGAATCATGTCAATTAGGTCGGAGAGGAAGCACAGAGGAAAACGGTGTTCCGAAACACAACAACAACAAAAAAAGCCCCTCTAACACAATTAGACAAGCCCCGACACTAACAGGTGTTCCCTGCAATTTGCTTCCTCCACCCCATGTCGCGTTTGTGTCACATTTACGCTCGGTTGCATGGCTAATAAAAGACAAGCCGTCTTGATTGATATTTAATTTGTCGGTGAATGAGAATTCCTTGTTATCCTTGAGGAAAAAGGCAGCGGGAGGGCTTCTCAGAGAGCCTCGGCAGTTAAAGGCGGCTTGGCCCATAAATAATAAACAACTCCAGAGCGCACTAATGTTTGTTTTTGCTGAGGGGGGTTAGCATAGCCCCGCTCTAGATGACAAGCTCTACAGAAAACATAAATACACTATCGGGACATAAATAATAGCGGAATTCATTTACGACACATTATTAGAAATCAGTCTTTTGTGAGATTTTTTTTCTTGTTCTTTTTTGTTGCTTACTGGGAATAAATTAGCATATTAGGTTAATGCATGTATGTATGCCTGTGTGGGTGTTATAAATCTGTCACTGTGCAGTCATATCACTTTAAACTTGTCTTCAAGATACTTATTACACTAATTCTACTGTCAGCAGTGAACAGTAATTTTAAAATGTCATTGTAAATAAAATGCCATTAGCTCCCAGTGTTTTGCATTAGTTGTGCAGTTTTCTTGTTCTTAGCTGTAATAATGTGACAATGTCTACATGTGATCTTTCAGGAATCAGGACAGAGCAAGACCTCTACGTACGGTTGATAGACTCCATGACCAAACAGGTGAGCAGGCCCTTTTTTGCGTTTTCACAAGTTTGTATGATTCTAGACTCTAACCCTAAGAAATTAATTTAGCGCTTGTAGTAGTACTTGGCTTAGC
>CM076984.1:12944957-12979957 GCA_039105355.1 Benthosema pterotum | reverse complement strand
ATGGCTGACATACCGTATTGTCCCGAATATAAGACGACTCGTTTATAAGACGACCCTCATTTTTCAAGACCCATTTACAGAAAAAAGGACATTGAATGTCAAATAGTATAGCCCCTGAATATAAGACGACTCCATTAATGGGATATTTCCATTGGGAAAAAACATAGTCTTATATTCAGGCCAATAGCGTATTTGTCACATAACACACATTTTTGCAAAGCGTGTTCTAAATATGTTTTATAGGGTTAGGAAAAAGGTGGTGACGGGGGTATCTCATTTTTTGTGTGGGAAAGGCTTCCATTCGGTAAAAAAAATCTGAAAACCAAAACTCCTCATTGTATTCCTCACTCATGGGAATACCATAACCACTCCTTATGCTGGCCTGTGTGCAAGGGTAGTGACCAGCAGGGAAGTTACCCAGTATAGCAGTGGTTTTCTACCATTTTGATGCCAGGGCCCACTATTTATTCAGCATTTAAGCCACGGACCACCATTTGATGACATTTTCAGCCCACAGATCCAAAACTAAAGATTTGGTTTTGTCCAAGCAATTCCAAGCTGGATTTCGCAAAACAGGCAAAACATACAGATCAAAATGACCATTCTTCTACATTCACTAATTGCGCGGCCTTCTTAATTAAGTGGTGCTAATTCAGACAATGAATATTTTAACTCTTGAGAGCGTGAACATGAAACCAAATGGACCCTCTGGTTAACCAACTTTCCATCATTCAGCTCAAGATCCACTGGTGGTCCCCGGACCACTGACACATCCACCTTGCATAATTTTAGCTCACATGACACCACAGCGCGCGCACACACACCCACAGAACTGCGTCCGGTAGTTTGTATCGCGTCTGGTTTAGCCTGCACGGCGGCGGCCCCGCGTAGCCCCTCTCACTGTCCTCTCAGCGGTCATCTGTCATCCAGAGGCTGACATGACAGCCTGGCTGGGGGGGGGGGGGGGTAGGGGAGTGGACGGTGGGCTGAGTGGTAGGGGGGCTGTTCCAGGGGCGCGGCCCACCATCTGGCTGCATGGGGATGGTGGGATGGCCTAAGGAGGCAGTAGAGGGTCCGTGCAGACCCTCACTCATCATCACCAGCGGTGATGATGAGTGAGTGAGTAAATTTCCCATTTCCAGTACTTTAACTTTCAATCCGCTACTATGAGAGGCTCCCATACTTTTCTTTTTTGTGTCAAGGATACCTCACAAAATGAAACTCATTAGCCTGCAGACCCCCATTTAAAAAAATATTCCAAGAACGAGGCCCAGAGATGGCCCTAAAGATGACCCCCTCCCCGCCACCCTGAATTAGGCTATACATTCCCCCTTTAATGCCATTTCTATCTCCAGAAATAAGCTTGCGATCCGCTGTAGATGTGATTTGTAGATCTGCTATGTTTCAATAGCTAAAGAACAACATAATGCTTATAACAAATCCTCACCCATTGGTTCCATTCGTATACTCTCAGAGTTACAGACCCAAAATGCTCCACCTGGTTCCTACATGTCATTTAGCCGGGGGAAAGCCCCTGGAACAAGCCCCTGGACCCCTAGGGGTCCCCAGCCGGCCGGACCCCACTTTGGGAACCACTGCCCTACATCTCAGAGGCAAATATTGTACTGAGGCGGCCGTGTCCTGTATGACACTTATATACTGTATATAGGGCATACATTCATTTAACAAGGAATGTGGACATAATAGGTTTGTGCCTGACAGCGACAAAATATCACCCTCTGTCACAAACACATGCACACTCAGAAGAACACACACACGCGCGCGTGCGTACCCATGCACGCCATCATCATCAACATCACCAGCATCCTCTGCGTTTCATCATTTCAAATCCCGGAGTCCAAAACGCTCCTACCTTCTTGATTGCTGGCATTTAGAGAGCAGGGTTGGTTGGAGGCGACGCTCGACTTTGAGTCGGTGTGCGTTTTTTGGCTCTGGTGCCAGCATGCAGCAGGGCCTCATGTGTTCTCTGGACCACCTGGTGCAACACATGATGGACTATAAGTAAGGCTGTTTTCCTCCCCCCTCTCTCTCCTGCGTGGCCAGAGGCCCCGCAGGGCTCCTGGCACGGACCTCCATCTGAAATGGCTCAGGATCTGATGTTATAGCGCTTTTATAAGAGCGCCATGCAAAAGCACAGGAATTCAAACAGCAGAGGAAATCACTTACACCTGGGTCAAATCATCACAAATCATTTGTGGGGTCTTTTCTTTTGGTTTTTGTTTTGTTTTCTAATTTTGTTATGTTTGTCGGTGCACCAAAATTGGAATAATTTACCACACCGTGCAGGGAACAAGCTTCATTTTTTTTTTTTTTTTTTAGGAGAATACCACCCATTCTCAACATTTTACATTATATCACCAATATATCTTAGAGTTGTTGTGTCACTTGTTGTGGACATACAGTAATAAAAAGTTGAAATTGGATAGAATTCCTCTTTAACTCGAGTCTGTCTGGGACTCTGGGTCAATTTTTATGCTTGCGGGTCGTCATACAGGAAATTAACAGCGAGGATTTTCTTTTACTATGTGCGAATCGCGATGTTTAGTGACCGAAAATATTATGAAACTGACTTGACTGTCCGGTCTCATTGCAGTGCCCTTAAATTGCCCTTATATTACCTTATAAAACACACCAGTTATATGTGGCACTTAAATAATGATAAAACAAAACCATAAAAACAATTTCGCAAAAAAAGCTATTTTGATCCAGTTCTCATCATAGGGCTATTTCAGGCCATGATCTTTTTCCTCCTTCCTATTTTCTCTTGCAGCCTTTTTTGTAGGATCATATACAGTACATCAGTGGCACATTATTTATTGGGTATTTAAGCCTCTTAGACGCAAAAGTGTTTAGTTGTTGTTGGACAATTTGGTTCTGTCCATTATTTGGCAGGGGACCATTTGGAAATCCCCCAAGACCTACTCTCTGTTGTTTAAAAAACACCTGATACATAATCTGTACAATGATCTAATGTTATGTTCCCGTCTGTCTGTCTTTCTGTCTGTCTCTCGGTGTGTCTCTGACCGTCCCCTTCAGCCCATCCTGTACGAGGGACAGGACAAGAACCCAGAGATGTGTCGCGTCCTCCTCACCCACGAGATCATGTGCAGGTCAGTGTTGAGTGATGATTCTGACAGCAAAAACTGCTGTAACATGTTCGATTTGAGTTTTTTCTCTTGTTTTTGAAGAGTTTGCACAATAGTTTCCTTATGCTTACGATGTATTTCGTCACCCAGAAGAACGTTTTAATGTTAGCTTAGTTTTAGTCCACTAAATCTACGATTGATTTAGTCGACTGAAATGTGTTTCGACGGGGCTTTGCTCCTGCAGTCGTGATGCCAAACCTGACACTGAAGGCGGAGGTTCTTCTATACCTTCACTGGGGTAAAATCCACGGTAACCTGCAAACTTATTGCTTTCCTAAACCTGTTAGAATTATGGTACCAATTAAAATAATTCACAGTAGCACAATGTGATCTGTAAGTTACCCAGCCAAAGGAAGTAGAACCAATTGAAGAAACAACAGTAGTTGTTTAACACTACTAAATGTGACGTGTCAGCATTAGGTGGGTTTTGTCACGTGATGGTGACCAGCCAATCAAAATCAAGTATTGAGACTAGCAGTTTTAGAATGTCTAATATTGGATCTGTTGTCAACTAGACTCCTTCTTTTGTAACATTTTAGTCTGTAGTTAGCATACAGTTTGTTGTCTTGAATTGTCAATGTACAGTATTTAGTCTTAGTCAGTTTTAGTCGTCATAGCTTAGCTTTTCATTTAGTTTCTCCATTTAGCTTTTGACAGTGAAAAATGGTAGTCGACGAAAAATTCTTTTGTCGCAGTATTTAGTCGAGGGGATCAACAACCCTGGTGCAGGTCATGCCGTGCCAGCTCCACCCACCCACCTTTACCCCTGGCCGTCACAACGAGGCATCACCGTGCCAACCGCACCGCTGTGTGGACACAAAAACACGCGCAGGCATCACAACGGGCAGCTCATCTGCCCTGGGCAGGAAGACATGGCACCGTGCCACCCCGGCTCTACCAGCCTGTCTTCATACATGTGTTCCTAAAGCGGCTCCTCAACCAAGGGCAAGTTGCCCCCCATCCCCATCCACCCTGATGAATTTGGAAAGATTGATCGGTAAAATAGCATTCATAGTTTTTCAGTTAAAACCTTGAAAAATGAGTTTTGGTTGACAACATAAAGGGTAGTGATCCAACCAGAAACAGAACAATAGTTTTCCTTCCTGGTTTGCGGGCCGACAGTCTTCCTTGTGTACTGTGAATCTACGGTGTCTCTGCACATCATAACGCGGATGTTGGAATGTTAACGCTTCTAAAGAGAGAAATCCGTTTTATGACAGCGAATTGGAAAAAAGGAAGATTTCTCCTCCCGGTATTGTGGGGAAAAGTAAAACCTCTCTCATCTGCTTGGCACTATAGCGCCTTTTATTCAGAAACACAAATTATTCATCTGTATCATGACTAGCTATGATTTTCTGCCTTCACATGACATGATAAAACAAAAATGATAATTGCCCCAACGACGCAATTTGGTTCGTGTTTGGGCACAAGTTGAGAAGCCATGGCACCGTTCTAAAGAGTGGTGGTGACAAAGACTGTGCCAGCCGACAAAACGGATGTCTTTATACTGTACAGTAGAATCAGGTGATAATGGAAGTGAATGTTATCGTGTCACAGTTCAAGGTTGTCTCTCCAAACTTCTCCTAGACTGTAGACTGCCTTACTTACCCCCGATTAAACACATGTATTTGGTTCAAGCACCATGCTGGGTAATTATCTACCCAGTGTGTGCGTGTGTGTGCGCGTGTGTGTGTGTGTGTGGGGGGGGGGGGGGTTCAGCTCCATAGGGGGTTGGTGGGTTTTGTTGGGACCTGGTAGATGTGTTTGTGGGGGGCATGTGTTAATTATTCAGTAGAGGAAGTGTGTGTACGTAGTACGTGTGTGTGTGTGTGCGTGTGTGTGCACACGCTCGTGGGTGTCTGTGTGTTTTTTGCTTGCCCTTGGCATTGGGTGGGTGGGTGTGGGGGAGGAGGCAGGGGGGTGGGGGTTTGGACGAGAAGCATCACATCTTGGCCCAGCAGAGGAGACACAGCTGGGAGGAGAGAAAAGCTGATGGAGGTGTGTGTGTGTGTGTGTGTGTGTGTGTGTGTGTGTGTGTGTGTGTGTGTGTGTGTGTGTGTGTGTGTGTGTGCGTGCGTGTGTGTGCGTGTGTGTGTGTGTGCGTGTGTGTGTGTGCAACTATCCCTCAAAAAATGCCCCATGCGTTATTTTCCTAATTATTTTTGTTTTCCCTCCTTCCTGCTCTTCACATCCAGACAGTGTGATATTGTGCTCCAGTTGAAACTAGGACTGTCCCCAACTAAGGAGTTTTAGTCGATTCTAACCCTACGGTTTAACGGCGAGGATGGATTAAAAAACGTCGCCCGATATGAGCGACGGTGACTGTCATTACCGTAAATTCTCGCTTAGAATGGCATGCAAAATGAGTACCGTAAACGACGGTGCTGTGGTGCACTGAACAAAAATAGTATGATGGAGGAGGAAGTGGGACGGAACTAGGAACTGCGCCAAATGGTTTTGGGGCAAAAAAGCAGCACTTGGCTCCCAGGCTAGATTTGGGAAACAAACCAGTAAAATTCACATGATGAATATTTTAACTTTTGGGAGTGTAAAATGAAACCAAATGGACCCGCAAGGGTCCATTTGGTTTCAAAGCTTTCAAAGTTTTTACGCTCTCAAAGAGTTACATCTGGTTAACCAACTTTCCATTATTTAGCCGTGGGACCACCTGGAACCCTCTCAAGGACCACTGGTGGTCCCCGGACCACCTGTTGAAAGTCCCTGTTCTACCTGTATTATAGCTAATAACATTTTTGTGGCACTCAGCATGTCAGCCTATGGACATAACTTGTCTCTTGGGGAAATCTAATGAACTAACCCTAATTAACTAAATTAACTAACTAACCCTGCGACAGAGAATCATTTCAGTTGGGCTGAGGGGGTGCTTGGTTTCTCACGCTAAAAACCTATTTTTAAAACCATTGTTAATTAGTATATTGGCCAATCTCTAAAATCTCTCAAAAATACAATAAAAACAATAATAATAATCGACTATGGACTAAGAGATTGGTAGCCCACTAAGACTTATTCCACTATTCGACCAATCAGCCCAAGAAACCATTTCTGCCTTTTTAAACTCATTCAGGAAGGGATGGCATGGCGTTTTAAGCATCACGGTATACTTTACCTGTTGAAAACTACAGCTTGTAGATCTGCTTCTTTTTGAAGCATTGTGAAGCAGCAGCGTGCACAGGCCGCACTCACTGTTGTAAACACAGACGTGTTGATTGGTGCGAGAAACTGAGCTGCAGCGTGTTTTCCATTTGAAAACACGCGCACACACGCAGACACACACTCTGATGCGTGCGCGTGGCGTGCACTCTCACACGTCACCCACACACACAAATAAATACAGGGACCAACAAGACTCTCTGTCTGATGATAACCTACTGCTATCTACAAAGTGCCACCACTTTGGTCCAGCTAGCTAGCATGCTGCGTCTGTGTGTAACACACACACACACCACACACACACACACACTCGTACACGTGACGTGTACACGTTGAGAGAAAGATTGAAGTGTCGATACACAGCCAGAGGGTTATCACTCTCATCTCGCTCACTTTGTCCCACTTCCCAGGATGATGTCCACAGGGGCATCACAAGACACTGTCGTGTGTCTATAGTACCACCGCTGTACTCTGTATGTCACAGAAAAAGAAGGTGGGGATAGAAAAAAAAAGACGAGCCTGTTGACTTCATCGGGCGACAAGCCCGTTTCCTCCTCCTCCTCTGAGATCGCTGCGTGCCGATACGAGCTTCATTTTCATAATGACGACGACGACTCGGGCTCTCGTCTCTGTCTCCGAGTTTTGGGTCATTATGTGATTGAGTGCGATTATTAACTAGCTCTCCCCTGATGGATGGAGTGTTTCCATACGCTAATGAGTAAGGGATGAGAGATTTGCTCTCTGTTTCCATCCATCTCTCTCTCTCTCCCCCTTCTCGGCCGCCCAGGGTCCCAGGTGATGAGACTGAGGTGTCTTTATAGAGCAGGGGTGTCAAACTCATTCTGGGGCAAGGGGCCACATTACATGAAATGTGACTTGAGGGCCATGAACAGTTGTCACATTACACAGTTGTCACATTTTGGATGTAATTATTTTTTCCAAAAATATCCAATGGGGCCGGTGGAGGAGGTGGACTATATAGCAGCTTCCTTGCTTCCTTTTTGAAAATCACATCACGGCCCGCTTTGGACCTCTCGATGGGCCGCTATGTGGCTCACGGACCACCAGTTTGACACCACTGTTATTGTGTATAGTGTACCTGCCGCAGCACTATGTGAGAGAAAGAGAGCATCTGTTTGGATCTGCGTTCTCGTGGAGTTGGAGGGAAACTGGGATTTTTTAGACCCTTAAGATGTTTTTTTTTTTTCTTTTTGCTCACACGTCTCCCAAAAGGTTCCTGAGAATGTTTTGCAACGCTGGCTCGGAAACCCATAACTGAGCGGTTTCTTATACCTTTTGAAAGATACGTTATTGATTGGTCCATGCCCATTCACATGTTGAGATCTTGGACCATTTTACCCTACAGTCAGGGAGAAATAAGGTTTTGGGACACACATACTATACTGTGCATACTGTACATACCAAAACATATGGACAGGCTTCTTAAATATTGAATCTCTGGGTGTATACACTGATGATAAGCTGAAACATTTGGATTTTTTTATACGTTTGGCAGCATCCGGGCAGCTATCACATAACAGATGGAAGTTTGATTAATTAAAACAACAGATTATCGATTTTTCCCGGAGCGGTGGCCTGTACCACTGTGTACCAGCCTGTGATATCGCCACAGCGCTCTCATAGCCCTTCCTAAAATTGGAGCCGACTGCATTCAGAGGCACCGAGCGGGACACAGGAGGGGAATGGCACGGCACTCGAGTTGGCACCTTCCGGCAATGAGAGCGTGCGCTGGGGAGGCTCTGTGCATAGCCAGGTCTGGGCTCCTCGCTGCAGCCTCCCTGCCAGCTCCTGGCTCAGAGCGGGGGCAAAAACACTGGAAAAAAGGGAGAGAGAGAGAGACCGAGAGGGAGAGAGAGAAAGGGAGATCCATGCCATGTTGTTGCTGAAAGGCAACGCAGTCTGGTCCAAGCCAGACTGGCTGCATATCATTATGTCTGGCCGCAGCTCCCTGTGTTCTCAGGGCCTTGTGGTAATTACAACACTTGCCCTTTGAAAAAACAGAGCTCTCCATTGACGGCCGTTCACTTAGACTTATCTGAGCTCTGTGATCCTCCGGCCTGGCTCTGGTCACCACCGCTCTCTGAAGTCCTGCTTCGGCAGCTTCCTTGGGGAGCCTTTGAAGGGGCTCACTCTGGTCCTTTCTTCTCCCTCCTTCATCCTTTTTTTAAAGCTTTTTGTTTGCTTAATGCAGATAGTTGAGCTTTTGACATGCCCATGCAACCTCTCTCTTTTTTTAGTGTGGCTTAAATAGATTCCACTTGTGGGGCACATTTTAAGTGGCTATCTGAGCAGCCAGTGCCAGCCGTAATCATGCTTATGTGTGGCTGGCCAACGCTTTGAGCATCTCACTGGCCAAACTGGCTCAATCCAGGCTCAGATGGTTTGGGCTATGTTTCATGATATAGTCGTTTTTTTCCCACCTCAACCTTTGTATACAGGCATGTCTTTATGGTCGGGCAATCCTACCTGTACAGTTAAAAGGACCAGTGAATTCAAATTGCCATTACTTCCTGAAAACGAAAACGACTTGCCACGTGATGATGTGTCCACTATCACATCAATAAAAACATTTAGACATCTAATAATGGGAGGGTCTATGGAAAAAGAAAAGAAAAGGGTGATTAAATGTCTGATATTTCTTACATATTCTGTACATATTTCTTACTTTAAGTGTTACTGCTTGGTGGAGCTGATGTTCCGATGCTTGATAGAAGCCCGTCTCTCCATCCATCTAGACTGAGTGGCCATGGCAACCAAGAGACTACATGCGTGTTTGTTTTATTTTGAGGGTTTGGAGTCAGACAAACACGGGCACACACACACGCGCAAACGCACGTCCGCAAACACACACACACACACACACACACACACACACACACACACACACACACACACACACACACACACACACACACACACACACACACACACACACACACACACAACGCAAATGCACACACACGCGCACACACATTCTCTCAGGTTGTGTGTTGTGTTGTGTTGTTCTTCTCAGTCATTAGCCGGCCATGGTGTTAGCCTGTTTGTGGCCCGGGGGGAAACGTCATTAAGGCGATATTGTGGACGCTCAGCCAAGGTTTGTTTTGGTCTTTGGAAAGGGGCCCCGGGTCCCTGGAGGGGCCCCAGCAGTGCTCCTGGGGTCCAGTTTGTTTGTAACACTTCTTTGGCAGTTTGAGGAGGTTGTCACCACAGTCGCACCACTGGGTTTCCAATGCTAATTGGTCTCCTGGAACTTTCACTAATGGTTCCAAGTAGCTGGGGGAATAAATTATTGTGGTGCTATTCTATGGTAACAGTCACACATACATCCATACACACACGCCATGCGGGTGAGTGAGTGAGTGAGGGACACAAACAGTGCTCAGTTTAAGATTTTTCTATACTTAGAGATCAAACAACGTGATAAATGATTCATATGGGTCTCATTTGGCATTCGCAGTGCTCGATTTGACGCTTGTTTGTCAAATGGCAATTTGATTCAGGACAGCATGGGGCGAACGCGAGAGGATAATTGGACTGTGCGGGTCAGGCAGTATGATTAATTTTTAAGAATTATACCGGAAGATATGTTAATCACCCTAGCAGTGGCGCCGGGGCAGGGCCCTTAAAAAAAAGGATTGCACATTGTGACAGTTCTTTGTCAAATGCACAGCTTGTCAAAAGGTTAATGGGCCTGAAATGTAATATTATGTCAATATTATTATTAACATTACTAACATAATGGATAATACATTCAGACCCCCTGCCTTTAGTGCAAAGGGATATATTCCAAATGCCACATGTATAGATTGTTACAAAATGACAAGCATTTTGTTTTTGCCCAATACAAAACATGAACATTGTTTCATAGTGTCTTCATGTTGGGTCGAATGATGTAACTAAATTATTAGGTACTTAACTAAGCACTTAAGCACTTTAGTAGAAAACTACAAAGCATGAGCACATGCATACAAGCACACACACACACACACACACACACACACACACACACACACACACACACACACACACACACACACACACACACACACACACACACACACACACACACATGCACGCACAAACACAAATCCCCACATGCACACGAAGCACAGTCATCAACTATCTTCGAAGAGATATTAATGACATCAATTTACCATGTCGTTGTTATACATGGCATGACGACCCACAACATCGTCTCTCTCTCTCTCTCTCTCTCACACACACACACACACACACACACACACACACACACACACACACACACACACACACACACACACACACACACACACACACACACACTACATGCCGTCACACTATAGCAGCTGCGCTGCGTTGTGGGGTGCACGCCCGGTGACAAAACGTGGGTCCTGGGGCCAGCTGGAGGCGATGGAAGGGAGATTACTGGGGACGGCTGTTTGCTTCTCAAGCTGGCTGGCTGGCTGGCTGGCTGGGTGGGTTAGTGGTGGGTTGGCCTGTGCTGCATGGCACTTTGCTGTGGCTACAGCAGTCTGGTGGTTGTCTGGCAGACTGGTCGATGGCACCAGAGGCAAGATGGCGAAGAAGCGGGACAGTGATCCAGCGTCGTGGCTGTGCCGTATATATCTGGGTCCGCTCCAAACTGTCACTATACTACTGGCTGGAGAGGAGTGACCTTGGCTTGGACCCCTGCCCAGATGGACACTGCATGCATGGGCCACGGTAGCTGTGTGCATGTGCGTGCGTGTGTGTGTGCCTGCATGCGCGCGTGCGCACGAAAACAGTAACTGTAACATCTTAGAGTACATTTTAAAATGTGTAATCTGCATTACTGTAACAGGGTTGTTGTAACGAGGGTTCCATGGTAGATTTACATTCTCCCGATCACCTCATTAATTTTAGGGCTACAAATAAGTTAAAGTAAAAAAGCAAACAATCAGTTGAACTAAAGCACACATGATGACACATGACTAGGCGGCTGTGCTCTGCCTCTCTGTATGTGTGTGTGTGAGATTTGGGTGAACAGAGAGAGAGAAGTAGAAAATGGGTATCTGGCACTGAGCTGCTATGGCCACATTGTTCTGTGAGTCAGGCAAACACACACACACACACACACACACACACGCACACACATGCGTGTGGCACTCGCCATGTGCCCAGTGTTGACGGGGAGAGTGGCCAATTGCTAATTGTTCTGGTCAGGGAGTCTATGCCCAGCCATCAGACAGGCTCTGAGGTTCACATTACAGCACTTTACTATAATACCTGTAGATGATACGCTGCTGCTCAGTCGTGTGTGTGTGTGTGTGTGTGTGTGTGTGTGTGTGTGTGTGTGTGTGTGTGTGTGTGTGTGTGTGTGCGTGTGCGTGTGCGTGTGTGTGTGTGTGATTGATTTGCGCTTGTGTTTAATCAGAATAATTATACATAATAATAATAATGTGTCTCTTGTGTTTTTTATTCCTTTAGCCGGTGTTGTGACAAGAAGAGCTGTGGGAACCGCAACGAGACGCCCTCTGACCCTGTCATCATCGACAGGTAGGAACACCTGTCTCATTACCTGTCTGTCTGTCTCTCTCTATCTCTCTGTGTGTGTGTGTGTGTGTCTCTCTCTCATCTCTCTCACTACGTCTCTGTCTGTCTCTGTCTGTCAGATACGCATTTACACATGCACGCACACACAAAATGAGCTGAAAATCCACAATGCATGGTAAAAAAAAGTATAAAACGGCGCCATCAATTCATATTGAACAAACAAACAAACGGACAAATAAACAGAAAGGATTCTGTCCCTCATGTCACTTCTCATCTGTGATGACTTTCTGCATCCTCTGGGGGTCAATCAGCTACCGATCAGACCCAGCTCCTCCTGTAGATAATGGAACTCTTCTCCAGATTATTGAACCACAGCTTATCTGGGAGTGACAAACCTCAGGCTGTCGACACGTCAGGGACTTTCTCCACTCCTCTCTGTCTCTGCCGCCGCTTTTCACACAAGTGTCCAAAAATGAATATGTCGTGATAGGGCTTCATTTGTGTGCGGTAGTGGTCGCCGTTGCCCCTCAAAATTAAGTTGGATCTTTATTATTATTCCCACGAAGGGGTAAATTCACATTCAGGTTCACCCAAGCTGCTGGCTCCTCAGATGGTCACGATTAGGGGAGCTGTTAGAGACATGCTCAGGTATACATACAGCATAGGTGCTATAGATGTTCCCATCAGGTTTTTTGGGACCAATCATGTGTCTCTGATTGTTTTTTCCCAGGATTGGGCTCATAAGTGATCTTGTGATCAATCCTGAGCCCATTAATTGCTTTATTTCCAAAATTATTATATGTAAAATAACTGTAAAGTAAACCTGTAACAAAGTTGCAAGATGATATATCTAATTGACATTATACCACTTAAAGCTGTACTGTGCATTGCTTGAATCCACACTTGTGAGGTATACAACTGGTGTGTAACCACTAATTTAATACTCAATATGCAATCTCGATTATGTGGAAAAAGCTTCATTGTGGAAAAGGCTTAAATTCTGATGCCGGCAGGGAAACTACCCAGTGTTACTTTAAATGGTGTAAACGACTGGTTTCTCCAGATGCAGGGTAATTTTCTGATCGCCGCTCAGAGTGAATATCGGCCAACCAGCGATCACAGATGTCCTCTCCTCCCTGTAGACATTTTGTTATCGTTCACCAACTGAGCGGCTCGGCAGACTTTTCAGATTTGGATTCCGCCGGCGTGGAGGATGTCTGAGCGCCTGGCAATCAATTCAGTAGAATGTTTTCACATTTCCTGCAAAAATATACACCTCATCATAAACAATTCACACCTGAGCCACGCGTATATAACGATATTTATTCTTTATGAAGTTCCAACACTGAACTTCATCCTTGATTACTAATCCAGCACTCCATCGCCGTCCGTCGTCCTTGAGGCGCTGCTATGTCTGTTCGTCCATCCGCGTGTCTGTCTGTCTGTCTGTCTGTCTGTCTGTCTGTCTGTCTGTCTGTCCGCGATCGGTCGTGTCGGTCGTGTCGGCCATGGGATGACCTCCGTGGAGGGCATCGGGGGTTATTACCAAATCCAAATCCACACTGGCTCGTTAGAGCGGCCTTGGAGAATGGCCAGCGGACAGGAGGGAGGCTGACCCTCACATGCATGAGGGCACGCACGCACACACACACACACACACATGCATTTTTACATACATACATGCATGCGCCCCCCCCCCCCCCCCCCCCCACACACACACACACACACACACACACACAGACAAAGGCAGTGCTTGAACTCCTTTGTACACTCTTGACAGATACATGCTGTATATATGGACACGTGAGAAGACAATGATATGTATTCAACTATTCATGCAAACACATACACACGCATTTGCATATGCATGCACACTCCTCACTCATTCATCACTCACTCACTCACTCACACACACACACACACACACACACACACACACACACACACACACACACACACACACACACGCACGCAAACAATTCCAAAGTGTTTACAGACGACAAACCCCGCTATGTGATTTACGGCGAGCCGGGCCGTATCACTGCATTTTAGCGGCCTATTAAGAGATGCAGGATTTATGGGCGCGCCGCCCCTAGCCCCTTAAAACCAGCAAATAAATTAGCCTGTCGCTGAGGTGGAGCTATACTACGGCTGCTGGCTTCCTCGTCTGCATGCAAGTGTGTGTGTGTGTGTGTGTGTGTGTGTGTGTGTGTGTGTGTGTGTGTGTGTGTGTGTGTGTGTGTGTGTGTGTGTGTGTGTGTGTGTTGGTGGTTTTGGTTGTGGCGGGGTGTGTATACACAGCGTGAGTGTGTGGTTTGGTGGAGTTGATGATATGTGCTTTTAAAGGGTGTGTGTGGGGGGTGGGGGGGTACGCGCGTGTGTGTGTGTGTGTGTTTGTGTGTGTGTGTGGTTTGGAGTTGCTATAGTGTGTTCTAAGGGTCAGTGTGTGTGTGTGTGTATGTGGGGGGGGGGGGGGGGGTGTATGTGTGTGACTGTGAGACTGCGTAAGACTGTGGTAGTTTGAATTGATATATGCATACTAAACGGGTATATAGCGGGTTCAGTGTGCGCGTGCACATCTGTGTGTGCATGCATTAGGGGGGTGTGTGTGTGGTGTGGGGGGGGGGGGGGGGGGGGGGGGGGGTCGTGTGGGTTATTGGTGACCCGTCATGCAAATCACAGCCATCAGCGGCCACTGTAAAACAGCTAATGTTGTGAATTCATGGAGCCGCAGCCCCGCGTCTGGCCTGGCCCCGCCTGCTGTCTGAAAACACACAGCTGTAAATCAATCCCTCTGTCTGTGGTATTAGCATCCACCATGATACAACACACAGTACTGAGTGACACACACACACACACACACACACACACACACACACACACACACACACACACACACACACACACACACACACACACGCACACATATCATCTCTGTGGGACGGAGAGCTTGTATGTCCAATACCTTCTTTGTTAAAGGAGCATTCAGTGATTTGAGTGATTTGGGGGGGGGGGTATGCACATGCACACACTCTACAGGGACAGGGAGGAACTCCTTATATTATGGTCACTCTATAGAGTCGATGGTTAGCCAAAAAGATGAATTAAATGAAATAAATAATAATTATAAAAAACTTTCAAAGTAAGTAAAAAACGTTCAAAGTGAATATACTGCCTATGTGATGTGCTGTGATCTTGTAGGTCTGCTATTTTTTTGCAGAGAATCACAGGCAAAAGTCTGTGATTAGGCAGGCTAAAATTCTTTATTTTGCGCTGAAATAAGCAGGTTCCTTTGCACTGTGTACTTGCGGGAAGCTGCAAAGTATGCAGCACGTTGTGCAATACGCAATATATGCTGGGTTTTATGTGACTTTGTGGAGTGAAATATAGGCTAGGCGGGAAGTTGCGAAATATGCAGGAAGTTTGCACGATGATGCATCCTTTAAAAAAAAAGGATTCACCCCTGCATAATCTGCCCCATTTGGTTGAATTTGCGATATAAAACATAGAACGATACACATTTTTTCCAGAGGGTCTAATTCTCTTCCACGCAGACAGGCCTCTGTGGAGAAGGCTTCGCTCTCTCATATATACACCGTCAATGGTGTTGTTGATCCGAGGTGTTGATCACATCGGTCAAACGTTAACGCAAGCTCACGCCCATTAACAGAGTGTGTATGTGTGTGTGTGTGTGTGTGTGTGTGTGTGTGTGTGTGTGTGTGTGTGTGTGTGTGTGTGTGTGTGTGTGTGTGTGTGTGTGTGTGTCGATAAATTGGGACCGATGTTCCCTCTCAGAGGTCGAGGGGGGCTGTGGGTGTCCAAACTACGAGCCGGTGCGCTCTTTGTTTTGCCCCCGCTGTCGCTTAATGGCCCAATACTGCCGAGGCAAGCAGGAACGCGCCCGCCAGTTCCCCCATGAAATATCGGGATCCGGGCCGTAACACAGGTGTTATTACACGCTAATATTGCAATTAGATGGGTGGCCAAGTTGCCCGAGTGGGGCAATAAATTGCCGCCGACTGTCAGGGACAGGCGGGGGGCCTGAGCCCTAATTACCCAGAACACACCTCTTCAATGTTCCCTGCCCCTCCCCAAGCCCTCCCCCACCCCTCACTCTGACCATCACCCTCCGCCTTTAATGTTCCGCCTTACATGAAAGTCGTGCCCTCTTCTAGGCAGTAGTACACGCACGTGCACACACAAACACGCACACATCATGCATGTGCGTGCCCCCACCACCACCACCACCCCCAACACCACTTCTACTGCTTATGGTTCCTCTCTAAGGCCATTTGCAGCTTCCATGTCATCTGTGGAGAGGTGAATTGGTGAGGAAGATGGAGAGTGGTCTTTCGCACATTTAACCCCCACCTCCCACCCGCCCCACTCCTCCCCTCAATCCCCACCTCCCCACCGCCCCTCAGCATCCCATTATGTGTGAAGCGTCCTCATCCAGAGCCTTATGGCCGTCCCGCGCCGTGTACGGCCAGCGGTGGGGTGGGGGACGAACGTTGTGTGTGCGTGTGCGGGACGCCGTTAACGCTAACTCTGCTGCAGCCTGGGTTCAAACTGGCAACCTTGCGGTTACCAGACGACCGGCCACTCCTCTTTTCAACCTTTTTGTTGCCAGGGCCCACTGTTTATTCAGAATTTGAGCCACAGACCACCATTTGATGACATTTTAGCCCCACAGACCCAAAACTATAACTAAAACGAACTCATTTTGCTTTTGTCCCACAAATTCCAGGCTGGATTTGGGAAACAAAGCAATCAGACATATAAATGACCATTAATCTTATATTCTCTACTTGTGTAGACTTGGGCTGATGTTCATAAGATGATGAACATTTTAACTCTTGAGAGCGTATACATGAAACCATTTGGTTTCATTTTTACGCTCTCAAGAGTTACATCTTGTTAACAAATTTTCCATCATTTACCTGGGGATCACCTGGAGCCCTCTCAAGGACCACTGCTTGAAAACCGCTGCCCCAAAAAACTGACCTGGTTCCCATTGGAATCTGAGAGCAGGGAGCACCATGTGGGCCAAACGTTGAGGGACCATGCCCATGAAGAGCGATGGGGGGATGATGTGTCCGAAAGCAAAACAACTAGAGGTCGGTCCAAAAGTCTAATCCTGCATCCCTGAGTGTTTATATGGATCAAGTGAAGTATAGGTAAAGGTGTGGTGGTGGTGGTGGTGGTGGTCTGGGGGGAGTGGGTTAAGTCAGTGGGGGTGGGTGGGTGTAGGTAGGTAGGTGGGGTGGTGGGACGTGTGTGGTCTAGGGGTGGGTGGGTGGGGCGGGGGGGTTATCTGCCCTCCGGACTCTTCCCAGCAATCGTAGCCTATTGATCGTGGGAGCGAGGCCCATCGGTGCCGACCAGATTAAGAGTATAGATTTACAATAAAAGCAGGACATTACTCGGCAGCCTGGCTAAAATTGAAAGAAGAGAGAGAGAGAGAGAGAGAGAGAGAGAGAGAGAGAGAGAGAGAGAGAGAGAGAGAGAGAGAGAGAGAGATGGGGGGAGTTAGAGAAAAAGATGAGGTCCTGGAAAAGAGAAGGAGATGAGGAGAGGAGGAGGAGGAGATGAGTCAGGGGGAGTCAGGGGTTGCCTGGAGAGGGTCTTGGGGGAGGCTGCAAGGTTTTATGGGTAATTTGTGGCGGGGTTACATCCAAGGAGAAGGGTGACAGTGGTTACAATGGGGCCAAGTGTTGCTACATGATTTCACGTTTAGTTTTATGTCGGTTATTGAAGGGAGTGTCGATGTATGGACAGGGGGCTTTAATGCCTGCCGTTTTATGACGCCGCCAACATTGCATTGTGGGTAGTGTGCGTATGTGTGACACCGCCCCCCTCCGTCTTTTGGACGCGTAATGGGGGTGGTGGGGTTGAGAGGCAAGGGTTGAGGGTAAATGTATAGTGTGTGTGATTTTTTTTTTAATGTTTCACAAGATTGTCAACATATTAACTTGTGTTTTATCTTGATTGTTTTTTGGCACTTTGGTTTTGGCAATGTAAACGTATGTTATCTCGCGTCAATAAAGCTCCTTGAATTTGAACTGAATTGAGTGGCGACACTATAGCATGCACTCCCAATGTAACAATGGAATGCAGAAGGGCTCATTCTATCTCAGTGGGATAATGCCCCTTTTTTAGTAGATTGCTCTACCTTGGAGCTAACCTTTTTGCTATTTGGGGGTCCTCCTTGTCATGGAAAGGTTTGGGAAGCGTTGTATTAGATCAGTGTGCCTGACTACAGCCACGCCACATCCAGCTGTGAGTGTCACACCGATAGACATCTTGTTTGCTTATGCATCTCCACGTGTCTGAGCGAAGCCGCTTCTTACATTTATGTGCGGGAGTGTGTGCGTATATGTATGTACTGTATGTATAATGCAACCATGTTGTGCCTTATACGAGTGGCGTGCGCACGCGTGTACTTACGTATTCATGTGTTTTTGTCTGGGTATAGTCAGCCAGACGACCTTGAGGCTTTCTCCACAGAGGCGAAAGAAGGGAAATATCAACGCTAGTGTTTGTGGTTCGCCCCTCTCAACTTTCACTGGGGTATCTATTGCGCACAAGTCCCCCCACACACACACCCACCGCTACACACACACACACACACACACACACACACACACACACACACACACACACACACACACACACACACACATGCACACACACACTCAGGGCTCCTACAAATAGAGAAACCACACACAGCCACGGTGGTGATATGGTGCCTTACCCGGGATAACCCGATCGCCTTCGGTGCACAATGCGAACCACAAAATAACGGTTAGGATTTCTCCATCTTAGGAGAGCAAACACTTCTTTTCGCTGCTCTTCAGAAGCACCACTCACTCTCTCCTTCTCTGACAAAAAAAAAATAAGGAGAAGAAACATGTTGTAATATTAATCTCGGTGCTAAAACGAAAGAGAGAGCCATATTTTTTTTCACGGGACGAACGTCACGACGAGGCGCGTATAGTCCCCGCAGTATAGTCATGCATAGAGAATCCCTCCTCCGGGTGCATTTCAAATATTTAAATCCCACTATTACCGAGGCCCCCGTGTATTCCGGGGGGGGGGGGGGGGGGGTGTTTTTAATCTGTAAAAAGCCGATGGTTCTTGTTGAATGATCGCTCAGTCACTCGCTCTGCAAGGCCGGGGGTTCCGAAGTGGCTTTCCATGCCAGTCGTTTCATGCCCAGTTGATGATGCTGATGACGATGATTACATTGATGATGATGGGAACAGAAGTGGCATGTATAGTGGCAATGCGTCCCACAAGACCCACGTCCCTTCAGACCAGCCCCCTCCCCAACAAACCTATGTGAGTAGATGTTCCATTAAGCCCCATGCAGCAGCGTGTAGCCAGGGGCCCTGCATGCGGGGCCCTCGGGGCTGTGGTGGCGTGACGTGATCTGGGTGGAAATGTTCACTGGTCCAGGGTGCCTCTATACCACGTATAGGAAAATGACGATGTGTTATGTTAGCAATACACAACAATGGAGGAACGGCACATCCTCAAGCTTGAGGCCAAGTTCGTTTTTGCACCCATCCCTTTTAATGTTCTTTCATATTACTATATAAAGACTGATGCCCGTGTGGAAAGATGCATGGCCATTTGGGAATGCAGCATATTTGGGAATGGGAACATGGTTAGGGTGTTTGCACTATGCAGAGGTATAGGCTACACAGTGTCGTCACACTGAATTGAGGCCCTGTCCTCAATTCGTCGCCACTCTCACCATCCTTCCGTGTATTCGGAATGCTCACTATAAAAGTGGCAGCCGTAATCGCAGCATTCTTCCCAAAGTTGAACATTAAATATCGGTAACTGGAGAAAAAAAACGTGTAAATGTGCATGGCTCAGTGACCTTGTCACACCGCAGGCGGTTTGTATATAGCGTACTATAAAATACACAGCACTTAATGTGAAAACTATGCACCGCCCGCAGCTCGCCGCATCGCTGGGCTCAGGAGAAAAAACGCGTTGGTGGACACGTAGCATTGAGGTATCTTGCTATATGAAAGTAGTCGGGGTGCAGCTTTTTTTTTACCCAACAGCATGAGGTTGTCGTTTGTCGAAACTAATGCCTGTCGGACTGCTAGTACGCCTGACAAGCATGTGCAGCACCCTGTTATAAAGAGTTTGGTCTGAAAGCACCGTGTGTCATGCTGTCATCCTTAGCCTCTCTTTTCCCCACGTTTCCCCTCACTTCAAACATCCGCGTCACATTATTAGAATCAATGCCAGATATGATTAATTGCCCACCTGTAGGCTCATTAGCCGTCTTAGTGTAGGCATCCTGCAGAGCTCATCAGGCGACATCGACTCCCCGTCATCCCACCCCCCTCCGCTCCACGGGACCAGGCGGCACTCGGGAGCATGGGAACTTGGGGACCCCCCTCCACCCCCACCACAGGCGTCCCCCTGACCCCCTGATTTACCTCGCTAAGCCGCACAGACACGAATGCACGCACGCACGTGCGCTCACTCGCGCACAGATCGCGCAGTCTTTCTTCAATACCTGTCACTAATGCCCCCCCATCAACTCGGCGTTCAGTGTGAGAGAAAACCTATCGATTTCTGCTTGTTGATCCCGCTGTTTACATATCACTGCCTCCTGTAGCTTTCGCAGGGAGGGAGCACTGTAATCTACCGCTGGAAACACTAGCTTGACCCCACTACACACACACACACACACACACACACACACACACACACACACACACACACACACACACACACACACACACACACACACACACACACACACACACACACACACATGCACACACTCATTCCCTCAATTATACTACATTATGGTGCCTCACATTCAAATGATGGTTCCCCTGAATCACAAAGTTCTGTTCTCTATAATGAAAGCTAGTGTTTTATTTGAGTGTTTTCTTTTTCATTCTTCAACAAGGCAGTGAAGAACGAATGGAAAAAGGAACTTAATTGCCCCATAGCCTGCAGGGTATCTGCCTGTATACCGTATGCTGATGCAAAGTTGTACACTGGGACCCAGAGATGTGTGCTAGAGCGCCTCAGCGCAACTTGGTTAACATCTTAACATCAAGTTAACATCTTCACCTCCAGGATGAGGTTTCTTAAATGATTTCTATCCCACGATTTTGTAACACATTTTTCACCCAGTGCCAATTCCTAATGTGATCCTGAACTATATACACCCTCCGCCAACCTCTTGCCTCATGCTTCCTTCAATGCATGATGAGTCCAAGTTGTGGTCTTTTCACCTGACAGGTGTATGGGAGTTCCCCTGGTTGGACATAGAGCATGGAAGGAACATGTTATTCCAACTAGCTCCTGTCCCCTCCATCCGGCGCCCCGGCTGGCCAGGGGGAGGCACTAGGATGAGGTTTCTTAGTGCTGTGCCCCCAAGATAGGCAGATCTACAAGCTTAGGTGTCATGCTGTTAGTTTAGATTAGGGATAGGGTTAGGTGAGTTTGTAGAGATCAACTCTTTACGTTGAGCGACACGACAAGCAACAATGTGTGTTGTGTTTATATTTGTGAATAGTAAAGATAAATGGAAGGTAAATACACCAGAATGAGCAAAGATGCTATATTCCAGCCGCATTCCCTCAAACAGCACATATAAAACAGGCTAGGCAGTGAAGCGCATTACCGGTATATTATGAGACGAGGCATAAAAACCATACATACAGGAAACAAAGTGCATCTATGTGGTTTAGCACCGTATTTAATGGGCAATACAGAGTTGTAATTAAAGTGACTTGTGCATAAATTGTACTATTGCTTTCAAGCAATGCCGGATATACTGTCAAGGTGCACTATACCATAGCCTATTAGTAGACAATACAGCTTGGTCACAGGATTGGTTGTGGAGTAACTCATACGTAGGTTGAACTCAGGAGGAGGCATCTTTTGTGACCTGTTATCGGGTGTGCTGCCCAGTGCTGCCCGCCCCCCCAACCCCCACCCCTCAGTAAAATGGTTTAGCCCATCATCCTCAGTCTCTGTGCAGCTTCCCCTGACAGTCAGCCTACCTAACACAGGTCAGTTACTCGTATAGTTGTTGCAGGTGCGGCCATTTAGTATTTCTCTGCACTGATGGAGAACTATCAGCACCTACTGTAGCTTTGTTTATAACCAACATATCCTCTCTTTTACATCTCTCTCTCTGCTACTTTCTCATTCACTCTCTCCTATTTCTCCCTTTCTCTCTCTCCCTCATCTCTCTTTTTTCCCTCCCTCTTTCTCTCTCTCTCCCTCCATCTCTCCCTCTCTCTCTCTCCCTCTTTCCCTCTCTCTCTCTCTCTCTCTCTCTCTCTCTCTCTCTCTCTCTCTCTCTCTCTCTCTCTCTCTCTCTCTCTCTCGTCTCCCTCCTGTTAATCACTCGAGTGTTTTCCCAATTAAGGATGCACTGATAACCTTCCATCGCGCGCACACACACACACACACACACACACACACACACACACACACACACACACACACACACACACACTTACGCACACACATGCACGTTGGCTTAATCAGGAATATGAGAGTGGTGTGGCTAATTAAGGACGACCATCCGTGGGCTCATGCCTCGCCAGCAGATGTGGGGGTGGGGGTGGAGGAGAAGGTATGGGCTGGGGTGGGGGGACGGGAGGGGGGGGTTCTTGGCACGGTAACCTCTTCTCCACGCGGCAGCCATGTTAGAAGACATTTGCTTGGCGACGGTTGAACTTCAAGGTGCCTCAGCTGGACCCCCGTTTGGAGGGCCTGCTGGTCCTCCACCTCATGGCTGGCGTCCAGTTCCTGCTATACATCATGGGTCATTTATTCCCTGCCGTTCTGCCTGCGTGGCATTTCCCACCGTTTTTGGGGAGAGCTGGAGTTCCTGCATGGTCTTGGGGGAAGGAGGAATGTGGCGCAAACCCCCTCGCGTTGTTGTTGGTTCTAATAGTTCTGCGGTTTCGTTTCTGCTGGTGTGTACCGTAGACCTTCTGGGGTTTCCCCTCGCATAGCCGCAGAGATAGCATTTCCTTTTCTCTGCCTTCTCTTTCTCTCTCTCTCTCTCTCTCTCTCTCTCTCTCTCTCTCTCTGTTTTCAGGGATTTTGTTCATTAGTGGAACCAAAACGATGCAAAAAACATCGTTCCAATATCGGATAATGCAGTCTGTAATCAGACAACATGTAGTTGGTTCAAATCCACTTCCACCAAATCCCTGAAACACACATGCATGACACACGCCAGGGTTGAGTTAGTCGAATAAGACTAAAGACTAAATCGACTAAGGTTTTTGATATTTAGTCGACTAAGACTACACTAACACAGTGCTTTCATGAGACAGAATAATAAACTAAGACTTTTTTAAATTAACAAGTATGTTTTTTTGTACAGTAGAGGGTTATTACTTAATACAATTCATATTACGATTCATATTAAAACTAGACTAAACTAAAAGATCTGAAGAAAGACTGGAAGACTAAGACTAAATGATTTGCAGACTAAATGGATCTAAAAGACTAAATGTGTGTTATTGAAACGACTAAGAATAATCAATATATTTTCGAAACAACAACACACACACACACACACACACACACACACACACACACACACACACACACACACACACACACACACACACACACACACACACACACACACACACACACACACACACACACACACAAAAGAGGCATCGTCTATTGTCTACTCCTCCGTTTGTTCCCAGAGCCATAAGGAGTCCAGTGGTACTTCTGAAGCCATCCTTTTCTTTTGTGTAAAAGAAGGCACATTGCGCAGTGTGAAGAGCAAAGCGGCCTGCATTGCAGCGGGCATGCCCAGGCCAGCCAGGCAGCCGCTGCACGCCGCCAGAGACGCCACGGGAAGGCAACGCTACTGATGGATAACAAAAGAAGGGGCGAAGGTGTTGTATGGAGGGAGGGAGTGGTGGGCAGAGTTGGTGAGAATGAGACAGTATGGGAGGGGAGGTGGGAGGAGGGGCAGATGTAAAGATGGAAGGGTACAGGAGGAGAAAGGAGGACAGATTAAGAGGATATTGATTTCTATATAAAGATGGAGGGACGTGATATGAGTGGGGGTTGTCGCTGGAGAGGGGAGGCGGAGGAGGAGGGTGCGGGAGAGCTGGGTGGGACAAAGTGAAGGCTTCTGTTACATAATGGTCAACTGTCTGTCCGTCTGTCTGACGGACTGACTGTCCCCCTGTCTGTACGTCTGTCTGTCCGTCCGTCCCACTCCACACAGCTTGTCTACAGACTAGACAAAGGAAGATTTAAATGTATAGTAAGTGATATCACTAAATTCAACCATTGTTATTTTTCCCACCTTCTTTGGCTAATCCTCCCTACTATAGAGTGTGTTGACCATATAAAGAGTTTCTCCCTGTCCCCAGTGAGCCCCTGGGCTGAAAAAAATGTTTTAGTTTGGGCTTTTGAGAGAAAAGCCTTTGGTCCTTTCAGGATGAGAGGGCCTTCCTCCAATCAGGATCGAGTGGGGATGGGCCTTGGAGTATGTGCTGTTGGCCTGTTGCACTTCCACCCACTTTAGAGTGTGTGCGTGTACACATCTTATCATTTTGGCCCGCCCCACTCTATCCTGATTAGATGAAGACTTTGTCTCCCAAAGCCCCTCCTTATGTGGTCATGGTCAGCATGCTCGACAGTAGGGAGGATTATCACTGAACATGAAAAAGTGATATTTGAATTGAGTGAAATCACTAATTATACCTTTAAGTGGCAGTTGTAACACAGGTCTTTTAGACAGATCTATATTGGTCATGTTTACTCTTTCAGCGATTATAGAGAGCACTTCTGTGGTGCAAGTCCGGTACCCTGCACTGTTCATTACATACGATCAAATTCTGTATCCTAATACCCAGGATTCAACCTCAAGCTTATTTTAAATCAAGATAGGCATCGTATAGTGAACCAATCTGAGACGCACAGGTTGATGCATGCGGTGAACCGATCTACGATGGCATTGATCTTGCAAATACAGACAGAGATGTTTGAAACAAATCCCAAAAGGAAGAGAAGAAGAAGAAGTTGTTGAACGGAGCTCATGCAGTGTAAATGTTTTCAAAACAGTGTGAAGCTGTTAAAATGGTCTATAACACCATAGTCTTTAAATATTCCCAACACTGTTCTCACTCAAAAGAACGAGAACAAAGAGGGGAAAAAGAAACGAAAGAAAGAAAGAAAAGAAAACGGTATTGGTTTCTGGGTTTATCTGAAATTCCAGCGCTATGGTATGTATAAGCGTACAATAAAACAGATTTACTGTAAGATAAGTCTACATAATCGGATACCTGCGTCCACATGGACAATGCATACTGTATATCTCTGGATACTGTGTGTGTGTGTGTGTGTGTGTGTGTGTGTGTGTGTGTGTGTGTGTGTGTGTGTGTGTGTGTGTGTGTGTGTGTGTGTGTGTGTGTGTGTGTGTGTGTGTGTGTGTGTGTGTGTGTGTGATGACATAATTCATACTTAGTACATAAACCATCCTACATATATGCTTTCAGGGATTGAGCCAAATTCCCTCTCTGACCATCCACTATCTGATACCCGGCGCAGAAACCTGTGTGTGTGTCTGTGTGCGTATGTGTATGGGTGTGTGTGTGTGCGTGTATGTGTGTCGGGGGGGGGGGGTGTATACGCGGGACGGGACTATGGGAGTTGATCAGTCGTAAAACCAAAAGCATGACAGAGTATGTTTATGACCATGATATGAAGCAGCGTGATCCCTCCGCAGCGCAACGGGCTGTCCATCAAGCGCACCCCGCCGAGAGCCTAAAGACAGTTTAAATCCCTCCCGTTCCTCAGGTTGGACGCTTTGTGTGCTGGCGTGTGTGAATCCTGAGTTTGTTATGCACTGTGTACATATCTCACCGGGGGGACGTGCACCAGCTTCATCCATATTTGATGCTCCTCATGACTCTCGGCCCGGATGAGACCCTATTGCTTTCACCAGCCGTGCAGGGCTCACACGCACACGCAGGCTGTGTGCACACGCAGACAGGAGCGTGCATGTTTTTGTTTGCGTGTGTGTGTGTGCGTGCGTGTGTGCGTGCATGCGTGCATAGCGCTGGCACGCATGTATTCCGACCCCAAAACTAAAAAACTTGCTTTTGTCCACAATTCCAGGCTGGTTTAGAGAAAAGACAAAACAGTGAAACATACAGATCAAAATAACCCTTAATCTCCTACATTCTCTAGTTGTGTAGACTTTGGGCTAATTAAGATGATGAATATTTTAACTCTTGAGAGTGTAAACATGAAACCAAAAGTTGGTTAAAAGTTGGTTAACCAACTTTCCATCATTTAGCCTGGGGACCACCTGGAACTCTCTCAAGGAACACTGGTGGTCCCCGGGCCACTGGTTGAAAACCACTGGTCTGGACGACATGCACATCATTGTGCAGTGTGCACGTATGTGCATGCACGCACATTCCAGACCCGGACCCATGCAACCCATGAAATTCTTATTTCTCACATATGTCAATGAAAGCAGAGAAATCAAATGAGACCAAATCACATCTATTTACACAGGAAAAAGAGAAATAGCTTCTAAAGTACCTGCGAGCAACTAAACGCACACCGTTTACACTCCAAGACTTGAGGAGGGATGACAACATTTTCGAACCCCTTATGGGTCTTCAGTGGTACCAGATCACTTCTATTAATACAAAAACAAAAGTTATCCGGGACTAATAATCAACTCTAGTGTTGGGTCACATTGAGGCCTGCCAAGGTTGCAGACTTCACGCACACACGCACACACACGCACACACGCACACATCCAATGGAGGGTTGGGGGGGGGGGGGGGGGGGGGGGGGGGGTTATATTATTACAGTCATTAAACACAAACATGGAGAGAGATATGACAGTCATCACACACACACACACACACACACACACACACACACACACACACACACACACACACACACACACACACACACACACACACACACACACACACGGAGCATCTCCTCGTGAAGACATCCGCTCGCATGCTTTATTATGACATTACCAAACGCTTGCCAAAAAGCACCGTGGCATTTTCACAGCATAAAAACAAGAAATATGCCATGTATACATATAGAGTATCTGTACTAAGCCATAACCTGACTGGATTTGTATCCTCCTGCACAAAGGGATTCACACACAAACCCACACACACACGCACACACACACACGAGCGTGCACACACACATGCGCGCAGACACAGTGCACTGCTCACTCACCCACAACACAAATCAATACCAATTTATAATTCAGGATTGCTGGAGTTTGGGTTTTAGGGCAGGCTGGCTTCCAGCCTTCATAAATATTACAGTATTATTGACTTGATCCCAATGAATTGGAGATTTTCTCTCTCTCCTTTTTTTTTTCATTCCTCCCCCTCCCCTCCTCCCCCTCCCCATTCCTCCCTCCCTCCCCCCACCCGTTTCTTCTTGTTTCAGGGTGCTGAGCAATAAAGTGTGCTTTTATTTATTCCCTTTGAGTTAGAGATGAGAGGCCTAACGGGAGACAAATTTGATCCCCCAGAATGAAATAAAGTGGGTAATAGCTGACGCCGGAGCGAGCGAGGCACCCGGCAACTCATCTGATCTAGCACAGAGAGAAGAAGGGATCGGGTTAAGCGGAGTGATTTGTCTTGAGAGATGCTCCCGCGTGCATGCATGCATGCATCGCAGACCGCCCCTCCGTCCGTCTGTGTGCCGCGCAGCGATCCAGGGGCTTTCGCCGCGGATTTGTCGACCCTTAACGCAAACATGTCGCCTCGTAAGCCATTGATCATTGGGAGGGGGTGGGGGTGGGGGGCGTGAGGTGTGGGTGGTGGGAGGCCAGGAGGGAGGTCGTGTTTCCTTTAGGGAGCAAGGAAGGAGGCTATGTAGGCTGACAGGAGACATGTAGTGAGTTAGGATGGATAAACGGTGAAGGGGACAGGCGGGTAGGAAGATGCTGCTGATGCTAATAGGGCTGTGAGGTACACAACTCTGTTAAGAACAGCATGCAAAATAACGGTCAGTCCTTGCGCTCTCCTGGTCTTTATCTCTGTTGCTTTTCCTTTTAAAGGACCTATAACATGAAATTATTTTTTTTGATTCCTTTGACTTTCATATCACGTAGGACCTTTAATTTAAATTGCTCTCAGGAACAGCTCATCTGATTTTGGCCACATTGTGATGTCATCAATGCACCCTTCTTTGTGTAACTCCTCCTCTCCTTCATTCTTCCATTCCAAATTTGCATCTGCCACTTTGTTTACAATGTCCACCATTGCATGAAATGGAAACAAGCCTGGTGTTATCTAGCAAAAAAATAATCTGCATATCAGTGCCCCCACCACCTCAGGGCATTGTGGTATTGCAGCTAAAACTGCTTTCAAAGACCAGAAAGAAATGATAAGAAGTGGTTATGTCAGAGTCATCGCTGAGGCACAATTCATTAGAAACAAGCTTGAGGGACATAATACAATATGATATTAAGTATTAAAAACAAATTTAGCAATGTATGTTATTTGCGCTTTAAATGACCAATGGTACTGTACATGGCTGAGAAGGACTGGCATATTGTTTTTGTTTAACCCGCCCATGTTTGTCTCTCACTGCATCAAACAATAATTATACTTTTAGATATATGATGAAGACACTGGAATGAGTCAAACAATAGATCATAAACACGTATGTACAAGCGTGCGCACACACACACAACACACACAACCAAGACTAGCACAAAGGCGAAGGCAAGTGCCCTCAGACGCACTCTATCTCCCTCACACACTGTGCTGAGGGGAGGGCACAGGCTCAGGGGAGGGGAGATTTGAAAGTGCTGTGTGTGTGTGCGTGCACACTCGCAGATGCACGCATGTGTGTGTGTGTGTGTGTGTGTGTGTGTGTGTGTGTGTGTGTGCGTGTGTGTGTGTGTGTGTGTGTGTGTGTGTGTGTGTGTGTGTGTGTGTGTTTCAGACAGTGTGCTTCTCTCGAGTCAATACTCACCTCTCCTCAGCAACTCCTCTATTAGTGCTTTAATCAGAGACCGGTGCTACTCTGAGACTCAACACAGACAAGCACACCACACACACACACACACACACACACACAGCGCACATACACACACACAGAGGCAAAGGATGCACACGCACGTGAGCACAGTCGTACACACAAGAGCACGTACACACAACAACATGTAAATAGACATGCATGCAAACAAAACTGACGTGCAGGACGTGTGTGCACTCGCTACACGAAACGAACAGACTTGGAGATTCCGTGTGGGTTTCGGTATTTGTCTTGGAAGCAATTTGATGCCAGCATCTCTGCACTCCTAGCTCTTCTCTTCTCCCATATACAGTAAAAGATAGAGCTATTGATTTTCTCCCTGACCACAAGCACAATTTTCGTATTTTTCCCTCACCTGAGAGCCGTGATCTAGATGTCTGTTGACAGCAGGTAATAGCAGGGCCGACCGAGCCATAGATACCTTCAGACTAGTAGTGACCACTGCAGCCGCTCCACAGTCCCAGCCACAGATAAACAACTGGACTTACTGCAGTGTGTGTGTGCGTGAGTGTGTCTGTGTGTTGCTGCTCTAAATTAACTCCCAACATCTGCCCATGCATTGTGGACACTATCCTCTAGGTATTGTATTATGGCGCATGGGTAAAAGTAAACAGCTATATGGCCCTCCTTAAACAGTATAGGATTGCCAAATTAGGTTTAAAGTAACCTACAGTATATCAGTGGTTCCCAAAGTGGGATCCAGGGACACACAGGTTTCTCCAGAACCAAAGGGAATCTTATCGGCCTGTAACTCTGAGAGAGAGAGAGGGGGGGGGGGGGTCCCAGAGATAGAAATGCCATTAAATTGGGATCTATGGGCATCTGTAGACGAATATGCATGTCAAACGGGGCTCCTTGAAATTAAACACGGGTTGAAAATCACTGCTTGAGCCGTAAAATCTTCTTATGGGGGTTGCTGACAACATATCTTCTCAAACGGGGTCCGCCGGGTAATTGGTGTCAATTTGGTTTGGTTGGTGCAGTGTATACATTAAAGATATATTAACATTACTTCAAAATTATCGATGCCGCATTGATGGTTGTTATACTACTAATAGATCATTCACATCATATCTCATTCGGTACACCGTGCCAGCTAGCCTTGTGTTTCCTGTTCCGGAAGGTGTATTGGATACAATAAAGTCCACTTTTTTGGAAGTTAGTGTGAGAGTATGTGTCACTGGTATGCCGTAGTTAGCTCTGGTGTGCTGTTACAGAGTGGACTGGAAGGAGCCCCAGTTCCGCCTCAGATAACGGCGCTGATATATCCAGTCTGGGCTGTCCACGGTGCTCTGCCCTTTGGCTTCCAAAGGATTGTCTGCTGCCGGATAATCATGACTGAAATATTGAGGCGCTGGTGTTTTGGTGGCTGGGGTGGGGGAGTTTGGGGAAGGTGGGGTGAGGGAGGGGAGGGGGGGTGAAATTTGGCACTTGGCAGACTGATCCAGGAGGGGGGGGGGGCGATGTGCAGGGTGTGCATGGCGGGTTAAGGCAGCCCAGGCTCTAGCCTGCAGTCGTCTTTAGCCGCAGTAAAACCCTCTTAGTGGGTAGTGCCATCTGGCCGGGCCCCTGGCGGAGGCGTAACGGGGCTTCCAAAAAACTTGGGGTCGCGATGCTTTACTGCCCAAGCCTGGCGCCCGCAGATGGCAGCGGGCGTGCCAGTGAAAAAACGCCAAGGTCGCGGCATGCGGCGCGGTGGAAGGGAGCGGGCTAAATGGCGATGGGGAGGAGGAGGTGGGGGGTGGTGTGCTGCTGGACCGCCAGCGCGAACATCAGGGCTGTGCTATGCTACATTAAAGAGCAGCGCTGCTGCCGCACCATATGGGATGGCTAGTGCTATCAAAAGCTAATGGCTACGCTATGTTAGCTTAATTCAAGACGCGCCGATATACTGCACCGAGTACTAGCTGTATCCAGACTGATAATGTGGATAATGGCTTCTGGTATATATATAGAGAAGATGGTGTGTGTGTGTCTGTGTGTTACTTTGTGAAGACCCAGCCTATATAAACTATAAACGTCTGTGTTGTGTGATCTCTCACTGCGAATGCCAGGATATGAACATTAACCGCGAAAGGCATCCTTTCCTTTTTTTTATTGTCACCACGTGAATGCAAATGCATGGTTATTCATGTGTCCCATATGTGTGCATTCTGTGCGTGTGTGTGCGCGTGCGTGTTTACATCCTCCGCCCTACAGAGCAGGTCTACCGTCGTGAACACTATATTGAACCTCCAGCCCGCCCCATCCATCCATCCATCCATCCATCCATCCATCCATCCATCCATCCATCCATCCATCCATCCATGTGGCATCTGGTCCAAGTGAATAGCCATTTCAAAGAGGCAGCACAAAGGAATGCTCTGATAATAATAAGTATGCAGGTTTGAATGAGGCTCGTCAGCTAGAGAGATGACAGGAAAAGGTGTCTACCAGGGAGAGAGAGCACTTTTTTAACCTCACCCCATCCCTCGCCCCTTCCTCTAGTCTGTCACTCTCTCTTGGTACTTGTCTCTCTGTCTCTCTCTCTATGTCTGTCTTTCTCTCTCTGTCTCTAACTATTCCTCTTGCCCCCTCCAGATCTCTCTGTCTCTCTCTCCTCTAAAACAGGCGTGGGCTCCCTCGGCTCCCAAACCGCCTCCGGCTAAAGATGAGACTGAAAATTAATTTGGGGGGTTTCATTAGATTCGCTTTTTGGCCCATTTCCCTGCGTTTGGTCCCCGAGCTGAGCAGAGCTGGCATCACCGGCGCCAACACTCATGAATCCCAGCCCACCGTTGTGCGCTCACGTGCACAGACACATGCACGTGTGCACATGAGCGCGCGCACACACACACACACACACACACACACACACACACACACACACACACACACACACACACACACACACACACACACACACACACACACACACACACACGCTATACAAGCACGTACACACGCAGACTCCCAGAAACATACAGGCATACGCCAAATATACATTTGCACACATATACACACAGAGACTTCTTCCAATTCCCATGGCCTTCGCTGTGAATACACACGCACGCGCACACAAACTTACATGCACGTGCACACACACACACACACACACACACACACACACACATACACACACACCTCATGCCAATTTCAATGTATGCCCATATCGTGTGAGAGAGAGAGAGAGAGAGAGAGAGAGAGAGAGAGAGAGAGAGAGAGAGAGAGAGAGAGAGAGAGGAGAGAGAGGAGAGAGAGAGGAGAGAGAGAGAGAGAGAGAGAGAGAGAGAGAGAGAGAGAGAGAGAGAGAGAGAGAGAGAGAGAGAGAGAGAGAGAGAGAGAGAGAGAGAGAGAGAGAGGGGAGTATATTGGAATTGATGAGGGTGGTGTGTGTGTGTGTGTGTGTGTGTGTGTGTGTGTGTGTGTGTGTGTGTGTGTGTGTGTGTGTGTGTGTGTGTGTGTGTGTGTGTGTGTGTGTGTGTTTGAGAGAGAAATAGATGAGCGTAGAGAGAGGCTCAGGATGCCCTCAGGAATCATCAATACTTTCCATCCCAAAATGAAGTTATAAGCTGAGTTATAGCCAGTTATCATCAGCATGCAACATGAACGCTGATCAACCCCCCTGGCACAGAGCAAAGCAAGAACCGCATCGATTCCACTAGTTTATTAGACATAGATGTAAAAACAGTCAAACACGTAGAGTCCAAAAGGACAAAAGAAAAGCACAAAGATAAAAGTCCTTGCGCTCTTGTTTCCTCTGCCTTTTGTCCAACCTCCTCGCTGTTGGATAGGAAAACTCATATGTCCAAAGTGTTTATTTTTAATATGAAAAAAATACAATTTGCGTGATTTGATACATAAATACATGAATAAATATAAAAAATAAAAACTGGGTGCTGCCGGTAACAAGATATGCACATGCACACACTCTACAGTGTGTGCATGTGCATATCTTGCACAGGGGTACAACAGGCCAACAGCCCATGCCCTCTCCACTCGATCCTGATTGGAGGAGGACAACTCTCATCTCGATTGGATAGAAGGCTTTTCTCCCAAAGCCCAAATTTAAAGTGAAATCACTTACTATACCTTTAAGTTGTGAAAATAGCAGTTCGTAGACCTTGTAGGTCTGTTTTTTTTTTTTTTTTTTTTGAAAAAATCATGGAAATGTGGCGGATAAATCTTTGAATATTTTTAAGTTGTGAAAATAGCAGATCTACACAGTACAAGAGTGTGATGCCTTGTTAGCTTGTCAATCTGCTATGCTCACTTAGTTATTATTATTATTATTATTAACATTATTATTGCATAGTGAACATTATTAGGACATTAATCTTATGAAAGAAACATGAAAAGTTGATATATGGACATGTGAGGTTTCTGTGTGGAACTGCTCTAACCATACAGAAGTATATTCTCAGGAACACATCTGTCTAAACAGGCTCTTTGTTTATTGTAATACAACCATGGTGGTTGTTTACTGTGTTCATTGCATGCAGCACACAGAGACACAAGAAACAAATTGAGCGCTCAAAGGAATCAGGGTTTTATTGTTTGTTGTTGTACTTTAAATCAAAATGGCTCCATCCGTTCTCTGGCCTTGTTGCTGCTAACACTTTGTTGATTTGTTTGTTTAAATGCGTTTTTTTCCTGGGTTTTGACGTAAACTGTTACAATGTCTGAAGCTTCTGTTTGGCAGAAGCCTCTCCTTTGGCAGCTTCTTTTCTTTTCTTTTCTTTTCTTTTCTTTTCTTTTCTTTTCTTTTCTTTTCTTTTCTTTTCTTTTCTTTTCTTTTCTTTTCTTTTCTTTTCTTTTCTTTTCTTTTCTTTTCTTTTCTTTTCTTTTCTTTATCGCACGCCTTGAGCAATCCTTTTGTCCAGAAAGTCACATTGAATGCAAAAGTCAAAAAGTTTAGCAGACCAATCCAAAGTACCATATGTGAACTTTGTTTTAAAAAAGAGCAATTCACAAACAACAGTGCTTTGTCAGCCCCCCCTCTAAAATACCAGTTTAATGTCTGCTCTATTCCTGGCTATAATAGCTCTTCATATGTCAAACACGGGTGACACTGGTAACTTGATCTTTAGGTGTTTTAACAATCACACTGGTCCTAACCGCTCTGTATATAACATTCTGTCTGGTTTGTAAACCACAAACAATCCACAGCAGTGGCCTGCGGTTCAATTCAAAACTCTCCAATTTTCCTCCCTTCTCAAACCTCAAAACGGTTGTCACCCACCAACACCTCAGGAACACAGATGTGTTTTTTTCTTCTTCTTCTTCTTCTTTCCTTACCTTTACCTAAACGTGTTTTTTATAGAAATCTTTGGCTTTTCCCAGCCACCGCCTCACACACACACACACACACACACACACACACTCTCGACTCCTCAGGTATAAATTGAGTTTTCAAGGTGAACGTCCCATTACTGGAGAAGGTTGACAAATTAATTTGGTGGGCGCCTTGTTGCAGTGTGGCGAGCGATAGAGACCGGCCTGTCAATTTGAGAAATGAGGTGTAGCTCACGGAGCCAGATGGGAGAGAAATTGAACAGCACATTAGCTAATTACTTATGCAAATCACCCCGGTCTTGCACCTTAACTTAAGCATGCTGGATGACACTCGGGGAGGCTGCGAGAGAGAGTTTTAGCTAACGCTAATCCAGACACCCATGGAAACATCCCCTCCTTCCCTGCATAGTTCTTTCCCCGCCGGAGAATGTCTGTCTGCCAGGGATCGGGGCAGGTGACAAGCAACACGAGTGTGTGTGTGTGTGTGCGTGTGTGTGTGTGTGTGTGTGTGCGCGTGCGCGCGCGCCGACGGACAGACTGAAAGGCAAGCGTCAGCAAACGCATATAGTGCAGTACATATGGGACTCGCTAATGGACAAAAGTGTGTGGAGCTATGTGCATGCGTGACGTGCTTTAAATAGGTTACGAATGGATGCAGGCATGCACACACACACACACACACACACACACACACGCACCGACACGTGTGTCAACCACACAAACCGACCAAATAACAACAGTCTTTGTCTCCCTTTGTTGGCTAAGATCTAT
>CM076984.1:12922457-12939957 GCA_039105355.1 Benthosema pterotum | reverse complement strand
TTTAATTCTTAAGTACTACATGAAGCCTGCCATACCTATGGTATTTTGGGCAAATAAAAAAAGAAAACATGAACACCTTTACATTTTGTTTCACATATTTCACTTAATTTTCAAAAAAAGATTTGCCGTATATGTTCTTACAGTATATTGTGCAAATGTAGATTTTCCACAACTTTAAAATACTTTAATGGGCTATTTTTGTTGTCACGTCAGAAACAATATTTGGGTTAACAAGCTTTGCATACAAATTGTACGCAAAGCTCATTAACTCATTAAGCATGACAAATTGATTGCAGTGCACTTAAACTTATGTTTGCCTTGTGTTATTTTGTGTAGGCCTACAGTATATCAGTATAGATTCTACTTCTAGATTTAGAAGGCTGCATTCGAAGCAGTACTTAGCAATTATATGAATGAATGAATGAATAAAAAAAACACATACAATGAAATAGTAGGTTAGGGTCCTGAGAGGTTACTGTTACACAGATTATTTTCTGATAGTCTACAAATTGAACCCAATTGAGCTTTGGTTGGTACACAATGGGCAGTTCAACGCAGGACCTGACTGTGTAAAAAGCTTCCCCCAGCACCAACTTCACCGGTCCACACTCTGCTGCTTCCGGTCCTCTCGTTTCGAGCGACATATGGTCTCTATTTAGAGAGGAGAGAGAGACGAGTCAAGGAAAAAAAGAAGAATAAAGGGAAAAGGGGGAGCAATCCAAGAAAAAATGTTCTTCCTCTTGTAGTGTGTGTGTCGGACAAGAGGCGAGAGGAAGTGGCCGAGGAGTTTCTCTAGGGAAAGCTCAGAGTCACCCTCCCCTCTCCCAGAGCCTCTTCCCCTCTTCTGACCCACACACTCACTCTTATCAGCACAGCAGACCTGGGCCAAGTACTGTACTGTTTAAATGGGATGGGTGGGATAGGAACATGGATGGATGGATGGCTAAGAGATTATACAAGAACTTTATGATGACCTGAATGGGTGCAGGAAACAAACCCATCTGGCACTCCAACCCGAATAGTACAGACTAGTAAATATTATAAAACCCGAACTCTACCAGCCCCAAACAGCTGCAGTGAAATTGTATACTTCTGGGATTGTGACGTTTATGAAAGCCATGCCTCCGTCACACAGTACTAATATGAAGGGATTTAATATGAGATCAGGCTGGGTGCTCCAAGCAACTTATTTTTTATTTAGTAAACACATCACACACAAACATTAAGAAATACTTCTGGTCCCTAGAATGTTTTCGGAAATAATATTGGCTATTGTGGCATTAATAACGTGATTATAAAATGTCTTTGAGTAATTATAATGGTCTGTATATAATGCATGTGCCTAGTTTTAGTTGGGCGTTCCACCTTGTCGTGCAGCTTTACTGTTGAATTGAAAAGAACAGTGATATAGTGACATCACATTATCACATCACATTAACTCCTCCCCTTATCATACAACTAAGGCTCTGGGTGTGGCTTCATTAGTAAGCCTAACCCTAACCATAACCTCAATAAAACCTATGCCTGAACTTAACCTTAACCCCTGACCGATTGGATACCTGCCGCGACAGATATTATGCTTGGCACGACCAAAAGAGATCGCCAGGTTTGTGGAACGATAATCAGCGGTCACACCTGTTACTAGCAAGATTTCTCCCTTCTCAAAAAATCTTCCTCTTCATAGAACAATACCTGATGATCATGTTTTAGGGTGGTGGAAAATCATGGCTCTCCATTCATGTACATGTACTTGGAGTACATGTACTCCAAGTACATGTACTGTACTTGTACTTGTACACCTGAGATCTGTAAGGCTATAATGGGCGAAACAGACAGACAGACCGCCCAAAACAGTCTCCATAATGACTATTTTATTTTATTCCCGATGAATTATATTGGCATATTTTAATGGCTTTCAATAATGTATGAAATGATTGCCATAGCCCAATGCTAATCTTACATGGGCATTTGAGAGCCATTAAGTCCAGGACAAGGGAAGGAAGGCCCTATAAATTATGGGGGTCTCACTGAAGGGTGCACGGGGGGGCTGTGGGGGGGTGTTCTGTGGCAGTGGCAGTCGATCGGGGTAAACAGAGATAAAACACAGTTAATGAGCCAAAGCGTTTATGGGAAGACACACATACACGTGCAAACACACACACACACACACACACACACACACACACACACACACACACACACACACACACACACACACACACACACACACACACATACACAAAGCACAAGGAAAGGAGGTAGAATGAGTCCTAGAAAGAGCAAGAGAGAAAGATAAAATACGTTGTAACTTGAGATAGAGAGAAAGAAAAAAATGAGTGATAGACTTGGTACATAGATTATCATCCAATCTGCCAAATAAAAAACTGTTGTTGGTTAGGGGGTAGTTATACGCCCAACAACTCCCCAATTTTGGTCTTTGAAAATGATTATAATAACTTAACCTAAACGACTAGACTTCATAACATATAGGGGCTTTATTGGGAATTGCTCTCAAGAACAGCTCATTTGATTTCATCCTCTTCAATGCTAGCCTGCATGGCTAAAGCCAGACCAAGCTATTCGCAAAAAATGCCAATTGTCAGCAGATAGGTCTTAAATAGCTAAACTGTACACTCATTTCCTTCTCCAGAAAAGTTGGGATGGCCAATCAGGACATCCCGATTGGCCACCCCATTTCCTGGAGTAGGAAATGGGGGGTCTGGCTTTAGCAAAGCTCCATCAATGCACACTACTTTGTATAATTCCTCCTTTTTTAAGTCTTCAGTTCCAAATTTGCATTTCCACTTTTTATTTTTTACAATGTCCACCATTGTTGAATTTCCAAGCTGACCAAGGCTGGTTTCATCTAGCATCAGCATCATTATTGTGACTCAGTGCCCCCCACTACCTCAGGATGTTGTGGTACTGCAGCTAAAACTGCTTCCAACGCCCAGGAAGAAATGACAAGGACTGGTTATATCAGAGGCTCAAACTAGTAGACATAAACATGAGGGACATAATACAATATGTGTATGAAAAACAGTTTTCGGTATACGGCTGTATATGTTTTACCTTTGGAAAAGGTAAAAGGAATTGTGACTTCAGCAGTCCTATTCATATCCAGTGCTGTACACCTGAAGGTCTTTCCCATGCAATGCCTCACACGGTGGTGAGGTCATCTACAGTCTATAGCCTAGGCTGGGGCATAGAATTAAGGGGGGGTGTTGAGGGGGGCTCTCAGGATCACCATCTGTCCCGCGGGGTAGCGCTTCAGGGCCGGTCATGGCGCGGTTGTTCAGGGTTGATCCAAGGGAGACCATGAAGGTGTCCTTGGAGTTGCCTATCCCCTTTGGCTGAGCCGAGTCCTGCCCTGTGTGGGCTCCAGTACTACACGCTCTGCTGGGCAGCCGACCCACCTCGCCGGGCCCGCGCCTGCCAACTCGCACTTTAACCGTGGCCAGCCGCGAGTAGGCGGACGAGCTGGCCCTGGTCCCTATACCCCCCACCCCCCACCCCCTTTATCTCTGAGGCTCTCTCTCTTCCTCTCTCTCTTCCCCTCCTATCACTTTCTAATGGAGGTGTATCTGTGTGTATGGGGATGACATGGTAGGGAAACCTCATCGTATATACGAGTGTAAGAACAGACCAATTGTTCTCTGTACTGTAATGCAATTCGGTTTTTGTATCCAGTGGAGGTGCTTTATATGTGATCCAACCTGAGTAAAATGGGTTGTTTTATACAGACTCACAAATAGTAATCGTTCATACTGTTTATGTGTCTAATGTAATTACGAGAGCCTGGTAGCATGGTTACACAGCCTACAGTACCTACAAGTACCTGGGTGGCTGTGTGTGTGTGTGTTCCGTACAAGACATTCTAATCTATTAAATATAAAATATGAATGAATAAACCATCCAAAAAGTTTGATATGCAGTACTTGTTCACGTGTGCATGCATGCTGTATGTTGAAGTATTGAATCAGCTCTGGTAGTTAGTTTTTACAGTATATGTGTTTTTACGTGTGCGTGTGGGATGTGCATGATGTGTGGTTGCCATGCGTTTGTGTGAACGGCGCTAATAAAAGCTCTCCTGGATAGCCAGAAGTATTGCGTAGTATTAGTGTGTGTGAGGGGTGGGGGGGGGCTGCTGGGCTGTGATCTCAGTTCATTAAATGAGCCCTCCAGTTTGAGAACCATCCTGTCATCAGATAAGCTCACACTCCTGTGTAACCGCTCTGTGATGCACTTTAATTAATCTTTACTTTTCCTTTGGATACCCCCCCCCCACACACACACACACACACACCAACCTCCCCCCTCCTATCCCTCCTGGCTGATGATCCCACGTCGTGTTAACAGCGCCTCGAAACATCAGCAAAGCTTTAGGGAAAGTGTCAGCTTGCGTGTCAGCTCCTTAACAGGGAAGGTGGGATGTATAGACAAAGAGGGGGTATATACTGTATTTGCAGATGTGTGAGACCCCCTGATAGAGGACTTGAGTTCATCCGTATATTGTATCACACAACCGAGATCCCAGCCAGCCTCCAGTTTGTTTTGACACTGTTGAAGTTAAAAAAGGGGGTGGAAGCGATGCCTTTTTTTCACCTGTAGGGATGCAGCTTTGCTGTTCTGTCTGGTAGTGCCTCGCTCGCATGCACTCTCTCCCCCCTTACCTTACCTCCTCGTGCATTCTCTGCAGTAATGTGCCAAGTTCAAACAGCATAGTGTAATTTTGTATAAACGAAACATTCAATTTCTCCCAGTCAGTGCTATTATAGCCCATGCCAACTGTACTGTAGCCTGCCGTGTGTGCTCTCCACAGCGGAATCCAAGCCTTTCAACTCCTCAAAGCATCAGTGCCTCTCCTCTCCTCTCCTCTCCTCTCCTCTCCTCTCCTCTCCTCTCCTCTCCTCTCCTCTCCTCTCCTCTCCTCTCCTCTCCTCTCCTCTCCTCTCCTCTCCTCTCCTCTCCTCTCCTCTCCTCTCCTCTCCTCTCCTCTCCTATGTGGAACAGGCCTGGGACTCTGGCCAAATGGAGAGAGCGAGAGGCTGCTTTTTCCCATTAAAGCATCTCTATTGTCTGAAAAAGCAATCCGGGCGAAAGCGACCTACAAATTTAACGATGTCTATTATGGCAAAAGGCTACAAATTTGCTTTGTAGTCACCACACACACACACACACACACACACACACACACACACACACACACACACACACACACACACACACACACACACACACACACACACACGCACACACACACGCACACACAGTTCATCCTTGGCCCCTCCCTCCCCGCAGTGACATGAATAAGCAGGAATTATTCTTCAGGTGAGGGAGACTCGAGTCGACACTCGTTTAACGTGTCTGCATGTCAATGTCAGCTCAACCGGCTCCCTCTCTTCCAGTTAGCAGAACCGACAAGGTGGCGGCGGTGGCGGCGGTGGCGCGGGCTGTGTTTGTGTGTCTGTGTGTGCGCGCCACACTCCTGCATGCTGTCCTCTGGTCTCTTTGTGAGTCCGCTGACAGAGCACTGTCATCTGTATAACCAGTGCTGCCTGCTGGCATGAGCCAAAAAAGAGAAGCCGTGAAAAACAAAAGGCAAAAAAAACAACAACAACAGCAACAGGAAGCTTTATGGGAAAAAATGAACATGAAAAAAAAAAACTTGAGCAGCAGCCACTTCCTGCCCCTGATGCCCTGGCAAAGACTGGAGTTTGTTTACTGGAGGCGTCATGGCTGCCGAGTAATCAAAGCCAAGGCCAGGAAAGTGTACAAAAGAGAGAGAGAGAGAGGGAGAGAGAGGAGGTAAAAAAAATAAAACAAAAACAAAGATTGACACCGACCATACAGCACTTGACAAGCGGCCTCGTCGCGTTTGTTCAGCGAAATTAAACACTCTGGACTGTTTTCACCTGCTCGGAGCAAGCAGCCGCGCATATGGCTCCGCCAGTTAAAAATAAAGACAATGCGCATACATTACCATACATAATGCACAACGACCCCCATTTAATATGCAAATTTCCCTGAAATATTACTGAACACCTTCTGTTCGGGAGCGAATACATTTGAATTTGCAATTAGAATTATCCTGTATAATTAATGAAAAGCGTCAATTTTTGGCTGCGCGCTAATTTGATTAAACATGTTGATGGGCCCCGTTTAGAGGGACCGCAGGATTGGCTGAAAAATTGAAAAAAAGGGGGGGTGTCCAGAGTACTGAGCAAAGAAGACCCCCCCCCCAGTCCACTAGACACCCCCCCCCTCCTCACCTCCGCCTTGTGTCCACTACCCCCAACCCTAAGACCACCACTCCCAGAGACTTGTAGGATATCATCGGTTCATGAAGTTGCTTAAAGTAATGCAATTGCTCACTTTCGTGTCATGCTCCAGTGGTTTTCAACCTATTTGACACCAGGGCCCACATTTCTTTCAGTATTTGAGCCACAGACCACGATTTGAGGACATTTCAGCCCCACAGACCCAAAACAACAGATTTATTTTGCTTTTGTCGACAATTCCAGGCTGGATTTGTGAAACAAAACAGTCAAACATACAAATGAAAATGACCATTAATCTTCTATATTCTCTAGTTGTGTAGACTTTGGCTAATTCATGGCTAATTCACCAACTTTCCATCATTTAGCCTGGGGACCACCTGGAATCCTCTCAGGAACCACTGGTGGTCCCCGGATCACCTGTTGAAAACCCCTGTTGTAGTCTGTTTCATTTGTTCAAGAGTTTGTAACAAGTTGGCTGATGAGAGCTCCATGATGGGTCGTAACAGATCATGACAACACACAATGTTTTGGACTGATGAATAATTAGTTAAGAAGACACTATTTGTTTCGGTTCCTTCCGACAGACTGTGAGCATCTTCAGGTTCACAGTGTGAGGTGTGAGCTTGTAGATCGGCAGTCTGTGAAGTGACACTAGCATAATATAAAATAGGGCGGTATGTTAAGGTGGGATACATGGTGGTCTATTAATGAGGCCATGTGTGACCTGTAGCTATCTGTAAGGGACACCTTAGAACAAATGGTGTGAATAGCAGGACGGCCATGCCTACAAATCAGGGAGGGTACATGTCATGTACACTCTAGTACCTTGTTAACCTCTCTCTCTCTCTCTCTCTCTCTCTCTCTCTCTCTCTCTCTCTCTCTCTCTCTCTCTCTAAACTAAAACAGAAACAGATGGCTCTTTCTTATGAGGAAAACACGATAGGATCTCTAACTGTGTATACTGCTAATTTGATTTAAGGAAGCGCTTAATTACTCATTATTTCAACCTGGATTTAGTCGCTTTTGTAGGTTTTTTCTGGTTGCATTTATTAAACTCATATTGGACATAACCCATGACCCAAGTCGGGAGGAACAACAGAAAATACACCAATTTCGCCAACATCTTATTATTTATTATAATGAGTCAAAAGAGTATAAAAAAGTATTTGCATACACAGTGCCCACACCCACCATGCATGTCAAGACATTGCAGTACTGCAGCTAAAACTGCTTTAGAAGCCAGGCAGAAATGCCTTGGACTGAATATTTGAGAGGTGATTTTGGTACAAACCATTAGAAAGATGTTAGAGCCAAATATACAATATGAACAATATGAAATATATGTGTTTTAAGTTCTTTAATGCGTATTGTATTGTTCATGAAAATAAATCACACCTGTGTGAAGTGAGGACGCTCTTATCGTCATCACAATTTGCGTCACCGTACGTACGTACACTGACATAAAACTCTCCATTCTGTATAGTCAGTATCAATAGGAAAGTAATGCTTGTGTGTAGAACAGCTTTGTGTGTGCGTGTGTGCGTGCGTGCGTGCGTGTGTGTGTGTGTGTGTGTGTGTGTGTGTGTGTGTGTGTGTGTGTGTAATGCATGTCACTCAAGAACCGTTCGCCCCACCGGCTTCAAATTCGACACACGTTTTCCACCCCACCTCAGGGAAAGCGAGTTTTATTGAAGTTTATTGAGGTTTGGAACTGCACCTCAGCTCCAACCCAAAAAGGCCTCTGCTCAACACCTGGACCGGGCCGCTGCCCACCATCCATATATGGAACTGGCTTGTTCTGCCCTCAGAACACTCCATATTTGGGCATAAAATGGGCCCAGAGTGGGGCATGGATTTCCATCTTGAATCGTTGAGAGTAAGCCCAGGCACCCACGGGCACGGCTCAAAAGCTAGGAGGGTCTGTCTAGCCCCCAAGAAATAGGATACGTGCCGTTAGTCAATGAGGACTTGATGCGTTTTCATCCGACTGGTCAGATCGCTGTAGTTTGTAAACTCTGGTTGTCCAGGAGAGAACCGGAGGAGATTAGGAGAGCTGTCAGACTCCAGGGACATTATACTCCGTGCCGTGGCAGCGTCCACACACATTCACCGCCCGGCCAAAGAGGATGTGTTCCGATTCGGAGGACACAGTCCGAGTCATGACTGCAGTGAGCCGTCCAGCTAATTTCCACATTTTTAGGGGAGGCTTTCACTTCACGGCATTTCCACTATACTGTATACTGGCTAGGCTGGAAGTCCCTTGGCTGATGGAGAGCTGGACGAGAGGCAGCTGTTTTCCTCGTCCTTCCTTGGGAAGGAAGCCTACATCTCCCATGGTGCCTTGTCTCTCGCGCTGCCGACCCCTGTGACCCTGTCGTCTCTCGTTTTTTTTTGCGCGGTGGTGCCGGGGCTTAACTGTCATGTCTGGGCTTAAGCAGCTGTATTGGATGTAATCTATATAATACGTAAACACACAGACAGAGTCTTGACTATGGCTTTGCTTTTGTTGGAGGGGTTAACGTGGGTCTCTCTCTCTCGGTTAAAGGAAAACGCCCAGCAGCTGATGCTGAGCTCACGCTTCTGTCATGGAGGTATTTGGCCGAGATCGGCCCTGTAGGGTGTGTTGCTGTTTTCCTTAAAAAAAAAAAAAAAAAAAAAAGAGGCCTGTGCACCGCTGACCTGAGATCAGATCAAATTGCCTGGAGGGAGAGGAGAGAAAAAAGGGAGAGAATGAGTGAGAGAGTGAGATAGATGAAGAGAGAGAGAGACAGGGACAGCATATATAGGTGTCATATTTCCTATTGATAGCATTATAAACTTGTGAGCGTTTCTGCACATGCATGCATCTCTCTCGCGCGCATGTGCACACGCACAACACAACGCATGTGTGGCATGTGCAGAGATGGGTGTAACTAGTAATATAATTACTTTCCTCTGTAGTAGAGTAGATTATGTGCTGTGAAGAAACAGCAATAATATTACAGTTACTTCTACTCATATAACCAGTTACTGTCGTCATACTGCTGTGTGTATGTATACACATGTGCGCGCACGTGTGTGTGTGTGTGTGTGTGTGTGTGTGTGTGTGTGTGTGTGTGTGTGTGTGTGTGTGTGTGTGTGTGTGTGTGCGTGCGTGTGTGTGTGTGCGTGTGCATGCGTGCGTGTGTGAGTGCGTTTGGTATGGATCCAGGCGTTGCACCTGCAGCCCTCTCCTAGGACGCGGTGTCTCTCCCGTGGCACTGGGCCATGCTGGAATATCTTCTGCTTTCCCAACAATGCTGTATCAATTACACCTCACTTCACAGCCACTTATGAATATTTATGATATTTGTAATAAAGTGCCTCTCCTAACTTGGGCCTTTTTTTCTGGTGGGCCATTGATTGAGGCCTGTTTGTATTACTGACACCAAGGTAAGGTTTATTATGCTCTCAGCTACCCCAGGATTGTTTTTTGGTGTGTGTGCGCGTGAGTACCAGCACGCACGCAATGTCTGCACACACGCAGTGTCTGCATGCATATATATATATATATATATATATATATATATATATATATATATATATATATATATATATATATATATATATATATATATATATATATATATATATATATATATATATATATATATATAAAGGCTGTTGAAAATAGATTAAATTAATTTTGTTGATTAATCTGATTAAAAATTTTAACGCAATTAACTCATGTGCACACTGACTTAACCCACTGAGCATTTTCTCATTGAAAACCATGGGTAAAGCACGGCTTTACGGAGACGTATAGCTGTGTCTCCCCCTGTAACCAGAGCCATAGAGTATAGCTGGAGGATCTCCAAGCATTGAGGGCTTGTAGATCACCTATTTTGATCAATATTTTAAAGTTAAATGGTTATTTTTGTCACAGATTCTGTTTTTTTTTTTTTAATTTTGAAATCCTGTACAGGAAAACATGGCATATTTTGGACATAGTTCGAGTGGTGATTAATCATGATTAAATTAATTTTGAAGCTGTGATTAATTTGATTAAAATTTTTAATCATTCAACAGCCCTTATATATATATATATATATATATATATATATATATATATATATATATATATATATATATATATATATATATATATATATATATATATATATATATATATATATATATATATATATACTGTATATATATATATATATATATATATATATATACAGTATGTGCAAACAGAACACCCAGTAATAATCTCAGCCTCTCCTCAGTATCACAATTAAATAAAGCTCCATCAGGAATATTGATTTTTATGGAAGAGGCAAGTGTAAACCGAAGCCCCCCTGGAAATAGTGTGGATATCAAAAGAATATCACTATTCCTTTCTGTGGATATTTGTTTTTTTCTTTCTACAAAAGAGTCACGTCGTAGTAAATCCTGTACGTACAAATAAAGCGTGAAATGCACATTTAAATGGGGTCGAGAGAGAGAAAAGGCAAAGGATACTGTCGGAATGGCTGCATTGGGCGGGAGACCTTAATCTCTTGCCTTTCTCTCTCTCTCTCTCTCTCCTCCACTACTTTGGCGTCTGGATGCTATTAGCTGTGAATGATTTCATGAGTAATCCACTTACGGCGCGGCTCGGAATATGAAAAGATGAATGTTGACATCAATCCTTATGCTCCGGACAATGAAGCCCGGTTTCATTCTTCATCTGTGCAAAGCCGCCCCTATTGTTTTAAAATGAAAAATAAAAAAAAGGATAAATGCGGCATAAATTCAAATCTGTCTGATTATGCTTTTTTATTATCTGAGGTTTCATGCTATGGTGTTGTGGGGGGAGTAGGGGGTTGGAGTGGGGACATAATTCATTTGCAGTATTTCAATGTTTTTTTCTTATTTCCACATATTTTTTTTTTTTATTAATGTTTTATTTTCTACACAAAGGGAATGCATTGCCTGTGCTTGGGCAAGTGTTGGTGAAATAGCTGATCTACAAGCTCAAGCACTGCGATGCATTTAGCATTTTCACCTTGTCGCTTGTCTATCTTTGCTAAGAAAGTAATACAGTATGCTGGTCCTGTGGAGTCAGGGTGCAACAGTGGCCCTGTCCATCGTCAGAGTTGCCCACCCCTGATACAGAGGGCTGTGGCCCCGCCCCCTCACTGATTAATGAAGATAATTCTCTGTTAATTTTCCTTATAGACTTTTCAAAAATGATTTATATAAACACGATTATTCCACGGTCACTCGGGCCGGGGCAAATCATGACAACAAACACAACGTTTTGGGCCAATCAAACAATTTGTTAGATGAAGAACTAAACAAAAGGTGTTTTTTTTTCTTCTTAATAATTATTTTATCGGTTCAAAATATTGTTGTTTCTTGTCAGGATCTGTCACAAACAATTTGGCTTTATCCGCAGGATGCAGCGTAACCATCTTTAGTAAAATAGTTTTTGAATTGTCTATGAGGAATATGAACGGGGAAATTCACTTCCCCCTTCCCCGTACATTCTCCAACAGCCTCCTAATTCACAATAAGATGCAGGCACCATGTTGGAATGTGTTGTTTCATGCATAAAAACTGCCCTGTCCAAAAAAAAGCCCTTGCACAACTCCTGTCAGAACCCCACGCCAAGAACGTCTTCCCAACTAAGAAACCTGAGAATGACCATCATGGCTTTTTTTTGCTAATGGAAGCCACATCACCAGCACACATGATGTGTTAATGAAACAATCTGCTCAGCAGGAACGGGCCGAGCTATTCCAGAGTGTTTTTAAGCCCTGCGACGGATATCGGAGCCCCTGTTGGCTGGGTCCAGCTCAAGGTCTTGCCAGATGGTGCGGTTTGGGTTCACCTTGTCCGTGACCCAGGGTCCCAGCACAGCAGAAACCAAGCTGAGGCCAAACAGATGGAGAATAGCAGTGTGCTCTGTGATAAAAAAAGAAAAAGAAAAAAATGTGGAGAGTAGATATCACAAAAAACATAGAGCCCTGCCCCACACGCAGACAAGTTTCGTATATATACCAATTAGGTGTAGTTATTCCTCAACAACGTTGACTCCGCCAGCATTAGACATGTTCTCTGCTTTTCGCCGCGCGCTCGCTCACTGGCTCGGGCCAGCATCGTGTTTGATTAGGCCTGTGGTTTGAGGCACTAAGTCTGATGCACTAGTCAGCGCCGACTTCAAAGCCATGTGTAAATTACATTTACTTTGTAATGCTTGCATCATAATGCCCCTTCTGTATAAACAACAAATCAAACTGTTGTGAATGTGTGGATAGTATCTAGACGCATTATGGTGGTATCTACTAGATACCGCACTATAGACGTTATGTAAGGGATAACACCCGACGAACTAGTGATTTGTTTCCTAACTGCTGACCAAGGCGCAAAGACCAAATAACAAGACTGCTTTTATTTGTTTGGAGTTGTGTAAGCTACGTTCGTCCATGCAAAGAGGTCTGTTGTTGAGCAGAGTGGACCGTTGTTGTGATATATCTAACCACTCACGTGACCAGAACGCTGGTTTCTGATTGGAGCATTACATTCATTTAATAAAGCTACTGTAGAGTATACGCCACCCTATGTTGTAGACATATGGAAAAACAAAAGGCTTGGGAGGAAAAACACCATAGCAAGCCATTTTACCCTTGTCAGTCAGGTAGAACAACCCGCAACATACTTATTTATTTCACCCTGCCGAGTGTCATGGCTGTCTTTTTTTTTTTTTTTTTGTCGTCCCGCGTCAACCAACAACTGAAGGGTTGAGGCACCGGGAGAAGGTTATAAAGTGGCATGCATGGAGCGATATTGAAATGAAATGGTTTGCAGGCAACCCCCAGGCATTTATTCAAATGGCAAGAGTTATTTTTTTAATTTTGGTTCAATAAAGCAAGACGCTCGCCCCATCACCAGGCAGACACTTAATTAAATAGTTCACCCACTATATTAGCTCTCTGCAACCATGGCCCTGTTTTGAATAGTAATCGCTATAAAGAGAAACATTTGTCAGACCGCACGGTGAGAGATGAGTCACTCCCCACGCCGTGGAACTGATAATGATTAATAAAAAAGAAGTGAAATACTCCCCCTAATGAATGGGGGGTTTTAGTGTTTTTGTTGCAGTATAATAAGTAGAAGTATTTGTACAGTACTACTAGTTTGAGTGGGACTTCATCAGTCTACTGCCGTTGAGAAAATAATTGGCAAACTACACTGATTGCAGGTGATGGTGTACCAGTGCGCTACTCACATCTATCATGAAATGCATACACGATATACCGGTATGCGGATAAAACGTCATTCAGAAAACCTGGTAAACGTAGGCTAGGTAGCCCCTCCCCCACCACACCCCAAGGAAAATGGATATAGCCTAGAGATGACATGTAGTACGCATAGGCAGATCTAGAAATTATGTGTTTTTACTAGCCTAACCATATTGACCTGTATTTTGGCAGAATTTACAGCACCTGCCTGAGCCTTTGAAGCCCATATAGGTCAGGAGCCTGTAGCCTGAGGAGTTTCAGCTTGTTTGTGGTCACGTGCACGGGGGGCCCTGGTGCCTGGGCCCAACAGGCCTGTTGGATAATCCTCCCCTGTACGTACTGTTTTTCCTTCTAGCCACACCAACCAAGTACATGTGTTTGATCCGCCTGTGGCGTCACAGCATGACTATGCAAACTTAAAGCCCTGTTGATATTTCTCCTCCTCCTGTATCTCGTAGGAGGACACCTCCCTCCGGCTCTTTGGAGAGAGCTGTCCTGCCGTAGACTACACTACAACCAGAGCCAGCCCTGCGTGACACATCCAGGCTCCAGGCTTCTATTTAGCCCACCATAATATTTCCTCACGCTGTCTGTCTGTCTCCCAGTCTGCTGGGTTTTAACTGGTGGCATCTGCTGGCCTCAACTCTCCCTCTGTTTACCAATATGCTCCAAATCTGTCCCTATAAGCAGCAGCCCTCGTTGATGGGAATCTATGGCTTCATTTCAAGCGCTGTATACCAGTGCAGTATATATCCTGCGATCCCCCCGGGGCTACAGCAGCATGCAGGCTGGAAGTGGAACCGTGTCCAAACATGGTGGTTGCTATTGGTGGGGTGCTGCGTTAAAGATGGAGTGCCATGATATGTTTTTTTTCCCCCAAAAAAGTGTACAGTGTTTGTTAATATGTCATTTTTATATGGGCACCCCCAGCCGTTCATTAAGTAAGAAAATCACGTCACTCCATCTTTAAGATGATAACGGGGTGAATGGAGAATACTGAGGGTGTGTGTGTGTCGAAATTGTTCTATATGAACTTTAGATGTCCTCCCAAAAAACTCCCAAAAAAGATGCAGTGCCCTGTTATCTGTCGGTTATCCTCATGGTGGTGTGTGGGTGGGTGCATGCATGTGCGTGTGTGTGTACAGCACATGTTTGCACGTGTGCGCGCTGCCGTGCCTGTGTGAAAAAAGCAACCAAAAAGGGATCATGTGAAGTGTGTAGTTATATCAGTTCACTTACAAGTGCTCTCCTTGCACTCTGTCCCTCTCTCTCTCTCTCAGTAGCGTATAGTGCTGTAGTAGCTAGCTGTAGGTAGCGGTAGCTGGCACAAGGCCTGGGGGCCTCTCTCTCTGCTACATTAGAAAGCCAGCAGGCCCCAGGAGTGAAAAATGGGGCCATTTGGGCTTGTTTGTAAGTCCTGTCAAGCAACAGAACCCCTGGCCCGGCCCTGCTGAACAAATTGGATGTTTAAGCCGGGTGACATTCCTATCTGGGCCAAGGGCTAATGTATGTGTCTAAGAATAACCCGGGCCAGCACCGGCGGTGATAGATGACCGGCTATTATAGACGGTATTTAAATGTGAGGGGACAATTCCTCCTCCGTTTCTCCTCCTGGCCTCATCCACCTCCGGCCCGTCCCTCCCACTGACTGGCAGCTTGATTTCCTGCGGCGGTGGGTTGGAGGATGGAGCTGTCAATCAAACCCCGTGTCAGGGAGGGGATTTTCTCCCTCCGCCGCTCGGTTGGCAGACAGGTTGTTAGGGCCGGCCCCCTCCCTGTCTGGGAGGAGACGGAGCAGTGCTAGGCCAGGCCAAGAGATGAGCTGGTGTGTGTGTGTGTGTGTGTGTGTGTGTGTGTGTGTGTGTGTGTGTGTGTGTGTGTGTGTGTGTGTGTGTGTGTGTGTGTGTGTGTGTGTGTGTGTGTGTGTGTGCACATGTATGCATGTGTGTTCTGACTCCTGTAATCTCGACCAAATGAATTAACCATTGTGTCTGATATTTTGTTTTGTTTTTTAACGGAAATTCCACCCATTTTCAACATGTCATGACCTTAGAGATGTTGTGTGGAGATAATAAAAAAGTTCCCCAATTCTGTATTTCCTATAAATGGAGGTGTAAAAAAAAACATTAAAATGTTGATGAAACACATCTTGATGGCATCATCAAGTTGTTAATGCTTTTTCTTTTATGATATTTTTTGAAAATGGGTGGAATTCCCCTATAAATGTCTTGGCTTTTTTGCCTTTATTGATAGAACGAAACTTGCGACACAATGCCAGCCAAGTTGTCTGGACCGCTCTGCGGTGTCTGTATATATTTCTAAATAGTTAGACACAAAGAGTCTCTAAAATGATTGACATAGCACTTCAACATCTTATGCGACCGCGAGGGTCAGAAGGAGTTGAAGCCGTTAAACGTCCATACCCGTGGTCTGCAGTATCTTTAGCTCCATTGACTACAACTCTGCTGAACATTTTCCAAAGCCACTTGTGGTTTGTATGTTTTTCTGGGATTCAGTTCGCTTAAGCGTGAATCAAAATTGCAAAAAAAACGTCCAACTCAGTGAACATTAAGTTGACATTTTCGTGTCAATGTTATTGCTGCATTGTATGCACACACATTGATTTGAGGAGGTCTATAGTAGAAAAACAGTCCATGGAGAAAAGACTCAACTTATTAACAGTGACTAAATGTTTCTGGTAGGTGTGATCTATTATTTTGTCGTTTAACAGTTTTAACAGATGCACAAAAAATAAAGCCATTCACAGGTAAATAGTCTATTTTGTTTGATATACAGCCAATGCTGTGATTAGCCATTGGCCCTATTATGGTCCATTAAGTGCAACAGTGAACTGAACACACTGCAGACAATAAATGCTATATATGCAATAAAGAAAGGAGGAACAGAATAACAAAGGTATTGTATTGTATTGACCAATCGGTCCACTGCAAATAACATCAAGTATGTTATTTGCACACACATCAAGTATGCAGAGATGAAAAAAAAAGTTCTCCAAACACTGGCTCGGGACACATGTTTGGGTTGTAGAAGACGTTTAAAGAGCCTACGAGTAAAATAGCTCCTTCTTTATGTCTTCGTTTAATTTAAGAAGTAAACCAAAATTGAATGAATGGAGTAAGTACTTATTCCCATGAATAGTAAAGTAAAAAATATATTTTCTAAGTTTGTAAATCATTATCAGTGACTGCATGGTTCACAGAGATGCAGAGGTGTTGAGTGGTTGTTAGCCTGGCTAGTGCGTCCGTCAGTGCACGTGTATGTGTGAATTGGGATTGTGTGTGTGTGTGTGTGTGTGTGTGTGTGTGTGTGTGTGTGTGTGTGTGTGTGTGTGTGTGTGTGTGTGTGTGTGTGTGTGTGTGTGTGTGTGTGTGTGTGTGTGTGTGTGTCCATGTCCATGCACCTGCTGTTGCGCCCCTGCTGGGTCCCTCAGTGTGCGTTCTCAGCCTTGGCGTTTGATGCGTTGTGTTTGTTGTGATGCTAAACTCCGTGTGACTTTCAGAGCCTCACACGCCCAGATCACATCTGCTGCTCTGGCTGCACGGGGGCCTGTGTGTGTGTGTGTGTGTGTGTGTGTGGGGTAGAGAGGGACACGTTTATTCCAGTGGCTACTAGCCTTGGCCTGACTGCAGCCCACAGTGGCTGTTTGATGCTTTTTGATGCTTCTCCCTGCTTCAAAAAGGACTTTTAATGTCTTTTAGCCTTGATCAGTCCTGAACGCTCTGTGTGGACTAATCAAGTGGGTCAAGTATCGTGTGTGTGTGTGTGTGTGTGTGTGTGTGTGTGTGTGTGTGTGTGTGTGTGTGTGTGTGTGTGTGTGTGTGTGTGTGTGTGTGTGTGTGTGTGTGTGTCCTCTGTAATCTGCTGTGCACGTGAGCACGCAGAAGTGCAGGTTGTGCCTAGGCATATCCACGCTAGAATTAACACAAACTGAGCAGTTGAGTTGAAGTA
>CM076984.1:12897457-12917457 GCA_039105355.1 Benthosema pterotum | reverse complement strand
GTAAAAAAGTCACAGTTCTCCGTGACACAATATTTGTTCCACATTTTGTTTTTTCTTTTCATATTGTTTTTGGCTTTTTGCCTTCATTGATAGTTTCAAGTGAGGATAGACAGGACGAGAGAAGAGGAGAGACATGCAGCAAAGGACTCGAACATGTGACACGCATGCACCCGCACCCCCTAGGCAGCTGAGATTTGCTCCACCTTTTCATGATTTTTCACAAATATCAGACCTATATCAGCTTGTAGAGCTTGCAGGTTCAAAGGTAAAGCTTAGAACACCAAAATCCTCTCCCATGTTGAGACTGCATGGTGCCGTGTGCTACCTGCATAAAAGCCAGACTCAATCAGCTCCAGAGAACTGGGGTGGCAAATCGGGACACATTATTCAAATCTGTTTGCATACTGTGTCCTGATTGGCTACCCCAATTGTCTGGAGCAGGATATGAGTGTACAAATAGGTTATTTCCAAACCTATCTGCTGGCAGCTGATTTGGTCTGGCTTTAGCCAGGCTAGCTGCCTGCGTACCGGTCCCGTCTCTGTGTCTCTCTCTCTCTCTCTTTCTTTCTCTCTCTCTCTCTCTCTGTCTCTCTCTCTCTCTCTCTCTCTCTCTCTCTCTCTCTCTCTCTCTCTGTCTCTCTCTCTCCAAACTCTGTGACCGTAAACCTAATTGAGCCCTGGTTTCACCTGAGGATGGCAACGCACAGCACATGCCACCCATTGAATTCCACCACGCTCTTATTTATTTATCTATCTATCTGAAAATTGCAGTATAGTCACCCATAGAGCATGGTGCGGCGGCAGGTGGGAGGCGACGAGGATTCGCCGCCTGCTCGCCTTGGGTGGTTGGTTGGTTTGCGCGGGGTTAACGCTGGAGGGGACCTGGGGGGGGGGGCAGTACGGAGTATGGGGGGGGTGGTACGGAGGGGGGGTCTTTTCATAGAAAGCATCAAACACTCAAAAGCAAATGGCGGCTCAGAATTGGAAACGCGGCAGCTTTTAAAAATACCCCCGCTGAAATATTGATTTTTTTCCCTTCTTCTTCGTCTTCTTCTTTCTTGTTCTTCTTCTTGCCTAACGTAATAAGTGAGAGACTCGAGGGATGGGGGTGCGTGTGTGTGCGTGTGTGTGTGTGTGTGGGTGTGGGTGTGGGTGTGGGTGTGTGTGTGTGTGTGTGTGTGTGTGTGTGTGTGTGTGTGTGTGTGTGTGTGTGTGTGTGTGTGTGTGTGTGAGAGAGAGAGAGAGAGAGAGAGAGAGAGAGAGAGAGAGAGAGAGAGAGAGAGAGAGAGATGACACACTGTACAGAAAGTGTGTGATTGTACAACAGAGCATACACACACACACACACACACACACACACACACACACACACACACACACACACACACTCACAGGACTTATAGGGTTAGAGTTATTCCCCATTTACTGTATAGACCAGTACTTTCATGGTCGCGTGTCAGTGTAACTAAAATAGCAGATCTCACAACATGTCTCATTTTGCAGCGAGACATGTTGTGAGTGCGTTGATCCACTTTTATTTTTACATTTATTTTAGGTTTGGCGGGGTTCAAAATGTCCACCGGCCGTAACAATACACGTAATACAAACGTGAGTGTGTGTGCGTGCGTCCATGTGTGTGTACATGTTGCCCCTGTGCAGCGTCTGCAGGGTCTTGTAATTGGAGCCACACATAATTGCTCCAGTATAGTGCTATATGGGTGTGGCTGGGGGGGATGACATCATTTAGAGTGCAGCAGCCGGCCGGGGCTGATGAAAACGCTGAAGTCAGACTCGCATATATTCCCCCACGCAGGCTAAATTAGCTTTAACGCACACCTCTCAAAAAAAAAAGCTTCCCCGGGAACAATTACAAGGACCGGGAGGCCGGGGCCATACGCACCGTTTCTTCCATTCAGAAATGAAAGGCCTTTTGAAGCGCTTATACGTACATGTCGCCCCCCAGGGTGAGTGGTCACTTGTAAAAATGTTCCAGGCCCACGACTACAATGCCGCGGTGTGTAGATTGGGGATTGTCAAACTGGGCCTACAGTTATACCCATAGTTCAGAAGGTTCATTGTTCTGAACATGCTTAGGGTTAGGGTTAGTATTTTCGGAAACCAAGGTATCCTCAGACCAATGATATAAGTAAGTAGGCTTGCTGGGCCATGATGTACCAGTAAACTCCCTGGACATGATGTACAAGTAAACCCCCTGGACATGATGTACAAGTACACACCCCATTGACACACTAGTAAGCATGGACTTACCGCCAGTCCAACCCTTGATGCTGAGTGCAAGCAGGGAAGCATCGGGTCCTATTTGTTTTGTTACAGTCTTTGGTATGACCCGGCCGGGAATCGAACCCCGGCCACCCGGTTTCAGGGTGGGCACTCTAACCACAAGACCACGCATGCATGTTGTATAGTCACCCCATTTGTACAATAATTTGTATCAGGGACCATTACAAAACAGCTGTTCTACAAGACCGCAACGTGTTATGGCGTGGTCGAACCTGGCAACGTGGCATGTTCCAAATTACTCGTTCACTTCCCCACTTTTCAACAAACTTAAGTATGAAATAGGGGCAAAGTGCTTAAAAGGTTAATTTTCTCATTTAGTATGAGGACCCCCCATGGGCTGCCACCCCGTTAAGGTCCCCTATGGGTGGTGGTCTCTGGATCCCACTTGGAGAAGCAAAAAAAAAAATCTTTAGTATTGGGTCTGAGAGTCTAACTCTCATCAAATGGTGGTCCGTGTGGCTCAAATGTTGAATAAATAATGGGCCTTGATATGAAAAGCACAGATCTGTGTGAACATGAACAGAGTGAAACCAACACACGCAGGACGTGGTCAAGGAACTCAAGCCCATTGTGCATTTTCGTAGTCTATTAGACGGCTAAAGGCACTAAACAGTGGTCTAACAAATAGGGTAGGCTAAAAATAAAGTTTTGTCTTGAGGATGAAACGATGTCGAAACCACATTGTGAGACTTCTAAAAAAATGAACGTTTTTTAGACATCTAGATGCTTGTAGATCTGATATTTTTTCAACACATGAAGTATAACAATATGGTTAAAAGCAGGTTGAAAGCTAGGAAGGACGCAGCCAGGCACGTTCCAGGTTTTAGGCCGTGTCAGGGCACACATACAGCCACGGCGTGTAATTGATCACAGCCCAGGGCAGTGTAATGAGGTGACGGCTTTCCAGCGGCCTACAGACTCTGTCTCTCTCATTATAGTTACCTGCTTTTTAAAAGCCACAGTGAGGAGAGAGAGAGAGAGAAATCTGTACCTATTCTGTGTGTGTGTGTGTGTGTGTGTGTGTGTGTGTGTGTGTGTGTGTGTGTGTGTGTGTGTGTGTGTGTGTGTGTGTGTGTGTGTGTGTGTGTGTGTGTGTGTGTGTGTGTGTGTGCGTTGAAGTGATTCGTTTATTAAACTTTATTTATCCCAGTAGATTCAATGGGCATGAGGGCCTACAGTATATTTCAGCAATGCCTTGCTCCATGGTTACAGGTTACTCACTTGCACTTATGGTAGTTACCCAGCACAGCCACAGTCGACAATTATTTTGTGTCGCAACCATAGAGACTTCCACCGGTTTATACTGACAGCTAAAGACTGCTAATGTTGTCATAATAACATCCTGTGTCTTGAACCCGGAAGGTTCACGTGACACTTTATATAATAGTGGCGAATGGGTGGCAGTGTAGTGTAATAGCCTCCAGAAAAAAACAAACAGAAACATGTTTTGAGTTCAAATTCTGACATTTTACAGCTGTCAGGAGAAAACTCTTTCTCTCCATAATGTGATCATCATAATACCTCTCCATCGCCTGTCTCCTGTAAACTGTCGTCAACAAACAATCCTCCAGCAGTCTGGATGTGAATGCAACACAGTAATATTATACCACAAGGCCTCCAGAATCATGCTGCCTGCGCTGCATGCATATATGGGATTCAGATAAACTATAACTTTCACAACAATGAGAGACGTTGCCAGGGGGAGGGGGGAGGTATAAAAGTCAACGATTTCGGCTCTCATTTCCGCAAGAGTTCAAATAGTTGACCTCGCTTCACTCGCTGCACCGAGTGCACACAGGATCATTCCTATAGCAGCACCGGTGGCCATGACCCGACCGGCCTGTAGGATGGAAGCAGGACATTCTAACGTTGCTCCACCTGCATCTGAAGAGAGTCCAGGAGTGTTTAGAGGAGACGAGGACTGACTGCTGTATGCTTCTGTAGCCTGGAGTATAACTCAGTAGTGCACCTTTAAAACACACCCGCTTTACTCCATGCATTCTCGTTCTGATGCCCCTCCGCCTCCTCTTTCTCCTCCCACCACACTCAGCAAGCAGATACAAGCAGATATACGTTTCTCCATCCTTATACAGTAATATGCTATACCTGTATGTGTCCATAATATCCAGCAGTCTGTCTATAAGTCTAACCATCAGTAACTAAGATTTATTTACGTGCCAAACTCGAGAATTACGTCTACGCCTCGCCTTTCACAATTGGAACCCTTATTTTGAATATCCCTCAAACCAGATGTACACTAGTATGATGATGTACTTGTGTTTCTGTTGTCCTTCTGTGCAAAAATATCCGGGTTGCGAGTCTAACCTAATCTATCTATGGGTCTAAACTTGAAATATTTATATAGCAGCATTAAAAAATGTTTTTCTGAATATTGCACATACTGTACAAAATCCCAAATTAAATTCTCAGCCTGAATGGGTTAACCATCTATCTATGAGTGTTAACCACCTATCTATGGGCCTGACCATCTATCTATGAGTCTTAATCATCTATCTATGAGTCTATATAGCGCTCAGCTCTCACTCCAAAGGGAATGAGGGCTCAGTCTTTGATGTGCAGCAGTCTTTTTCCATGAAGAGGACCTGGAATCTAACATTCCTTGTCAACTCCTGCCCAGTGGCAGATGGAGGAGCTCTGGGCCACTGAGACTGCACATCATACACTATAACACCCCCCCACTGCACGCGCAAACACCACACACACACACACACACACACACACACACACACACACACACACACACACACACACACACACACACACACACACACAGGCACATGGGCACAGGCGGGCACACGTGCAAAAATGTAATGTACACACATGCATGCACCCACCCACGCGCGCGCACACACACACACACACACACACACACACACACACACACACACACACACACACACACACACACACACACACACACACACACACACACACACACACACTGTTTCAGTCTATGTTTCTCCCTCTCTCTCTCCCCCTCTCTCTCTCACATTCACTATGGACTTGACCCTGTCTTGGTTTTACACAAATGTCTACTTTACCATTGTGTGTGTGTGTGTGTGTGTGTGTGTGTGTGTGTGTGTGTGTGTGTGTGTGTGTGTGTGTGTACACACGTGTGCGCGTTTGTGCGCGTGTGTATACGTGCATGCTTGTACAGAGCTCGGGAAGATGGCTGCATCAAAATCTCTTTTAACTCTGAAATTCACTACACGTCCTTATTCTGAAAGGGCCATGGCCCAAATTCGAAGTGCCAAATGGTGAACTGTGCATGGCGTGTTTGGTTGCGTGCGTGTGTGTGCGTGTATATACGTGTGCGTGTGTGTGTGCGTGTGCATGCAGGCTCCAGGCTCGGGGCTCCGGTTTAATTCCATGGCAGAACACAGCGCCCCGGCGTTGGTCTGATATCGGCGCGGCCGGTCGGCTCACCAAGCCCCTTGTCTCCAGCTGCGTTTTAATTCAATCCCTATTGATCCATATCTCTACTCCCAAGGACTCCAATATCATATGAATGGAGCTCAGGGATGGGTTCCCCATATTATTGTATTCCATTGCCATAAAGGGCATTAGCAGCCTACAGAGCAGCCCGGATCAAGTTTCAGTCGATACTCGCTAAATAGAGTGTCCATTTTTTTCTCTCTCTCTCTCTCTTTCTCTCTCTCTCTCCCCACAGTGTGTCATTAGAAAACGTCCGTATTTCTTTAAACAACTCGGGCTCTGTGTGATTTAACGCCCGCCGCCTGTCGCCGCGCCTCCGCAGCTTTAAATATACATTTTCATCGAGCAAACGGAGAGAAAAAAATCGCTCGAGCTTCCCGCAGCGTAGTGTTTTTAAAGATATTGTTACTGTCTTATTAAGGCGGAAATCAATGCAAGCTTCAGAGAGAGAGAGAGAGAGAGAGAGAGAGAGAGAGAGAGACGCCATTTATATCTCCCGGACCCGCGTGCTCTCCTCCTCCAGGCTCCACTCCCAGCATGCATTGCTCCGCACATGGGCCAGCCCCGCGGAAAGAATTAAGAGGAGGTATTCTGCCGAGGTTATCCCTTGGTTAATGTGACATGGCTGTCTGCGACCTTGCCGCTTGTTAACCGCCCGGATTATTATTGTGATAATGTGGCAATTAAACCCGAAAGCGCTCCATCAAAGCGGGCGGGGCTTATGGTCCGGAGAGATGGATGGGCAGAGATTACCAGGCAGTGGCAAATGCATTAAGGTGGCCATCCATTCTGGCGATATGGCTGTAGGAGTCTGCACTCCACACCCACTCACCCTACTGCCCCCCCCACACACACCCTTACACCGGCCCAGCCCCCTTGTCAAGTCTCTCCCCCATTCCCCCCTTCCCCCCAACACTGTAGCGTTATTACAGCCCATCCTCATTGATATCCATTCCCAATCGATACTCCTCCAGCGCTGTAAAACAGGAGTAAATCAACACACAGGAGAGCAGGGTCTCTTTCTATGTAAAAGGAGCAAAAAAGAAATCCAAAGATGGCTCTAATAAAACGTCATAAGTCTGGAAGGAAGACTCATACGGCACTGTCGTTATCAGGCGAAACTATAAAAGGCAATAAATATACTTGAAATTTGTATTATTTTTCCACCCGCAAGAGGAGGAGATAGCATTGATGTGAAATGCTATCTCAACGTGCTGGCTCTTAGTAAACGTGACAGATTTCAGTGTAATCAAATAGGACTCCTCCTCCCACAGGTGGAATGGAGGCTGTGGTAGTCAGACCTAGGTATAGGCCTCCTTCCTTTGGCTCTGGAGCGTATGCTCTCAAGTGAAGGGCAGGCTTAAACTTTGGTGCCAAGGAAAGTAATGAAATGTGCCATATAACGGCCCTCAGTGCGATACACGGTGCTCTATTGAACGAGGAGTCTACCTTTCTACGTCTGTGGTGGTAGTGTGGTGTGATTGGGGCTCTGCTTCGGGAGGGGATGCATGGGGGGCAGTAGGAGCAGTTTAGTTCAGGTTCAGGTTTATTGAATGGCGGTTTGGTGTTTGTGACAGATGACAGAATAGAAAACCAACAGAAAATGTTCCCAGCACAGCTGGGCTGACTTCACTTTGCACTAGGAGAGTATAGGCCTATTTAAGTGTCTTTGTGTGGAGCCAAATATAAGTTAACCTGAATCCTGCCGTGTCTGTTCTTTCATGTGGCTGAGAAGAACTCAGAGTAGCCACAGACACTGAGGTCTGCAGAGATGTAATGATTTGAAGCAGTAAAACCCTAATATATAATATACAGACTAACGTTCCATGTCTTCTGTTTTGTTTTTGTGCTTCTCTGCAGATTCTTCCTGAAGTTCTTCCTCAAGTGCAACCAGAACTGTTTGAAGAATGCTGGGAATCCTCGGGACATGAGGAGGTTTCAGGTAATCAGCATGCAGATTACTGCATTACTGTATTACTATAAATGGACAATCCACATGCCTGTTCATATTGGGACATTTACATAAACTACTGACCCCAGGCATCTTGGTCAGGAGTCCATATAGGCCTATTGCCAATGCAAACCTCTCTGAATGTGTCTCAGGTGGTGATCTCCACCACGGTCAACGTGGATGGACACGTCCTGGCCGTATCAGACAACATGTTCGTCCACAACAACTCCAAACACGGCCGCAGAGCTCGGCGTCTGGACCCTTCTGAAGGTAGGAGGCCCTTCTCAGTGTTGCCAACTGCCAAAATCCAAAATGCACTAGTGGCACTTCCCAAAATGCACTAGAATGCGCTAGAGCAGTTACTTACTATTACTATTTATTCTGCATTTTAGCCCCGGAGGACCACCATTTGATGTTGAGTTTAGTCTCTCTGACTAATTTAGGAGAAATAACTGGCAAAATGTTGGTCAAAATAGCAACATTTTCTAAATGTGTAGATTCTTGAAAATTAGGTAATTCAGATGGGTAATTATGATTTAACTCTTGAGAGCGTAAAATGAAACCAAACAGACCGGAGAGGATCCGTTTGGTTTCATTTTAAATGAAATGATTCCAAGCCGTATTCCAAGCATATACCTAGTGACGGCACTGCTGCCATGTCAACTAAAGTTCCCCTTGTGGCATCAATACAATATTCAGTGTTCATTTACACTCTCTGAGTCAGAAACATTTTTTACTGTACATAGCATAGCACCAGTTCAGACTTCTAGTTATGAATCAAGTGACTCAAACCCAGCCCTGTCAGATTTGGAATCATTCCTTTGGATCTGTGTCTTTTCTTCCCGCTATGTGTGCAATAGTGGAGGGGAAATCCCTCTAATCCCAACAACACATGTAATCGATAGTATAAAGGAGTCAGGACTAAATACAGAAGTGTCGATATTAATGAAGCTGTAACCAAATATCCCCCTGGATGTAGGAACATGCTTGATAGAGACGTGGGGTAGGCAGAGGAATACAAGTTGAACTAATAACAGATATTTTGGTCATGAACTTGGACAGAGATAATGATGCTGACATTGCTGAAGTATTTACAACTGGTGACTCGTGCTGTTCAGAATAATATTCCAAAACAAAGCGATACTAACGTTTCAATGCATAATGCAATGCATAGCATAACCCAGTGTGTCTCATTGACAGTCCTGTGAGAGAGCAATGGCCAGTGAACATTATTCCACTATTCCCTCGCCTCACAGATCAAACAATTTCATTATTCATAAATTATAAACTTAACGCTCAAGCAGTGAAACAGGGAGCGATGACATTTTCACTGAAGTGGTGATTTTTACTACAACTTCCCCCTTATATTAAAACAGGCCTGTTTCCAAACTGTAAAAAGCAAGTGTGACGTCAACGCATGGGATCATAAGCCTGAAACAGACACGAGACTCCAAAAGCTGCTGCAGATGCAAGTTCTCGTTTGGTTTAACCCGCTCAGAACGCCAGATGGGTGGGGTTTATCACGCCAGAACAAGACAGAGACAGGTCAACAAAAAATTAAACTACAAAAACAGTCTTTTTACTGTTTGTGTAAACGATTACACTGCGATGTCTGTCCTACGGTGCATGCAGCAAACCAAACCCATCTGTTACGTTACCTTAGTCACACACTTTAAACCCTTCAGACTATGGGACCCAAAGAGAGAGGGACGGCTCTACTCTGAGCTATACTACTTGCGATGCATGAACTGTTTGTTTACATACTCGCTCAGCTCTGCCACTTTACTGCTATGTGGCCAATTTCTACCATATTATGTTTCACATATTTGTTCTAAGGTGATGATTAAGTTTAAACCGAGTAATAGATTGTCTGGATGCCAGAATGGGATCCATTCTGTAATCAAAGCCACCTGTGATTGTGGAGAACGATTCAGGATTTCTATTGGCGTTTTTTGATTTGATAGTGGACGTCGTCACGCACCACATTATTCGTTTTTAGGAAGTCATTAAAAATCGAGTTTTATGTGTTTTTTACTTAAATGACATAGGATAAGTAAACATGTTCCCATGTTTTGGCATGCATTGTTGGGTATTTCCATATAATGACAGTGGATGTGCCGAAAAATGTATGTATTCAAATTCACTGGGACTTTAAACTGTGAACATGCTGATGTGCATTTTATAGTGAGTTTGAACTCTGCAGAAGAATCGAAGAAACTTTTTCAGAGTATAGCTGAACTCCCTTCAGACTTTAGCCAGGTGTGTATGTGAGTGTGTATGTTGCGTGCATGCGTGCGTGTGTGTGTGCGTATGCGTGTGTGTTTCACGGAGACCCTTAAAACATTGATGTTTAGGCACCATTGAGCGGCGTTCCCTGCATGCTTCACGGACGTGTCAACACCTCAGCCAGAGAAGTACAGATCTGGGGTCCTGCCTGGGGGACCACATGGACTCCATTGTGTCGCCTGCGACTCCAGGAGAGACTATCAGTGTAGCCATAGGGCCCACGGAGGGAAGCTCCGAGGCCTTTCATCTCAGCCAGATTGGGATGTTTTCAAAGGCGATAAAAGCATAACATCTGCTCCTGTCTTTGTTATGTACGCTCCCCCTCCCGCCCCCCCCCCCCACTCGACAAAAGTTTCCACCGACGGCTTCACGCCATTGTGCTCCCCTCATTTATCCCGATTGTAGAAACGCACCACTATGCCACCCTCCGCGCCCCACACCACCCCACCCCGCCACCCTCCCTCCCTCCCTCCGTTCGGCTGTTTGTTTACTGTTGTGACAAAGGGAAATTAATAAGGATGACTGTCGAGTATGAGGGAGAGCGCTGGAGTTCCCGCAACACCCTCAAACAACTGTTAAATGCTTTGGGAGCAAGTTGGGATGAATGGTGGTATGTTAAACAGGCTCTGGAGAGACAGCGAGGGGCTTTCATCTGTCAGCTCTCTCTGAGCAACTTTCAAAAGGTGGATTCTCTCACACTGCGTGTGAGAATCCAGTTTCCGGAAATGTCTGTGCATGTTGATCTGGCTCCTTGCACCGAAGCAAGAAGGGAGACTTTCAATATGAAGTCATGATGTCCCTGATTAGCAGTAAATCCAAGCCAGGTTAGTTTACCTTAGTTGGTTTTTATTTGTTTGTGGATTAGTTTAGGACTAGTTTACAACTTTCAACCTGGCAGCTATCGCTGATCTACGACTACGCATGGCTCACAACACATCGCAATGTGAAATATATACAGTATACTGTATATACTTCTGCTATTTTTGCCATGCAATACCACTGTATAACAAATAATGAAACAGGGGAAGTTGTTTTAAGGTTATTTGTGCGACGATGATAAAACATTAAAGGCATCAAATAAAATCACATTTCTAAACTTACGTTTATTTTTCCATAGCACAATATAAAATGGAATAAAACGCATGATGTCAATATCTATAAGTGGCTTTGATGGTATCCCATGCATATAGACAAGGTTCTGTCCAGTCTAGGTCACTCTCCTCACATGGCAGAGTCATTGAGTGCTGTATCATAATAAATCAAAGGTCCACAATACCGTTCTGTGGTAAACTAGGCAGCGTGGCTGCACTGTCTGGAAAAACCAACCCATATTATCCCCATAAACCTGTTGTGTCCGGGAATAGCAGTAAAAAAGCGCTGGAGCCTGAGCGAGCGTTTGATTCCAGGCCACATGGTTGCTTCCTGCAGGCAGTGCAGATATGTGTGGGGAGACGACGACCGGAGCGTTCAGTCAGCCTGTCTGACTCTGTTGTGCCTACATGCAGTCTAGCCTTCACGGAGACACACTATTGTTTATATTGAATGCCCCTATTGATCCCTGTGGCATTGAAAAGACTAATAATTGTTGCATTTATTATTAGTGGTCTGTTACACCGCCATCAGTGGCCGAGCCGTCTGGTGTGAGGGGGAGACGCGATGTACTGTATGTGCACTTTAGGGACTTCAGGAATATGAATAGTATCTGTTTGTCCTTGATACAGTAATAGCACTGAGATGGAATTGCTTTAGCAAAACTGTGTCTTTGGTTAAAATACTGCCAGGCAAATGTTTGACAGCCTGCTGACCCTCGCTTGTCCTAATTTTCTCCCAAAAAATGTCCACACATCTCCAAAGCATACATTCTACAACATTTTTAAAAAGATTGAAAGATACAAATATTAGTGCACAATTGGGCTTAAAGGTTATGCACAGCATTTATGGGATAAGATCTAAACATAAATGTTCATTTAACACTCTGGACATCAATGTGCTTTACCGTGTACTGTATGTTTCTACACAGACATACAACTATTCCACAGTCTCTGAATGCGCTACATAAAGTCTGAACTAAAACAAAAACACCAAAATCCGAGTATCATTTCCGTTCATGAAAATATATTTTACTGCTAAACAGCAAGCTGTATATGAATAGATGATTTCAATTAGGTTACATTTGCTTAAGTTGACTGAAAAGACGAAATAGAACTGTTGTGGAGGCTTCACTTGTGCTTCATATTTTACTCATGATGAGAGCTTGCGTTCTCCAGACTGTACGACGGAAGGATTTGAATATTGCGAGAGGCAACAGTCTGACGACGTGAGATAGTTTCTACAGGATATCACTTCACTCTTCCTCCTTCCTCTCTGACGATGTGACATGACGTTATAATGACACAGCGCTTCACTATCACCTGGCTCCAGGAAGCTGATACATTTGTCCATTTACAAATGTGAAGATCTGTCCCTTCTAACATGTTTGTTCTTTCTCAGGTTTTACATTATGCTGTTTTCAAGTATCAATTTTTATACCTACTTGTAGGTTTAAAAAGTATATCTCAGTTCAATTCTGGTGTGTCGCTGTTTCCCAAACATTGGGTCAGAGACTCGGGACCCATTTGTGGGTCGTGGACACATTTTCATGTGTCCCTTTGTCTTTTTATTCATTTTGTTGCAAAAAAGCACAAATGTGCATTAAGTACAAATTTTAAAGATTTGTTTGTCAGTAATTTCACAAAGAAGTCCAAGAAAAATCAATGAGATTTCGTACAGTAGGCACACACTAGAAAACAAATGTCTGAAGAAGTAGTGAAAATAAGGCGAACTACAAGCTTACAACGTGGCAGGTAGCGACGCACTGTGAGCTTGCAGATCTGGTACTTTCGTTCATTTGAATCAAACATTAATGATAGTTTCTCTGTTTGCGTTGCGTGTGCTGGACAAGCTAAATCACTGGTTCTCAACCAGTGGTCCTGGAGAGAGTTCCAGGTGGTCCCCAGCTAAATAATGGAAAGTTGGTTAACCAGATGTAACTCTTTGAGAGCGTAAACATGAAACCAAATGGACCCTTGCGGGTCCATTTGGTTTCATGTTTACACTCTCAAGAGTTAAAATATTCATCACGTGAATTAGCCCAAGTCTACACCACTAGAGAATGTAGAAGATTAATGGTCACTTTGATCTGTATGTTTGCTAAAATGTCTTCAAATGGTGGCCCGTGGCTCAAATGCTGAATAAATAGTGGGCCCATGGTATGGAAACAGGCTAAAAACCACTGAGCTACATGGTTTGTGGAAGCAGCAGTGCTGTGCTGTGCTGTGCTGTGCTGTGCGTGGCTAACTAACCGCTCTGCTGTCGTCTGTGTTCCCGATCGAAGCAGCTACGCCCTGCATCAAAGCCATCAGCCCCAGCGAGGGATGGACGACCGGCGGAGCCACCGTCATCATCATAGGAGACAACTTCTTTGACGGCCTGCAGGTGGTCTTCGGCACTATGCTGGTCTGGAGCGAGGTGAGGCCAAAGTCCCTGAACGACCAAGAACAGACCTGTTGACGGAACACTCTGTTAGATCTGCCGCAGATTTATTATGCGATGGCCCTAGACTGGAACTAATTCATTTAGGCTATTTTTTGCAAGTTCAGATTTCTTGTTATGGCTACTCTTACTACATTTAGTCTACTGGCAGCTCTCAAAGGTCCCATGTTATAGACCCAGAAATGTGAACTTTTATGATTAAAAAGTCATCTATAGGCTGAGCAGATGATATTAAGCTTGGTGGCTAAGAGTTGCATGTTGAGCAATTTGATTTATTAACATAATATGTGACCACACCATAGCATCCCATAGAAGGCAAAAATAACCTGCTTGGATTGGATTCAACATCATGAAAACCCCCAAGTCACTTGATGGAATTTAGGTTATTATTGCCTCTTATATGGTATGTTAAAGGTATGGTCACATATCCTGCTAACGTAAAGCTATTATAGGCAACTTTTTAGCCAAAAATCAAAACATATAATGCAGCTGTTTCCCTGCAGACAGACACTTGCTTTGTCCTGCAGATGGTCCAGAACTTGTGTTGTCAACAAATCCTTTTCACCAGGCTCATGACAAGCTCTCCTTTTTTTTTTGGCTAATTCTAATTTTCCTTTAGGACTCTGTTGTTTTAGTGGAAACGATGTCACTTTAAAAGAAAAGAGCCGAAAAAGTTTTTGAACGCCTGCACTACAGAATTGAAATACTGTGCATTTCCATTTCAAGTCATAAAAAATGACAAAAGAAAAAGTAAAACACGAAAAGAAAAGAAAAGAAAAGAAAAGAAAAAGTAAAACACGAAAAGAAAAGAAAAGAAAAGCACACTGTGAAAGGAAGCACATTCACACATCACATACACACGTGCACACATCTGTCTGTTTCTCTCTCTCTACCCCTCTCTTTTACATGCACACATAACAGAAGCACGCACACCCGAAACGCACACACTGCATCAACTAACACCTGCATCTCAAAGAAGTGCAATGTGTGGCGAGGGTCTGCCGCATGTCCCCAAAAATATGTAGATTTTTTAGATGCAGACACGGAGCAACATGGCGCTGCTGCTGCTGCTGCTGCGCAGAAGGCAGGCCATGAAATATTGAAGTCAGAGGAACAGAACACCTGGTAGGGAACGGAGAGGAGTGGAGAGACGTATAGGAAACCTTCTCGCCAAGCGGTCCCGTTCGGAGTTAGACGGCCCGTCCCGTTCCCCAGCACAAAGCCCGCTGGAAGCCGCCGTCGCCTTGCTTCAGACCGTAGCCTACTTTGATCAGTGTCATTTCCAGCAGCAGACGCTGAAATCCCAGTGCCCACCACAGTGCACGTGCACACTGGGCTGTATAGGCTGACCCAGATCTGTTCAGACGCCCGCCGGCACGTCAACGTGTTCAGTTATATATATACCGTATTGTGTATAAACCTGGTAGACCGACAGAGAATAGGCTGGGCCCCGAAAGGGATTTTCTTTTTAGATCTTTGCTTGTCATTTGTCAACAACCTCCCCAAACCCCCCGGCCCCCCACTCGCACGCAGGCCTGTAGCCAGACCCCGGCAAATAGTGAGGACAAACTAGTGGCCACGGCAGTGGGGTAGGGCAATGTCTATAGAAGTTATTGATCTAAATGCTTCAATATGGTGCACGCCTACATCTATAGAGTATAAGAAGTGCGAGATATGAGAAGATGAGCTCCTCCCTCTCTGGTTATCTCTGCCCCACCGCACACCACACAAATATATTTTTGGGTTTTTTGGGGAAAATACCAAGGGCATGTCCTGGGTCTGGGTGTCCGCACACACGCACATCCACACCGGTAAGGATGATAGAACCCAGTCTCATGATGGAGTTTGATGATGTGAGTTTGACTCAATCAGTATGCTCTTCTTTATACTGTGTCTCTGCTTGCGTGTGTGTGTGTGTGTGTGTGTGTGTGTGTGTGTGTGTGTGTGTGTGTGTATGTGTGTGTGTGTGTGTGTGTGTTCGCACGCCTCCAGCTGATTACTCCTCACGCCATCCGAGTACAGACCCCTCCTCGTCACATTCCCGGGGTCGTGGAAGTCACGCTGTCCTACAAATCCAAGCAGTTCTGCAAAGGAGCGCCAGGCCGCTTCGTCTACACAGGTAAGAACTTCCCTTCAGTCATCTCTCCTCATTAGGGACGGAGCTTGATGACCGATACCTGATAAAATACGATAACAGGCTTATTGAGTACCCGTTATCGATAAGTGCTGGTGTTACCAAACCTGTTATTGGGCACATCAGCAGCCCATGACGTCATAGTTAAACTATCAGGACAAGAGACGATCAAGAAATGAATGCAACCATCCATGCTGCACAAACCTGTCAGTCTAAAAGAGTGTTGATACCTGCAAACCCGCACTGCCCAGGGAAACAAAATAACACTTTAAAAGTGATTCTACACAAATGAACCAGTTAAAGTGAAATTCCACCCATTTTCAACATTTTACTATGTCATTAACATTTTACTATGTCATTAGCATACCTATAGAGATGTTGTGTGGACATAATAAAAAAGTTCCAGTATTCTGTGTTTCTAGAAATGGAGCTCTGAAAAAAAATATTAACATGATGAAACACAACAATCAGAAAATCGGTGGAATTCCCCTTTAACGGTTAGTATTTAAAGTATTTTAAGGCCCCAATAAAAGATACTTGTTCTGTTCAGAATTTACTACCTCCTGACCTTTCTTCAAAATAATAGAAAATGCTCTATACGAACCCGACTCGATAAGCGTACTCGATAAGGTGATCGCTATCGATAAAAAAATGAACAAGCTCCATCCCTGCTCCCCTTCTCCGTCTCCAAACACACCCCATTAGCCCTTGGAGGTCCACCAGGGCTCAGTACTTGGCCATCTCCTTTTTCCCCCCTATCTCTCTCTCTCTTGTTTACACCAAATCACGTAAAAGAAAATGCTGATTTACACACTCAATTTACAAGCTTGCAGATCTGTTACATTTGCCGCATGTTTGCATTTTTCCTTTTCGCTGAGCGCTATTACTGTAAGCCAAGCCTATTGACAACCTGCTACAGTGCCATTTTGAAAACTGACAAAAAACTAGCATAAATTAGAGCGTGGCAGAATGAATCACATTATCGTCGTTGACGGGCGGAAACTGTCTGTGTCCAAAACCATTACTTTAAATGAAAAGACAAAAACAAAATCAGTTTTGGGTAATATTACTTAGGAGCGTAATATCCTTACTTACTGCCCCCTTACTGCCCCCTTAGAAAATGCACTTCCATCAGAATAATATGTTACATATTAGTTTAATTACTTTCCCAAGTTTCCCCTCCCAGCCGCAAAACAATAGAGATGTGCAACACAATCTGTTCAGCGACAACTTGTAGTGTACGTCATGTGTGCAGAATGCTGCTGTTGATTAGGATCTACAAACTGCTGCACATCTCTGTTGTTATCTGTTGATAGCTTTTAAATCTGTTCTATTTTCACATCATGTAACAACAAGCTCATTTATAAGTAATGAGGCGTGTTTGGCAGAGTAACAATCGTTATACTACTTTTGCTGGAAAAGGTAATAATATTACAGTAATAGGTAATATATAAATCGTCACTGCCCAACACTGGCCCTCTCGTATGACCAGTGTTGGGCAATAATACTTAGGTAGTAATATCTTTGCTTTACTTATGACCCATTAGAACAAGTATTGTAATTATATTATATTACTTGAATCAAAGAATAACATGTTACATGTTACTTTATTACTTTCCAAAGTTCCCCCCTCCCACCCACAAAACAACAGAGATGTAAAACACATGTACAACACAATCTGTTGTACATGCGCCAACTTGTAGTGTACGTCATGTGTGCAGAATGCTGCGGGGGATTAGGATCTACAAACTCTGTTCTATTTTAACATCATGCAACAACAAGCTCATTTGTAATAAGTAATGAGGCGTATTTGCAACAGTAACATATTTCATATTACCCATTTCGGCAGAGTAATATCGTTAGATTACTTTTGCTGGAAAAGGTAATATTACAGTAATATGTAATATGTAATTCCCCAACACTGGCCCTCCTGTTATATGACAAAAAAAGCTTAGATAGGGTGACATTTTATGAGAAAACAAAAAAACAACCAAACACAACAACAGAAAAAACATTTAATTTTGATATTATATTTCTGCTCAGTATGTATAAAGTCATGTGGAGGTGGACCTATCCACTCAACTCTGTACTGAGATGGAGGTAAACATGGCCCTGTGTGTGTGCTTGTGCCACTCTCCTCTCCCGGCACATTCTCCCCAGGTTGTCCTTCAAGCGTGTTGAAGGTCAACAGACAAAAAAAAAAGTCTACGAAAAAAAAAGCCCATATCACGCTCTCAAATCGGCCCTTTTTACCATTCCCCGATTATTCCATCAGAATATACAGATGCCATTCAAAGTAGCAGAAAGGTCAGATGGATGGCTGTTTAGTGTGATAAGTAAATGTCAGTGCGACGGCCATGAAAGAGGTGACGGTGTTGAGGCTTTCTGTTTAACACGCGTTTATCGCTTCCCCTTGCCTTCTTCTTCTTCGCTGTCTTTGTTCGAGTCGCCCACCTATTTGAGAAAGCGTCGGCCATAAGCATGAGAAGAGAGACAGACAACAGTCACAATAGGCTGTCCAGCCCCGGCCTTACCTTTTGGACGGCTCCTTTTGCAATGCTAATCTGATTCCATTTGGCGATACGGGCTGACAAGCAGCTCGGCGTATTGCTTTTATGGCAGTGCGTTGTGAATAGAGCCCCAGTTGTTATCTCACTGTTTCCTAACGGCCATTAGACTGCTATTTCTCTAGAGCAAAAGAAGAAGAAAAAAAAAAACGTGCCGCGAATACCTTCAAAAGAGAGTCTTGTGTTACTTTGCAAACCTCAATTTGAAAACATGTTATCACAGCTATCATCGCCTAAGTACTTGAACGGCTTAAACGCAATATTCACTGGCGTCGCCGGCATCGGCAACAGCGATTTCTCAGACCCCAGAATAATGAAATGCGAACATCTGACTCGATTTGATTGATAGGGAGGCAACAAAGCCTCCATTTCCCTAATGGCATCACAACTCGAAACACAGACAGGTGGCGGCATCATAATATTGCACAATTTCGTGTAATTCTCCCAAGTCTACCCAGTTTCTTTCAGCCAGAATGGGAGCCATATTGTGCACACACCACCACCACCAGTTAATCTGATTTACACATACATATTTTAAGATTGGGAATGCGTCAACGTGCATTTGCAAAATGTATTCACTGTGCCAGCAGTGTGTTGTATTCATGAATGTAAAATGAGGCAAGCTTTTAAATACTAAATAGGCAAAGATGTGTATAATTCAACGGGAAAGAGAATTCATCCCCGTCCCAGTGACGTCATTTCCTTCAGGAATTTTGACTCTGAGATCCATCCGCCGAGTCAAAGAGCATTTTGACACTTTTCACGCCTAATTCGTACATTGTTGAACGCTAGTTTCGTGCGCTGAAAAAGGCTATTTAATAATAATAATATGTTGGTGTACTTTTGCGAAACGATGCTGTTTCAACACAGTATAAATTACGCATTATCAAACAAGAGACAAATAGTGAAATCAGGCAAGCGCCGCAGAGAGCTCTGTCGCGACATCGCCACGCGTATATACCAGATTTCAACCAGTGTCGAAAGTGTTTGATAATGTGTCCAAAAGAGACACTTTTGAAGCAGCGTGGCTGTAAATCTTTTATCTTGTGAAGCGTGCAGAATCTTGAATAAAAGAATAAGTGTTCATATCAAAGTGACTCGCTCGCTCTCGTTCTGCTATCTTTTGTCTCTGTGTACAATTGGCTTCTGGGTTTGTTATGCCAGGCATTCAGAGAATATACCGTTGTTGTGTATGTCTACTGTATATAGTAAAGGGCTGATGAGACATTTTGGCTTATGTCGATATCCTATAAAAATGAATTGCTGGCATGGCTGATAACTGGTATTGCGTGATGTTATTCTGTAATGAACAAATATATCTAATAAGTGTGTCCATTCTGAAAAACACATGCAACAGGGTATCTGCACTGTACACTTGTAACAGCTTGTATTTAACATTGTGAACTTATACATCTGTTCAAGCGATACATTTGGCTTGTTTATCAGCTCAGTTAATCAATTGATCAATCAATTATGGATAATATGATGAAACCTCTCTTTGTGTAGATACACTATAGTTTAACAGATGTACATTGTAGTTCTACATAAAGAAATTCTTAGGAAAAAAAAAACATTGTGGTATTTGATTTTTTTTTTTGGCATATCGGCCCGGCTCCAAGAGACACTAAACTGTATTTCCCATTCCGACAGACTTCAACAAATACCTAGCAGACACAGCCGCGGTGTGGAAAACACAGCACATGTCAATAATACGGAGCAGACGTGATATCCATATTTAGGGATCAATATCACCCCCCTCTGTCTCGCTTTCAGG
>CM076984.1:12827457-12894957 GCA_039105355.1 Benthosema pterotum | reverse complement strand
TTCATTTCCGTACCTGTCATGCGGCTTGTCATAACATCTTGAATGAAGAGAGGAAGCGCGCCACGTGGGAGGGTGGGGGGGACACGTAAAAACACAACAGGTTATCATTAAGACGGATTCACACCGTTTAAAAGCAGCAGCTGCCGTATAGCGAAGGTGTTGCTGGCATTAGTTATGAGCCGCGTTGGGCAGTAACAGATTTCATCTTACATATTACTCTAATATTATCACTGTTAACCCCATGCAAACTACGTCCAAAACGTGTCTCATTACTTACTGCAGTTCAGCTTGTTGGTTCATGATGTCCGTAGATCCCAATCCACCACAGCATTCTGCACACATTACTACAAGTTGTTGCTGAAACAGATTGTGTTGTACATCTCTATTCTTTTACCAGTGGTGGGACAGGAAAGTATGTAACATATTACTCCCTGATTCAAGTAATAAGTAATATAATATTACTTTTTTTCTAAGGGGTCAAAGTAAAGATATGACTCTCCTGAGTAATATTGCCCTAATATATGCCTGAGATCCATGGGGCGAGGCAGTGACTCTTCTTGGGACGATATTTTGTCAAATGGCCGGGGCCCGTTCTGACACTGACTGACTTATGATAATTTTATGTTATTTGGAGAAAAAAATCTGGCAGCCAGTTGTTGGCACTGGCTGGCATGGTTGGATGAGTAGATGGATGGAGGAGCTGGTTGTTGTGTGGCGTATGAAGTAAGGAGAGCTGGCGGCTCCATCTCGACACTGACCTCTTTAAAAAAGAGAAAGAAGGAAAGGAAAAAAGAAAGCGCGACACTGAGCCTTAAGAGGTTTTCAGCATGGCTACTCGCCTTTCCCTCTGAGGGCGTAATGCCTGGACTTTCTTTGGGCAGGGCCGTGTATTCCTATCAGGAACCGAGGAGGGGAAACAATGGACCACTTTGTACCTTTAGTTCCCCTGAAACACACACACACACACACACGCACACACACACACACACACACACACACACACACACACACACACACACACACACACACACACACACACACACACACACACACACACACACACACACACGTCATCCATGCATGCATGCAAGCACACAAGCACTACGAATACACACACATTGCTATGTTTGTGAGGACATTGAACTTTTTGGACAGCAGTTTTATGAATGCCATTTTCTTTTACCGTAACCCTTGCATGACACTCTGGTGCAGTCAAGTGTTATTCACAGGCATATAACTCTACATAACACCCAGAACATTATCTCAAAATGTCCCAATCCTCACCGTAACCTCCAAACGTAATCCTTTCCTCATTGTAACTTTTAATTTGCCCCCAAAAAAGCTTTTTTAGGCATGTGTCTTGTGAGGACCATGAAAATTGTACTCACATGTCTCAAAATCTCCTGTATATACTTACGCACACACTAACACACACACACACACACACACACACACACACACACACACACACACACACACACACACACACACACACACACACACACACACACACACGGAAAGCATTAGCAGAATGTTCCATACGGACCCGCTAAAGGTCTTGTGAACATGTAACAAAGAGGCATCACCGTTGTGTCAAACCTGAGCCTCTGTAAAAGTTCTCTCTCTCTCTTTGGGGGCTGTGTGTGTGTGTGTGTGTGTGTGTGTCTGTGTGTGTCTGTGTGTGTGTGTGTGTGTGTGTGTGTGTGTGTGTGTGTGTGTGTGTGTGTGTGTGTGTGTGTGTGTGTGTCCTCTATCGCTCTCTCGTTGGTGGAACTGCTGACATATTTGTAGTATAGTGTACTGTTCCCAACTGTAATTGAGTTCAAAAAGTTTTTATTGTTTAATTACTGTCACGGTAACACATGGAAGCAATTATCTTAAAGCAGGCTGTGTATCAGCTTACATGTACAGCTCTCTCTCTCTCTCTCTCTCTTTGGCTCTCTGTGTCTCTATTGCCATATACAGTATAAATGCCAGTCGTGTAACAATATAGTAACTGAATCAAAATATTGTTTTTAATTACAAAAATAGAAGTATATATTATGAAATCAGACAATACATATCGGTACCAATAATAGTACTAGCAATTTTAAGTAGTAAAACACATCATGTGGGCAAATAATATGCCAGATCACTGGTTTTACTTATTTATATGCATTCCAATACATTCAACTTAAAAAACCCTGCAGTATACAGATGTTTAACACTGCTAGAAAGTTACTTTATCGATTTCATATCATTGAATTGAATCATATCCCATCGCCAATTGTGATATCCTATGTGTGTCTGCGTGTACGTGTGAGTGTCCTATACTATCCGTGGACCTGTCTTCAACACAGTGCTGAAGTTCAGCCTCTTCCATTGAAAGCTTCCAGGCATTAAGCTTCCCTGTGTGTCATACACACTTTGGGGCTGATCAATTTAATGTTCCCACCCTGCTTTGTAAACAGCTGTGCCTCCACTTGCCCACTGTGACTCTCTCAGAGGTTGCAGACGGTGCGTGATATATATTTTTTCTGTCTACCCAGAAAATCTACCCAGAAATGTATTTTGTACTTTACTAACAGCAAAATTAATCCTGCAACATTTTATGTATCGCATACAATAGATTCACTTGCGTGGTTGTCGTATGAATTGTTCTTAACCTTGTTCTTAACCAAAAGCATATTTTTCCCATAGCACATTTATGAGACTCGCGGAAATGATCATATAAGTATAAAATTGTCCGTCCCAAAGATTTGTAAATCGAGGCCCGTACCGGTAAGCCTATACATGTGCATGTGTGCGCGCGTACACACACACACACACACACACACACACACACACACACACACACACACACACACACACACACACACACACACACACACGCACACACACGCACACACACACACACTTTATATAGAACAGGGGTGGCCAACCCGTGGCTCGCGAGCCGCATGCGGCTCTTCAGCTGGTTACATGTGGCTCTTCCACATGAAACCATCAAAAACCTTTTTTTTTTTAATACCAGGGCCCACCATTTATTCAGAATTTGAGCCGTTTGATGACATTTGATGACAATTTGAGCCATTTGATGACATTTTTGATTTTGATGACTAAAGATTTTGTTTACTTTTGTCAACAATTCTAGGCTGGATTTGAGAGAAAACAAAACAGTCCAACATACAGATCAAAATGACCATTAATCTTCTACATTCTCTAGTTGTGTAGACTTGGGGTAATTAACATGATGAAATTTTTAACTCTTGAGAGTGTAAACATGAAACCAAATGGACCCGCAAGGGTCCATTTGCTTTCATGTTTACGCTCTCAAAGAGTTACATCTGGCTAACCGACTTTCCATCATTAGCCTGGGGACCACCTGGAATCCTCTTTGATGTGGCTCTTTGCAGTAACACAATGAAAAACGTGGCTCTTAGTCTGTGACCGGTTGGCCACCCCTGATATAGAACCTTTATCTACATAGATTACTTTCACCCATGCAGGGCACCAACCTGCACATCGGAATCAATTAGGAAGTTTAGCGTCTTGCCCAAGGACACTTCGCCCACTAACTCTGCATGGGAGAGCGGCGTGGGTTTGAACTGGCAACCCGTGGTGCTACCATCCAGTGACCCCCGGGGTTGAGAGAGAACCCCGTATTGCTGTATAGCAGACAGAGAGCGAAGCGTGCTGCAGTGACAGCGGAACAGAACAGCCTCTGTCACCCTCTCCGTCTGCCAGCGCGCCGCGCAGATCCGCCGACGCTGACGCAACCTCTGTGATTAGAGAGCATCCGCTTCGCCACCGTAGATACTGTATGTTAATCAGCTCAAGTGAATAATTACCTCCTTGGTGCCTTGATTAGAGAGCCGAGTGACAGTAGCTGCACGCCATGCGCGCTGGTGAGGGGGAGCGTAGTATATGTGCCTCAAAGAAACGGGGCCCCCCTGCACCTGAGAACTTATTCTTTTTCTTCTTGAGTCGCAGCCCCGCTAAAATGCCCCCGCAGAAACGCCAATTATCTGACATTAGTTCCGCAAGTCCCCTCTTTTTTTCCGTAAGTGGAGCGGCTCTCAGTGCTTTTTGATAATGTGTGTGTGTGTGTGTGCGTGCGTCTCTCTGGTGAGCAAAAGGAGGAGGAATTCCCCTGATGGCGAGCACACTTCTGCTGTCTATTAAAAGAGAAGAGACAGCCCCGCAGATCAAAGCCGTAGAAGTACTTGTGTTGTTTCATTACGGTCGAATGAACGTATGTGTTAGCCGCTAAGTGACTCGTGTCTGAACGCACATACACACGCAGCCACCAGAGAAACCCACTGGTAGAACGCAATCTGAAATATTCAGCACACATTAGCGTACTGTGATCCTGAGGAACACGTCATATTCAAGGCAATAATCGCCTCCCTCTTATGTTGTTGTTGTTGTTATTATTTATTATTGGGTGTCAGGTGTGGTCTGTGTTTTGGACACTCCGGCGCAGCTGGGTGTCAGTGAAGGGGGGGGGGGGGGGGGGGGGGGGGGGGGGGGGTAAACAGAGGTTAAGTAGGGTAAGTCAGTCGAGGTAATTGTTGCCATAACTGCCAAGTGTTCTTTCTTTTTTTTTCTTAATTAAAAGTGCATGTTTGAAGAGTGCAGAGGAGGAGGAGGCCCTTCATCTTCCCTGGTGGCTCACCTCTTTAAAGGGGGGAGCCGCTTCCACCGTGGCCCGGGCCAGGCCCCCGCCTGTCAATCACAGTTTAAAGTTCATGAAATTTCTATGAGCATCGATTGCAACGCAGGAGGGAGGGGGGAGGGGTGGGTAGGGGGGGATTGAGATGGAGGGAGTGGCAGCCTCCCGTGATTGATCAGGAGTCTCGCTTTGAATTTCTCTCTCTCTCTCTCTCTCTCTCTCTCTCTCTCTCTCTCTCTCTCTCTCTCTCTCTCTCTCTCTCTCTCTCTCTCTCTCTCTCTCTCTCTCTCTCTCTTTCTCTCTCTCTCTCTACTCCACACACGCCGCACTGAGATGAGGTTAGGGTGACCAGATCCAAAACTGTTCTTTTGAGGGACAGAAGTATTGCGTGCGTGGGACAAGTGAATATGACATCTTGATGTCATACGACATCTTGATGTTATATTAGAAAAAAAGTCAGGATTTCAATTCAAATAGAGCAAAAATAGTTCATTTGAGAGCTCAAAACGCATTGTGTGAACTATTTTTGACACAGTACATTACTGTGGCCCCTCTGGCATGAGTGCAGTTATGAGATACTTCTTGGGTTATTTTAAGAGAATTAAAAACACATCTACCGGTATAGAAGGGAAAAAAGACAACATAAAGCCACATATTGGGGCATTTGAACACTGATACCTGTCTATCACAATGTGGGGCACGTGGAGCCTCAATTGGTATAGCACCTAAAAAGTCTTGAGGCCACTGCTCCACGCAAAGAGGGACATCTGGTCACCCTAGATGAGGTGTGCAGCCATGTTGGCATGATGCGTGGCATGAAGACCGTGAGTGCGGTGACTTTAAGCTCGTCCTGTTGTCACTTGGAAGAATGCCTAGTAAAATGTAAATACTGTATGCGTGTGCGCGACAGAGTTTCATTCCTGCTGATTGAATTCCTCAAGTGTCTCCATCGTTCCATCTCGCATTGACAATGCAGCGTCTTAGCAGTGACCTCATGCAGGCCCAAAGACCGACCGAAGAGATCCGCTGCTATTCGGTGCAGCTAGGCGTCACGTTTTGCATTACACGTATCGCCTCTGCGCCTGGAGCTTGTTCTATATGATGAGCGGGTGATGAATTGAAAGATGGAGGAATAAAATGACCGATCAATATCCCGGTGAAAGGATGGCTTCTTGGGGGGAGGGTGGGGGGCTTTTGGAGCTTGTCAACAGGATAGACCCCATTGGGCTCAGCGTAGCGTGCCTCTTGACAAGCAAGGGAAAAAGGCGAAACAAATCAGGCCATCCACTTAAGGATCACCATGTTGTGCGTCTGTCAATTCCTTCCCCCTCCTCCCAGCATGCCCGTAAGGAAGGGCGGAATTATCTGCAGCGCATATCTGTGGGCAATGGGGCCAAACGTTGCAGTGACCTGCATCAATCATAAAATGAATAGAGATGGGAAATTGCAGCACATGTTGCTTTGGGGATCGAAGCAGCAGCTGCAAATCCCCCTCATTCCGATAGCCGGGGCCTGTCAGGGGAGATTGTGGCCATAGCTCAGTGCCGTATTTCATATGGAATATGGAGTCCATTTGAAATGATAAGTGTAATATAGGGGAAAACCACGGAGAGCCTGCCTATGTATGAGCGCAGCGAGCCTCCATATTGGAGATAGAGTAGCTGCTTTGGATCCGGTGTGTCTCATTGGGGACATGACTGCGCCTTCACCAAGGCCATCACCGAAGTGAAAAGCAAAACAAAAATGTGAAAAAAGGTGAGGCCCAAATCCCCCGAAGAGCTGGCTTCATCTCGCGCTTCTCCGAAGAAAGAATAACCGATTTCTCTGCTCAGCGCCGAGGCAGCGGCAAGTCGCTGACGGCAGTGAGAAAAGGCAAATGAGAAATGGCCCCGGCATAAAATAAATGTAAACAGCTGTGAGTACCGGGACATAAACATATGCTTAGTGAATGTATACACGCTCCTCTGAAGCATGGAAACCCCTTGAAAGCCTGGGATCCGCGAGCTGAAAGCAGCTGTGAGACTGATCTAAATGGGTAATGAGTCCGTCCGTGCATGGCGACGTTCCAGCGATCTCCACCATCCTCGTCAATCCAGCCGACCGGTCCTCCCGTTTTTGTCTATCTAGACACTAATCCAGAGTTGATGAACAATAGTTTGAATGTGGGGATGGGAAACGGAAACAGAAAAATGCACGTCATGGACTTTTGCCGAATGCTTTTTATAAGACTTATTATGTCTTAGTCATGGTAGAAAGCACTTTACAAATTACAGTAAGTAGGTCTACAGGTTTAAGGCATTTGTACTTTTCTTGAGTATTTCCTAATTCCAATAGTTATACTGTACTTTACTTCATCTCAGAGGCAAATATACTGTTTGTCCACTGCAATTATTTGAAAACTTTAATTACTAATTCTACAGCCAATCACACATTGTGATTGGATTTTTTCAAAAGATTGTTTTATACATTTGAAAACATGAAACACTGTATAATGAGTACTGGGATGGGTCTCAACAACCAATATCTGATAAAATCCAATAACAAGCATATTGAGTAGACGTTATCAATCAGTTTTGGCTTATCAAGACTTATTTTTTAAAGACAATTTGAACTCCTACCTTTGGACTTTTACCTAAACGGTTAAAGTACTTTCCCCTCCAATGGTCAATGGAAATCACAACTTTAAGCTTAATACACTATATACTTTAGTTGTTGTGTACCACAGCCTGTCACACGCCAATTTGTTGATCCGGCATCAGGCATTATTCTACAGTAACAGGAATGTACAGTAACTCCGATAGGCAAGAATGACTTCCGGGTGGATTTCACTGTGTAGATTTCACTCTGCCATCTTCTTTGTCTGAATTTCCAGTAATTAAAAAACGCATTACTCAGTGATGTACAGTAAAGTACATACACTCACCTTGGAAGCTCAGCACAACCTATACATTGCAGGCTATAATGATCAATCCACATACTGTATTGCATTAAGACAGTGAATTGGGCCCTAGAGACCACTGTCTATTTCTCCAATCATGATGTTATAGTTTCAGTTCATTTTGCTGAAACGGAATTTAAATTATGATAGATTTTCCCCAGTAGTCATATATAGTTAAATTTTTGTATTACACTTTTCATCAGCTACAACATTAAAGTGGTTGCCGATAGCAGTTAGCTTTCATTGCACAACAATATAACAACAATATACAGTATATACTGTATATCTTTTGTTGTCATAGTATTTTTTTGTTTGTTTTCCTAGTAATGAATGAATGCAATAAATGCCATTAACAATTTTGAAATTTTCCTGAGAGTGTACAAATGTGAACCAAATGGAACCTAGTGCGTCCATTTGGTTCCATTTGTACGCTCTCAGGAAAAAGGAGCTCTGAAAGAAAAAACATTAATCTGGTGAAACAAATTAATGATGTCATGATGTTGTATTTCAACCATGTTAAGGATTTTTTCAGACCTCCATTTCTAGGAAACACAGAATAGGGGGAACTTTTTATTATGTCCACACAACATCTCTAAGGTATATTAATAACATAGTAGAATGTTGAAAATGGGTGCAGCTCCCCTTTATCGTGTTTATCGGATTTTCAAAAGCCTTAGCCTATATATTTCTTGCCATAAATATTTCCGCCAGAAATACTACATAATAGGAAACGATTGTATTTGGACCTGCTTATCGGCACCCGGGGAGGAGACGAGACAACAATCTCCAGAGGAGTGCCCTGGATTAGTCGCCCTGTAAATGACTGCCTGGCCATGCATGGCTGATGTGATTAGTACAGACATGCTGAAGATGCCCAGTCAGCAGCCTGCCCTCATTAGCCTCTACACTAGTTCACGTTGTCTCATGATGCCAAACGCCAGCCATTGTCAAAACTGTGTGTGAAATGGAGTGGTCGCCCTGGTCGCTGCACGTAGAGGGGTGGACACGCCGTTTGTCATTATGGCCTTTAATAATGCAATCTCCAGGTCAATTTACCAATGAGAATTTTTGGCGAATATCGATATCTGATATGATTAAAGAAGCGTTCAGTGATTTGGGTGATTTGGAAAACCCTCTGGCCCGATGTGCATGTGCAGAAAATAGATCATCTTTGTCTGTAAGCAGGAGTGTTGGATAATTTATCACATTTCTGTCACTTTCTTCTGTAGAACCAGAATATCCCAGAATTGCACCTTTCTAGTGATACCTCTCCTCTCCTCTCCTCTCCTCTCCTCTCCTCTCCTCTCCTCTCCTCTCCTCTCCTCTCCTCTCCTCTCCTCTCCTCTCCTCTCCTCTCCTCTCCTCTCCTCTCCTCTGGGTGCCAGCTACAGGCTACAGTGTAAAGCCAGTCTGTGATGGCTCTCCAGCCTCCTGGTGACAGGGTTGTTGTAACCCTGACTTAACCTTTGGCACCTAAGCAGGCAGGCTGTTTGTGTTCTTTGGAGGCAACGCGCCAGGTGAAAGAATCCAGGCGTTTGCCACAGGAATATATACGTTCTATGAGAGAGCGACTGTGGCCACTCTTAAAGCCTCCTCTTAATCTGTTAGGACAAGGGCTCCTGGGAAGGGGAGTACATGGACCGCATGGGTTAAAGGGACCACAATCGAACAGGTCACTTTTTTAATAGCAAACATCTCTAGACCTCCCACCGCATGCAGCTTTTTCAGAGGCCGTAGGTAACCAGAGTTCCAGAGCTCCTCTGTTCAGTGGAATGCTGCCCTCCTCTCTCCCCTTACCATGTTTTCTTAAGCAGCCTTTTTATTTCCTTCGTCCTTTCCACCACACATTCATTCAACCCCGAGAGCATAAGAAATGGACCCAAATACCTCTAAATACTATGGATTTTTTTGCAGAGTATGCATATATGTGTGCGCGCACACACACACACACACACACACACACACACACACACACACACACACACACACACACACATGCGTGTCACTCTCACACTGTAACTTTCAGTCTGTTTCCGTCTATTTATGTTCTGTTAGGTATAGCCCCGACCAGTGTTGTGAAAATATTACTTAATCGGTAACTTATTATGTATTACTTATTACTCCCTAGAGTCCCTACAAAAAGTACCAGTAAGTTATTTTAGTAATAGTTACTGGTAAATATTACTTACCAGTGCATTACTGGTAAGTAGTTACCAGTAATGTACTTAACAGTAAATTACTTACCAGACATGTGAAATAATCATATTTACTGGAAAAAAGTAGTATATTACTTTAGTTACTTGACAACACTGGCCCCAACCAAAATGGTAAATGGTGCATTTATCTGAGGCCTTTACATAGATTGTATACCAGATTGTATTCACCCACTAACCCACAAATGGTGGCAGAAACCATGCAAGGTACCCAACCAGCACATTAGGAGTAATTAGGGGTTAAGTGTCTTGCTCAGGGACACATGGACACTAACACTGGGGGTTTGAACTCGCAGTCGTGTGGTATACCATCCAGCCACCTCCCAGCATTTGATCTCTCTGTGCACAGTGTGGGGAGAAGAGTCAGGCAGGGAAGCAATAAATAGATGATTAAATATATAAAGAATGACTCCCTGTTACTCCTCCTCCTCTTGTCCCTCCCCTTCCCTCCGTTATTCTCTCTTCTCCTCCCTCCATTTCCCCCACTCAGCGCTTTCAGCGTTGCTTCTGTTTTATTTCTATCCCAACCTTTGCTCTTTCTCTCTCTCTCTCTCTCTCTCTCTCTCTCTCTCTCTCTCTCTCTCTCTCTCTCTCTCTCTCTCTCTCTCTCTCTCTCTGGGTGCCTCCTTTCTCTGTGTTATCTCTCCTGTTTGAAAAAAGAAGAAGGGGAAAAGTGTGTTGGTTTGGGTTGGGAGGGTGTCTCTGTAGAAAGAAAAAAAAAGGAGTGAGAGAAAAAAAGAAGGGGGGGTAAGAAAAAAAAGAAAACAAAAATCAATACAAATTACGATGGAGAAAGTGGCACTGATGGCTGGGATTGCAGCATATGTTTACACTAAATCAGGCAATCTGTCTTCATATGGGCTGTGTAATGCGCGGAGGGGGGGTCAGGGTTCGCACAGCACGCCGGCGCTCTCCAATTACTCAGGCTCTTTGCAAAGAGGCAGCCGTATCGATTAGAGCGGAGGAGAGGACTATACTACAGGCCTGTAGGCAGCCAATGGGGCGCTGAGGTCAGAGTGCACGGAGATTTTAATAAGGGGAAGTAATGGGCTTAATTTCTTTGAGGGGGGATAGTGGAGGTATAGCAGCTCTCTCTCTCTCCCCCTCGCTAGAGAGCTTCATTAAAAGCGTTATGAGCTCTCTCTCTCTCTCTCTCTCTCTCTCTCTCTCTTTCTCCCCCTCTGCATGTGTTTCTCTCTTTCGTCTGTGATCTTTCTCCCTGCTTTCTTTCACTCCTGCCGAGTATTTCCTGTCTTAACACTTGTCCTTCGCTCCCCTGCCTCTCGTACGCGGCCCGTCTCCCATGCCATTAACTCTGTTAGGAGGTAAATGGGCTTCTCTCTATTCTGTTTTTTTTTTTTGTATTCAGTTTGTCGAGTTCCCTCAGAGCCCCTTTTTTCTTCTTAGGTTGGATAGTATGCACGTATCGGTGCGCACGAAATTGACTTTTCGAATTCGGGTTGATTATGGAGGCCCGCATTACCTCCACGCATCCACTATGCATCCCAAAAAAGTCTCTTTGGGATCAAAGCAATGAATCTCTCTTCATCTGAGACAGAGAAAGAGAGAACGAGAGAAAGAAAGAAAGAGAGAGGGAAGGGGGGCTGGAGTAATACATTTAAGCGTCTGTGTTCTTTGGTCGCCTCTCAGGGGCAAAGAGCCCAAATCCAACATGGCAGCCCTCGTGGTGAGGGCTCCGTCTAGCTCCGTCACCCTTCAGATATCATCCCCACCCTCAGCCCCGCAGCCTGAAAGCCCCCTTTTTTTCTCCCCTCCTTCTCTGCCCGCCGTTTGAAACGGGTTCCTACAAATTTGATTTAGCAGCTCGCGGGCGCCCATTCCCGGGGAAAGAAAACAAATATTGTTATAATGGTAATAACATCTATTTGCCCGCTCGCGACAAACGGTAGCGGGGGCCCTTTGAAAGAGACCCCTTTGCGCGGTAGCCAGTATTGCTACCTTATTCTTATTCATGAAAGCGGCGGTTATGCATATTAGCGCAAACTAGCTATTCTACTCACCGGCATTTGGTGTGTCAATCATCCTTACAGAATACAAGAGGCACTGGTGACAAAAGCGGAGTGGGCACGATCGGCTGACAAATTGTCCCCAAAGTCAAATTTGACAGGCTTTTATGATTAATGGGCTTGATTATGGAGAAGTATCTCCCTAACTCATTTCCGGGTGTTTCTCTCTTCTCTCCTTCGTCCATATAGCGAGAGAGAGCGAGAGGAGGGGAGAGAAATGGAGATTGTGTTGTTTGTTCGGCCGGGTGAATGACAGAATGAAAAGAAGAAAAAATGGGACTATGGGGCTCAAAAGAAGGAAAGTGCAATTGAATTAGGCAATGCGTGGTGAGAAGGGAGAGCGGCGGGGACAGGTTGAGTGTAAGGTCTTGCACTTAATAAAGAGAACAGAGGAGATAAGAGAGAGAGAGAGAGAGAGAGAGAGAGACAGAGAGAGAGAGAGAGAGAGAGAGAGAGAGAGAGAGAGAGAGAGAGAGAGAGAGAGAGAGAGAGAGAGATCAGCTGACACTCAGATAAGAGTAGAAAGAAGGCAACAGGGTGGCATGGACCGGTCCCCGGAGCTTTTCAGCAAGCCATGTTATAACATGTTAATGTTAGAAATAGAATGTCATTTCAAGATAAACTAAATAAATAAATAAATGGTGCATTTATACAGTGCCCTTTTTCCAAGGTGCTTTACCTATCGGTAGATTGTAGTTCCTTCATTCACCCATTCACACACCAATGGCAGTGGAAAGGTGCTGACCAGCGCGTCAGGAGCAATTAGGGGTTAAGTGTCTTGCACAGGGACACATCAACACTAACCCTGGGGGAGCCTGAGTTCGAACTGGCAAGGTTACCATACATTCAGCCTCTCTGAGCCACTGCCGCCTCAAAATCATCATATAAGATGTTCTTTGCTATAGTGACTTGAGAGGACATGAGAACATGTGCGGTTGACCGGTTTGAATACCTGGACCAGGGATAGGGGAGGTTGAACGATTGAACTCCCCCTTTCCACTGGGATTGAAACGGAGTTCCTCTTGAACGAGGTATACTTAACTCCAGGCTGCTGATCACTATGGACAGCCATAGAAGGTTCAATGGTTGTACTATAGCCTATCCTATACTGTACATATGCTAGATGTGAATGTGTTGCAAGCTGCTGCTGATGAAAGAAAAGACAAAAAACAAACAAACAAGTATTTACATAGCCCACAATGCATCCACGATGCACTTATTGTTAGCATTTCCTACGGAATTGTGAATTTCCTGTCTGGTTTGTCACGCCCATTTATGGTCAACAATATTGGCCAGCAACTCTATGTCTCAGCTGACCTGACCTCATCAAACCCTGTACACTCAAGACATGCACCATATAGGGCCAGTACAGAATTCATTCCATATGTTGAGCTCCCCATGCCAAAGCACCAGCACTCGCCCAGCAGTCATCCAGGCAGATGTATGCATACAAACTCACCCTTTGAGCTAATGCATAGGAATTTTGTCAATAAAGCTGTCAACCAACCAATCAATCAATCACTCTCCTGTCTGTCACACAGCCTTGAACGAACCCACCATCGACTACGGCTTCCAGAGGCTACAGAAAGTCATCCCACGCCACCCCGGAGACCCCGAGAGGTTACCCAAGGTCAGTAGAAACACAGCAGAACATCACGGTCAAGTTGCTGATCAGAGGTCAGGCCAAGGACAAAGAGTTTTGTCCAAACACTGGACATAATATATTTACTGTCAGGTCCATCCCTAGTTCAACACATTCTTTTTCTTTCTAAGTGCAGCCAGCTGTACAAATACAAATTGAATTTGATTGCCAAATGATGGCTGGTTATCTGCCAAAAAAAAAAAACACATCGGCATTATGAGTGGTTTCATTTCCAGTCCCGATCAGAATACAATTCAGAGCATATAGTGAGCGATGAGGTTATGATCATTTCTGGCACATTTAACAGATGTGCTAAAGGGATAAAATGTGATTGAGACACAGCCTTTTTTGTCCCGATGTTGGGTTATACTGTCGAGACCACCCGCAGCCAGTTACTACACAGATTTTAATGCTACTTGTATGGTTTAATTTAACAGAGGACCAACTTTGAAACGCTTGATTGGATTTGTTCGTTCTACTCAATACATACTTGGCACTCGAGGCACCCCTCAATGCCAGCCGCTAAATTGGTCCAATCCTTCTTAAAACTGGAAACAGCTGTTTATAGGATGCGATAGTACTGCTGCTTTTAGCGGATTCTCTTTTCCTTTCCCTCTCGGCTGACTGGGCTGGGATTCGGCTCTGCGTACTGTACTGGGGCAGAGGAATGCAGGTTACACATTCCCTCGGAGGAGGGGATGACATGCCATGATGTAAGATTGTTAACAGATTTATGCATAATATGCATAGTCATGATTAAATGTATATACATGTCTCAATAGCTTGCCTTTAGACATACCAGGGAAAATCATATATGCATGAACGCATGCCCGCCCCTCGCGCACACACATACACACACATGCGCGCACTTGCATTTAACAGGGGGCCCCAAAAAAAAGCAAGCAGCCGTCAGGTGCCCTGGGCGGTTTGCTGCCTGGTTAGTATGAAAAGATTATTTTGGCTCTCCAAGAAGGTGCTAGGCTAACTGAGCTAGATTCTTTCGGGCAGCAGACTGCTGTGGAAGGGGGACAGGATCAGATGGGCCTTGACACTCTAAAGCAGCTGCCAAATTGAAACCATTTATCAAAATCTGACATCGGAGATCCAAGTCACCAAAAGCCAGTTTATTTGTAATTTGATACTAATAGTGAGCATACATTGTCTGGCCCCTTTGATGGCCTGATTTGCAGCTAGAGCGAATACCCCCTCCACCCCTCTGCACCTTTTAAATATTTATTTATTCAGAAAGAAAACTCAATAAGAGCACAGACCTCCCCCCTCCACACACACACACACACACACACACACACACACACACACACACACACACACACACACACACACACACACACACACACACACACACACACACACACACACACACACACACACACCCCACACACACACACACACCACCCCACCCCTTCTTCTTCTTTCTTCCCTTGCAACCACAAGCTTTTCAGACGTTTTCGACACGATAGAAAATCACAACAAGCGGATTGCGTTAAGCCCTGCTATTTGTAAAAGGGGGACATTTTGCTCTCGGAGGCCAATGAGACATGTCAGGACGGGGGTCACGTGATCGTTGGGCGGATGGTTAAGTTAGCTTGTCACTTCTCTTTTGTTTTTCATCCACTGCTGTCTTGCCCCCAATCCGTCTGTTCCACCACCCCACCGCCGCGTGTGTGTGTGTGTGTGTGTGTGTGTGTGTGTGTGTAGGACAGGGAAGGGGATGGAAAGAGAGTTGTCTGGTGTTTTCCGTGGTGGGTTTTTGACAGGCAGACACTATAAGACTCAGGGGCGGATCTAGGCATGGGCATGGGGGGGGGAGGGCAATGCCCCCCTAAATGCCCTGACTGCCCCACCAAACATGATGGCAAGCAAAACAATCCAAGATATTTCAAATGAAAGTGCTTATATTTAAAATGATTTGACACACTACTACTGCTACTAACTAACTAGAGGTGTGGCACCACTAAACCAACATTGAAAACAGAAAACTCTCTGAGTCAGACCTTTAGCGTTATTCATGTTGCGTGTCTGTTGCAACTTCAACAACAACTGTTATTATTGATGCTTTACTTGCCTAATAAAAATCCTGTAACTGAAAATACCATTTTCTCCTGCCGTCCAATTGGGAAATGTTACATCCGCCCCTGATAAGACTGGTAGACGTGTAATGCCGCTCAGGTAGCAACATGGGGGAGGGCGAGGGGGTGGGAGGGGGTGGGGGTTCTGGTGCACCAGAAGAGTAACTGTGAAGAAGACCCTTTGGGTGTGCTTGGGTGTCCACTCGCCCTTTCGGCATATAACCTCTAATGAGCGATTGGATTAAGGCAGCGTTGGCGACCACACTGTCCAACTAAGTGGGACTGGAAGTCAGCCACAGGCACACACACACACACACACACACACACACACACACACACACACACACACACACACACACACACACACACACACACACACACACACACACACACACACACACACACACACAGGTTGAGGTACTATATAGCTATCAGGCATGCAGCTGATCGAGACAGTCCTGGATCAGGTTCACCCCCTCTAATTTCATTTCCAGTCTGGCTTTGGCTGCAAACAGACACCTCTCTCTCTCTCTCTCTCTCTCTCTCTCTCTCTCTCTCTCTCTCTCTCTCTCTCTCTCTCTCTCTCTCTCTCTCTCTCTCTCTCTCTCTCTCTCTCTCTCTCTCTCTCTCTCTCTCTCTCTCTCTCTCTCTCAGAAATACACACACACAGGCTGGTTGGTCATGGACACCTCGCCCTGTGCTACATACACCACTGGCAGGCAAACAGACAGACAGCTATCAAACACTCTCCATCTGCTCCCAGACAGGGAGCAAGTAGGTGATGGAGCACAGATTTCCTACTCTTCATTCAAACCCTTCTTTGCACACAGTCTGGCCAGTCCACCCTGGTCTGTGTTCAATTCCCACATAATTACACACGGTAGGTGGAGACAATGTGGACTAGATTCGGGCGGCCTGCTACCATTTACATTTTACCCCCAGAAGAGTCTCCTCCGTTTGAGTTTTTCCCTCTCCCTCCATTCTCTTCTCTCGTCACTTTGCTGGAGAGGCAGCATGCGGCGGATTCTATACTCCGTCTACAGAAAGCTCTGCCATGAGACCCGCTCCTGGGTCACAGCAAAGTTTAACAGCCTATGAATGCTCTCAAACAGACACCTGCACCCCAAGAATCCTCCATGATATGGAAGATCTATTTTTATTTCCAGAGGATAATAGGGTGGTCGCTGGTGCAAAACCACTGTTGTTTTTGGCAAGCATTTTTTTTTTTTTAGTCAGTCTTGTGAACAGGACATTAGTCTTTTGGAGGAAATTCATTTAAGCCAGATTTTAGATGTTTGGTCAAAATTATATTATTAGTATTATTTTAGTAAAAGAAATAACATGAAAACATTGTGAATAAACAAATGTGTTAATTAAGCCAGAGTATAATAACTATGTGCAGTATATTTAAGGTATATTTTAGTGTTCTGAGGCTAGACCTGGGTGATTATTTTTCCCTCACAAAAGCCTAGTCTAGTTTTAGTCAACATACTAAAAAGGCTATATTTAGCTTGTCAGCATTATTCCTTTTGTCAGGACTAAGACTGGCAGAACAATAGCTGGAGAAAGTGCTAAAAAGATTTTTTTCCCCCATAAAATAGAGATTGACATTGTGGCACAACTCTCCGTGGGGGCTAGAAACAGAAAGTTCACGGCCTATATATTGTGATTTGCAAACCATGAGGTTGAGATGAACCGTGTTTGGTGTCAGAGTGAGCACCTTTCGCTCTGATCATTGACCCCCCATCCCTCCATCCTCCCAGCCTGACACCCTCTCTCTCTCTCTCTCTCTCTCTACTCTCTCTCTCTCTCTCTCTCTCTCTCTCTCTCTCTCTCTACTCTCTCTCTCTCTCTCTCTCTCTCTCTCTCTCCAGGCACTCGTTCAAGGGATATTAATTCAAATACGTAGGGCCCACGGACTGAGAACCCCCCACCACCCCCCTCTCATTGAAAATAATGAGCAATATTCAATTCATGAGCTGAATTTCAATCCATTTCCTCAACTGCCTATCTCTGAATGAAATTAACCCGGCGCCGTGTCTCACATCATTATAATACCGTAACCGCCGCCCGCATAAAGCGCTAATCTGCACCCGGATCTCCCGATCTTGGATAGATACGCGGGCTCCGGCTCCGCGGACCGTTTCCACGGCACCGCCATCCATATTTTATAGAGATCACGCGGAGGGGGCAGCGCGGCGTTCGCAGCGAGGCGGGAGTCGCCCCGGTGTCGCTGCGCGTAGTTGCTCTTTGTGTAGCGGGGTTGGCGCGGGGCGGCCGCGCTGTGGTCGGGGTGATTTATCATTGTTAAGGGCCCTGTCGGATAGGCTTCTCCTCTAGGGTCACTTCTGCTCCCCTCTCTCGCACCGCACCGCCACAACCACCAAGCCAGCCCCCCATAATTAAGCCCCTAGAAACCAATGGAGGAAAATAGAAAAAAAAAGAAGAGGAGAGGAGGTGGGGGAAAAAAGGAGGAATATGTCAAGAGACGGTACGGAAGAAGGGCAAGGGCAAGGGGGCCGGGGGGCTGGAGCTTTGGAGGTTTGGGGCCGACTCGGCTCGGCTCGGGGAAGGTGGGAGAGCACAGGCACTAGGCCTTAGATATACAGCGAGGAGTTTCTGTTCATGTTGAGAGAAATGCCTTCCCGTCACGTCCCGGGACAACAACGGAGATGTTTACTGCATGACTGCATGTACGGTTGGCGCTCTGATTGACTCACTTATTACCTGCTCTAATGTGGACAGCAGGTTCCAGACTGAATGTAGCGACTCGTGAAATCCAAACTGGAGATCTTAAAAAAAGAAGAAAAAAAAACTTCTGTTAGGAAAACACATGCTCGACCACCGAACAAAGCTGTAAAAAAAAAAAAAAAAGTTGGGTTTAATTTCCTGTCTCATGTAGGATGACCCCGCTGTAAAAAGGAGGGATCTTCTTTTTTATTTTTATCTTTTTTATTATTTTATCATACCTGGTCTTCCTATTGCCTCTTTTTTTCCCTTTCGCTCCGTGAGTTATTCCAACATTAAACCACTAAAGTGCCCTAAAGAGATGTGCACTCTGCACAAGATGTGTGGTCTGTCGCTCAAAAATACTGTACGCCCGCTGGCTCCCGGAGAGAGGCAGGCGGAGCAAAGCAGATGAAATGATTTTTCCCAATGGTTTTGGGTCATAAAAAGAAAAGGAGTTCTTCCTCCCTCCCTCACTCACTCCCTCCCTCGCTCCCTCGCTCCCTCGTTCCCTCACTCACTCACTCACTCACTCACTCACTCACTCACTCACTCACTCACTCACTCACTCACTCACTCACTCACTCACTCACTCACTCACTCACTCACTCACTCACTCACTCACTCACTCACTCATTCACTCACTCATTCACTGTTTTCTACTTTCTTCCGTGCACACTATACGTATAGGTGCCGTATGCACAGACGAAAATGCACACACACGCACGCGCCAGATTAAGCCTGCTTTTTGTGTGCGTCTGAGGATACTTCAAAGTCAGCAATGAAACTGTCCAGGACGAGTCTACTTTGCTTTCCTTCTACTTTTCGCTTCTTCTTCCTCTCCTTCTGTCTCAGAGGGTTCAGTGTTTCAGGGCAGAGAATGTTGCTAGCTTCATGTTGGCGAACACATGTATATGGTATGTGTGTCTGCTAGAGTCAAATAGCTATAGAAACTACAGTACAGTATACGGTGTATGTATTACAGCATGATCTCTATATACACACACCAGGCACCACGCACACAGTGTGTGTGAGTGTGGTCCAGTGTCACACCCCGCAGTGCTTCCCCTCCTGCTGGGCTGAACAAGGAGAGCATTGCTCCTGAGTATAGAGATCACACAGTGACTAATGGTGTGGTGGGGCGATCCGACCGGCGCTGTAGCCTCCACGCAGCACACACGCACACACGCACACACACACACACACACACGCACGCACGCACGCACGCACACACACACACACACACACACACACACACACACACACACACACACACACACACACACACACACACACACACACACACACACACACACAATCAGAGTGAATCAGAGGCGCCTGCACACCCTGCGCGCTGAGGACAGACCTCAGCGGAGAGAGCCCACCGGATATGTTCTCTATATTCTATGATGATCTGAATCCAGACGGCATAATAGATGCTGTGCGCGTGTGTGAGCAGAGTTATTTTAGTTTTTAGGGGTGTTTTTATGTGGAAAAGATTGGATGAAGACATATTTAAAATGTCCCCATAGTTTTTAAAATGAATAACATAATGTGGTAATATTGTATAGCATTTAAACATTTGATTTTATAGGATCCTCTGCAGTTTATATACTATAATTCACTGCACATTTCAAAATACATTTTGCATTTTTTGCACCTTTCTTCACTTTACTTTTAGCTTTTATCCGTGCTATATTTCAATCTAAATTCTAAAGGGGAAATTCCACCCATTTTCAAGATTGTTTTCTGAGAGCATATAGATGATCCAAATGATCCCTAACGGATCCATTTGTTTCCATTTATACACTCAGAAAAATAGGTTCTAAAAGAAAAAACATTAACATGGAACCATGTTAGTGATTTTTTCTATATCTAGAAAAACACAGAATTGGGGAACTTTTTATCATGTCCACACAACGTCTCTAAGGTATATTAATGACATCGTAAAATGCTGAAAATGGGTGGGATTCCCTTTAAGTGCAGTCTGAAGTGTCCATAAGCAACGATGATGAGCTGAATATATACTCTTCTAATCTTTTGCCAGATGTAACAAGTCAGAATGGCTGGGAGGAGGATTGGCCCGGCCTGATTACCCTATCAGCTGTCCTATTGACTATTCTGCCTCTACCCCTCCATCCATCCACATACATACATACATCCCATCTCATCTCTCTCTCTCTCTCTCTCTCTCTCTCTCTCTCTCTCTCTCTCTCTCTCTCTCTCTCTCTCTCTCTCTCTCTCTCTCTCTCTCTCTCTCTCTCTCTCTCTCTCTCTCTCTCTCTCTCTCTCTCTTGCCTTTTTCTGTCCGGTTATCCCTGAGAGGAAACGAAAGTCTTAACCCACCTACCCCCCCTCTACACCCCCTCCCACCCCATCTCTCCTCCTCTCTCCTCTCCTCTCCACCCATCCATCCATGGTGATCCATCCATCTCTCCGGGTCCTGAAAGGAAGTGCCTAGAGACCCCTCACATCTTCTCTCAGCCCTCTTTTCCCCCTCCATCCCTCTCTCCCTCTCTCTTTTCCCATATTCCCTGTGCACACCCCCATCCTGCCTTCAGCCCTCCTTGCCCCTCCGTAACCCCCCTCCTCTCTCTCTCTCTCTCTCTCTCTCTCTCTCCTCGGAGGTGTGGGCCAGTGATAAGAGATGATGATGATAACTGGGAGGCAGTGCATTACTGTATTGATTGGGGCAGGGCTTTCAGCGCAGTTAAAGCGGGCCAGCGCCCCTGATTGCCGGCACTTGCGCTGACAGGAATCCGATGGCGCTGTCTCTCCACGCCCCGACCGCTAAAGGCAGAGGGAGAGAGGATGTGTGAGAAGGAGTGAGGTGTTAGGAAAGGGCTTGTTGATGTGTGTGCGCGTTCACATGCTCAAGCACGTGCACATGCGTGATGGGGGGGAGGTGGGGCGAGGTCGAGCGAGGTGTTGTGTGTGTGTGTGTGTGTATAATTGTGTGAATGGGTGTGTATTTATGGGGGCCGGATACTACTCTCTATACACACTCGCAGTTATACCACTCTCTCTCTCTGTCTCTCTGTCTCTCTCTCTCACACACGCGTGCAGATCCCTGGTGAGTCGACACCTGGAAGTGCTCTCTAATATGTAGAGCGCGGTGCTGCTTCTATAGGGAGCCGCTGCGCAGGGCTGTGATCTTCACGTTAGCCGTCTAATCGGGGACAAGTTTGGACCCGGGGCGCCAGCCATGCAGGTCCTACGCACAATTAACTACAAGGCAGAATGGGGAACAAGGCGGGAGGTGTGGGGGCATTCTGGGTCCCCGAGTTGTGTATGTACAGTATATAGCGACTCCAAAATAACTGACCCACGTGATTCCGGGGCTGGTTTTTATTCCGCGCCGTTATATAATATGTGTCGTTTGTTGTTTGAGGATAATTAGAAACACATACTGCGTGTATATATATATATACATACGCGTCCCATGCAGGGACCAGGGAACTACTACTACTTACCACTGCACCGCACGCATGCAGGAAAAATGATTTAGCCAACCCCCCAGAGACAGTTCTGCTAAGACTATAGTGTTCTCTGTGGTACGAGTGCATTTGTTTTGGGACAAATCTGCATGGTTAGGGGGGCTGTTTTCACACACCGTGAGAGAGGGAGAGAGCGGCCGCAGCCAAGAGAACAGAAACCGATGAGAAAACACGCGCGGCAGGAGCACGTATGTGCAGCACCCGCACGCACGCACACACACACACACACACACACACACACACACACACACACACACACACACACACACACACACACACACACACACACACACACACACACACACACACACACACACACACACACACACACACACACACACAGCGCTTCTGAGTGTTTCAGCAGTGAGGCCTCGAAGGCGTCATTATCTTGAGAAGGCTGTTGTGTCTGTCAAGGCCTAATGAAAATAGAAGGAGCGAGGACACACTGGCACCCACATGCGCACACGCACACACACACACACACACACACACACACACACACACACACACACACACACACACACACACACACACACACACACACACAAAAGGCACAATGCCTGTGCGCGTAATTCGTGTTTGTTTCAATTTGTGCCAGGATTTAATATCTGTGTGTTGTGCATAATGCTACACGTGCGTATCCAGGCACGCATGTGTGCGTGTGGGTGTGTGTGCACGTGCCCTGTGTGTGCATTGAGGGCTGCAGGACTGCGGTTGCCAGAGGGCCTGCATGGTGTTGTAGCCGCCAAGCGTCAGAGACATTAACTAACTTGTGTTTTCTAATGGAGATTAATGAAGCCAGAGCACAGCGGAGGAGAGGGGAGGGGGAGGGGGAGGGGGAGGACATAAACACTTTTACACAATGCACACCATACTGTACAGATAAACACACACTCACATATACTGTACACTGTGTACATTGTTACACTGCACGCATACACACATGTGCAAAAAATGTACATGCATAAGTATGTGGTACATCTGCCCACCACGTACACACACACACACACACACACACACACACACACACACACACACACACACACACACACACACACACACACACGGTTGGCAGTGCCAGCTTGTGACAGATTGTGGCTGCTCTCAGAGGAAGGACAAGCATCCTTATGATATAGAAGGAGGATGGTACATGGCTGGGTTGAGAGTAACAGTCTTATTTTGGTACCAGCTCTTCCTGTGTGTGTGCGAATCGTGAGAATCTATAAAACATAATACTTTTTCCACTTCAGTCATAAAAGGTAGTTGTAGTTTGAAGATAGAAACATGCTTCAATGCTACTACTGTTTTGTAAACTTGCTGTCATCATCCTGTGACATTTTAGGTTATGGTGATTATTGTTTTTGACTTAGGCATGTTTACAGTACTATATGTACAGCAGTGTCCATTATTTATTCCACATTTAAGTCACGGACGGACCACCATTTGATAAGGTTTAAGTGGGGATTTACACTGTGTGTAATGCTGTGGTGAATGCTGTGTTCCGTTCCTGGGAGCGGATCAGCCAACCGCTCCTGGGACCACATCCGAAGTCTACTAGTCTACGGAGCACTGCGATGTGAAAGCATTGAATACAATTGAATGAAGTGTACTCTGTTGGCAGGAGAGTCAGGGCCAATGTGAATCATAGCCAGCAGGGACCAGGCAACCTTATTGGGAACACTAACAGTTCAAATCAATCCGACTCAGTTAGTCTCTCGGACCCAAAACTAAAGAATATTTTGTTATCGTTGGATAAGATTGTATTATTATTATTATTATAAAAGCAGCACAAAACTAGATACTTGTCCTTTATTAAAACCAGGGTCGTGTTAAGCCACACCTCATTCATGCTCTGTAGTATGTACTCATAGCATGAAGATTAATTACAATAATATAGATAATATCAGATAATATTCAATAATACATTTCTTCAATGTTGAAACATTGTAAAAGTATAATTAATTACTCTTGTTCAGAACCTGCCACATATTTAGTAGTGTTAATAATAAATCAGGGTTGTTGTGTCATTATTGAAAGCATAGTGAGACACATGCCTGTGACAGATTAGCTAGAAAAACACTGTCATCGGTGAAGTGCAGTGTTATTTCTGTAAGGTGAATCTAGTGGTTCCCAAACTTTTTAGCCTGTGACTCAAAAAGAGAGATTAGATTTTTGCTCGGGACCCATGCATCCGATCCACGTAAGCCCACCACGCCTTGTACATTTAAACAAAAAAAGTTCCGCTTTTTTGTGAATGTTTTTAGATTTTTTAAGGAAGATTTTTATAGGAAACAAACCAAGCAGGAGACTCATAACATTGTGTCCCCGACCCACAAACGGATCCCGAGAGCCGCTGTTTGTCAACCAGTCAGTGTTCTCCTGCAGCGCTCTCTCTCTCTCTCTCTCTCTCTCTCTCTCTCTCTCTCTCTCTCTCTCTCTCTCTCTCTCTCTCTCTCTCTCTCTCTCTCTGTCTCTCTCCCTCTCTCTCTGTCTCTGTCTCTGTCTCTCTCTGTCTCTCTCTGTCTCTCTCCCTCTCTCTCTCTGTCTCTCTCTCTCTCTGTCTCTCTCCCTCTCTCTCTCCGTCTCTGTCTCTCTCTGTCTGTCTCTGTCTCTCTCTGTCTCTCTCCCTCTCTCTCTCCGTCTCTGTCTCTCTCTGTCTGTCTCTGTCTCTCTCTGTCTCTCCCTCTATCTCTCTGTCTCCCTCTCTCTCTGTCTGTCTCTCTCTATCTCTCTCCCTCTCTCTCTCTCTCTCTCTGTCTCTCTCTCTCTGCCCAGCTGGACTGGGATGGACCGAAGGAAGGATGGATGGATGGATGGATGCCGCGAGTCATCTTGTTGGATCCTTTCCTCTCGAGGTCATATTCTGTCGTGGGAAATGGGGGAGGATGGAGGAGGAGAGGAGAGGAGGGAGGGCACCCTTGTTCACTTTTTCTTTTTGGATCACTGAGCGGAGCGAGGGGGAAGAAGAGCACTATGACTCCAGCATAGAAAAACACTGGCTGTGGTTAACTTGCACCCCCCCCCCCCCCCCCCAACCTAAACACACACACACACAACACACACACACACACACACACACACACACACACACACACACACACACACACACACACACACACACACACACACACACACACACACACACACACACACACACACACTGCCTTAAAATAAATCCTGTGGCTGTCACGGGAGTGTACAGTATATACTATACTTGAATCTCGTACTTAACAGCTCTGTGTTACGTGGTTGTCATACAAGATGAATATACATAGTGGCATTATATTACTTTTTCCTTTCTTTTTTAAGAGAGAAAAGAGAGAGAGATTAACGGGACTCGATCACGCGGCACCATTAAAGACCATTAAAGCAAGAAACGCAAGAAAATAAAGCAAGAAACAACCCACCTGTGACAACATTCCATAGTGATAACAAGTCTGGTTTCAGGTGGCGGAGTGATACTACATGTAACGCATCAGCAGTGGGTTACCACTGGGTTTTACACCTGTCACGTGACAGTGACCAGCCAGTCAGGAACAAGTACTGGGACAGTACTTGGTTTTAGAATGGGTTTTTATGCTTGAGTTATAGATAGAAAACGGGAGAAAAACAAAACAAGTTAATATTAATGCCTTAATGAACTGTTTCTGTACTGTGAGCCTTTTCCGGTGTAATAGCAAGTGTCAGCAAAGGAGCGCATAGGAGCGCACACTACAGTGCAGTAGTAGTGCAGTCTGGGTAATTAGAATGAAGTGCAGGAGGAATTGGAGAGGAGGGGGTGGGCTGGGGGTGAGAAGGGGTGGGGGGGGGGTCTCTCTCCGTCTCTCACCCCGATAATGACAGTGCTCTCACCCAGCTGTACAGTATATATACCGGTATATATATATACAGTGTGTGTGTGTGTGTGTGTGTGTGTGTGTGTGTGTGTGTGTGTGTGTGTGTGTGTGTGTGTGTATATATATACCCTAATTCAGTCCCTCACTCTCTCCCTCTTTTCTCTTTGCTGTTGTTGACTTTATATGTTTTTTCCTCTCTTGCCCCCCTCCCCCTCCCTCACCCCTCCGTTTGCCACATTGTTTACACCTCCCTCCCTCCTCTCTCTCTCTCTCTCCTCTCTCTCTCTCTCTCTCTCTCTCTCTCTCTCTCTCTCTCTCTCTCTCTCTCTCTCTCTCTCTCTCTCTCTCGCGGTGCCTTATTGTCCAAACATCTGTTTTTGTTTGTACTTCCCATGCAGCCCTCCCTCCAATCTTCATGGTTTTTATTATTGTTTGTATATTTACAGATGCGTGCTGCTGCTGCACCACTCGTTTCTTATACTGTGTAAAGATTTCCCACGTAATCTGTCAACGACTCTCTCTCTCTCTCTCTGGTGCTGTACTTTGGACTAGCGCCGATTGGTCACACCACTTCTGCTTATTCGGCGCAACCCGCACTCCTTTATCCACCATCTGTTCGTCTGCCCATCCATCGAGAGACAGCGAAATCGAGTTGCGACCGCGGTATAGCCAAACGCGGCGCGACCGTTTTAAATTAGTTGTGACTGGTGAAAACGGTTGAAAACGGCCGCGACCGAACCTCAACTTCCATATCAAATTGCCTATTTGGCTGCAGGATGCAGTGAATCTACATCAGGGGTTTTCAACCAGTGGTCCGGGAACCACCAGTGGTCCCAGTGGAGAGAGTTCCAGGTGGTCCCCAGGCTACATGATGGAATGTTGGTTAACCGGGTGTAACTCTTGAAAGCATAAACATGAAACCAAATGGACCCAAATATTCATCATGTGAATTAGTCCAAGTCTACACAACTCGAGAATGTAGAAGATTAATGATCATTTTGGTCATTTTGTTTTGCCTGTTTTGTTTTCGAAATCCAACCTGGTATTGTGGACAAAAACAAAAGAAATCTTTACTTTTTGGGGACTGTTGGGCTAAAAGGCCCTCAAATGGTCTGTGGCTCAAATTCTGAATAAAATAGTGGGCCCTGGTATGAAAAAGGTTGAAAACCTCTGATCTACATCACTCATCCATCCATTCCTCCATCCAACCCCTCTGTCCCTTTACTCATGTTCCTACTCTTCTCTCCTCCATTGCCATCCTTTGCGTTCTCTCTCTGCCTCCCTCTCTTAGTGTCTGCATCCCCCCACACACTCATACACACACACATACACACACACACTAGGCATCAGGCCCCTCCTCTCCCTGTAATACCCCTGAGACCTCCACCAGAGGCTCCCACAACACCGCCTCTCATCCAACAGCGCATCCCCACCCATATCCCCTCTCATCATTGTCTTCCTCACACCTCCTCCTCCTCAGCCCCCACCAGGCCACCACACACACACACACACACACACACACACACACACACACACACACACACACACACACACACACACACACACACACACACACACAAAGCGTCACCCCCTCGCTGTGGTCCTATGGTGTGCGATACCCTACTGACCCTGTGATTGAGCGGCCTGTTTGCTGTGGTGTGTGTTTTGTGTGCTATTGAGTGATAGGTGTTGTCATCATCTCACACTCACCTGACTGACTGTCAGCTTGTCTGTGAACTGAACTGGGCATCACTAGCCCCCACACACCCACACCCTCAGTTCTCCTGTATATGTCTAACTCAGTGGTTCCAAAACCTGGCCCCCAGGGGTCCTTCAGGGACTTCCAGGGGGTCCCCAGCTAGGTAGGAACCCATAAAGGTCCCTTATGGGTCTGTAACCCTGAGAGTGTGCCAATGGAACTAGATGGGCCCCTGATGGGTCCCTTTGGTTCCATTCGTACACTTTCAGAGTTAAATTTACTTTGATTTTTACAGTGTACAGTAGAGGTCCTAGAGTTAGAAATGTCATTAAATGTTGTGTGTGTAGCCTGTTGCATATCAAACCGAGGGTTGTGTGCGTGTGTATGCGTGTGTGTTTTGACAGCAAATTTAGATTTTAGGTTTAGTCATAGTCTCTTGAATTTCGTTTTATATTTTAGTCACATAGAATGTTTTAGTGTTCGTTTTAGTCTGCTAAAATGTATTATTTCCCCAAGCTTTGATGCTGTCATAATGACAGATTTCACACTTGAAAATAGCCTAATATCTACAAGCTAGTGAACTTAACCACTAAAGTCCCTTCCTAATCGTTTTAGTTTATTACCCACTGTATATACTGATGCTGCTCATACATTGCAAGACGACCTCCATTTTCTTTAATTCATTTTTAATTTGTTGAAAAATGTATCAAATGTATTTTAGGATATTTCCATTGGGAAGAAAAAGTCTTATATTCAGGCCAGGAGGTTAATTTGTTACCCTCCCTGCCAATGTATTTAGTCCTATAGCCTTGGCCATCAAAGCTTAGTTTTCATGTAATCCAACTCCGGCACATGGCCATAGTGAGTGTTTCCAGCGAAGCGAGGCCCCCATCTATCTATTTATCTATTTATCAGGGCCTGTTATTGTTATTAAAGACCAATCACCACGGCGACCCGCTGGGCTGCTGGCGAGAGATTGGACGCTTCCTCCTCCCGGGGGTGGGGGGGTAGAAGAAGAAGGGGGGTGGGGGTTGGAGGAATTAGGCAGAGGGTAAACTCAATAAACAGATGCAACGGGCCTCTAATAAGCCAGTGGTGGGCATGCTGCTCTGAGCGCTCACACTGTTAATGGCTTCTCACTATCGCCCTAAGGCTGCATCTCCCCCAGCAGTCTATCCCCCTCCTCTCCCCTCCCCTTCCTCCATGCTTATGTTATCCCCCTTTCCTTCCCTTCCCCTCTCCTCTCCTCTCCTCCCCTGCGGGCATATCCGTCCATCTATCTATAGCCGTCGGCGGCCATTTTGAGTGCGGCGCAAGTCACTTCTGATCGTGACAGTTTGCTGTCGTTGGTCGGTGTCGTGTCGGTGTTTTGCGTCAGTGTCGGTGCCCTGACAAAATGCATGCCACCTCCGTCTTATTGAGAGGATGAGGATAGAGAGAGATGGTTGTATTGTGTGGTGACTGGTGATATAGTATAGAGCAATGAAATTTAACACATTTCATATTTGTATGTGTGTTTGCTGGTCCCTTGTGTGTTATTTGTATCCCACAAATCACACACATAATCCCACAAATTTTGTACTCATGATGATGTCATAAATGCCCCCATAATTCCTCCCCTTCTTCAGTCTTTGGTTCCAAATTTGGCATGGAATGGAAACAATCCTGGTTTTATCTAGCAGTCTTGTAATGACTGTAATATTAAATCATCTACATATATCAGCGCCCCCACCACCTCAGGACATTGTGGTACTGCAGCTAAAACTGCTTTAAAAGTCCAGAAAGAAATAATAACGACTGGTCATACCAGAGGGGTGATTGAGGCTCAAAACATTAGATATTAAGTATTAGAAACACTTTTCAGAATGTATGTAATTTGCGCTTTAACTCAAACTTGAATGGCCGGGATTACCTCAAGGACCTTTGGTGGTCCCTGGACCACTGTTTGGGGGAAAAAAAAGGTATAGAATGCAGGAGGAACTGGAGGAAATGATCATTGGGATTGCAATGCTGGTCTGTGTCTGCGCACGTGCATGCCGGTTTCCATGCCAGTGCGTGTGCGTGGCTCGCCTGTCTGTGCGTGCGCGAGGTGTGTTTGACACAGGGGTGCAAATGAAATGCAGACAGCTGCCTGCGGTTGGGCGGGGGGTTGTTTATCACACATGGGGCCTCGTCATTAAAGCTAACCTGCCAGTTGTATATGCTCTGTAAAACAATGATTGCATTTTAATGCACGCCGTATTCCTTTTTTTCACAGCTCAAACCGCCAGGTTCTAAAAGCATCGCCTTTTTTGCCTGACTCGCTAATTTTCACATCGCAGTTACAAGAAGAATGATTTAACCTCTTGAAAGTGTGAAAGCTAGTATAACGCTGCCCAGATTATGTTGTGTGTGGGCTGAGGAGGGGGTTTTATGTTTATAGAAGCAATAACATTTTAGTTCCTTTTTTTCCCCTTTTCTTTTCTAAACCCTGAATTTCACTATCCATCATCAAGCAATTCAGAATGTAATGGACTTTAAAGTTACTGTTTTAAAGTCCATGACATACCGTAGTTACTTAGTGTTCATCAGTGTGGGGAAGTAATTAAGTACATTTACAAAGTTTCTTTCACTAGTAAAGAGATCAAACCTTCTGCGTAAAGTTTTCCTGTTTTTATTATTATTTTTTTAAATATATATATGTGTGTGTGTGTGTGTGTGTGTGTGTGTGTGTGTGTGCGTGTGTGCGTGCGCGCGTGTGCGTGTGTGTGTGTGTGTGTGTGTGTATATGTGTGTGACATAATGATAGAGACCACCTCTGTGTGTGTGCTTTTTATAGGAAGGCCAGAATGGGCCATAGTCTAAAAACGCACGTCTTCAGATTCCATCTCAGCCCATAGCACTTTCCCTAGCCCTGACAACCTTACATGCTCACAAATGCAAGGGCTCATTTATAGGCGTTCTTGGCGTACGTATATTTATGATGATAATGACGTATTTGGTGTTATTATTGTATGTTATTTTGTTGCTTCCTGTAAGTTGGACTATATTAGGCGAAACACAGCAAATGTAAATTGATAACTACTGAAAAATAGCAGATCTACAAGCTCATAGCGTGCCACCGAGTGGTGCGCTATGAGCTTGTATCTCTGCTATTTTTGAAAAATCGTGAAAACGTGGTGCAAATCTTTGAATATTATGCTAAAGATGTATGTTTGTGTGTCTTACAGGAAGTGCTGTTGAAGAGGGCTGCTGACCTGGTGGAGGCGCTATATGGAATGCCTCACAATAACCAGGTACACACACACACACACACACACACACACACACACACACACACACACACACACACACACACACACACACACACACACACACACAGGCGACTGCTCAGAGACGCTCGCTCCCTCGGTGCCTCGCCGCTGAACGGTGTAAGCATTTTGTACAAAACGCGGTTGTCCCTGTCTGGTCCATTATTACACACTTAGCAGGTGTTAACGCATCTCCTTTTGCTGCCGCCTATGAATTTGTGCACAGAATGTTACGCAAATATGCAAACATGCTCTTATTCAGCACAGATTATCTTCACTTTCATGCAGTGTAATGTGTGTGCTCCTGGGAGCATGTGTGCACATTCTTACAGTGTTCACAAAGGGCTTTTTACTGTAACTCTGATATGAGGGTTAAATGCCTTGTTCGGCAGCAGCGATTCTCAATAGACCTTTAGATAAGCCCCGCCCTCTTGTCCACCCTAGGACACTTTCCAGCCAGGCTCATTCATTCCAATGTACTGTAAATATCATGGACTTTACACAATAAATACTGGTTCACTTTTGGAACCAAAATCCAAATCCATCAGCAAGGCAGGCCCTGTGCAGTGTAAAAATGTGTGTGTGTTTTATCATACAGGAAAACTATTGGTGGAGAGGCTTGTTTATCACATGTTATGCTTAGCTGTGATTGGATCATAGCAGTTTCGGGAGGGGCTTGCCTAAAGGTCTATTCTTTCGAATTTTGAAGTTTGACACATCCACGGACCCTAAATGGTTCAAAAAGAATTATCTCTGGGACCCCAAGCCAACTGTAAAATCCACAGTGCTATTTCTACTCTGAGAGTAATAGACCCGTAATGGATCTCATCATTTGCACCGCTGGTTGTCCCTGGACCTGACCTTGAGGACAGCTTTTTAAATGGCACCTTTTTTCATTGTGTTTCTCTGGTGTGACCAGTCAGTCCACCAGGATTACTCATTTGAAGTAATATTGTGGGCAGTCCTGGCTGGGCCATACGATGGCCCTTCTTTAAACTCCAGGCCATGCTGACAAAAACACAACACCAAAAAACCTGGTGATCAGCTATTAAAGTTCCAGGAATTACTTTTATTAATGACATGGAGGTTAATTAAAAAAAGACTCATTTAGGGAGAAGTCGGGTCACAGACTTGCAGGAAACTGTGGGGGAGAAACAATCGTCTTTGGGATTTCTGCAGGGCATTCTTAGTATACTTAGAATCGTTAGCGTTTTTTTTTTTTTTTTTTTTTTAAGTTTTATTATTAGAGCGATTTCTTAAATTAAAGAGAATGAGGTCACCTTTAAAGGAGACTTCATTGTCAGATGGAACTCTGTGTTCATGCTGGCGGTGTCGGCTCAGATGACAACCCCCGCAAACTATTAGCAAACTAAATTATTAGCAAATACACCAGTGGGTGTCAAACTTGTCAGGTCGAGACCCAAAAGAGAGATTAGTCGTGTGCCCATGACCCGAGTTCCCAGGCGTGGCATTGAACCATGTTATGAGCTTGTAGATCGGCCTTTTCATGCCATTCCATCTCTCCTCCCCTCTCTCTGTCCGTCTGTCTGTAGAGCCCAGGATCACATTAGGTATTTGGCACCGGGTGAAAGAAATGGGTTACAGAATCATGGGATAAAAATATGAACAGAGATTTAAAGCAGTAGCAGTGTTAAAGGAGCGTACAAATGGGTGTGGCGATGAAGTACAAATGGGTGCGGCTTCATCGCCCGTATCGCTTCGCGCCACAGGCGATGAAGCCGCCCCCATACCATTTTCAGTTACAGAACTTTTATTAGGCAAGTAAAACATCAATAATAACATCAGTTGTTGTTGAAGTTCAAACACACGCAGCATGCATAAAGCTAAAGGTCTGTCCCAGAGAGTTTTCTGTTTTCAATGATGAAATGCTGTTGGTTTAGTGGAGCGCACAATTCTAGTTAGTTAGTAGCCGTAGTAGTGTTTTTAAATATAAGCACTTTCATTTGAAATATCTGGGGTTGTTTTGCATGGCATCATGGTTGGTGGGTCAGACTAGGAATCCCCCCCCATGCCCATGCCTAGATCTGCCCCTGATGTCCACACAACATTTAAAGTTGTGACATAGTTGTTGAAAATGGTTGTAATTCCCCTGTCTCTCCACCAGGAGATCATCCTGAAGCGGGCGGCCGACCTGACGGAGGCTCTGTACAGCGTGCCGCGCAGCCACAACCAGCTGCCCTCGCTCAGCGGCTCCGCCCACTCCCAGATGATGGGCGTCAACTCCTTCAGCAGCCAGCTGGCCGTCAACATCTCTGAGGCCTCACAGGGCGACCAGGGTCAGTACGGTCCCCCCTACCACCACCACCTAGCTCCCCGTACGCAATGCAAACACACACACACACACACACACACACACACACACACACACACACACACACACACACACACACACACACACACACACACACACACACACACACACACACAAACATACACATGCACCTCGCGCACAAATACACATGCTCACCTAACCAATTTCAACCCGAGAGTTCAGATCAGTTTCAAAATTAATTTAATCATGATGAATCACCATTTGAACTATGTTCAAAATATGTCATGTGAACATTTAAATAAAGAAAAAGAATCTGGGGGAAAAAAGATCTGTTTATTTTTTAAATATTTAGCAAAAAAATGTGATCTACAAGCCCCCGATGCTTGTAGATCCCTCGAGATTTAGGCTCTATGGCTCTGCAGGGAGACACACAGCTATAGTATATGTCTCCGTAACACTGTGCTCTACCGTTTATTTATTTATTTATTTTCAATGACAATTGCTCAGTGGGTTGAGTCAATGTACACATGCGTTAATTGTGTTAAAATGAAATCAAATGAAATCAGGTTAATCAACAAAATTAATTAATGCCTTAACTCATTACTTTCACCAGCTTTAGTTTCTATGTCAGTGGTCCTCAATATTTCACGACAAGGACCCCAAAGTCATATGCCGCTAAGCTACCAACTGATAATATGTACTTCAATGAACTCTTCCAAAGCAAAGTACTTGAGTTAAAACATTTGCTGTAACAGAATATTCAAAGATTTTGCACCACATTTTCAGGAATTTTCCAAAAATATCAGAAATACAAGCTCATGGTACGCCATTGAGGGGAGCGCTATCAGCTTGTAGATCGTATATTTTTCAATTGCTAAAGTATAACATAATACAACTATGCTATAGCAGCAGTTTAAAAAAAGTGTTGTGCTAAGCTGTGGAAATGAAACGTGTTTGTCATAAAGTTGTAGTGCCTCAGCTGAAACTCATAATGGAGCGCTATATGTGACTCTGAGGAATAGGAGAGAGCGGGCACACACATGGCAAGACACATTAAAAATCTGTTGAATTTTAGTCATGCAAACTTCAATTTGCAGTTTAATTGTAGAGCCATGCAAGCGATTTTGGTTTATTGTCACGCACGTGTTAACACTGCTCTTATCCCTACACTTACTGAATTATTTTTGAAAAACATTTAAATTGTTAAAAGAGCTATTCCACAAGCTCACAACGTTAACACGAATAGAACAATGTAAACCTGTAAACCTTTTTGTAACCCCCTCCCCAAACTGCTATGGTCGAATCACAGCTACCCGTCACATGTGATAGACCAACCTCTCCACCAATAGTTTTCCTATATGATACCGGTAAAACATTGTTTTGAAAAATAAATGTCACACACACACATTTTCCACTGCATACAGCAGGCCTTGGTAACGGATTTGGAAGAGATTTTGAAGGTCTGGTTCCAAAAATGAGTCTCTCCGGTATGTGTCTAACCCATGGTTGGACACTGGGCAGATGGCGGGGCTTACAGAAAGGATTATTGTTATTTTCATCAATGTTTCAACACAGCATGGGTTTGTTAACTGACCACAAGATTAGTCTTGGGTCTAAGAGAGGCAGCCAGCACAATTTTGTTTTCCCAAAGCGTAAGCATAAGTTTAAACATCAACAAACAATAGTGACACATTGTCAAGCGTACTTAGCAGTCCAGAACCCAGCCCACACACACACACACACACACACACACACACACACACACACACACACACACACACACACACACACACACACACACACACACACACACACACACACACACACACACACACACACACACACACACACACACACAGACACACACACATCTTTCCTGCAGAAAAAGTAGCTGATCTATAAAGGTGTATCCTATAAGTGTTGTTGAACACACATGCACATGGATGCGATGAATGCACACACACACACGGAAATGTGTCCGTGCACAGGACGCACACACTCACGCGTAAAGCAGTACATCTTCTGCTGCGATCCACACGGCTACTACAGAGAAATAGCCCATGTTTCCTGTCAGCAGGCAGCTCTCTCATGGTCGTACAGGAAATAGGCCTGAACGTGCGATGAACAGATTGCTCATGTTGTAGTCGTGCACACACACACACACAAACACACACACACAGACACACACACACACACACACACACACACACACACACACACACACACACACACACACACACACACACACACACACAAACACACACACACAGACAAAAGAAAAAAAAAATCACAGAGCTGTTTTTTCTCCTGTGACACCTCTGTGTTCCACCTCCCCTCCATTTCTTTCTCTCTCTCTTCCTCCTTCTTCTCCTCATCCTCCAGTCTTCCCTCCTTCCTTCTTTAAGTCTGCTTTTCACATCGCATCGCGGCTGCAGGAGCGAAACACCTACAGGAATCTATGAGGTCATGGGAAAATAGGACCGCTGCTGCTGGCCATCGTGAAAATTCATAATTCCATAGTTTATGTCCGCAGCACGGCGCACGGAGCACGGCAACGCTTCGGAACATTACACCGATCGAGGGCCCCCCCCCCCCCAAAGAACCCAAAGTCCCCGCGCTGTTACGGAACCATGAAACGTCTCTTTGTGTGCCGCTCGCAATTACGTAGTGTGATTAAAACATTAATAAAAAAAGAAGAACTAACCGGGCCTCGCACGCACACATGCCCGGACCTTATCGAAACGGACGAGCTATACGTAATTTACTGCCGTAATTCCAGAGGAGCTACAGCTATGGCTACAGCTAGCGAGCAGCAGCGCCGCCAGGGCCTGCTGCTTTACATCACGTCCACGTCCTTGTGCAAAATGGATCGTTTCGGTTCTCTTTTTTTCTCCCTCTGGAGTTTGTCTTCGCTCACCATCACTTGTTTTACCTCATAATGACAGCTTCCTTCAGCGCCAGCGTGGAGGAGGGGCTGGTTATGGTTACGGTGTACTGAGAGTCATGCACTTATGGCATATACTTACTTGTACTACAGTACAATTATTTGGAAACTTTAGTTACTAACTTACTACTACTAGTTACTTTTTCAGATTTGGATGGTTCTACTAGACCCTGTGACATTACATCTGGCCACACTAGATCACAAGAGATAGGCCTACTGAATGTGAAGGAGGTTGGTGGGGTTGGCGGTTGATACGTCAAGTTTGTCACCTCTCCCTTCACTTTCAATAAATCCCATGATTTGGGGATCCACGTTTTGCTGGCCAGATGTAATGTCCCTGGGTCTAGTAGGTCTATAGAAAATATAAAAAGTAATTAAAAAAAATTAGACACTATATTGACCCCCATAACACCCCCTGCCAAAAATAGCTAAATTAAACAATGAAACACAATTTACCCTCGTCTTTTACTTTCTCAATTAATAACCAAAAATACCAACCTTGGTTCATAGTTCAGACAGGAAAGAGGGACAGAGAGAAGGGGAGAGACATGCAAAAAAGGACTTGAACACGTGACACGCTGTCAGGCAACAGTCTATGTGGGAGATGCGCCTGGAACAGTAGGCGCCCGTGTATTACACACTTTTACTATTTTGCAGTATTGACCTTTTTACTCAAGTACAAAATGTAAGTACTTTCTCCAGGGCTGGTGGGGGGGCAGCAATATGCACACACCCGGCCCTGATGGTAGTGGTGGTGGTATACCGACTAACTCTGACCTCCGTGGGGTGGGAGGGGGTGGGGTATAGGGGGTTGAGGGGTGACCTTGAAGTGACGTCAACCAGTCACGGTGGCCGGGCGGCGGCGGGCGGCGGTGGCCATATAGAGTTACAGACGTCTGTCTGTCTCTCTCTCTCTCCCTCCCTGCAGCCTGCAGGCAGGCAGGCCCTCGTATAACAACGTCCTTCATCTTTCACCCCCGCCTGGTTGTTCTGCAGTTACCTTAACCTCCGGGTACCTCCAGCCTCCCTCTCCTCTCCTCTCCTCTCCTCTCCTCTCCTCTCCTCTCCTCTCCTCTCCTCTCCTCTCCTCTCCTCTCCTCTCCTCTCTCTCCTCTCCTCTCCTCCCCTCCCCTCCCCTCCCCTCCCCTCCCCTCCCCTCCCCTCCCCTCCCCTCTCCTCTCCTCTCCGCTCCGCTCCGCTCCGCTCCGCTCCGCTCCGCTCCTCTCCTCTCCTCTCCTCTCCTCTCCTCTCCTCTCCTCTCCTCTCCTCTCCGCTGCTCTCGTTGATTGACCCTCATCCAAGATGCATTGAATACCAATGTTCCCTCCAGCACTTAGCGTGCCCTTTACCCCCACAACGCCCCCCCATGAGGCACCCGAGTTTCCCACCAACCTCGGGGCATGCTTACTGAGCACAGCCAGCGCACGCTAATGCCAAGTAGCTCTCTCTCTTTCTCTCTCTCTCTGTCTCTCTCTCTTTCCCACTTGATCTCTCTCTCTCTCCCCCACTTCCTGGTTTGGGCCAACGCAATTCCCAGCAGGAGTGGCTGATGGAGCGTTGCCCTGGGAGGAGGACGGAGAGAGAGGAGGAGAACGATGGTGGAGGAGTGCAAGCAAGCAGGCAATGGGAAACACATGTCAGGGAAAGAACAGTGGAGGGAGAGGCAGAGAGAGAGAGGGAGAGAGAGAGAGACAATCCCAACGAACAGAGTGGCTGTAGCAGCACCGTGTCGGATTCAAACTCTGGAGCTTTCCTCTGAGGAAAGACCTGTGGAAAACGGTGTCATGGTTCTATGAGAGACAACCCTTTTCTTAACATTTTTGTTTACTTTAATATTGCTGCTACTTTAATGGCTTTCACTCCCGGAGATTATTTTGGTTGCTTACCTTTGGAGCATCACTGAATTATTTGCACCTTTTACCCTTGAAAATCACCCCCTCAAAAAATAATACTAACACTTCTTGCTGAGAGGCCAAAACAACCCACCGTGCGATGCAATACAACTGCAAAGTGTCATGGTGCCACCAATGCAAAGTCAATGTGACACCATTGACTTTGCATTGGACTCATTTTCCCAGAAGCCTCTGCGTTCTAAGAGCCAGTCACGTCAGAGCCATACAAGCCCCCAGTAAAGTGCAGTGAGTGTGGGGCCTTAGTGGCAAATAGTGGAGCCCCTGAATCCTGTATAATGGAATGGTCAGTGGACGTCCATGATGTCCCATGGGTCGGTAGTTCCGCATTTTACCACCAAAGTTTGGTGGCCCAATGTGGAAGTCCCATGTTATGCTAGAGTGCTTCCACGCTACTTCCAGGTGGTTCAAAACAACACTGAGCAACTACCATAGCTGTCCGTCCAAACTGCCCTATCAATAAATAAATAAATAAATAAATAAATAGATAAATAGATGGATAGATAGATAGATAGATAGATAGATAGATAGATAGATAGATAGATAGATAGATAGATAGATAGATAGATAGATAGATAGATGGATAAATAAATAGATGGATAAATAGATGAATAAATAAAAATGCAGGTAAAACAATTAAAACACAACTTGTCTAAGTCGTTCTTGGGAGGGAAGCTGTTCTACATCCCAAAACTGGTCTAAGTCATCCTTGGGAGTAAAACTGTTAATGTTCCATGTCCTGCCCTGAACACTGGCAATGCAGGGAGCACAGTCACATGACACACACACACACACACACACACACACACACACACACACACACACACACACACACACACACACACACACACACACACACACACACACACACACACACACACACACACACACACACACACACACACACACAGAGAGAGAGAGCACATTCACATTATGAGCCAAGCCACCACACACGTTACGCTCACTAACCTTTAATTGTTTTCCATTCTATATAGTTTTTTTCCTTCACCTTAAATGTCAACGATATAAAACCCTCTCCTGTCCCTCTTGTCTTATCTGTCAGGCTACTCCCGTAACTCCAACAGCGTGTCACCTCGCGGCTACGCGCCCAGCTCCACGCCCCAGCAGTCCAACTACAACACCATCACGTCCACCATGAACGGCTACGGCGCCGGCATGACCAACCTGGGGGTGCCGGGATCACCCAGCTTCCTGAACGGCTCCACGGCCAACTCCCCCTACGCAAGTAAGTCACACTGTTCACTACGGTATGTAGTGGTGGGCTCAGGTCATCCTGATGGGCAACATACCAATATATAATTATACATACAGTATATACACTCCCAGATGAGAAATATGAGAAATCAACAACACTGGGCTCACTGCTGAAATGCAAACTATCTGAAAAACACAAATTACACACATAAAGACCTCAGGAAAGTGTGTAAATCTTCTAAACGTCAAGCGTACCATTTTTCATTTGAAAAAAAGAACACTATATGTCAACTAGTATAAACCCCCCGAATAGAAGACGACAGACTCTGTGGCCTCTGTATCGTGATACGTCATTTATGGTGAGGTTGCAGGCACCACACAGCACTGTGAACTACACCACCTCCACCCACTTCTACAACACTGTCTTGCTGGTACTTTTACCGTTTCCATATAAATGAACATTTCGAAACGCGTCTCACAAAACACAATACTGCGATCTGTAGTGGTGATTTGTGTTATTCTCATAACTGGTCCGAGTTAATATGAGCACAGCAGTACCTTCAGGAGGACAGGCAGGAGTACTGGGTAAAGCAGTGCTGCTGCTGCTGCTAAGTCAGCTTTCGTGTGAATAACGAACAGTCTGCTTTTCTCATTTGAAGGGTCGTATTCCAAAACAGCTCTGATGCACTGTGCTCTGTAGCCTATATCCAATTCAGAGATTAATTTGGTTACCTCAAATTCAGAAGGCAGTTGATTAAACATACAGATGATCCCGTTTTCAGTGAGAGAGAGAGAGAGAGAGAGAGAGAGAGAGAGCACAGAAAATAACTAATGGACTTTAATTCATTATTTAGTTTGCATTTAATTAAATGCATTTGTTTCCAAATGAGGGGTATCTCAGTTTATCTCAGGTTTTCATTGAGTGTGTAGACTAGATGGAGACTATACCTAAAATTCTGAGGCAGATATTTAGCATAAAAAATACTTGGAGTACCAGAACTTCAAATCTATTGCATCCCTCTTTGTCAAAAGGTGTCTCCCCTTTTGTAAGAGTGCCATTGAAAAGATCCCACATCAACCTGATTAGCATGCTTCATATTACTCTTCTCATTAGCAGGGCAGCAGGTGTTTTTGTTGTTTTTGCTTTTCTATTCTCTCTTTTTTTCCTTTTCAGTCTAGTATCTCCTAACTGACCCCAGGGGAGGTGGCTATTGTGTTGGCTACTGTATCAAAAGAGCCCATAAGGTCTCACTGAGACTCGTTTAGCTACCCAAACAAACAACTATTTGGACGCCAGTTGATGTTTTTGCTCTCTTGTGATACTAAACACAACAAAGCCAAAAATAAGGTGGACTCCCATTATGTCGCATCTTAGCTTTCTGAGAGTCTGAACATAGTGTGTCCGCTGAGCGTTTTTTTGGGGGGAGGGGGGGGGGTGGAACACAACAGCACCATGCATTGTTTTTGCCGAATCTTCCATCACTCCTCCTGAATGTTCACTCTCCGTGTTCCATCGTCTTGCATTTCTTCCCACTACTAACCAACTAACATCCTCCATCCGCATCACTCATGCATTCAACGCTTTGGGCCAAATCCATTAACATGAGCTAAAGAAATACATCTCATCCGTGATGTCAGGGAGATCAAAGAGGAATCTGAGAGAGAGAGAGAGATGTCTGAGACATGCTCATTCCTGTACAGCTGATACTGGATGGCACTGAGGGATAATAAATCACGCATCCTGCTGTTCATTGTACAGTTCAGCTCCATTTTGAATCGCGTCCTCCTCAAGTTATTGCCTTTTTTTTAATCAGGGACTAATATAAGAATATAAGAATGCAATATAAGAATATATAAGAATATAAGAATGCAACTCTTGTAATCTGTAATCAGCGATTGGTGATCTATGTAATGTTAGTACAACGACAAACACAACAAATGAAATGCAGTTGCTACAGTACGCAGAGACCAGAATATCACAACACGAGATGTTTGATTTGAACATTTCTAGTTCCGTCAGACACTTGACTTGTCCATGCACACCCGCACACCCAATCGCACACGGGCCACGCACATGCCCGCAAGCACGTGCACACAAACATGTTTATGAGTACTTACATATTGTACATTATACGTTACACACATTACATGCAGACAGGCATTTGCACGTGTGTGTTTTGTGGACATTGGATGGAGGTGGCGACTGCCCTCAGGAAAAGGTTTGTGCTAAAGTCTAACGTGGGCCTATATCTACAGCATATACAAGTTATGGATCAACTTCACTTTTGACCAGTTCTGTATACCTTGTTTGCTCGGAGCATGTTCCTCCACCTTGGCCCTTTTCTATAAGGCAGGGATCCATTTCCTCTGAGACCCCCCCAGCCACCCACCCAAGCACCCAAGCAAACACCCGCCTGCCCCCACCCTCCTCCCCTGCATGCCTTCATCTCATCTCATCTCCATTCGGTCTCTCAGACTTGTGTGCCTGCCTGTTACTGTCACCTCCCTTCAGCTCTCTTCGGACACCTCCTACCACCCACCGCTTAAACCTTTCTTCCTCTTCTTGCTGTCCCAACCGCCTCATCCCTCCTCCTCCTCCTCATCCTCTGTCCACCCCTCCCTCCCCCTACCCGACCCATAGGCCCTTATTCATTCTCTCCTGTCCATATGGTTTCTGCAGTCAAACAGAAGAGCGCCTTCGCCCCTGTCGTGCGGCCACAGACCTCCCCGCCCCCCACCTGCACCTCCACCAATGGCAGCAGCCTACAGGGTGAGCAATCCCTCCCCCCCTTTCCTGCCTATCAGAGACCCCCCCTGGCTGTTGCTATCTTGGTCGAAAAAAAAAAGAAGAAAAAAAAAAAAGAAAAACTATACAGAGGCGTACGAAGTCCACGTAATGCTAGACTTTGGTGAACTACTCTTTATTTTTGTATTAAGGCTGGTTTGAAGCTCAAAGTTGATCCATAACTTGCGGCCCTTCTGGGAAGATGATTCTAGAATGTTGGGGTGTGTGTGTGTGTGTGTGGGTGAGGGGGGGGGGGGCATTTTGACTTCAGCTCAAATGTTTTCCCGTAGCAAACGATTCAAGCGCTCACTTGTACAATGCGTTCTGACATTCTGATATAAAGATGTGGTACCGTTTTTGACAGACTCACGATAATCGGTGTCAATAATTGTTGTTTGTGTGTGTGTGTGTGTGTGTGTGTGTGTGTGTGCGTCTGCTTCAGCCATGGCAGGTCTCATAGTCCCACCCATGTGAAGAGAGAGAGGGCCAAACAGGCAGATTTCACGGTGCCCACTGTCCTCCGTGGTAGACGTCGGGCGCTCACACAACACAGCATCTCCAAACAGGACCTTCCTCTAGCTTATTGATTTCCATCCAGTCCTCGGAACCGACTCAACCCCCTTCCAACCCAGGATCTGTCACTGCACAAGAAAAGAAGAAGAAGAAGAAAAAAAAGGAATTTCCAAGGCAAAGTTTTCCTGTGGTTCCGAAATCTGTTTCTTTCAGTGGTGTTTCGGTGACTCTCTGACCATCTCCTCCTCCTCCACATGTGGGGACATCAGTGTCACCTCCCTCATTCCTCTATAGGTGCACAGTAAAATCTTGAGTGTTGATTTTAACCCTCCGGACTTTAGTGTGTGTAGAAAGAAGCCACAGCCACCCCCCCCCCCCCCCCCAGCCACCCCCCCGATTGCACCTGACCGCATTGAGGAGGGTTGAGGATCAAGAAAACTTGCAATGTGAATAGGAAACTGTGGGGCTATAGGACGGGCGGTCTACGCTAGTACTACATGTTGTACGAGTATTGTGCTGGTTTTAACAAAAAAGGCTTGTTTGCATGACTGACTGACGTCTCTGAAGACTGGACTCTGAAGAATTGGTCTCCGGTCGTTTAACCACTGTGAGTTGGGAAGAGGGGTAGCAAAAAAAAGGCCACTAGAGCTCTCTGAAAGATGGAATCAGTCCAGAACCCACGAATATATCGAACTCTCTCTCTCCTACAGCTATGGGACCTTGTCGGAAATATTCTAAACTTGGGGGTGGGGGAAGGTTGGGTTGTCAATCAGAAAAGCCCACAATATCTAGAAAAGAAAAAAAGCTCCATGAAAGACCGTTGATATCAACCACCACCACCACCGTCTTTTTGCATTTTCCTTTCTGTACCATAGCTTTGAACAATGTGCGTGTCTATCATGTTTTGAAGAAGGAAAAATGCAGTACTTTTCTAAGCTATTGACAAACGTTGGCAAGCGTTGTGCCGTGGAAAGTGAAGAGCAAATGTTATACTAACATTTGTCTTGTTATCTGAATATCATCAGGGCAGCCCGAGGCTTTGAGTTCTTGTTTTGTTTTTTTGGATGTTGACCATTTTTGAAAATCCAGTACAATAGTTCTATTTGGGGGGCGTGTTGAGTGGTAGGTGAAATGCTTGCAGCAGTTTTAATCACATTTAGGTACCAGATATCTTGTTATTCTTCTGATTGTGCTTATTTTATATGTATTTATAAAGTATGTTTTGGGAATTACTTTTGTGATTTAGGCCTGAATGATAGTCTCAAATATATATGTAAACACATTTGATGTCTTAATACCTTTTAGATATTGTAAAAAGAGTGGATAAAGTGAGAGGAAACCCCCCTTTTGTAAAAACAAAAGTCTCACCACGTGGTCTACCTGTTTTTAAAAGCAGGACAAAGGCTCCATCACTTTTGTATAAAAAACTACTTTTTTCCGATACTATATTTAACTTTTTGTAAACAGCATTTGTGTTTCCCCCTGTACTTCTTGTCTCTGTGTATTATTGTGAATTGTATAATCATGGTTATTTCTTAATGCACTATTTTTGTTGGGGCACTTATAAGAGCAATGCATCTTAGCAAACAAGGGAAGAAAAAAAAACTAAACAAAAAATAAAATAACAAAACAAACAAAAAGACAAAAGCTAGACAGACATGCACCAATGTTTTATTTTATGTTTTAATATTATTTTTATTTGCCTTAGGGAAATGGCAAAATCCTTGCAATATGATTTTTTTTCTCAGAAGCTTATAACATCCTGGCGTCATCTCTCTCTTTGATTTAGTCATATCCATTTGAGTTTCATAATGATTATAGTTTATCCATCGTATTAATTCACTCGGTCCTGTTTGTTGTTGTTTTGGTGTGAATGGATGTACAGTAAAAACAGAACACCTGTGCAAACCATACGGCAACAGAAGATAAATCCCCTCAAGTGTATGTATGGCTCACTGATCTCAAGGAACCGTCCATCATTGTTAGTGTTGTTGTTGATGGTGCTGTTATTGTCGTTGCACACAATCTGTATCATTTAATTATGCAATTGTTTTACTGTTCTGTAAATGCAAGCTAATCTTCCACATTCCAGTGGAAAAGTTTGAGGAAATTCTAAAGAAGAAAAGTCATATTTGATGCCTTACAATTGCCCATGCTCCTATACAATGTTTTTTTTTTTTTTTTTTACTGAATTGGCATTCTGTTGTGTTGGGTTTGATTCAGTTGGCTTTTATCATTTACATTAGGTGTCTATCCCCGTGGACAAAGCATATCATATCATGGGCAATTTTAGCTTTTACTTTTATTTGGTTCTTTTTTCCCCTTCTGTGGCAGGCATTTGTCACGTTGGGGAAACAGCACAGCTGACCTTCACCTTTCCTACCATCATAACATTGGCATTGTTAGCTCTTCCCATTTTGAGTTCAACAGGAGCAGTAGATTTTCTCAACATTCGCAAGAAAAAAACAACCAACTCACATTTCTCATTGTATCCCTTTAATTCCCCAAACAAGCTGTCTTGAAACTCCAAAGCCTAAGTATATATATATATATATATATATATATATATATATATATATATATATATATATATATATATATATATATATATATATATATATATATATATATATATATATATATATATATATATATATATATATATATATATATATATATATATATATATATATATATAGTGAAAAAAAATCTGTCATGGCTCTTGGAGAAGGCCATTTTTTCAATTATGGGAATGAGACCCAGCTTGTACTGTGCACTTGCACACCTTGCAAAACATCTGAGTTCAATATCATGGGCTCTCTAAACCTATTTTCAATGAAAACATGAGCATTTGCTCTTGCAGTACTGAAAGCTTGGCTGACTTTTCACAACCCTGTCCCTCACCCCTCTTTCCCTTCGTATCCATTCCATCCTCATAGAGTTTTCAAATAGCTTGCGAAAATATTTTTGTCATAGTTGTAGAAAGCTTGCTTTTTTGCCGCCCTGGTTTTCAGCAGAGGTTTTAAAAACTGCAAAGTATACTTTTTCAATGTTTAATTCAATGTGAAAAAGGGGAGAGGTACTGCATCTTTGTGAAATACGAAATATATCATCAAAGTATATCAAAGCACAATGTTTAATTAATGTCTTTAGAATACAAATGGGGAGATCTCCCCACTTTTTTCTTTTCCTGTCTTTGGCCATGCTGTAAATAGATGCATGTTTTTTTTTCCTGTGATCCAGTGCTTTTTGTACAGAAACAGTCTAATAAAGATTACATTTGGCTTGACAATATCTCCTGGCAGACTTTGTTAGTGTGGTTGGCCAGAATGGGCAACCAAACTATTCTTATCACGACTTGGAAAACTTTGGTTCGCTACTCTTCCCACAGTGTTTGCCGCATGCACTCGAGCCATGTGTCAAATTGACCAACTTCCTCGGGAATGGTGCACTTGTATTTTTTCTAAGAGTCCCGTTGTATAGTTTAATTGATATTAATAGTTCTCCATAGACTTATAATGGGAAGATTGAAGTCTCCAATTCAAGTGTTTTCCCCTTAGACACCATACGTGTCATATTCACAAGACTTAGAAGGGAGGCTCATAATTTATACAATTAATTTAAAAAAAATATATGAGTTGGCCTTATGGTGGCACTATAGCAGCCGACTTTACTTTTTCCCTACAACTTGAAACTTTATTCATTCTGCTTCATAGCAAGCTACTGCTATGAAGCTATTACAAGCTATTATTCCAATGAGCCAATGTAGCCAGCTCTGGCTTGGCTACATAGGCGACCATTGTACCGAGGTGCATAGCCAAAGGCCAGCGAGGCACCCAAGTGTAACCGGTCACTGAAACCAATACACATTGAAGTACTCTGTTACCCTAACCTGACTCCGACAGATGGGGCAGCAGAGAGGAGGTCCCCCCTCGCTGCAGCCAGCAAACAAACATCTAGACATCTAGGGGTTGCCCCCTGTGTTTCCACACAGTAAAAATTGGGGGTTATGACACCTATCTGAACTTTTAGTTACCAAAGAGCTGATATCCTGAAATGCTGAAATGCCCAAACGATAGCATGTTTTACCATGTACAACATGCCTGGTGTTTTTCTTTTCGAAAAAAATGTAAAAACTTTGAAAAAACTTTCATCGTTTTGAGAATTTTTGAAGATTTTCGAAAAATGACAAAACCTGTCAAAAACAGTAAGGCTATAGCCTTACCGTTTTTCATCGTTCTGAGGATTTTTGAAGATTTTTGAAAAGTGACAAAACCTGGTAAAAAAAAAGCAAGGCAATAGCCTTGCGGTCTTGCACAGCATGCCGTTTTTCATCGTTTTGAGGATTTTGGAGGATTTTCGAAAAATTACAAAACCTGGCAAAAACGCAAGGCTATAGCCTTACGGTCTTGCACAGCATGCCATTTTTCATTGTTTTAAGGATTTTTGAAGATTTTCGAAAAATGTCGAAATTTCAAAAAAAAAAAAAAATGTAAGGCTATAGCCTTACCGTTTTTCATCGTTTTGAGGATTTTTGAAGATTTTTGAAAGATGACGAAACCTGGCAAAATGCGAGGCTATAGCCTTACGGTCTTGCACAGCATGCCGTTTTTCATCGTTTTCAGGATTAAAAAAAAAAAGAAAAAAAGAAAACGTAGCCTTCAGCATCCCGTTTTTCATCGTTTTGAGGATTTTTGAGGATTTTGGAAAAATGACCTAACCTGGCAAAAACGCAAGGCTATAGCCTTACAGTCTTCTACAGCTTGCCGATTTTCATTGTTTTGAGGATTTTTGAAAAAATTAAACATTTTGAAAAAACATAAAGGCTATAGCCTTACGGTTTTTCATCGTTTTGAGGATTTTTGAAGATTTTCAAAAAATGACCTAACCTGGCAAAAACGCAAGGCTATAGCCTTACAGTCTTCTACAGCTTGCCGATTTTCATTGTTTTGAGGATTTTTGAGGATTTTTGAAATATTTCAACATTTTGAAAAAACACAAAGGCTATAGCCTTACGGTTTTTCATCGTTTTGAGGATTTTTGAAGATTTTCAAAAAATGACGAAACCGGTCAAGAATGTAAGGCTATAGCCTTACGTTCTTTAACAGCATGCCGTTTTTCATCGTTTTAAGGATTTTCGAGGATTTTTGAAAACTGTCAAAATTTCGAGAAAAAAAAACGTATTTTCGAAAAATGACAAAAACTGGCAAAAATCAAAGCTATATCCTTACGGTCTTGCACAGCACGCTGTTTTTCATCGTTTTGAGCATTTTTGAGCATTTTCGAAAAATGCCGAAATTTTGAAAAAAAAAAAAAAAACAAAAAAAAAACGCAAGGCTATAGCCTTACCGTTTTTCATGATTTTGAGGATTTTCGAAAAATGACAAAAACTGGCAAAAAGCAAGGCTATAGCCTTACGGTCTTGCACAGCATGCTTTTTTTCATCGTTTCGAGCATTTTTGAGCATTTTCGAAAAATGTCGAAATTTTGAAAAAAACGCAAGGCCTTACCGTTTTCATGATTTTGAGGATTTTCGAAAAATGACAAAAACTGGCAAAAAGCAAGGCTATAGCCTTACGGTCTTGCTCAGCATGCTTTTTTTCATCATTTTGAGCATTTTTGAAAAATGTCGAAATTTTGAAAAAAACGCAAGGCTATAGCCTTACCGTTTTTCATGATTTTGAGGGTTTTCGAAAAATGACAAAAATTGGCAAAAAGCAAGGCTATAGCCTTACGGTCTTGCTCAGCATGCTTTTTTTCATCGTTTTGAGCATTTTTGAGCATTTTCGAAAATTGTCGAAATTTTGAAAAAAAAAAAAAAAAAAACGCAAGGCTATAGCTTTACCGTTTTTCATGATTTTGAGGATTTTTGAAAAATGTCAAAATCGAGGAAAAACAACATACTATTTTAGATGTTTAAATGCTAAGCAATGGAGGCAAACCTCTGGAGTTTCTGTTACTTGTTAACTGCTGTTTTGTGAGGCTGCAGAGTAAGCATAGTAGCTCACTGGATAAGATTCTGCCTTGTAATTTGAAGGCCCGGGTTCAAGTCCCACACCTTGCGCTCTGTTCATTGTGATCCAGTGCGTTCAATAGAACCCACTGGATCAGCAATATCTTTCTTTGTGATTTTCATTAAAAAAAAAAAAAAAAAATCAAACCTCCAAAATCATGAGATACAACTTTACTATAGTAAACCTTAAACTATAGTATGTCTTTCATTAATTTAATTCACTTTTTACTTTGAAATGTTTTGTAGTTTCTGAGTTATTTAACTTAACGTCCAATGCATTGTCAATGGCAATAGCACAAACTTCATTATGCGATTAGTCTTACATACTTACACCTAGAAACCCCATTTACAGCTATTAACGTTCATCTTACGAGCACATGCTTGCCTGCAAAGCAATCTTTGAAATGTTTCATCGTTTTAGAAATATAGTGCTTCTAAATATACCATAGAGCTGCCATTGACCCCCATTATAAGTCAAAAAGTCACGTTCACTAGAAACTCCATTCACACGTTTTTAAATTCAGCTTACTGTATATATACATGCTGGAACTTTTTACTTTGAAATGTTTCTGACTTATTTAACTTAAATGCCCAATGCATTCTCTATGACAAACTTTATTATGCTGTTAGTCCTACATACTTACACCTAGAAACCCATTGAAGGTTATTTAGGTTCATCTTACGGTGGATATGCTTGCCTGAAAAGAAATCTTTGAAATGTTTTATTGTTTTAGAAATATAGTGCTTCCAACTTTGAGGCTCAATTCAGTTTATATCATTAATAAAAGCAAGTACTTGAGCGGGGTTTGAACTCACAACCTCTGAACCACCATACCTGGGAGCAACTCACGAGCTACTTGGCACACACTGTGTGGCAGTCTTTTTTGAGTTTGACTAACAAATTCATAGAACAGAAGCCGTTTGAGTTAAAGTTTTATCAACTATAGTGTGTCGTTTTTCATCATTTTTGAAAAAATGTTGAAAACAAAGAAAAACCAAGGCTATAGTACATGGTCTCAGACAACATGCCATAGTATGCCGTTTTTCATCGTTTTGAGGATTTTCAAAAAATGTCGAAATTTTGAAAAAAACGCAAGGCTATAGCCTTACCGTTTTTCATGATTTTGAGGGTTTTCGAAAAATGACAAAAACTGGCAAAAAGCAAGTCTATAGCCTTACGGTCTTGCTCAGCATGCTTTTTTTCATCGTTTTGAGCATTTTTGAGCATTTTCGAAAAATGTCGAAATTTTGAAAAAAACGCAAGGCTATAGCCTTACCGTTTTTCATGATTTTGAGGGTTTTCGAAAAATGACAAAAACTGGCAAAAAGCAAGTCTATAGCCTTACGGTCTTGCTCAGCATGCTTTTTTTCATCGTTTTGAGCATTTTTGAGCATTTTCGAAAAATGTCGAAATTTTGAAAAAAACGCAAGGCTATAGCCTTACCGTTTTTCATGATTTTGAGGGTTTTCGAAAAATGACAAAAACTGGCAAAAAGCAAGTCTATAGCCTTACGGTCTTGCTCAGCATGCTTTTTTTCATCGTTTTGAGCATTTTTGAGCATTTTCGAAAATGTCGAAATTTTGAAAAAAACGCAAGGCTATAGCCTTACCGTTTTTCATGATTTTGAGGGTTTTCGAAAAATGACAAAAACTGGCAAAAAGCAAGGCTATAGCCTTACGGTCTTGCTCAGCATGCTTTTTTTCATCGTTTTGAGCATTTTTGAGCATTTTCGAAAATTGTCGAAATTTTGAAAAAAACGCAAGGCTATAGCCTTACCGTTTTTCATGATTTTGAGGGTTTTCGAAAAATGACAAAAACTGGCAAAAAGCAAGGCTATAGCCTTACGGTCTTGGTCAGCATGCTTTTTTTCATCGTTTTGAGCATTTTTGAGCATTTTCGAAAAATGTCGAAATTTTGAAAAAAAACGCAAGGCTATAGCCTTACCGTTTTTCATGATTTTGAGGGTTTTCGAAAAATGACAAAAACTGTCAAAAAGCAAGGCTATAGCCTTACGGTCTTGCTCAGCATGCTTTTTTTTATCGTTTTGAGCATTTTTGAGCATTTTCGAAAATTGTCGAAATTTTGAAAAAAACGCAAGGCTATAGCCTTACCGTTTTTCATGATTTTGAGGATTTTTGAAAAATGACAAAAACTGGCAAAAAGCAAGGCTATAGCCTTACAGTCTTGCTCAGCATGCTTTTTTTCATCGTTTTGAGCATTTTTGAGCATTTTCGAAAAATGTCGAAATTTTGAAAAAAACGCAAGGCTATAGCCTTACCGTTTTTCATGATTTTGAGGATTTTTGAAAAATGTCAAAATCGAGGAAAAACAACATACTATTTTAGATGTTTAAATGCTAAGCAATGGAGGCAAACCTCTGGTGTTTCTGTTACTTGTTAACTGCTGTTTTGTGAGGCTGCAGAGCAAGTATAGTAGCTCACTGGATAAGATTCTGCCTTGTAATTTGAAGGCCCGGGTTCAAGTCCCACACCTTGCGCTCTGTTCATTGTGATCCAGTGCATTGTGATCCAGTGCGTTCAATAGAACCCACTGGATCAGCAATATCTTTCTTTGTGATTTTCATTAAAAAAAATCAAACCTCCAAAATCATGAGATACAACTTTACTATAGTAAACCTTAAACTATAGTATGTCTTTCATTAATTTAATTCACTTTTTACTTTGAAATGTTTTGTAGTTTCTGAGTTATTTAACTTAAACGTCCAATGCATTGTCAATGGCAATAGCACAAACTTCATTATGCGATTAGTCTTACATACTTACACCTAGAAACCCCATTTACAGCTATTAACGTTCATCTTACGGAGCACATGCTTGCCTGCAAAGCAATCTTTGAAATGTTTCATCGTTTTAGAAATATAGTGCTTCTAAATATACCATAGAGCTGCCATTGACCCCCATTATAAGTCAAAAAGTCACGTTCACTAGAAACTCCATTCACACGTTTTTAAATTCAGCTTACTGTATATATACATGCTGGAACTTTTTACTTTGAAATGTTTTGTAGTTTCTGACTTATTTAACTTAAATGCCCAATGCATTCTCTATGACAAACTTTATTATGCTGTTAGTCCTACATACTTACACCTAGAAACCCCATTGAAGGTTATTTAGGTTCATCTTACGGTGGATATGCTTGCCTGAAAAGAAATCTTTGAAATGTTTTATTGTTTTAGAAATATAGTGCTTCCAACTTTGAGGCTCAATTCAGTTTATATCATTAATAAAAGTAAGTACTTGAGTGGGGTTTGAACTCACAACCTCTGAACCACCATACCTGGGACCAACTCACAGAGCTACTTGGCACACGCTGTGTGGCAGTCTTTTTTTGATTTTGACTAACAAATTCATAGAACAGAAGCCAGGACATTTGTTTATTGTTTGAGTTAAAGTTTTATCAACTATAGTGTGTCGTTTTTCATCATTTTTGAAAAAATGTTGAAAACAAAGAAAAACCAAAGGCTATAGTACATGGTCTCAGACAACATGCCATAGTATGCCGTTTTTCATCGTTTTGAGGATTTTCGAAAAATGTCGAAATTTTGAAAAAAACGCAAGGCTATAGCCTTACCGTTTTTCATGATTTTGAGGGTTTTCGAAAAATGACAAAAACTGGCAAAAAGCAAGTCTATAGCCTTACGGTCTTGCTCAGCATGCTTTTTTTCATCGTTTTGAGCATTTTTGAGCATTTTCGAAAAATGTCGAAATTTTGAAAAAAACGCAAGGCTATAGCCTTACCGTTTTTCATGATTTTGAGGGTTTTCGAAAAATGACAAAAACTGGCAAAAAGCAAGGCTATAGCCTTACGGTCTTGGTCAGCATGCTTTTTTTCATCGTTTTGAGCATTTTTGAGCATTTTCGAAAAATGTCGAAATTTTGGAAAAAAACGCAAGGCTATAGCCTTACCGTTTTTCATGATTTTGAGGGTTTTCGAAAAATGACAAAAACTGGCAAAAAGCAAGGCTATAGCCTTACGGTCTTGGTCAGCATGCTTTTTTTCATCGTTTTGAGCATTTTTGAGCATTTTCGAAAAATGTCGAAATTTTGGAAAAAAACGCAAGGCTATAGCCTTACTGTTTTTCATGATTTTGAGGGTTTTCGAAAAATGACAAAAACTGGCAAAAAGCAAGTCTATAGCCTTACGGTCTTGCTCAGCATGCTTTTTTTCATCGTTTTGAGCATTTTTGAGCATTTTCGAAAAATGTCGAAATTTTGGAAAAAAACGCAAGGCTATAGCCTTACCGTTTTTTCATGATTTTGAGGATTTTCAAAAAATGACAAAAACTGTCAAAAAGCAAGGCTATAGCCTTACGGTCTTGCTCAGCATGCTTTTTTTCATCGTTTTGAGCATTTTTGAGCATTTTCGAAAAATGTCGAAATTTTGAAAAAAACGCAAGGCTATAGCCTTACCGTTTTTCATGATTTTGAGGGTTTTCGAAAAATGACAAAAACTGGCAAAAAGCAAGGCTATAGCCTTACGGTCTTGCTCAGCATGCTTTTTTTCATCATTTTGAGCATTTTTGAGCATTTTCGAAAAATGTCGAAATTTTGGAAAAAAACGCAAGGCTATAGCCTTACCGTTTTTCATGATTTTGAGGGTTTTCAAAAAATGACAAAAACTGGCAAAAAGCAAGGCTATAGCCTTACGGTCTTGGTCAGCATGCTTTTTTTCATCGTTTTGAGCATTTTTGAGCATTTTCGAAAAATGTCGAAATTTTGGAAAAAAACGCAAGGCTATAGCCTTACCGTTTTTCATGATTTTGAGGGTTTTCGAAAAATGACAAAAACTGGCAAAAAGCAAGGCTATAGCCTTACGGTCTTGGTCAGCATGCTTTTTTTCATCGTTTTGAGCATTTTTGAGCATTTTCGAAAAATGTCGAAATTTTGAAAAAAAAACGCAAGGCTATAGCCTTACCGTTTTTCATGATTTTGAGGGTTTTCGAAAAATGACAAAAACTGGCAAAAAGCAAGGCTATAGCCTTACGGTCTTGGTCAGCATGCTTTTTTTCATCGTTTTGAGCATTTTTGAGCATTTTCGAAAAATGTCGAAATTTTGGGAAAAAAACGCAAGGCTATAGCCTTACCGTTTTTCATGATTTTGAGGGTTTTCAAAAAATGACAAAAACTGTCAAAAAGCAAGGCTATAGCCTTACGGTCTTGCTCAGCATGCTTTTTTTTCATCGTTTTGAGCATTTTTGAGCATTTTCGAAAATGTCGAAATTTTGAAAAAAACGCAAGGCTATAGCCTTACCGTTTTTCATGATTTTGAGGGTTTTCGAAAAATGACAAAAACTGGCAAAAAGCAAGTCTATAGCCTTACGGTCTTGCTCAGCATGCTTTTTTTCATCGTTTTGAGCATTTTTGAGCATTTTCGAAAAATGTCGAAATTTTGAAAAAAAACGCAAGGCTATAGCCTTACTGTTTTTCATGATTTTGAGGGTTTTCGAAAAATGACAAAAACTGGCAAAAAGCAAGTCTATAGCCTTACGGTCTTGCTCAGCATGCTTTTTTTCATCGTTTTGAGCATTTTTGAGCATTTTCGAAAAATGTCGAAATTTTGGAAAAAAACGCAAGGCTATAGCCTTACCGTTTTTCATGATTTTGAGGGTTTTCAAAAAATGACAAAAACTGTCAAAAAGCAAGGCTATAGCCTTACGGTCTTGCTCAGCATGCTTTTTTTCATCGTTTTGAGCATTTTTGAGCATTTTCGAAAAATGTCGAAATTTTGAAAAAAACGCAAGGCTATAGCCTTACCGTTTTTCATGATTTTGAGGGTTTTCGAAAAATGACAAAAACTGGCAAAAAGCAAGTCTATAGCCTTACGGTCTTGCTCAGCATGCTTTTTTTCATCGTTTTGAGCATTTTTGAGCATTTTCGAAAAATGTCGAAATTTTGGAAAAAAACGCAAGGCTATAGCCTTACCGTTTTTCATGATTTTGAGGATTTTCAAAAAATGACAAAAACTGTCAAAAAGCAAGGCTATAGCCTTACGGTCTTGCTCAGCATGCTTTTTTTCATCGTTTTGAGCATTTTTGAGCATTTTCGAAAAATGTCGAAATTTTGAAAAAAAACGCAAGGCTATAGCCTTACCGTTTTTCATGATTTTGAGGGTTTTCGAAAAATGACAAAATTGAGGAAAAACAACATACTATTTTAGATGTTTAAATGCTAAGCAATGGAGGCAAACCTCTGGTGTTTCTGTTACTTGTTAACTGCTGTTTTGTGAGGCTGCAGAGCAAGTATAGTAGCTCACTGGATAAGATTCTGCCTTGTAATTTGAAGGCCCGGGTTCAAGTCCCACACCTTGCGCTCTGTTCATTGTGATCCAGTGCGTTCAATAGAACCCACTGGATCAGCAATATCTTTCTTTGTGATTTTCATTAAAAATAAAAAAAAAATCAAATCTCCAAAATCATGAGATACAACTTTACTATAGTAAACCTTAAACTATAGTATGTCTTTCATTAATTTATTCACCTTTTACTTTGAAATGTTTTGTAGTTTCTGAGTTATTTAACTTAAACGTCCAATGCATTGTCAATGGCAATAGCACAAACTTCATTATGCGATTAGTCTTACATACTTACACCTAGAAACCCCATTTACAGCTATTAACGTTCATCTTACGGAGCACATGCTTGCCTGCAAAGCAATCTTTGAAATGTTTCATCGTTTTAGAAATATAGTGCTTCTAAATATACCATAGAGCTGCCATTGACCCCCATTATAAGTCAAAAAGTCACGTTCACTAGAAACTCCATTCACACGTTTTTAAATTCAGCTTACTGTATATATACATGCTGGAACTTTTTACTTTGAAATGTTTTGTAGTTTCTGACTTATTTAACTTAAATGCCCAATGCATTCTCTATGACAAACTTTATTATGCTGTTAGTCCTACATACTTACACCTAGAAACCCCATTGAAGGTTATTTAGGTTCATCTTACGGTGGATATGCTTGCCTGAAAAGAAATCTTTGAAATGTTTTATTGTTTTAGAAATATAGTGCTTCCAACTTTGAGGCTCAATTCAGTTTATATCATTAATAAAAGCAAGTACTTGAGCGGGTTTGAACTCACAACCTCTGAACCACCATACCTGGGACCAACTCACAGAGCTACTTGGCACACGCTGTGTGGCAGTCTTTTTTTTACTTTGACTAACAAATTCATAGAACAGAAGCCAGGACATTTGTTTATTGTTTGAGTTAAAGTTTTATCAACTATAGTGTGTCGTTTTTCATCATTTTTGAAAAAATGTTGAAAACAAAGAAAAACCAAAGGCTATAGTACATGGTCTCAGACAACATGCCATAGTATGCCGTTTTTCATCGTTTTGAGGATTTTCGAAAAATGTCGAAATTTTGAAAAAAACGCAAGGCTATAGCCTTACCGTTTTTCATGATTTTGAGGGTTTTCGAAAAATGACAAAAACTGGCAAAAAGCAAGGCTATAGCCTTACGGTCTTGCTCAGCATGCTTTTTTTCATCGTTTTGAGCATTTTTGAGCATTTTCGAAAAATGTCGAAATTTTGAAAAAAACGCAAGGCTATAGCCTTACCGTTTTTCATGATTTTGAGGGTTTTCGAAAAATGACAAAAACTGGCAAAAAGCAAGGCTATAGCCTTACGGTCTTGGTCAGCATGCTTTTTTTCATCGTTTTGAGCATTTTTGAGCATTTTCGAAAAATGTCGAAATTTTGGAAAAAAACGCAAGGCTATAGCCTTACCGTTTTTCATGATTTTGAGGGTTTTCGAAAAATGACAAAAACTGGCAAAAAGCAAGGCTATAGCCTTACGGTCTTGGTCAGCATGCTTTTTTTCATCGTTTTGAGCATTTTTGAGCATTTTCGAAAAATGTCGAAATTTTGGAAAAAAACGCAAGGCTATAGCCTTACCGTTTTTCATGATTTTGAGGGTTTTCGAAAAATGACAAAAACTGGCAAAAAGCAAGGCTATAGCCTTACGGTCTTGGTCAGCATGCTTTTTTTCATCGTTTTGAGCATTTTTGAGCATTTTCGAAAAATGTCGAAATTTTGGAAAAAAACGCAAGGCTATAGCCTTACTGTTTTTCATGATTTTGAGGGTTTTCGAAAAATGACAAAAACTGGCAAAAAGCAAGTCTATAGCCTTACGGTCTTGCTCAGCATGCTTTTTTTCATCGTTTTGAGCATTTTTGAGCATTTTCGAAAATGTCGAAATTTTGGAAAAAAACGCAAGGCTATAGCCTTACCGTTTTTCATGATTTTGAGGGTTTTCGAAAAATGACAAAAACTGGCAAAAAGCAAGTCTATAGCCTTACGGTCTTGCTCAGCATGCTTTTTTTCATCATTTTGAGCATTTTTGAGCATTTTCGAAAAATGTCGAAATTTTGGAAAAAAACGCAAGGCTATAGCCTTACCGTTTTTCATGATTTTGAGGGTTTCAAAAAATGACAAAAACTGGCAAAAAGCAAGGCTATAGCCTTACGGTCTTGGTCAGCATGCTTTTTTTCATCGTTTTGAGCATTTTTGAGCATTTTCGAAAAATGTCGAAATTTTGGAAAAAAACGCAAGGCTATAGCCTTACCGTTTTTCATGATTTTGAGGGTTTTCGAAAAATGACAAAAACTGGCAAAAAGCAAGGCTATAGCCTTACGGTCTTGGTCAGCATGCTTTTTTTCATCGTTTTGAGCATTTTTGAGCATTTTCGAAAAATGTCGAAATTTTGGAAAAAAAACGCAAGGCTATAGCCTTACCGTTTTTCATGATTTTGAGGGTTTTCGAAAAATGACAAAAACTGGCAAAAAGCAAGGCTATAGCCTTACGGTCTTGGTCAGCATGCTTTTTTTCATCGTTTTGAGCATTTTTGAGCATTTTCGAAAAATGTCGAAATTTTGGGAAAAAAACGCAAGGCTATAGCCTTACCGTTTTTCATGATTTTGAGGGTTTTCAAAAAATGACAAAAACTGTCAAAAAGCAAGGCTATAGCCTTACGGTCTTGCTCAGCATGCTTTTTTTCATCGTTTTGAGCATTTTTGAGCATTTTCGAAAAATGTCGAAATTTTGAAAAAAACGCAAGGCTATAGCCTTACCGTTTTTCATGATTTTGAGGGTTTTCGAAAAATGACAAAAACTGGCAAAAAGCAAGTCTATAGCCTTACGGTCTTGCTCAGCATGCTTTTTTCATCGTTTTGAGCATTTTTGAGCATTTTCGAAAAATGTCGAAATTTTGAAAAAAAAACGCAAGGCTATAGCCTTACTGTTTTTCATGATTTTGAGGGTTTTCGAAAAATGACAAAAACTGGCAAAAAGCAAGTCTATAGCCTTACGGTCTTGCTCAGCATGCTTTTTTTCATCGTTTTGAGCATTTTTGAGCATTTTCGAAAAATGTCGAAATTTTGGAAAAAAACGCAAGGCTATAGCCTTACCGTTTTTCATGATTTTGAGGATTTTCAAAAAATGACAAAAACTGTCAAAAAGCAAGGCTATAGCCTTACGGTCTTGCTCAGCATGCTTTTTTTCATCGTTTTGAGCATTTTTGAGCATTTTCGAAAAATGTCGAAATTTTGAAAAAAACGCAAGGCTATAGCCTTACCGTTTTTCATGATTTTGAGGGTTTTCGAAAAATGACAAAAACTGGCAAAAAGCAAGTCTATAGCCTTACGGTCTTGCTCAGCATGCTTTTTTTTCATCGTTTTGAGCATTTTTGAGCATTTTCGAAAAATGTCGAAATTTTGAAAAAAACGCAAGGCTATAGCCTTACCGTTTTTCATGATTTTGAGGGTTTTCGAAAAATGACAAAAACTGGCAAAAAGCAAGGCTATAGCCTTACGGTCTTGGTCAGCATGCTTTTTTTCATCGTTTTGAGCATTTTTGAGCATTTTCGAAAAATGTCGAAATTTTGGAAAAAAACGCAAGGCTATAGCCTTACCGTTTTTCATGATTTTGAGGGTTTCGAAAAATGACAAAAACTGGCAAAAAGCAAGGCTATAGCCTTACGGTCTTGGTCAGCATGCTTTTTTTCATCGTTTTGAGCATTTTTGAGCATTTTCGAAAAATGTCGAAATTTTGGAAAAAAAACGCAAGGCTATAGCCTTACCGTTTTTCATGATTTTGAGGGTTTTCGAAAAATGACAAAAACTGGCAAAAAGCAAGGCTATAGCCTTACGGTCTTGGTCAGCATGCTTTTTTTCATCGTTTTGAGCATTTTTGAGCATTTTCGAAAAATGTCGAAATTTTGGAAAAAAAACGCAAGGCTATAGCCTTACTGTTTTTCATGATTTTGAGGGTTTTCGAAAAATGACAAAAACTGGCAAAAAGCAAGGCTATAGCCTTACGGTCTTGGTCAGCATGCTTTTTTTCATCGTTTTGAGCATTTTTGAGCATTTTCGAAAAATGTCGAAATTTTGGAAAAAAACGCAAGGCTATAGCCTTACTGTTTTTCATGATTTTGAGGGTTTTCGAAAAATGACAAAAACTGGCAAAAAGCAAGGCTATAGCCTTACGGTCTTGGTCAGCATGCTTTTTTTCATCGTTTTGAGCATTTTTGAGCATTTTCGAAAAATGTCGAAATTTTGGAAAAAAAACACAAGGCTATAGCCTTACCGTTTTTCATGATTTTGAGGGTTTTCGAAAAATGACAAAAACTGGCAAAAACGCAAGGCTATAGCCTTACGGTCTTGCTCAGCATGCTTTTTTTCATCGTTTTGAGCATTTTTGAGCATTTTCGAAAAATGTCGAAATTTTGGAAAAAAACGCAAGGCTATAGCCTTACCGTTTTTCATGATTTTGAGGGTTTTCAAAAAATGACAAAAACTGGCAAAAAGCAAGGCTATAGCCTTACGTTCTTGCTCAGCATGCTTTTTTTCATCGTTTTGAGCATTTTTGAGCATTTTCGAAAAATGTCGAAATTTTGAAAAAAAACGCAAGGCTATAGCCTTACCGTTTTTCATGATTTTGAGGGTTTTCGAAAAATGACAAAAACTGGCAAAAAGCAAGGCTATAGCCTTACGGTCTTGCTCAGCATGCTTTTTTTCATCGTTTTGAGCATTTTTGAGCATTTTCGAAAAATGTCGAAATTTTGGAAAAAAACGCAAGGCTATAGCCTTACCGTTTTTCATGATTTTGAGGATTTTCAAAAAATGACAAAAACTGTCAAAAAGCAAGGCTATAGCCTTACGGTCTTGCTCAGCATGCTTTTTTTTCATCGTTTTGAGCATTTTTGAGCATTTTTGAAAAATGTCGAAATTTTGAAAAAAACGCAAGGCTATAGCCTTACCGTTTTTCATGATTTTGAGGATTTTCGAAAAATTACAAAAACTGGCAAAAAGCAAGGCTATAGCCTTACGGTCTTGCTCAGCATGCTTTTTTTCATCGTTTTGAGCATTTTTGAGCATTTTCGAAAAATGTCGAAATTTTGAAAAAAAAACGCAAGGCTATAGCCTTACCGTTTTTCATGATTTTGAGGGTTTTCGAAAAATGACAAAATCGAGGAAAAACAACATACTATTTTAGATGTTTAAATGCTAAGCAATGGAGGCAAACCTCTGGTGTTTTCTGTTACTTGTTAACTGCTGTTTTGTGAGCTGCAGAGCAAGCATAGTAGCTCACTGGATAAGATTCTGCCTTGTAATTTGAAGGCCTGGTTCAAGTCCTAACCTTGCTCTGTTCATTGTGATCCAGTGCGCTCAATAAACCCACTGGATCAGCAATATCTTTCTTTATGATTTTTCATTTAAAAAAAAAATCAAACCTCCAAAATCATGAGATACAACTTTACTATAGTAAACCTTAAACTATAGTATGTCTTTCATTAATTTAATTCACCTTTTACTTTGAAATGTTTTGTAGTTTCTGAGTTATTTAACTTAAACGTCCAATGCATTGTCAATGGCAATAGCACAAACTTCATTATGCGATTAGTCTTACATACTTACACCTAGAAACCCCATTTACAGCTATTAACGTTCATCTTACGGAGCACATGCTTGCCTGCAAAGCAATCTTTGAAATGTTTCATCGTTTTAGAAATATAGTGCTTCTAAATATACCATAGAGCTGCCATTGACCCCCATTATAATCAAAAAGTCACGTTCACTAGAAACTCCATTCACACGTTTTTAAATTCAGCTTACTGTATATATACATGCTGGAACTTTTTACTTTGAATGTTTTTGTAGTTTCTGATTTATTTAACTTAAATGCCCAATGCATTCTCTATGACAAACTTTATTATGCTGTTAGTCCCTACATACTTACACCTAGAAACCCCATTGAAGGTTATTTAGGTTCATCTAACGTGGATATGCTTGCCTGAAAAGAAATCTTTGAAATGTTTTATTGTTTTAGAAATATAGTGCTTCCAACTTTGAGGCTCAATTCAGTTTTATATCATTAATAAAAGCAAATACTTGAGCGGGGTTTGAACTCACAACCTCTGAACCACCATACCTGGGAGCAACTCACAAGCTACTTGGCACACACTGTGTGGCAGTCTTTTTTTGAGTTTGACTAACAAATTCATAGAACAGAAGCCAGGACATTTGTTTATTGTTTGAGTTAAAGTTTTATCAACTATAGTATGTCGTTTTTCATCATTTTTGAAAAAATGTTGAAAACAAAGAAAAACCAAAGGCTATAGTACATGGTCTCAGACAACATGCCATAGTATGCCGTTTTTCATCGTTTTGAGGATTTTCGAAAAATGTCGAAATTTTGAAAAAAACGCAAGGCTATAGCCTTACCGTTTTTCATGATTTTGAGGATTTTCGAAAAATGACAAAAACTGGCAAAAAGCAAGGCTATAGCCTTACGGTCTTGCTCAGCATGCTTTTTTTTCATCGTTTTGAGCATTTTTTAGCATTTTCGAAAAATGTCGAAATTTTGAAAAAAGACGCAAGGCTATAGCCTTACCGTTTTTCATGATTTTGAGGGTTTTCGAAAATGACAAAAACTGGCAAAAAGCAAGGCTATAGCCTTACGGTCTTGGTCAGCATGCTTTTTTTCATCGTTTTGAGCATTTTTGAGCATTTTCGAAAAATGTCGAAATTTTGGAAAAAAAACGCAAGGCTATAGCCTTACTGTTTTTCATGATTTTGAGGGTTTTCGAAAAATGACAAAAACTGGCAAAAAGCAAGGCTATAGCCTTACGGTCTTGCTCAGCATGCTTTTTTTCATCGTTTTGAGCATTTTGGAGCATTTTCGAAAAATGTCGAAATTTTGAAAAAAAACGCAAGGCTATAGCCTTACCGTTTTTCATGATTTTGAGGATTTTCGAAAAATGACAAAAACTGGCAAAAAGCAGGGCTATAGCCTTACGGTCTTGGTCAGCATGCTTTTTTTCATCGTTTTGAGCATTTTTGAGCATTTTCGAAAAATGTCGAAATTTTGGAAAAAAACGCAAGGCTATAGCCTTACCGTTTTTCATGATTTTGAGGGTTTTCGAAAATGACAAAAACTGGCAAAAAGCAAGGCTATAGCCTTACGGTCTTGGTCAGCATGCTTTTTTTCATCGTTTTGAGCATTTTTGAGCATTTTCGAAAAATGTCGAAATTTTGGAAAAAAAACGCAAGGCTATAGCCTTACCGTTTTTCATGATTTTGAGGGTTTTCGAAAAATGACAAAAACTGGCAAAAAGCAAGGCTATAGCCTTACGGTCTTGGTCAGCATGCTTTTTTTCATCGTTTTGAGCATTTTTGAGCATTTTCGAAAAATGTCGAAATTTTTGGAAAAAAACGCAAGGCTATAGCCTTACCGTTTTTCCATGATTTTGAGGGTTTTAAAAAATGACAAAAACTGTCAAAAAGCAAGGCTATAGCCTTACGGTCTTGCTCAGCATGCTTTTTTTTCATCGTTTTGACATTTTTGAGCATTTTCGAAAAATGTCGAAATTTTGAAAAAAACGCAAGGCTATAGCCTTACCGTTTTCATGAATTTGAGGGTTTCGAAAATGACAAAAACTGGCAAAAAGCAAGTCTAATAGTCCTTACGGTCTTGCTCAGCATGCTTTTTTTCATCGTTTTGAGCATTTTTGAGCATTTTCGAAAAATGTCGAAATTTTGAAAAAAAACGCAAGGCTATAGCCTTACCGTTTTTCATGATTTGAGGGTTTTCAAAAAATGACAAAAACTGTCAAAAAGCAAGGCTATAGCCTTACGTCTTGCTCAGCCATCTTTTTTTCATCGTTTTGAGCATTTTTGAGCATTTTCGAAAAATGTCGAAATTTTGAAAAAAACGCAAGTATAGCCTTACCGTTTTTTCATGATTTTGAGGGTTTTCGAAAAATGACAAAAACTGGCAAAAAGCAAGGCTATAGCCTTACGGTCTTACTCAGCAATGCTTTTTTTCATCGTTTTGAGCATTTTTGAGCATTTTCGAAAAATGTCGAAATTTGAAAAAAAAACGCAAGGCTATAGCCTTACCGTTTTTCATGATTTTGAGGGTTTTCGAAAAATGACAAAATCGAGGAAAAACAACATACTATTTTAGATGTTTAAATGCTAAGCAATGGAGGCAAACCTCTGGTGTTTCTGTTACTTGTTAACTGCTGTTTTTGTGAGGCTGCAGAGCAAGCATAGTAGCTCACTGGATAAGATTCTGCCTTGTAATTTGAAGGCCTGGGTTCAAGTCCTAACCTTGCTCTGTTCATTGTGATCCAGTGCGCTCATAGAACCCACTGGATCAGCAATATCTTTCTTTATGATTTTCATTTAAAAAAAAAATCAAACCTCCAAAATCATGAGATACAACTTTACTATAGTAAACCTTAAACTAATAGTATGTCTTTCATTAATTTAATTCACCTTTTACTTTGAAATGTTTTGTAGTTTCTGAGTTATTTAACTTAAACGTCCAATACATTGTCAATGGCAATAGCACAAACTTCATTATGCGATTAGTCTTACATACTTACACCTAGAAACCCCATTTACAGCTATTAACGTTCATCTTACGGAGCACATGCTTGCCTGCAAAGCAATCTTTGAAATGTTTCATCGTTTTAGAAATATAGTGCTTCTAAATTTACCAATAGAGCTGCCATTGACCCCCATTATAAGTCAAAAAGTCACGTTCACTAGAAACTCTCCATTCACACGTTTTTAAATTCAGCTTACTGTATATATACATGCTGGAACTTTTTACTTTGAAATGTTTTGTAGTTTCTGATTTATTTTAACTTAAATGCCCAATGCATTCTCTATGACAAACTTATTATGCAGTTAGTCCTACATACTTACACCTAGAAACCCCATTGAAGGTTATTTAGGTTCATCTTACGGTGGATATATATGCTTGCCTGAAAAGAAATCTTTGAAATGTTATATTGTTTTAGAAATATAGTGCTTCCAACTTTGAGGCTCAATTCAGTTTATATCATTAATAAAAGCAAGTACTTGAGCGGGGTTTGAACTCACAACCTCTGAACCACCATACCAGGAGCAACTCACAGAGCTACTTGGCACACACTGTGTGGCAGTCTTTTTTTGACTTTGACTAACAAATTCATAGAACAGAAGCCAGGACATTTGTTTATTGTTTGAGTTAAATTTTATCAACTATAGTGTGTCCGTTTTTCATCATTTTTGAAAAATGTTGAAAACACAGAAAAAACCAAAGGCAATAGTACATGTCTCAGACAACATGCCATAGTATGCCGTTTTTCATCGTTTGAGGATTTTCGAAAAATGTCGAAATTTTGAAAAAAACGCAAGGCTATAGCCTTAACCGTTTTTCATTATTTTGAGGGTTTTCGAAAAATGACAAAAACTGGCAAAAAGCAAGGCTATAGCCTTACGGTCTTGCTCAGCATGCTTTTTTTCATCGTTTTGAGCATTTTTGAGCATTTTCGAAAAAATGTCGAAATTTTGAAAAAAACGCAAGGCTATAGCCTTACCGTTTTTTCATGATTTTGAGGGTTTTCGAAAAATGACAAAATCGAGGAAAAACAACATACTATTTTAGATGTTTAAATGCTAAGCAATGGAGGCAAACCTCTGGTGTTTCTGTTACTTGTTAACTGCTGTTTTGTGAGGCTGCAGAGCAAGCATAGTAGCTCACTGGATAAGATTCAGCCTTGTAATTTGAAGGCCTGGTTCAAGTCCTAACCTTGCTCTGTTCTTTGTGATCCAGTGCGCTCAATAGAACCCACTGGATCAGCAATATCTTTCTTTATGATTTTCATTTAAAAAAAAAAATCAAACCTCCAAAATCATGAGATACAATTTTACTATAGTAAACCTTAAACTATAGTATGTCTTTCATTAATTAATTCACCTTTTACTTGAAATGTTTTGTAGTTTCTGAGTTATTTAACTTAAATGTCCAATGCATTGTCAATGGCAATAGCACAAACTTCATTATGCGATTAGTCTTACATACTTACACCTAGAAACCCCATTTACAGCTATTAAATTCATCTTACGGAGCACATGCTTGCCTGCAAAGCAATCTTTGAAATGTTCATCGTTTTAGAAATATAGTGCTTCTAAATATACCATAGAGCTGCCATTGACCCCCATTATAAGTCAAAAAGTCACGTTCACTAGAAACTCCATTCACACGTTTTTAAATTCAGCTTACTGTATATATATACATGCTGGAACTTTTTACTTTGAAATGTTTTGTAGTTTCTGACTTATTTAACTTAAATGCCCAATGCATTCTCTATGACAAACTTTATTATGCTGTTAGTCCTACATACTTACACCTAAAACCCCATTGAAGGTTATTTAGGTTCATCTTACGGTGGATATATATGCTTGCCTGAAAAGAAATCTTTGAAATGTTTATTTGTTTTAGAAATATAGTGCTTCCAACTTTGAGCCTCAATTCAGTTTATATCATTAATAAAAGCAATACTTGAGCGGGTTTGAACTCACAACCTCTGAACCACCATACCTGGGAGCAACTCACAGAGCTACTTGGGCACACACTGTGTGGCAGTCTTTTTTGACTTTGACTAACAAATTCATAGAACAGAAGCCAGGACATTTGTTTATTGTTTGAGTTAAAATTTTATCAACTATAGTGTGTCTTTTTTCATCATTTTTGAAAAAATGTTGAAAACAAAGAAAAACCAAAGGCTATAGTACATGTCTCAGACAACATGCCATAGTATGCCGTTTTTCATCGTTTTGAGGATTTTCGAAAAATGTCGAAATTTTGAAAAAAACGCAAGGCTATAGCCTTAACCTACCGTTTTCATGATTTTGAGGGTTTTCGAAAAATGACAAAAACTGGCAAAAAGCAAGGCTATAGCCTTACGGTCTTGCTCAGCATGCTTTTTTTCATCGTTTGAGCATTTTGAGCATTTTCGAAAAAATGTCGAAATTTTGAAAAAAACGCAAGGCTATAGCCTTAACCGTTTTTCATGATTTTGAGGGTTTTCGAAAAATGACAAAATCGAGGAAAAACAACATACTATTTTAGATGTTTTAAATGCTAAGCAATGGAGGCAAACCTCTGGTGTTTCTGTTACTTGTTAACTGCTGTTTTGTGAGGCTGCAGAGCAAGCATAGTACTCACTGGATAAGATTCTGCCTTGTATTTGAAGGCCTGGGTTCAAGTCCTAACCTTGCTCTGTTCATTGTGATCCAGTGCGCTCAATAACCCACTGGATCAGCAATATCTTTCTTTATGATTTTCATTTAAAAAAAAATCAAACCTCCAAAATCATGAGATACATTTTTACTATAGTAAACCTTAAACTATAGTATGTCTTTCATTAATTTAATTTCACCTTTTACTTTGAAATGTTTTGTAGTTTCTGAGTTATTTAACTTAAATGTCCAATGCATTGTCAATGGCAATAGCACAAACTTCATTATGCGATTAGTCTTACATACTTACACCTAGAAACCCCATTTACAGCTATTAACGTTCATCTTACGAGCACATGCTTGCCTGCAAAGCAATCTTTGAAATGTTTCATTCATCGTTTTAGAAATATAGTGCTTCTAAATATACCATAGAGCTGCCATTGACCCCCATTATAAGTCAAAAAGTCACGTTCACTAGAAAACTCTCATTCACACGTTTTTAAATTCAGCTTACTGTATATATATACATGCTGGAACTTTTACTTTGAAATGTTTTGTTGTTTCTGACTTATTTAACTTAAATGCCCAATGCATTCTCTATGACAAACTTTATTATGCTTTAGTCCTACATACTTACACCTAGAAACCCCATTGAAGGTTATTTAGGTTCATCTTACGGTGATATAATATGCTTGCCTGAAAAGAAATCTTTGAAATGTTTTTACTGTTTTAGAAATATAGTGCTTCCAACTTTGAGGCTCAATTCAGTTTATATCATTAATAAAAGCAAGTACTTGAGCGGGGTTTGAACTCACAACCTCTGAACCACCATACCTGGGAGCAACTCACAGAGCTACTTGGCACACACTGTGTGGCAGTCTTTTTTTGACTTTGACTAACAAATTCATAGAACAGAAGCCAGACATTTGTTTATTGTTTGAGTTAAAGTTTTATCAACTATAGTGTGTCGTTGATGGATATTTTTTAATAATATATCCATATATTAGTGACAATATGGAAAAGGACTGTATATCCTTCGATAGCTGAACAAAATTTAGAAAAGGACCACCGACTAACAGACAGTCGGAAAACAGGGGGTACAATAGCAATACAGAGCTAAATGGATCAGAGGTAAAATGGTAACCCTAGGATCTGAGTAAATGTACCCAATGTAAACAACATGAAATGAAAAAACACTCCTGAACCAAATGGACCCTTAACCAAAAGACATGCAAACAAAGTATTTATTACCAGTCAACGGAGTCATGTTTCTTTGTTGAATAATCCAGTCGTATTCTGGTGGAGAGCATTTTAATACGGAAGCACAGACAAGCCCATGATGGACAAAGGGCTCTCCCAACATCCAGAAGGATGTAGGAATATTTAAGACAAATGTAATCACAATGAATTGTCGTCATAGTTACACATGATAGGTAAAACAAAAACAATAAAAGATTATACTGGATGAAACTGGTTCAGAGATCAGAGTGACCTAGGCTAAGTGTCTCCTGGAACAGATATCAACAATGGCGACACAAAAATCAAGCAATGATCGCACAGTAGTATTGATAAACAGGTTGCAATCAGAGACAGCTAGGACGTTCTGAAAACAGATAATGGCAAGATGTTCTTTATGTAATGTAAAGATGGCACAGTATAGAGACATGGTGGAACGT
>CM076984.1:12677129-12826957 GCA_039105355.1 Benthosema pterotum | reverse complement strand
GCATGCTGGCAAGACCTTAAGGATATTATTCTTGCGTTTTTGCCAGATTTTCGTCATTTTTTGTCATTTTTCAAAAACTTCAAAACGATGAAAAACCGTAAGGCTATAGCCTGCGGTTTTTCTGAATTTCGGACATTTTAAAAAAAATAAAATGCTCAAAACATGCTAAAAATTATGAAAATCGGCATGAATGTGCAGGACCTTAAGGCTATAGCCTTGCGTTCTTTGCCAGATTTCGTCATTTTTTGTCATTTTTTCGAGAAAACACCAATACGCTGAAAAACCGTAACGGCTATAGCCTTGCGTTTTTTCAAATTTCGACATTTTTCGAAAATGCTCAAAAATGCTCAAAATGATGAAAAACAGCATGCTGTGCAAGACCGTAAGGCTATAGCCTTGCATTTTTGCCAGATTTTGTCATTTTTTGTCATTTTTCGAAAAAACCTCAAAATGATGAAAAACCGTAAGGCTATAGCCTTGCGGTTTTTCAAAATTTCGACATTTTTCGAAAATGCTCAAATATGCTCAAAATGATGAAAAACAGCATGCTGTGCAAGACCGTAAGGCTATATTCTTGCGTTTTTGCCAGATTTCGTCATTTTTTGTCATTTTTCGAAAAACCTCAAAACGATGAAAAACCGTAAGGCTATAGCCTTGCGGTTTTTTTGAAATTTCGACATTTTTCGAAAATGCTCATGAATGCTCAAAATGATGAAAAACGGCATGCTGTGCAAGACCGTAAGGCTATATTCTTGCGTTTTTGCCAGATTTCGTCATTTTTTGTCATTTTTCAAAAAACCTCAAAACGATGAAAAACCGTAAGGCTATAGCCTTGCGTTTTTTTGAAATTTCGACATTTTTCGAAAATGCTCATGAATGCTCAAAAATATGAAAAACGGCATGCTGTGCAAGGACCGTAAGGCTATAGCCTTGCGTTTTTGCCAGATTTCGTAATTTTTTTTCATTTTTCGAAAAACCTCAAAACGATGAAAAACCGTAAGGCTATAGCCTTGCGTTCTTCGAATTTCGACATTTTTCGAAAATGCTCAAATATGCTCAAAATGATGAAAAAAGCATGCTGTGCAAGACCGTAAGGCTATAGCCTTGCGTTTTTGCCAGATTTCGTCATTTTTTGTCATTTTTCGAAAAACCTCAAAATGATGAAAAACCGTAAGGCTATAGCCTTGCGTTTTTTTTTCCGAAATTTCAACATTTTTCAAAAATGCTCATAAATGCTCAAAATGATGAAAAACGACATACTGTGCAAGACCGTAAGGCTATAGCCTTGCGTTTTTGCCAGATTTCGTCATTTTTTGTCATTTTTCGAAAAACCTCAAAACGATGAAAAACCGTAAGGCTATAGCCTTGCGGTTTTTCGAAATTTCGACATTTTTCGAAAATGCTCAAATATGCTCAAAATGATGAAAAACAGCATGCTGTGCAAGACCGTAAGGCTATATTCTTGCGTTTTTGCCAGATTTCGTCATTTTTTGTCATTTTTCAAAAAACCTCAAAACGATGAAAAACCGTAAGGCTATAGCCTTGCGTTTTTTTGAAATTTCGACATTTTTCGAAAATGCTCATAAATGCTCAAAATGATGAAAAACGGCATGCTGTGCAAGACCGTAAGGCTATAGCCTTGCGTTTTTGCAGATTTCGTCATTTTTTGTCATTTTTCGAAAAAACCTCAAAACGATGAATATAGCCTTCGGTTTTTTTTTCGAAATTTCGACATTCTTTGAAAATGCTCATAAATGCTCAAAATGATGAAAAAGAGCATGCTGTGCAAGACCGTAAGGCTATAGCCTTGCGTTTTGCCAGATTTCGTCATTTTTTGTCATTTTTTCGAAAACCTCAAAACAATGAAAAACCGTAAGGCTATAGCCTTGCGGTTTTTAAAAAATTTCACATTTTTCGAAAATGCTCAAATATGCTCAAATGATGATGCAAAAAAAGCATGCTGTGCAAGACCGTAAGGCTATAGCCTTGCGTTTTTGCCAGATTTTGTCATTTTTTGTCATTTTTCGAAAAACCTCAAAACGATGAAAAACCGTAAGGCTATAGCCTTGCGTTTTTTTTTTTTTCGAAATTTCAACATTTTCAAAAATGCTCATAAATGCTCAAAATGATGAAAAAACGAATACTGTGCAAGACCGTAAGGCTATAGCCTTGCGTTTTTGCCAGATTTCGTCATTTTTTGTCATTTTTCGGAAAACCTCAAAACGATGAAAAACCGTAAGGCTATAGCCTTGCGGTTTTTCGAAATTTCGACATTTTTCGAAAATGCTCAAATATGCTCAAAATGATGAAAAAAAGCATGCTGTGCAAGACCGTAAGGCTATATTCTTGCGTTTTTTGCCAGATTTCGTCATTTTTTGTCATTTTTCAAAAAACTTCAAAACGATTGAAAAACCGTAAGGCTATAGCCTTGCGGTTTTTGAAATTTCGACATTTTTCGAAAAATGCTCATAAATGCTCAAAAATGATGAAAAAGAGCCTGCTGAGTAAGACCGTAAGGCTATAGCCTTGCGTTTTTGCCAGATTTCGTCATTTTTTGTCATTTTTCGAAAAACCTCAAAACGATGAATATAGCCTTACGGTTTTTTCGAAATTTCGACATTCTTTGAAAATGCTCATAAATGCTCAAAATGATGAAAAAGAGCATGCTGTGCAAGACCGTAAGGCTATAGCCTTGCGTTTTGCCAAGATTTCGTCATTTTTTGTCATTTTTCGAAAAACCTCAAAACAATGAAAAACCGTAAGGCTATAGCCTTGCGGTTTTTAAAAAATTTCCACATTTTTCGAAAATGCTCATAAATGCTCAAATGATGAAAAAGAGCCTGCTGAGTAAGACCGTAAGGCTATAGCCTTGCGTTTTTGCCAGATTTCGTCATTTTTTTTTTTTTTTTGTCATCGAAAAAACTCAAAACGATGAATATAGCCTTACGGTTTTTTCGAAATTTCGACATTCTTTGAAATATGCTCATAAATGCTCAAAATGATGAAAAAGAGCATGCTGTGCAAGAACATAAAGCTATAGCTTTGCGTTTTGCCAGATTTCGTCATTTTTTGTCATTTTTCGAAAAAACCTCAAAACGATGAAAAACCGTAAGGCTATAGCCTTGCGGTTTTTCAAAAATTTCGACATTTTTCGAAAATGCTCAAATATGCTCAAAATGATGAAAAAAGCATGCTGTGCAAGACCGTAAGGCTATAGCCTTGCGTTTTTGCCAGATTTTGTCATTTTTTGTCATTTTTCGAAAAACCTCAAAACGATGAAAAACCGTAAGGCTATAGCCTTGCGGTTTTTCGAAATTTCAACATTTTTCAAAAATGCTCATAAATGCTCAAAATGATGAAAAACGACATACTGTGCAAGACCGTAAGGCTATAGCCTTGCGTTTTTGCCAGATTTCGTCATTTTTTGTCATTTTTTGAAAAACCTCAAAACGATGAAAAACCGTAAGGCTATAGCCTTGCGGTTTTTCAAAATTTCGACATTTTTCGAAAATGCTCAAATATGCTCAAAATGATGAAAAACAGCATGCTGTGCAAGACCGTAAGGCTATATTCTTGCGTTTTTGCCAGATTTCGTCATTTTTTGTCATTTTTCGAAAAACCTCAAAACGATGAAAAACCGTAAGGCTATAGCCTTGCGGTTTTTCGAAATTTCGACATTCTTTGAAAATGCTCAAAAATGCTCAAAATGATGAAAAGAGCATGCTGTGCAAGACCGTAAGGCTATAGCCTTGCGTTTTTGCCAGATTTCGTCATTTTTTGTCATTTTTCGAAAAACCTCAAAACGATGAAAAACCGTAAGGCTATAGCCTTGCGGTTTTTCGAAATTTCAACATTTTTCAAAAATGCTCATAAATGCTCAAAATGATGAAAAACGACATACTGTGCAAGACCGTAAGGCTATAGCCTTGCGTTTTTGCCAGATTTCGTCATTTTTTGTCATTTTTCGAAAAACCTCGAAATGATGAAAAACCATAAGGCTATAGCCTTGCGTTTTTTCAAAATTTCGACATTTTTCGAAAATGCTCAAATATGCTCAAAATGATGAAAAACAGCATGCTGTGCAAGACCGTAAGGCTATATTCTTGCGTTTTTGCCAGATTTCGTCATTTTTTGTCATTTTTCAAAAAACCTCAAAACGATGAAAAACCGTAAGGCTATAGCCTTGCGGTTTTTTTGAAATTTCGACATTTTTCGAAAATGCTCATGAATGCTCAAAATGATGAAAAACGGCATGCTGTGCAAGACCGTAAGGCTATATTCTTGCGTTTTTGCCAGATTTCGTCATTTTTTGTCATTTTTCAAAAAACCTCAAAACGATGAAAAACCGTAAGGCTATAGCCTTGCGTTTTTTTTGAAATTTCGACATTTTTTGAAAATGCTCAAAAATGCTCAAAATTATGAAAAACGGCATGCTGTGCAAGACCGTAAGGCTATAGCCTTGCGTTTTTGCCAGATTTCGTAATTTTTTTTCATTTTTCGAAAAACCTCAAAACGATGAAAAACCGTAAGGCTATAGCCTTGCGTTTTTTCGAAATTTCGACATTTTTCGAAAATGCTCAAATATGCTCAAAATGATGAAAAAAAGCATGCTGTGCAAGACCGTAAGGCTATAGCCTTGCGTTTTTGCCAGATTTCGTCATTTTTTGTCATTTTCGAAAAACCTCAAAACGATGAAAACCGTAAGGCTATAGCCTTGCGTTTTTTCGAAATTTCACATTTTTCAAAAATGCTCATAAATGCTCAAAATGATGAAAAACGACATACTGTGCAAGACCGTAAGGCTATAGCCTTGCGTTTTTGCCAGATTTCGTCATTTTTTGTCATTTTTCGAAAAACCTCAAAACGATGAAAAACCGTAAGGCTATAGCCTTGCGGTTTTTCGAAATTTCGACATTTTTCGAAAATGCTCAAATATGCTCAAAATGATGAAAAAAGCATGCTGTGCAAGACCGTAAGGCTATAGCCTTGCGTTTTTGCCAGATTTTGTCATTTTTTGTCATTTTTCGAAAAACTCAAAACGATGAATATAGCCTTACGGTTTTTTCGAAATTTCGACATTCTTTGAAAATGCTCATAAATGCTCAAAATGATGAAAAGAGCATGCTGTGCAAGACCGTAAGGCTATAGCCTTGCGTTTTGCCAGATTTCGTCATTTTTTGTCATTTTTCGAAAAACCTCAAAACGATGAAAAACCGTAAGGCTATAGCCTTGCGGTTTTTTAAAAATTTCGACATTTTTCGAAAATGCTCAAATATGCTCAAAATGATGAAAAAAGCATGCTGTGCAAGACCGTAAGGCTATAGCCTTGCGTTTTTGCCAGATTTTGTCATTTTTTGTCATTTTTCGAAAAACCTCAAAACGATGAAAAACCGTAAGGCTATAGCCTTGCGGTTTTTCGAAATTTCAACATTTTTCAAAAATGCTCATAAATGCTCAAAATGATGAAAAACGACATACTGTGCAAGACCGTAAGGCTATAGCCTTGCGTTTTTGCCAGATTTCGTCATTTTTTGTCATTTTTTGAAAAACCTCAAAACGATGAAAAACCGTTAAGCCTTGCGGTTTTTCAAAATTTCGACATTTTCGAAAATGCTCAAATATGCTCAAAATGATGAAAAACAGCATGCTGTGCAAGACCGTAAGGCTATATTCTTGCGTTTTTGCCAGATTTCGTCATTTTTTGTCATTTTTCAAAAAACTTCAAAACGATGAAAAACCGTAAGGCTATAGCCTTGCGTTTTTTTGAAATTTCGACATTTTTCGAAAATGCTCATAAATGCTCAAAATGATGAAAAAGAGCCTGCTGTGCAAGACCGTAAGGCTATAGCCTTGCGTTTTTTTGAAATTTCGACATTTTTCGAAAATGCTCAAATATGCTCAAAATGATGAAAAACGGCATGCTGTGCAAGACCGTAAGGCTATAGCCTTGCGTTTTTGCCATATTTTGTCATTTTTTGTCATTTTTCGAAAAACCTCAAAACGATGAAAAACCGTAAGGCTATAGCCTTGCGGTTTTTCAAAATTTCGACATTTTTCGAAAATGCTCAAAAATGCTCAAAATGATGAAAAACGGCATGCTGTGCAAGACCGTAAGGCTATAGCCTTGCGTTTTTGCCAGATTTCGTCATTTTTTGTCATTTTTCGAAAAACCTCAAAACGATGAAAAACCGTAAGGCTATAGCCTTGCGGTTTTTCAAAATTTCGACATTTTTCGAAAATCCTCAAAACGATGAAAACGGCTTGCTATAGCCCTGCGTTTTTGCCAGGCTTTGTCCTTTTTTGTCAAAACCGAAAGGGTATAGCCTTGCGCTTTTTCGAAATTTCGCCATTTTTCAAAAAAAATCCACAAAAATCCTCAAAACGAAGAATAACGGCATGCTGTGCAAGACCGTAAGGCTATAGCCTTGCGTTTTTGCCAGGTTTTGTTATTTTTTGTCATATTTCGAAAATCCTCAAAACGATGAGAAACCGTAAAGCTATACCCTGGTGCTTTTTCCGAAATTTTGACATTTTTCAAAAATCCTCAAAAATCCTCAAAACGATGAAAAACGGCATGCTGTGCAAGACTGTAAGGCTATAGCTTTGCGCTTTTGCCGGGTTATGTTATTTTTTGTCATTTCTCGAAAATCCTCAAAACGATAAAAAAACAGCATGCTGTGCAAGACAAGTAAGGCTATAGCCTTGTGTTTTTGCCAGCTTTCGTCATTTTTTGAAAAACCTCAAAAACGTTGAAAAACAGCATACTATAGCATGATGTACGAGACCATGTACTGTAGCAGCCTTTGATTTTTCTTCAATTTCATCATTTTTCGAAAACACTCAGCTGACCTGTTCTGACATTCCATATATTAATCATAACTTCGTCACGCTCAAGACACACTTCAATATAGCCAGTAAAGAAGTCAGAACTGGTATCATTGTGGATTTTATTCATTTCATTGCCGTAGTAATTTTTGGACCTACAGTATAGACTTCCATTACTGTATGTCAATTATAATTTACGGCATTATGACAGCTTCAGAAATCAATACTGTGGAGACAAACGGTAAACAGATGCACATAACTTTCTTTCAGTATTTATTACACAATATAGTACAGTCCTGATCATCGATAACAATTTAAAAAGCTGATTGTGAATAAATAAATCTGTTACATGGACACAGTGTGGACAAAATAGTTAGACATGGAACATACTGAATAATGGCAATATCTAATGGAAAGAACAAAAAAATGACAGTTTACATAATTACTGTATATTTTTTCTTTTTCACATTTAGTAAGTCGTTTATAAGTAAACAAGTCATTTGTATGAGCATCAATGTTAAGTCAGAAACATACTGTAGGTGCAAAGCAAAGAGCATACAATGAGTAAAAAGGTGTCCCATTACATCGCAATGTACTACTACTGTATACTGTAACTTAATGAGTTATGGTGCACTGGTGCTTTACAAAGATACAGTGAAAATCTTAACTTTGGTATAAAATTAATCGAGCCAATTCTTAATAGGGTGACATACTTGTAAGAGCATTAATTGAATCATTAAATTCAAAGGGTTTATTTACATCTACATTTGACTGTACAATGCCAAAGAACAGAAATTCTATCAGGAAAAAAGGTTATGACAAAAATAACTAAAGTTCTGCTAAAACATGGATGAAAAAATGTAATAATAGAAATTTTGAATTGCACAAAAATGAGATTGCGGTGACATTTGCCTTTGCAAGGCAGTGTATACCTTTGGTAACACTATTGTTGCGGATGATACTTTGTTGTGTAAACGCCATGTGCAATAAATTTGGCTTTGCGCTGCTTACTATTGGTCAAAGCACAAGTGAAGTCGACCCAGGGAATATCTAACAAGGTCAGAAATGAGATCAACAGACGGCAGCGCCAGCACTTCATCTACTGATCCTCAGTCCTGTCTTACAACCCCTGCTTGTTAACAGTGGCCAAATAGTCCATTTGCCAGAATGTGAACATAAGACTTGTGTACACCAAGGGTTTATCTTAGTCCCCAGCATTATGTTGAGCTTTCATGATTGGGATAATTATGTGACCATGGCTTATAGAAGGCAAACAATGTCAAATTTGTCATTGTGCTTCATGTAGCATGTGTTCTGTCTAACTAGGGGGGTTTCATGATGATGAATCAATTCCAAGCACTAGCTTTGCTCAAAAAACACTCTTTGGGCTAATCAGCCATAGCCATCCTCACAATTACTGTGCTTAGTCAGCACATTGAGGCAGTGGCTCAGGGGTAGAGTCACTGGATGGTAACTGGATGGTTGTGCCTTGCATGGTTTCCGCTGCCATCAGTGTGTGAATGTGTGTGTGAACGGTGAATGTGATGCACAATCTATGTAAAGCGCCTTGGATAAAGGCGCTATATAAATGCACCATTTACCACATTTGGGAAAGTGCTATATGGCCGTTTCTCCGCCCAAAACTAACGCTTGGAATGGATTCAGCATGAATGACAACCCCCTAGACAGACATACCACATGTGACATAAAGCATAATGACATTTTGACAGTTTTTAACCTTGTTAATGGTATTATTATATATTATGTGACCATATCATTAATATATTAAAATTGCTCAACGTATGCAAGTTAGCATCCGGCAGTTTCCCCATGCTGGGGACCCCTACTCAACATTTCTAACATAAAACCGTGTACTCAACATGCCCAGGTTCACAGTGGGGCTCTATCGGCTGGCAAGTAGACTAAAGGTCTAATCAGAGGTTGATTTTCAGTGATCACCACAACCAGCAAAAAACTACAACCGCTCTTTACAGGCCTCCTCTCCGATTTTATTCACCACCGCAGCGGTGCCCACCGAGAACACCCACCAACAGAGCTATACCAATTACAATGGCAGATGTTTGGAGCAGGCTGCTTGTTTTTGACAGCTTGAGACGTAAAAGAACAATAATAATAATAAAAGAAAAAGAAAACACACAACGCTTAACAGTGCAACAGGCTGGAGGAGAACGAAAGAAGGAAGGAATTCAATAATGACATAAATAGAATAGGAAATAAACAAACAGAGCAGAGAATTGAGGCAGGTAGGGGCAGTAGAGATAGAAAGCAGAGGGAAAAACAAATAAACAATGAATGCATTCGGGGAGAACGAGGGAGAGGGGAGGAGGAGGGGCGAGGTGGTGGTGACGGAGGTTGCGGTGATCGCTGAAAAACAAAACGCTGAATGTGCCATAAAACGGACATCTAAACTGTAAATTGCCAGCTGACAAGTGGGCAGAAAGAAACTCAAGCTTTGAGGCTGTGCAAAACACTATACAGTATATGAACAAAATGGCCATGTGTGTAAAAAGCCTAACTCTGCATTACAATCCTGTACAGTTGTTAAATGCCATGATCGGGTAAGGCTATGTAACCCACACTGTCCAAACAGTTAAAGCTTAAAACAGAATAAAAGAAAGTAGAAAACCATAACATAATAATAAGCAGGGATTTACACAAGACAAAGCAAATCAGAAAAAAGTCAGAAAAATAGTTGTGAAATGGCAATGGAACGGGCCTGCGTAGTAATCAGCCTTTTATGAAATGCCCTTCTATCCAGTACAAGGCAGAAAATCACTTTATGAATGAAAAATGTAGGACACTTGACACGGACTAAGGGCCATTCATACCCAGTGTTGGGCAATATTACTTAGGAGGAGAGTAATATTTTACTTATTATCCCTTTAGAAAAGTAATATTACATTACTTATTACTTTACATATTACGTTTATATTAATTTTGCACAACCCCACTCGCAAAAAATGTGAAAAAACAACAATCTTTTAAGTCAGAAGAAGAGTCACCCACTTTACAAATCTTTGTACTCCTAATATAAAGGACACACACAAGATCTTTCTTTGTTTCAATGTTTCAACTCTGACACTAGAGGGCTTTGTACACCTGAGTGTAATAATAAAAGGTTGCTGTTCATCACACTTTTATGTCAAAGTAAAGTGCCATTAGCTCATCCCCCTTCACCAACACAATAATGTTGAAACCAGCAGCATGGAGTAAGTAATAAGTAAGTAGTAATATTAGTAGAAGTAACTGTAATATTACTGTTTCGTAGTTCGTAGTCTCGTTAAATTACAGAGAAAAGTACGGTAATATTACTAGTTAGTACACATGGGTCGGGTGTAACCATATCATTCCCCATAGTGTGAAAGGCAGAGCCTTTCACGTAAAACTACATATTATCTTTTTATAGTCATTAAATGGATTATATTTAGTTTGGAGGAGATGGGATTAGCTTCCTCAGTGTGTGTGGCGTTAGAATATCACATTATTTAAAGCATACCTTTGAGCATAAATTAGGTTTGGCCAGATGAAATTAGGCTCAATCCAAACACACTTCTTTGTTCATATTTGTTCAATCAAGCATTACTATGACAGTGTTATATTATAAAAGTAAAGAAGAAAAATAGAGACATATGAATCAAAACAAAAATTGGCTTGTAGGACTGTGACTGCTCAGCACGGTCAGTCATGTTTTTCTTTTCTATTTTAACAGAAGACGCTTATGTGTTATACTGGCTAATGACAGAGGTAGTGCCTGTAACAGAACTGGAATTTTTAAGGACTGGCCAACATTTTAGACTACCTCCCTCCAAAGCAAATTTTGATTCCCTCCCAAAACAAACACTGAGTTAGTCTAGTTCTAATACTCTAGTATAAGGGGCTGGGTGTTTTGTTCTTCTGAGAATGACATTTATTATTATAATTACACGCATAACCATATATCCCTCCCATTGCCATTCATTCTGGTCCGCAGAGTGTTGGCGACGCAAGCGAACGAGCACTGCTGAGATAAAGATACATGAAAAACATAAAACTGTCATCACATAGTGACAAAGATGAGCGACATCGTCATATCCATTTTATATGCAGGTTTAAAAAGGATATCACGTCCTAAATTGGCTGAAAGGCCAGTGTAGCAGACAGTCAGCACATGAACACTATAGCTCTATATTGTCCTATAGGAACAGAGAACAGAGGGGCAGGTTCACAGCTCCCCATGAGATATGAGGGTGAAGCAACATTTGAAGGATTGATGCATGTCATGACAAGGGAAGGAAGGGATGACAAGGTGCTTTGCCCAAGCCCCCCCTATCACACATACACCACTGAAAAAGGTTACTGGGCATCTCTCAGACCGAATGTTGGGCGAGCTCATGGTCACTGGAGGAGCTGATCTGCCTCTCCACCCCTCGCTGGGCCTTACAGGCGGCTATCTTAACCTGATAGCCGCCCTTCTTCTCAAAGTATTCCACCAGGTCCGGCTCGGTCAACAGCGAGGCCAGAACCTGCTCGAAGGTGATCGACCAGTCGCCGTCCATCACGCTTCCCCGCCTCTGCTCGCCGCAGCCGATCAGCACCGTGTCGTCGGCGAGGTCTTCGCACTGCAGTGAGCCGGCGCTCACCATGGAGTAGGAGGAGACGGACGTGTCGTCCTCCTTGGCCTCCTCGTCCGACGTCTGCTGGGGCGAGGTCTCCAGCTGAGCTTCTGCCAGGGCCTGACAGACCTGAGACTGTCCCGACGCTCCTTCCCCGGTCCAGCCCTCCTTTTCAGGCTCGGCGTCAGGCGGGAGCGGGGCCGGAGCTGGAGCAGGGGCTTGGGTGGGAGCCTGAGTGCTGGTGTCCGTTTTCTTGGAACCGTTGTTGGTAAACTTCTTGCCGACCTCTCCGATGCGGAGTAGTAGGCTGGCTACGGTGGCAATGGCATGGTACAACTCCTGTTCCAGGGGGTCTTGACTGAACATGTTATACAGGGTTTTGCACAACTCGATGAACTGCTCCTGGAAAGCCCAAATAAATAGTTTATTTTATTCGTATTTATTAACAGGACAAAAAAAAAGTACAAATCCACTCCCTCAACTGTAGTTTTTTTTTTTTTTTTCTCCCTTGTGGCATGCTCTCAGGCCAGAGCCTATAGGTGGCATGCACCTGGACCACTTGGCCATTCGGCAAGGATTGTTTTAACACTCTTCCTGCCAGCATTTTTTTTAGAGTTAGCTGGTGCCAATAATTTGCAATGTTTAACTCATATTTCAAAGTGCAGGTCTCCATTTCCAATCAAATCATCACTATGAATGTTTGTATTCACACAAATCCTCAAATAGTAGAGGGTAACTCTGTCCTCTTTCCCTTTGTGTCTATAATGACATGGCTGGAATACAGGTGATTGACGGTGGTTGGTTGTCTTTTTCGTACCTGGTTCATTCTGGGAAGGTCTTTGATGCTTTCCTTCCTGGGTTCGTTCTCCTTCGCCCACATCCTCAGGTAGTACTTGTAGTCCTTCACCTTTTCTTCTGAAAACCACATATACAGAGTAGGGCATTAACGACTTGAGATTTTTTCAAGTCGACTTGTCAGACAGTCAAGTCGAAGTTACCGATTTATCGTTTTATGGCGGGGGGAGGGGGGGGGTCCGTCGCGCGAGGGTCCGTCATGGTGGTCCGTCAGGGACCAACATGATGCCGCCGCAGTGCTTATACAAAACACATCGTGAGGCTACGCATGACGCATGTGGCAAGCTTAATATGAAAACAATATTGGCACACAGCGCAGCGCAACGTCCACTCCCAGGCCAGCCATAAAAACACATAACATTATCAATACACAGCAGCCAACCCACACGTTAGAACGCAACATAAGACATGCTCGTTCTAACATAGCGGCCACATAATACGATCCATTTACATGTAGCCTCCTCCTCCAACACCATATCGCGCCGCTTTTCTTTTCGGATCCATTCAGTAAATTAACGAGAATGACGCGGACAGAAGCATGTGTCCCGTGCGTAGCCTAATGCGAAATGAGGAACAAGACGGTCACTATAGCACGGGGAGGTGGTGGTTGATGAAGTTCTGTATTTCTCTGACACTGTTTGCTGTTCGATCTGATCCGTGTACGTAATGATCAGTGGAACGCCGCGCCCAGAGCGCAAGGCGCACGCAGCTGCAGTAAGATTGGTAGATTGGTAGGCCTAAATTAAGGCTGAACTCCGATAGAGTTGCAAAGGAAACTTCAAAGGAGACTTCTGTCCTTGAGTGACAGTAACCAATATTACAGTTGAATTCTATACACACGCGTCGCACACATAGAAAAAGAAAAAGGGAAAAACAAAGGTAAATGTTTAATTCCTCCTTCTTACTCCTTTCCCTCGGAGGAAGAGAAAAAAACAACTTATCGATTCGGCCTTTTTGGAGTCGACGCGTATATCGTTTTTTTGGTTAAAGCCCTAATACAGAGTATGGTTGTAAGCAGTGGTGGAAAAAGTAGTAAGTACTCCCATGTTGTACTTGAGTAAAAGAATCTATCTATCTAACAATCAATACTGCAATGCAGAACTACGGTCACAAGTAAAGGTTCAGAATTCAAATTGTACCCGAGTAAAAGTACAAAGGAATTGCCAACGAAATACTTAAAGGTGCGGTGAACCGGAAATGGAGGGCAGTTTCTGCCCGAAACGCTGATTTTAAGCTTCTGAACCAATCAGAGCTTGCATTCCCTTCAGGCTATGGACTGCAAAGAGCGAGGGACAGCTGTATGATGAGCTATAAACTACACAACGCATGGATGTTTACAAACGTCCCTCAGCTCTGCCGCTGTACTGCTATGTGGCTTTTATTTCTACCACTATGTGTTCAAATATATATTTTAACGTAATGAGTGTTTTTAAACAGAGTAATACACTGTCTGGATGCCAGAATGGGATTAAAAACGGACTATTTCTGACTGTAACATCTGTGTTTGTGGAGGATTCAGGAATGGTATTAAAACAGGTCAGTTTAACGTCTATTGGCTTTTATTGATGTGATAATGGATACTTCATCACGCAGCACGTCTTTTGTTTTCAGGAAGTAATTAGAAAAAACACATCCGTGTGAATTGGAGTCGTGAAATCTGCCAAGTATCCTTCCTTATATGCCTCAAGCTGGACTAAAGATGGACAAGTTGAAGAAATGGTGCAGTTTCATTTCTTCAATGTGAACGCACCCTTGCAAACGACAATGCGTATCTGCCCCCCCCCACACACACACACACACCGTGCGTGGACCCCAACAATGTGTGTGTGCGTGCATGCCGCCAAGATTAAATGCATGGCAAATATGCCTATGAAGTTATGAACGCGTCTTTTATGTGTAACAGAATCTGATTCTCAACTATCTTATAACACTGAAAAGCATGTCCCGGTCCCGGTTGTTCCGACAATGCGAGGACACACAATTTGTTACACACGTGTTCTACATGGAAGAGAGATGGAAGACAGAGACGTGTCGTCGCAGATATACATTATATAACATAACAGGTCTGGAGTCTGAAGACACAATGCTGAAAGAAAACACTAGTAAAAACCAGAGAAAAACTCACTGCTGTTGATGCTGAGAAAAAAGGTTTGGAAGAGAATTTGCAGGGGCGTGTAGAAAGTATTAGAGAGGAGCAGGGGCTGAAATCCCAAGAGATCATTTGGACAGAAATAGCTCTTAGTGCACCGCGCACTGAGACCTTGTAGATTCGCTATATTTGGGCCTGCAGCTCAGCACCCTTTAGCCAGAGATGGAGGGCACATGCAGGGCATTTGTTTAGTAAAAGGGCAGGGGCTGAAGCCCCTTTCATCTGTCTGTGCACGCCCCCGATTATGGTGAGTGATTGTACAGCTGCTACATCTTTGTAAACATCCATACGTCATGTAGAATATATTCTACTACTACTGTGTGTAGTATATCAGGGGTCGACATTATAATTGGCCCGATGGCCCGAAACAGGTTTGAAAACACGTGCGGACCACCAGATGGCGCCCTATACTGGCCCGATGGGGCCAGTGGTAAAATGCCCTCGTTGGCGCCTGCACCTTTGTTGTACAAACTGTTGGTGCACCCGCACCTTTGTTGTACAAACTTTTGTTGTATGGTCGCCATGACAACCTGTATTAGTCCCCTAACGGCTCAGATGCGCGCCCTGATCCAAAAACTTGAGATTACAAATGTGCCATCCTCACTCAGTTTTCAAGCGATTGTTTTAATTCCAACTTGTAAATACAGTGTATAATTTATATATTTTATATTTTCATTGGGTATAGGTATAGGCCATGTTTTTTCATCAAACAATATGAAAATAGATAATGTCGTTCTTTTTTATCCACGCAGCTTAGAGACACGTGCACTGGCAGTCAATCATGCCAGTCTGAATCTGGGCCAGATCTATAAAGCAACGCTGCCTATAATATTAAATGAAATATTATTGCCTACTTATGACAAGTCTGTTGTACTTTATGCTTATATGGACATAAAGTAAAGTGGTAAAACAAAGTAGTATTGTGTTGTTGTGAAGTTACTGCAGGCTGGCAACGATGCGTGTGGTTTGAAATGTTGATATTGGACTGGTAGATCCCGGAGGGGTTGGCTGCTGAAAAGTAGATCTTGGGTCAAAAAAGGTTGGGCACCCCTGATATACATATTGTATTATTATTTTTATTTCACAATATGTTGGTGTTGTTTTGTAATTGTTTAAGTTTTATTTATATTTTGTTTATTAGCACAAAAAATATTTTAGGCATTCTGCATTGTATAAGGGTCAGCTTGCTGAACGGTCTACTGGTTTTGACCCCCATGAAAAGAGTGCTGTTAACTTGAATGCATTTAATGCATTAATAAATGGTGGTCTTTTTTGCAGACTATGGGGATCGATTACCTGGGCCAGTGGTTACAGTTGTGGGCCAGTGATTCTTAAAAGCCACTGGCCCTTCGGGCCAGTGGCAAATTTCCCTTAATGTCTACTACTACTGTGTGTAGTATATACATTTCCGGTTCACCGCACCTTTAAAAAAATGTTAATCTTGTTAAATGTTAATTGCAGTGAAGTTCCCTCTGAAATGTAGTGGAGTGGAATAAAAGTACCGCAAATTGAACATAGTCAAGTAAATTGTAATACTTTCTACCACTGGTTAAAAGAAGCTGGTTTGTACTTCTCTGCATGACAACCATACATTGGACACTCAGGGGGAATTGGGAAATGTTAAATTCATCCACCAGAGGGCGCAATCTGCCCATGAATTCCAGCAGAGCAGTGGCCACATTACTTGTTCCCAAATAGATTTCCTAAACACATTAATATGAATTATGTTAAGCTTGGAACCAAGGCTCCTGGGTAATCACCAACAATGACAATTTATTTTCTGCACAAATCAATGGTATTGAATACTCTTGATGAAAGTGTGCTTGTTCCAAAAATATCAAACCAAGGAAAAAGTATTAAATTTGCTTTGGACAATCAATCAATCAATCAATCAATCAATCAATAAATAAATAAACGAACAAACAAACAAACAAACAAACAAATAAATCAATAAATAAATAAAACCTCAAACATCTGGGGATGGCATAAAAATGTTTGAGGTACCACTGATATGACAATTTGTAGTAGTATGGGCCTCAGGCATTAGTGGGTTTAGACTTTGAGTTTATACTGTACAATATGCAAGCATGCTGATAAAGTTTGTTTTACCCTTCTTTTCTTCGCCATCTCCATTGTCATCACCAGCATCTTTGTCCTCCTCTCCTGCAGAAGAAAGAGAACATCACTATCACCTCCTTCATCATGAAGGACATCACAGAAGATTATTGTACAGGTGAGAAAAAGATTCACATCGTATGTATGATGTATGACTAATACATGAGTTTATACAAAAAAAATCCAATTAACTTAAGTGAATGAAGGGGAGATATAGTCTGTGTACATTTAACTATTGTAATGTATTTAATCATTCATTCGTTTGTCACTGCTAATCTTCATCTTTGGTCTCAGAGTTTCTGAATAGAGACGTGACATGAAACAGAGAAGGTCCAGATCACACAACAGATAATAAGGAATGAAACAAGAGGTGTGTTCACTGCACTGCAACCACAGTGTCATACCACAATGCATCACAGAGGAAATGAGAGGGGTGACTACAAAGAGTAATTTGATCAAGCTCTTTCAGTGCTCTGTGTGTAGGATATTAGCCATGGAAGTCTGAGCAGGATGGTAAACAATAATATTTGCCCTGGTTATTTAAAGGGAGACCATTTTTGGGCAAAACAATAAAAAATAAAAATAAAATCTTAACATTTAGAAGATTTGAAACACTTTCCTGGGGGTCTTTAAAGTGTGTAATATCTGGGTTAGACCGATTAAATGGCACGGGTCTCAATGGTTCATAAATAATGTTTGTTCATGATCTGTTCCATCTTGCTCCATTCACTGTGCATACTGATATAACTTCCAATGTGGTCCCATCAAAGTGCCATGGAGACGAGATGACATTTCCCTGTAATGAAAAAATATCTAAAACCACATATTACACCGATGAACACACTAAGGAAAGCATTCTAAATCTTCTAAACGCCATTAACATATATTGTCACTTTCTAAGGGTTACTGCCCAATGCTCTATGCCAGTGGTTTTCAACCTTTTTGATACCAGGGCTCACTATTTATTCAGCATTTGAGCCACGGACCACCATTTGAGGACATGTTAGCCCCACAGATTTATTTTTGCTTTTGTCCACAATACCAGGCTGGATTTGGGAATCTTCCATCCACATTCTCTAGTTGTGTAGACTTGGGCTAAGTCAAATGATGAATATTTTTAACTCTTGAGAGTATTCACATCAAACCAAATCGACCCGCAAGGGTCCATTTGGTTTCATTTTTACACTCCCAAAGAGTTACACCCGTGTAACCAACTCTCCATCATTTAGCTGGGGACCACCTAGAACCCTCTCCACGACCACTGATGGTCCGCAGACCACTGGTTGAAAACCACTGCTCTACGCAAAATGTTGCTCAAGACAAGAGAGACAACTATGTGTAAAATTAAAATGTCATGTCATTGTTGGTCCTGGACAGCGTTGATGACCTAAGCCTACCCGTCCTTCACAGAGAGCACTATGTTGACCAAAAGCATCTCTGTGTCACAAAGACACGAACCTGAGGTCACTTCCTGTTGCGCCAGGAAGTCCAAATCAGACAGGAAGGGAGATTCTGGAGTTGCAGGAAAAATGGAACGGAAAGAAAGTATGGACAGAGAGGGAAAGAAAGAGAGAGAACATTTATGCAGTGCAAGTGTGAAAGGGAAAGAGGTTACAGGATGGGCAGATGAGACATGGTTCTGTTATCAAGAATCCATTAAGACCTGGAATGCAGCTTTTAACCACTTTCACCATCATTTTAGACTTTAGCTATTGAAAAAGAGCAGATATACAAGCTCATAGGGCAGCACAGAGTGCCATGCTGCAAGCTTGTAAATCTGCCATTTTTGAATTGTGAAATTGTGTGCAAATCTTTGCTTGAGGGCTTAGATATAACATTTTGATATGGGGACTGCGGCCATTCAGTCCTTTACAAGAGATTTGTACAATCAGGTTCACAGGTCTTAATGGTTGAAGAAGAATGACTCCAGGAGATTTATCATGCACAGTAACATGCCAAGAAATAGGAAACGGGGACACCCCATCAGATGGAGAGCAATCAGGTCAGGCAAGTGACATTCATTCCATAGTGGGATATAACTGGCCTCCCATTGCGCTCGTCTTTAACCATCACTGATACATTTGTTTGGCATTCATTGTATAAACCTTTCTATAGTCTTATCGTCTTGACAACAAGAGATAACAATGTGACTAAAATGCATACTAGTGTGTACCGGGTGAGGCTTAGGGTCAGAACTGTGTCAAATGGTTGCTTCAAATTTGTGCTCCATGAGTATAATTTAGACAACAGTGCATGTGTATGTGTGTGTCTATACCCTGCGGAGTGTCGTCAGTAAAGAACTGTGCTGCCTCCAGAGCAGATTCCGCTTCTTCGGGACATAATGCTGAAAGATAAAGGCAAGGTCTGTTAATGCATTACATTCATAGACAAACACATGGCAAGTAGTTAAAGCAGCCTGGAATCACTGCATCAAGGTTGAGGTAAACTTTATTGTCTACAAGTGACTTTGTCTATAATCACCAATGACAGCATTTATGTCCGGTTTGTTCCCATCGATAGCAACCTAGTTTGTGAACAAAGGTGTAGAAACCACATGTAGTTTACAGCCACGCTGTACAAAAGATGAGGTTTACACATCATTTTACCAAATGGAATAGCGATCCTTAAATGCTGTGATGATCATGCCATAACTAAAGCTTAATACAAGCAGTAGATGTCAAAACCTGCTGGACAGCACATAACGATAAAAAGATTCAATATTTTAACAGATGCCGTTTGCCGTTACCAGGCTGACTAAAATGACATTCGATTTGCTGCCTACAACTTTCCTGATGGTTTTCTTAACAAACACTTACACATGCTTCAGTGTATGTTATTCAGTCCAATGCTTTGTTTATAGCAACTGAATGTTAACAATCCAGTGTGGATTGTTGACATTTAGTTGACCGCTTACCCTTATGCTGGCAAACTAGTGTTTATGCTGCTTTGTTTGCTCTGGATAAAAGTGTTAAATGGCCAAATTGTAATTGTACTCTACAATGGTAGTCACATTCTGCACATAATATCGTAAATTATCTTTTTCTTCAACTTCTGTTTTACACACACTCTACATTCACACACTAAAATAGCTTACTCATTTCCTACGCGTTTGCAAATATTTCCTGTCCTGTTAATGTGTGTTCATTGTAACAACAGTCAGAGAAAAGGCAACTGACAGAGATAAGATAAACTGTATGTGGACAGTCCGAAGTAAATGTAAAATATTACACTGGGTGTGGTCAGAACATTAACTTCACTCATTATTCATTATTATTGTGTCTGCCTCCCAAAAGATCAGCCATTTGGCTGAGGCATGACTGAAATTTCCCAACAAGTGTAATTAAAACAGATGTATTCCGCAGAGACACACACAAACACAGTCAGCCTACCTGGTGGTAAGTGTAGCTTGTACAACAGTTTTAGTTTCTCTGTCATGTCCCCATGATACATCCCACCTGCAGGGGACACAATGAAGAACTGGAATTTATAATAAGGTCAAAGTGTCCTCATGTGATGAGTACTGTAGTATTTATTTTCCCCTTTATAGCCATTACCAAGATGCATTTGACTCTACGTCCCCAACTCTGTCAGCACCACATTAATATTGATGATTACTGAACAATAGTGGAAGAACAGTATGGTACATCAGGAAGATGGGGTGAGAAGCATGGACTGTCAATGCCAGAAAGTATTTTTTTGCAACTCAGTAGGTGTTCCCACCCATATAACATCCGGTTCTGATGAGGTCATGTGCATGGCCTCTATAACAAATTGTTCTTTTTCAACTGGCATGGTAAAGCTAGCCTAGAATCCTGCCCTTTCTCCATCAGAATGTCACAATCATTCAGTAAACACAGCTGGGCAGATTATAAAATCATTCCCTCAAAAGTTCTTCTCGTACTTTTTGATTTTTGATTCGCAGTTTAGGGCAGAGTCATCTGCAAAGCTTGATGATCATAATGCGTAACAAAGGTTAATTAATTTACAAAATGTAATGACTAAAGAACATTGGTTTACCGATCAATGCTAAAATGAAAAGTCGGCTTAATTTGTACTCACCCATACCAACTAATTAAAACAACGTATTAACTCACGGTTCTTACCCTAGCCCTACCCTAGAGCATCACTTTTGAACTCACTCAGCCCAGTGACAAACTCCTTGAAGTTGATGAGACCATCTTTGTTCTTGTCCAGCAGGCGGAAGAGCCGCGCAGCCAAGGTGACGGTGTGAACGCCACACTCCCAGGGGCCCAGGGCCCCAAAGAGCTGGGAGAACTGGCCCAGGTCAATGCGGTACTGCTCCAGGTATGGCAGGCTGGGGTCATGGCGCTCTGCAGCCGTGGTACTAGCCCCCCAGTAGCAGCTTCTGATGTGTTTGGCCTGCAGAAACAAGAGAAAAGTCTCATAAACCTCTCATAAAGTCTTGGCATTACAAAATAATCACATTTACAGACCATATACCCATAAAAATGCATGTCGTCATGATTGCCTCATTTCTCAAAATAAGAGGTTCCAGTATACTACCCCTTGCATGCTTCCTAAATTACCCCTTAACTGCCAGAGATGAAACTTCTTCTAACAAAGTTGTCAGAGTAAAAATGTTGGTCTTCCTCCAAAACAAGAATAAAGAGGACATAGGATAATTATCACAATCATCTCGGAACAAATGGTCCGTTTCTATTAGTGTTCAAACTGAATCTTCTCATTTACTCTAAAACGGATGTGTCATTATTCATTTACCCGGGTAGGATTATGAGAATTTAATTAATGCCAGTGATGATATTTAGTCACATAACAGGAACAAGCTTCCCTTACGAATCTACAGGAACCACAAGCTAAAGTTAAACATTTTTGAGCCTCCCACACACCTTAAAGAGACAGTAGAGATCCTCCAGTTCCTCGATACTGAAGGCAGACTCGGTCATAATGGCTCTAACCTGTGGGGAAACACGGTTATAAACCCCTGAAACATCTTAGTACACAACATGTATAATTTGTTTATTAGAGTTTTGGATTGTAATAGAAGTTCAAAGTACTGAAAGGTTTTGTTAAATTTTCTTTTGTACTCTCAAACACTCCTTTCCTAAGACAATGAATGAGATTAAATGACTCGGTCAAACCCATAATAAGATAAGACCTGTGTCCCATCACAGTGACCACACCAATAACAGCCATTGAATTTGCAGAGGATCTCAATCTCAATAATCTAAGATATATTCCTAGGGCTTCGCACCTCCACCGTTTTCATAAACAGCTGCCCAAGCACAGCAGCTAATGATTGGCAACAATGATTTTGTGCCAAGAGCACATTGCTGACGTAGGAACCCACCACACTCCTCTTGGCAGTGTCCTCCAACGATTGGATCACTTTTAACCTCTGCGTGAACCTCATCTTCTCAATGACGTCAGAGCGCAGGCTGCCAAACTTCTTCTCAGTGAAAGACAGAGACAGAGGACAACATTAACAGAGTAAAGCAGAAAACTGTAGGGATTCTCTAAAAAGGTAAATATGATTTGATGCTGCGGCAGTACAGTGATGCTCGTAATGGTGGTATAAAGTGGCATTAAACCAAATATAAAGACTGACCTCATAGGAGGACTTGATGAGCTCAAAGATGTCAATCTCAGGTGGCGGTTCATCGCCACTGGTCAGCAAGGCATGTAGGTGGGGGATGGGCGGGGAAACCGTTTGCTTATTTACAACATTGTCCAGATAGCTGAGAGGCAAACAGAGACAACCGATTAGAATATTTAACGGTCAGTTCTGTAATGTCCGTCCGTGCCAAACAATGGCAAATGGCAGATGGGACTTTACAATTTAACTGGCAGCATTGCAAAAGGGGGTTCCAGGGGGAAGTTGCATTTACTGTACTTTTACTGTTTCAACTAGTAGATGGCTGCTAAAACGGCTCATAGGGATGCACAGGGAGGAGCAGTAAGGGTTTAATTTGCCGCAGCAGTTCATTATGATACTTGCACTGGATGAGTAGAGAGTCGAACAAGTGACCTCTGATTCATAGACTATCCACTATTTCAGTTGGTCAAATCTATGTATTACTTATTGTGTCTTTTAATGTCTCGATGAACTGAATACAGTACACAGTGGAAACATGCCCTTAGGGCTTTAAGTGTTGAACTTTTAGCACACTGAATAACCGTACCACTGTACTATTTTAAAGCTATTAAAAGTATTCAATCAAATCAACTTAACTCTGTGAGTGTACAAGTGGAACCAAATCCACAAGGAAGGGGCCTCTCTGATTTAAATGAACACAGAGGATCTTACTGTATACATTTCTCCAAAGATCATTACATCTGCGCTCAAGACCTGACAAAAATGTGATCTTACAGCAAAGCATTGTCGTTCTTTTGTAAAGTAAGATGCTCCAATCATCCAGCGACATGCACCTTCTTTATTCAGATGATGATGGGAGGCGCCTGTGAAGTTTTACCAATATCTACTGTAAGTTCCTTCACACGTACCGTCCTAGGATGGTCATGGCCTCGCCCTCATCGTTGCACCCCAGCAGCGTGTCCATGTTGTCATGAAGCACGGCCAACGCCACCTAGAGATATAGGTTTGGACACTTGATTGATCAGAACAATTCTACCAGATCATTTCCGTTATAATTGCCATCTCCAGATGGCAGAGGGCATGTAAAAAAGACCCAGTTATGAACACATTCCACAGACTGCAGCCGGCACTCCAAAGATAGCATGTTAACTGTGTCTTTATTCATGGTCACGAGAAATGTCTGGTGCTCTATGGTTGGCCCATAAATATATATGGCTCTATAGGAATGTTTACTGTGTGAAAGCTGAATCAACAGTTGATGTATTTTTAGCAGGGTCCAGGCAATTTCCTCCCATCTAGTCCATTTAACTTTCTACTTTAAAACCCAATTTATGTCTGCACTTGGAGCTGAAGGGCTACAAACATGATTCATGACATAATATACGGGTGATACTGAGAGAAGTAGAAGCTGGACTGCTGGACCCTCTCCTGGTAATGGATTGCAATATTCATCTTTTTAAGGCAAGGCTCTTAAAGAGGGTAGTATTCTGTATGTCTTTTTACTCAGGGACTATGCCAGACAGTACCATTTTATGCAATAGCTGTTGTACTTGTACAGGGACCCCTGTTTGCTGATTGGCTGGTTGAGTAACCTGGGACTCATACTTTGAAATGAAAAAGTTTGATCACTGCTTCAACGCAAAGCTCCAGTGACCTGGAGCTTCACGATTCTGCACTGAGAGTGGGCATGGGTTCCATTAAGTATTCCCATTCAAGCACTGACCTGGAAGATGACCTTGATGCCCTCGTAGAAGAAGCAGTCGACCAGTAACACAGCACTGTCGAAAGGCATGACGGACAGGAACAGGGTGAGGAACCAGGACAAGGAGATGGTGGAGATGACGCCCAGGTCCTGCATGTGCTCATACAACAAGGGGAGACACTCCCTGGTCAGCTCCTCAAACACACCTTGGTCCACCAGTGCACCTGCACAGGCACGCAAATAGAAAACACACAGGAGACAAAACATTCATACTGAATGCTATGAGCAAAATGGGCTTCAATGGACCCACTATAGTTATTACAGACATAAGCTCTTGTTAACACTTTTTATTGGTCAAATATTTATAAAAGCAATACAGAACTTTAACCTGGCATCCCTACTTTTGGTATGGTCATTATAGGTTGTATAACGTGCTAACAATAGTGCCGATCTACAAGCTCACAATGGATGTTGAGCATCACGCTGTGTTCAGTAAGGCTTATAGATCAGCTATTTTTCACTACGCAACACTGTCTAAAACAGGAAATTAATTTCTGATTTAGACAGAGTGTCCAGAACCCGAACAGTAGACCTAAAAGAAAACTAGTAGATGCATCCTTATTTTACGCCAGGCCTTTGGGTTCACAGGTGCATTTGCGTGCACAGCCACACACTGACCTACAACCCTGGTGTTGTAGTAGTCTGGTAGCATCCTTTCACACAGAGCCACCAGCAGCCAGAAGGCCTCCTCTTCAGTGCAGTACAGCAGCAGCACTGACGTCACAATGTTCATCGCCTGGACAGAAAGGAGCGGCCCAGAGAAAGAGAAGGACAGACATCAACTCATGATATGAATTATGGTATTGTATATTATATTTTAAATGTAGGGTTTGTTTCACAGCAATAGGTTTCTTTGTATGCCAGACAAATGCCTGGCTGCTGCGAAAGATACAAAGTGACAAAAAGATAAGCTGGTTCCAACTTCGACTACAAAGTTGCAGATAGCTGTACAAATGCTGCGTATCTTTTGCCATCTGCCTGCACGTGGACGTAGCATTAATCTCGCGTAGCCAGGTAGCAGGGTGGCGGTGTGTACCTGGCAGTAGCCGATGCCAGGGTTGCGGTGGGCGTAGGCAGTGAGCACGCGGCGCAGGGCGGCGATGCCCATCTCGTTCTGGAAGGCGCGGTGCTCGGGCATGGAGCGATGCAGGTCCCTCTCGATCTCCTCGGTAGCCAGGGAGCAGCGGCCCATGGCCTGCTCCACCAGGTCGCCGTAGTAACCCGGGTGTGTAGCCATCTCATTCTGAGCTCCTGTAGGGGCGATTCACCAGGGAAAATGTGTCTGGCCGTTGCTTTTGATCATCACTCACTTCTTTAAAAAAATCTTAAAGTTTTCATACAATCTATTTTCATTCTTTTGTTTTAATTGTAACATTATTTTTTACTCAGACCTTGGCACATTATACGTTCATTCATTATTATGCCAGTATTAATCCTGCGCAAATATGGCTGACTTATTACAAAAGCCTGTAATGAATGCTCTGTTGTTTTCAAAATGAATTCATTCCAACAATAGATTAGCTCCATGTTTCTTCCAAGAAGTACAGGCATTTAAAACTAAAATCTAAAATATTGGTGAAGAACACATTTCTCATTTCTTAAAAAAAGAAAAAGAAAAGAAAAAGTGTGTGTGTGTGTGTGTGCGTGTGTGTGTGTGTGTGTGTGTGTGTGTGTGTGTGTGTGTGTGTGTGTGTGTGTGTGAGTCAAGTCCCTTGGAATTTTCTGGGGAAACAAGAAGCTAGAAGCACCATCCAAAGGGTATATATTTCTTGGACACTAAAGCTCTAGCTGTGATTAATTCCAGCCCATTCTACTAATTAGTTCTGTTCTATTATAAAGTATTTAACCTAAACGAATCAACGAGACCTCTCAAAAATGTGCTTAAGTTGACTTTATACGTCTCCCTATTAACTAGACTACAAGCGGCTGTGTTGCTGTGACATTACACCATGCTGAGTTCATTGTTTTGTTTTCCTCAGGTTCAGCCACATGACTCAGTCAGAGGACATCAGCTGACAGGCCAGGAGGCAGAGCGAAGTAAACAAAAGAAATATGACAGCGAGGAGGAGGAGTGCTGCAGCGATTTAACCCTTTAAGACTTGAGGGCGATTCTACAAATGCCTTTTTTCATCCTGATAAATGTAGTGTTATACAGTAGGTCAGTGGTTCTTAATTTATTTTATGTCAAGGACGCCAAAATAATATGCATTTAGTTCCAGGGGGCACCAAGAGTGCCCCCTGGAACAAAAAAACATTTAACCCTAACCCTAACCTGAGTACACTTATTAGCTGTTTTAAAGTTTCTTTATAGTTAGCAAGTGCCAATAATAAAACTATAACAATAATTTGAACAGTCTTTACATCATGTCATTCTGAAATGGGCTTAACAAAGCTCCTGTTTTTAAAACCTTTATTAAAGTGACATGAAGGTGAGCCTTCACACATGATACACCACGAGATGAAAACACTGCTCAGTTGCCAGGGCAACCAGTGGTGAATTGTGTTTGGGTCATTAGTTATGCATTTCTCGCTTAACAGGGTGTTTTTGTGGCTTGAATTGCCCCATGGACTATTGGACATTGAAACAGGCAGGAGGACATGCATGCCAGACAGCCAGAAGACCAGAAGACAACACGAATCAACAGCTGAAACAATAGCTCTCATATATGGATTCCAAGGCTCTCTGAACACTCAGAGAGCCTTTCTTCAGCTCTTCACAGAATAGACACTGACGCACACAAGTTCACATCTAGTGACGAACACTTCAATTCACACACAGCGACTCAAAAAACGAAACAAAGAGGGCTTCACTTGTTTCCTTTGAAACATTCAAGCCATTGTCTAATCTCCACTTCCAGGGTTGATTTCAGTTCAGCTTTCAGCCTGCCGCTGTGGTTTGACAAAAAAACAAACATCCTCAAAAATCATGGGAAGTTTTTTTGTACGCCACAATACACACAAAGCAAGGCAATTCAAAGTGCTTTACTGTAATGTACATAAAAAAGGCATTATAAATGCATTTCAAGAGATAAAGATAAACCCACACCACCGAGGAAACTCAATGAAAGTGCTTGTACAACCAATGGCACTCTAACCCACAACCTTGTGTGGGTTTGAATACCAGAACCAGAATATAGTCACTTGAACCCACACAACATTAAACTCCATTCTAAAGACAACTCTTTCTTGAAAGGAAAAACTGTACCAACAACACCACCACGACTGGACTCTAGCCGACTAATCTAGGCTTATGGTATTCAACCACTGCAATTGATTGTAATTTCAATTTAATTTGCAATAAATGTATTGACGTCTACACCACTGCGTAATGGTAATCCCGCAAAATTAGGATTAGGAGAGAAAACCCACATGCCAGGAGGTGTTGGCCTCCTGATAAACCCCAAAAATCAGGAATGTCACAGTTCTGCAGTTCCTACTCTGGATATTCAGAAAGAACCGACTTCTCTGGTAAGGGTCTTACAAGTTTTACACTCAGTTAATTTAACTCAAGTTAGAAACGATAAAGACAAGCAAAACAGGTGGACAAACCACCTTTAACCTGTGATGTACATTAATGAGTGGCCAACTGACCAAGAGCACAGGGATACAATAAACAGTACAATCTGGAGTTTTCATTTAATCAATTCAATTAAGATGAGTGATGGTGAGCTACAATGTCACCACCATCGGCTACCTTTACATACCATAGGCACCACAACAGATTTTCAGCCATAGTTGCTAATTGACACATTCGGCATGCATAAGGCCTGACAAAAAAACAGACCTGAATGGCAGGTGTGGCAGCACACTCAGACCATACACAAACCCAAGCCTGAACCGGATGCATCTTGTAGATAGATTTAGATAGACTTAGGCTAGTTTTGGGCAAAAGGAAAAGAACTTATAGAACATTGCAGGACCACAGTCAACTACTAGGATTTATCAATTCTCATGCCTTCTTTCAACCAATATATAGATAGAAATTCTGTCACTTTCTTCCTTTTCAGGAAAAGCACTTTTTTGTTTTACTTTTTAACAGAATATAAATTACTGTGGTAGCAAGAATATAGTGCAGGTGAGGTCCCTTGTGGTCCATGCTCTCAATGTGTGCCAAAATGTGGCTAATGGGAGAAGCCTCAGATTCTGACTCTACAACAAAACGTGAAGTCGTTAAAAAGTTTAAATACCTAGGACACATAATCAGCGATGATCTCTGTGATGATGATGATGTGCAGCGTCAGTGCTGTAAGCTCTATGGCCAAGCAAACATGCTGGCACGAAAGTTTTCTATGTGTACAGATAATGTTAAAATAGCTCTGTTTAAAACTTACTGCACACCACTGTACACAGCTCACCTGTGGTGCAGTTATTGCAGTGCAAAAATGAAAAAACTTCAGGTGGCTTATAATGATGCGTTCAGAATATTTCTCAAACTCCCGAGATGGACCAGTGCAAGTGAAATGTTAAGCAATGTACCCACCTTTCATGCTATACTGAGGAACTTTATGTTTAAATTCATGTGTAGACTGAAGGAATCTAAGAATGCTTTAATTAGGGCCTTATCTGATCTCACACAGAGTGATACAATATTTTACTCATGTTTCTGGAAACACTGGAGGCAATGTTTATACGTTTATAATTGATATGGACCTTTTATATTGAAAATAGTCTGTTATTCAGGCTATTTCTGTCTTTTTATATGTTTTTTTTATTGTATGTCTTGTCCTTTCTTGTGTTTGTGTATATGGACCAGAGTGTCTGCAATAAAGTTTTCATTCATTCATTCTGTCTTTACCTGAGAAGAGCAGCCAGAGTTCCCCCCTGAGGCTCTCTGGGATTCCGTTTAGAACCAGCTCCCGGGTCTTGGACGTACGGTACATACACACGCCACGGCCAAACTCGAAGAAATGGATCTTCCATGATTCCTCTTTCATCTTCTCCTTTGTCTGTGGTAAAGTGAGGAAGGAGACCAAAGGTGAGAGGGGAAGGGTGACAGTAGCCACGTTTCCATAAAACCTTTGCGAAAATAGGAAGAGTATGTTAGTTAAGTCGAAAAAAGAAGAGCGAATTGTCCGCTGTTTCCATTAACTGAAGAAATGCGACTTGTGGGAGTCTAGGGAAAACAAAATAGGTTCATGAAACAAGCAATAGGTGGTACAGTTTTGCCAGTAACGTGATACGTATGGTTATTATTTTACATATATTTTTACTTTTGAAGTTATTTTAGGCTTTACACACGGACTGCCTGCTTTATTCCTATTGACCTATAGGTCCGTTGTGCTGTGCAGAGGCTGTTCTGGCTCTGTTGTAGCAAAAACAATAATTAATATAGCCTACAATCCTAATACATAATCTACACAACTCACTGTTTTCCTGAACCGGAGCGCTTGTGAGACTCGGTAGCCTACTGATTTGGTGTGTCTACTTTGTGATATTGTAGACTACATCATGTTATCTGCAGCGCGACACGTGCGAGGAAAAAAGTTTTGAACATTATTAACGAAATAATATCTATAAGGGCAGAGCCCGGTCATGTAAAACAGCTGTTTATGTCTGTTATCACTTGCGTGTCTTAGCTATCATGCATGATGATACAGATAGCCTACTGTAAATATAGGACCTGTAAATGCCCTGCGACTTTCATGAACAAACGCGATGGGAGTCTGAACGTTTTGGCCATGTACGTGAGTCCCCTTGGCTTGGATGTCTGTGTGCGCACGGCCCTCGTCCGTTTTGAGCGGTTTTGTAGAAATATAACTTACCGGTATATTAACAAATAACAATGCTCTCATCGGCAGACCAGAACTCTTCAAATGCGCTATAATGCGTGCCAGTGCTTTTCAATACAAAGTATTTTCGCAAGCCGTTTCCATACCTCATTTGCGCATTAGACTCTTTCGATACGCTCCAAAATACGGCACCTTTCAGCGAGAAAATATTTTTGCGCAAAATGGAAACTTATTCGCATTTTGAAGTGTTTCCATTCAACATTCTCTTCGCAAGAGCCGTTTTTGCGCAAAAATAGGGCTTATGGAAACGTGCCTAGTGATGGTGGGAAAGGAGTGACAAGAAGATGAGGAGAAGGTTGGTGGCAGTGTTGGGAAAGTTCTCTTTATGAACTAGTTCAGTTCACAATCCACTGTTCACAGTTCAAAATTCAACATTTTGAATTAAATTCCATGGTTGCAAAAACATCAAATAAAATAAAAACTAAAAACTTATATTTGCAGCCCATAGCCATATAGATTTGCAGACTTTATTCCTATTGGGAATGAAGTCCAAACCTAAAAATAGAAAAAAGGAGAGTGGGCTCGCAACTCACTTTAAAGTGCTCCAAACTTTATTTATCGACAATGGCAGAGCAGCGACGTTTCAACCTATTTCAGGTCTTCATCAGGCATAATGAAGACCTGAAATAGGTTGAAACGTCGTTGAAACGTCGCTGCTCTGCCATTGTCGATAAATAAAGTTTGGAGCACTTTAAAGTGAGTTGCGAGCCCACTCTCCTTTTTTCTACGTTTGCTGTACTTCTACAGTTTTTGGCTCAGCACCAGTTGGGGATGTGTGAGTCAATTTGTGAAAGCTTTTGTTTGTGAAGCTTTTGTTGTGAAAGCTCTGAGTTCAGTTCTCACAGCCTGCACATCTCTGCATGCTGAACATAGAGTGGACGTTCATGACATGGAGCTACGGTACGTACACGATCAGGTGATTCTTCAAAGGTTAGTGAAAAACTGCAGCATGTTTATGATTGATTGGCTTTGGATGTCGACGTGTTAACTGCTCAGGTTTAGGGATCAGAAACTCAGTCTACAAAAACAATAAAATCTGCAGACAGGGTCATGCTCCAAAGTTCAGCATATATTGGTTCTTTTACATCATTGGAAGTGACATTTCGAACCTCACCAGCTGACGAAGAGCCGATGGCACTCCAAAGTACACCAATGCTGTAAAGGTACATTATAAAATATGCACCAGTGTGTGACTTTATTTAGGGATTCTGACCTGGACTTTTATAAGTGTTCAGCCCCCAGTCATAAAATCATATTCTGTAAATCAGGTTAGCCACTAAGCAAAAGTGTACAACTGTGTTTCCTGAAGACACCGTACGCAAGGTGGTGAATAAAAGTGCGATTTAAACAATGCAATAAAACCACACGAAAATGCAAAATTAATTGCTGGTGTTTGTAGCTAAGAATAGGTGAGTGGGAGCCTAGGGAAGACTCACAGCTTTGGGCCCCAGGTCCTCAGGTGCATCTTTCTGGTAGATTTTGAGGAGGCCCTGTGTGGCAGTTGGGAGACCAGAGTGGTAGTGTCGCCCCCCCGTGAGGGGGGAGGAGGAGGTGAGATGGGCCGGGAGAGAGGAGCTGAGGCCAGAGCAGCCCTGGGACACAATGAAAACAAAAAGCAAAGAGATAAAATTAACACTTAATAGTGCAACCAATTACTAGACAGACAAATTATCAGATATGAGGCCAACTGACTTGAATTCCCCTAAATACCAGTAGCCTAAATTGCATGCTAAACGTCAATATGAGAGTTTCTCTTCAGTCTAACTGTATGGGGGAATTGGGCCATTACGTCCATTACGATGCAAGTCAGACCGATTTTTTATACAACCACTGATAACCAACTTGCAACAGATATAGGTTTTATTTTTAGCTGGGGCAGGGCTGGGGGGAATTCAGAATTTAGCCTATGATTATTTTGGGGGATTCATGGTGACGGCTGTCCACGTCTGTGGTATGCTACAAAAAACAAATGTGGAGATTGAGGAGTGAGTGACTCACCGAGGGGCTAATCAGAGGCAAGTGATTGCTGTCACTCCACAGCCTGTCTGGGGTGCGCTGCAGGAAGTCGGAGATTCTCTGAACCAAGAAGTCTCTGTCTTTCAGGTTGGCGAAGAGAAAATTCATTTTGTTCTTTGTGCTGATGCTGACAGGGCAGGGCAGGACGCTGCTGCTGTCCGCCTTCTCCACTATGGACACCTAGAGGAGTGAGATGGACAGAGCTAGTTGGGTCACAGATGAAGCGGAGCCTGGAAGGTCTCTGGGGGTGAAAACGTTTGAAAGGTTATGTCCCTCGTACCTCTCGGAGCGGTATGATGAGCTGGCAGAGGTCTTCCTCGCGGCTGGCGAAGCAGATGTAGTTGTTGGACACAAACAGCTGGCCTACGATGTGCATTTTGGCGAATGGCGTCCAAAGGGTGCAGTCTGTGTGTCCGTCCAGACGCTCGTCCTGTGTCAGGCGGAACAGAGCCCGGTAGCGCTCGTTCTTTGCACGCGCGTCCAAATCCCTGGAGTCAATATTATGAGAAAACGATACATGCACAGCAGAACGTCCATTTTGAGTATTGAAACCTGTTCTTCTCAGTGCATCATAGCATAATACACTAGTTATTTTTTTTTTGGAAATTTTAAAACCTCTTTTTAAATCTTACTTAATCCTTTCCCTGCTAGTTTAATTAGACTTATTTGCCTCGCCAGGCCGCTATTTTCACAATTTTAATTTATAAGCCTAAAATGTATTCTGTGGAAATCTTTATATAAATATTCTAAAGAAAGTGGCAGTTGGTGGCAGTAATGCACACAATCTCTGGAAAATGGTTGCAAAACTCTGAATGACCTGATGAACCGGAAGTGCAGACTTCTGGTTCATTCAGCTGCCTGCAAACACTGTGTTGCCGCATCAAGCCGCATTGCCAACACCAGTTGTAAGAACATTACAGTGCAAAAAAGGCGCAGACACAGCCACCATGTTTGGAGTTTTTGAATGGCTGTGGATGGGAAATAAAAATGGCCGTTGCAGCAAAGTGCCGCAAAAAACTGCGTCCAGAGGACGCACGGTCTTGCGGCAAAAAGACGTTGCATCCAACGTGTCTTTCCATCCAGCACCTGTATAAAACACGTCACGTGACCTCAAGAAACTGCGCCTTTTGTACGCAGTTCAGAGTCAGTTGTGCTCAAGGATATAGAGAGTGCCCACGTACAGATAGGTGCGTGCACCCGGCGATGTTGATCAATTATAGGTGAGTGGGACTGCCGCTAGCCAAACATGCTAAAAACAAGCTAATCAACTAAAAATACAATGTATAAATAATTTAGACTATTATTAGTCATTTATGCCGTTGGGAGATAAAGGGTCAATCATACCTCTTGAGTGTCGACACGTTCTTCAGTGTCTTGCAGGGCTTCGGCAGAGAACGGTCAACAGCAAAGCCCTCATTGTCCAGCAGTTGCCTCATGGCCATGTTAGCCAGCTGTTCCATCAGCTTGAAGGTATCATTGATGTTGAGGAACATGGAGAAGTAGTGTTCTGTGTTGCGGGTACTGACCCGCACGCTCTCCGGGAAGAGCAGCGTTGCATTTTTCTCCAGTTGGGTCACATCTGTCCACTGAATCACCAGGGTGACTGGGGGAGGTGGTGAAAGGGGAAGGTGGGTTACAAAAAGGGAAGCACATGAACTTAGTTAGGCTTGATATACCATGGTTAGCTAGGATACACTTGGAAAGCTGACCAGTATGACTAAATGTTGTATTTTTACATTACATATTATTAAAAGGAGATTCCACTCCAGAAAGCTGTCTTACCTTTGTATGCAGTTGATTTATTTCCAAAAAACAGTCCAGTTGTTATTTTGTGAATGAAATAATAAAAAGAAAGAAAGAATTAATGTGGCAATGGGATGTTGTTCAAATTCACATTTTCCAAAAAGCATTTTTGCTATGTATTGTCTCTCCATCATGTCAGTAGTGTGACAGGCCCCACACTGTCAGATGTGTGTTTATGGCTGGACCGAAAGTGAAAGCCAGCACACAAGTGCCATGGTGGAGACTGGAGAGACAATATATAGCAAAATGTATATTTGAGTGTATATTTGAGGAGGAAATACGTGAATTTCCAAAGTTATGGAGAGGAATGGAAACAGCCGATAAGGAGTTGTTTCACAAAAGAACTAGTCCACTTTTTTGGAAATAAATCAACTGCAAATAAAGGTATGAAAGCCTTCTGGGGTGGCATTCTCCTTTAATTAGACTTTGAATGGTGTATACATCTGGAGACTTTCAACGGTCATACAGGCCAGAGGAGACATTATTCAAAGTGAGGACGACACACTGAAATGTAGTGGATAGCCAACTGCTAGTTGGGGAGGCTACAGGGACTTTTCAGTGTGAAGTAAATGAGTAAATTTAAGGAAAGGCGGTAAATATTGCAATACATTCACTCTACAAGTGCATGATTGTTCATAAGGCTAATTAGGAGGGAGCCAGACGGAATTAGATTAGCAGAGGAATTTCACAGGGTGATATGCCGGATATGCCAGAGTCAAATCACATACTCTAGACTACAATATAATGGCTATCTCAATGGCAATGGCAACACACACATGCGCACACTTTTAAATACTGATATGAGGTCACCCCATCTCACTAAGAGCACACTCTTACCCTCTTTTCCAAGGAGGAAAGAATAGAAGCAGAGGTGGTTGATGCTGAGGTAGGCCCATCCCTGGCGTGGCACACGGCCTTTCCAGTAACTGCAGGAGTAGTAGTTGACCAGTTTCTCTTCGTCGGGCATGCCAAACAGCTTACGCATCTTCAGCTCCGCCTCGCGGAACTTACTGGAGTCTTCGTCTTCCTGGGACTGTTTGCTCTTATTCTCCTCAGCGATAATTCCCTATGTGCAGTTAAGAAGAGTGGAAAGTGGAGTGATGTTATCTAGTGCAACCACATCGCAAACTTGCTCCCAGTACTGATGTTCCTCTGGTCACCTATTCCACTGTCACCCGTGGCTGTTTCCCCTCAATTGCACTGACACACCATCATCTCAGGGTCAATTCTGTGTGGACTTCATCAACCCTTTGATACCCATCATCATTTTAATTTTTGACAATATGAATCGACTACTTCCAATACATTTTTACCAGTAGATAATTACTGTAAATAATTTGATTCTTTTGTTTTGTTTTTCACTTATATTTCTCCACTCGACACATCCTGCATGGCAGTCTGTCTTTTATGCTCATTACACAAGATGTTTCTCCATTGCCTAATTGACGATTGATTAAGACAAGAAGGTGTTGTTTGGTTGCTTGGCTTCACTGTCAACCGCCTTGACGGTCGAATTCTACAGTAGAGGTTGAGAACCCCCACCGTAACAGACTAGTTATTAGACTAGCTTTACAAATATTCCTGTACTTGAACTGATTGGTCTGTCAGTGAGTGAACTAATCAGAATAAGTGAAGATGTAAATCATGGTAGCTTCTTCTATAGCCGTAAGGGGGCAAGAACATACCCATAGATAGGAATGAACTGCAGTTTACAGAACAGAAACATCACTACTTACACCGCTGCCATGTTCTCGAAAATGTAGGTTAATTTGGCATCATGGTAGTTTCTTACAGAAGAATGCAATGTTTTCTACTGCAGCAAAGATGATGCAATGCATGACAAATGATCATTATGGTGGCTTAAATCCCCTGGACCTTATGTGCACCCTTGCAGAATGACATGTCTTCTACACCACCTCACATTTTTCGACTCATCTAAGCTGTTGTTTGTCACAAGTTCCTCCACATAGAATGCAAATATTACGGTGTGCTCTGCTAAAGCAAAGCATTTTTTTCTTCCCCAAAGGTGGATGTTTCACTGTGAATAAAAGGTATTAACAGCACTGAACCGTATGAATGAGGGATTCATTATATTCATAGTTCTTGTACTAATTAACTCCTAGCAATCTTTGTATTGTTTGTCACCTTTAAAAAGGGAAAAAACTATGCAACTTGCTGTAGCCTTTAAGAGAAATGTGTAACACCGTTACCTCTTCTCTACAGGAACCCTTTTTGGTGTAAACATTATGTGATGTTATACTGTTGAAAAATACATGATCTACAAGCTTGTTGCACAGTACCGAGTGCGAGGCTACAAGCTTGTACGTCTGCTTTTTTTTGGAAATTTGTAAAATTGTTGAAATCTGTTCATTCTGACAAAAAGGACGGCAACATACTGTGAACTGGATCCAATCGTTCATTTCAAAGAGCCATTGGTATGACTTGATTTGTTCACAAACGTCACATCACTACTACATACCGAGATCTTTCCCTTGACAAAGGTGGTGATGTCATCATCGTTGTCAAATATGGAAAGGGTCTGGAGCAGGTTGGCTTCCAACCACTCCCAGTGCTCTGTGATCTCCTTCCTCGTGGAGCCTGGAGAGATAGCCAACCAGGACAGTTTTGAAGTCGACACAGCATATTGTACACCCTACATACTAGTAGCTATTTGATTGATCAATGAAGAGGCTGCTATATTGATATGGCAATAAACATCATGAATTATCTGGTGATCAGTGTTGACAATGTACCTCTGTTTAACGTTATCAAGGACAAGGGAGTATATTGCACATTGCAATATACTCCCTTCCCAGAGCACTTGTTAGGATGTTTAGACATTTTATTTTAATTTAAAGATCTCGGTGAGCCCCTCCGTGAGTCCTTGAGAGAGACACTGAAGCCCTAATGTATAGGTTGGTGCTTTACAATGTTTTCTCTGCCATCACACAGCATGTTAATCTAGTGCACAATGTAAAGCGATTTGAATAAAAAGCTCTATATTAATTCACCATTTTGCATTTTAGCATTTTCTTCAGGAAAGCTATGCACACAAGAATTAAACTGCCACTCCTCTCACTGCCTGCAATGCTGCTAACATCACTGATATTGGGCAACTGAATACAGAATGATTGCATTGTTCAGTAAAAGCTCTCTAACCCATAGTAACTGAATCAATCAAACAAACAGCTGGGTAATATACAGCCACTTACAAATGTTAAGTGGCTGTAGCATGCTGTGCTGTAGTACACAACCCCTAATGGAAATGGGAATTTGCAGAAATAAAAAGTGGAAATTGATTCCTACAGCATGAGAATACGTTTCTATAATCACTGCAAAGTATATAACAATACTAAACATGACATTGTATCATATACAGTAGCATTGTGCAGGCTAGCATAAACCTAAAGAGTGTTGTATGTGTGTAGCAGCACTACCCACCACAGGCAATGCTCCAAAAGATTTGAGAATCTCCAGTCTGGTGCAGGATCCTATAAGGAGCCACTCGGGCACTGGAGTCCAGGACCACATCTAGGGTGCCCACCAACAAGCCTGGTGGAAAAAAAAAGTCAGAGTCCTTCTTTTCTCTCTTCATAATCCCTTTGCCCCACGTGCCCATATCCATTTACAAGCTATAAAGTTGAATGAATGGGTCATAAGACCTTAATATAGGGCTATAATAAACTGTACATTGTTACTCAGTAGCCTATGTCGGGGTGTATCATTTTAGAATTATGGACTTAGGACAACTTATAAATATATGAGCAGTGAGCACTGTCTTTAAATAGTAAGTCCACTGGGTCATGGAATGGGCAATGCACTCACCGAATAGGTCAAATGGGCGAACCGACTATTCCAATTTGTGTATTCAGATGTTGGAACAACCGTTTAATGTGCTACAACTTATACAGCCCATGATGGGTGGGTCATGGTTTTGAAAACAACTTAATCGTCAAGGCAGAGAGAATAGCATGGTTTTAAGCTTAGCATCAGAGCGAACTGCAATGAAAGAAGAAGGAAAATGCAGCTGCACACTACTTGCCTCATAGTAAGCCAATCTGATTTTGGCTGAATGAGAGCTCAGAGGCCTGCCTTTCATGTCAATAAAAGACATTAGCGTAACAGGAATGAATGGCCCTAAACTCACTGCTGATGCAGGCAAGTTCCTCTAGTCCTTCAGAAATAGCTTTTGAGGGCAATTCATGAAAATCTAATTAAGAACTAGTACACAGTATAATCCTCGGGGTTGAAAGGAATATTTCGCTTTCTAAAAAAATGTTCATTTCAACTTCACGTCATGTGAACACTGCAGACAGTTTATAATGTTTATTGATTCAGTATATAGATTTGATGTTCACTTTACATTCCCCCCCAATAAATGAAGACCCCCACACCCAAGTATTACGAGGACAGTACGAGTCACCAGAAAAAAGGCTTTTGTTTTTGATGAATCTATCATGACTAAAATGGAGTTATAATTTATAATTGGTGTATTAAGAAGGGGGTGGGGCATCTAAAATGAACATCAAATATTTAAATACTGAATCGATTAACTTATAAGCTGTCTGGGGTGTTCACATAAGCTAGAGTAGATGATAGAATGACCAAAAGTATTTTGACAGTGAAATATCCTTAATGGACTGATCCATATGTAGCTCAGAGGGCTGTGAGTGTACAAATGGAACCAAATGTCATTTGTACACTTAGAGGTACAGTATTGCGTTGAGTTCATAGTGTACTGCAGACAGTCAACTGGGATAACTTTCACTCACAGTTGTCTTTATGGGTGTAATTGGGTCAGCTTTAGGTTGGGCCCAACAACAGCATATCCCACAACACCACCACCCAGTGTTGTTTTGATGTCAGCAGACAAACTGGCCTTTCTTTAGCCTTCAGGTCCTATCCCTTACCTCCTATGTTGTTGTTGTCATTCAATCACAGAGAAATACACTTTAAAATGGCGATTACATTCCTCTGAATGACTTCTTATTTGTTGACAATTAAAAGCACTTCCACAAAATCGCTGACAACAAACAGCGATTAGCCTTCGTGCTAACTACTTTGAGGTTCTGCTTACAGAGAAGAAACACATTTGCCTTTTTGCTTTCGGAGTCGGACTGCCTCGATGATGGTGCAGACAGTGCAGAAACAGCAACACTTTAACACCAATTAGTATGATGTTGTTTAATGTTGACCACCACTCTTTTCAAACGCATTTAAACAACACAGCATTCGTAATGTGGCAGCTTCTTGGCGGCCCGAAAGCGCGTCCATCACCCGTCTTGAATAGCTGTAGCTCTGGTCCAGTGCTGACAGTTCGTCGAGTCCAGCGGTAGCTCTTTACTAGACTAGTGACTTTCCTACCGCCGTGCCTTATTGCAGGGGTTTTCGACCTTTTTGATCCCAGGGCCCACCATTTATTCAGCATTTGAGCCACGGACCACCATTTGAGGACATTTTAGCCCCACAGACCCCAAAACTAAAGATTTATTTAGCTTTTGTCCATCTTCTAGTTGTGTAGACTTGGGCTAATTCAGATGATGAATATTTTAACTCTTGAGAGTGTAAAAATGAAACCAAATGGACCCGCAAGGGTCCATTTGGTTTCATTTTTACGTTCTCAAGAGTTACATCTGGTTAACCAACTTAGCTGGGGACCACCTGGAACCCTCTCAGGGACCACTGGTGGTCCCCGGACCACCTGTTGAAATTCCTACTGCCGTGCCTTATTGTTTTGGACGGCGAAAATAAACAACACTACGCAACTACTAAGAAAGAAATAAAGCCTCCGAGACCTTGGCAAGGGTCTATTCTCAAAGCTGGGTAGGGTCTCATGTGCCCAGCGTATCTCGAATTTAAAAAAATGCATTACTTGTTTGTCTTGAAATAAAATGCATCCAAGTGGATTGACGCAGCCACAACCAGGGAATGGCACAGTAGAAGTGACCCTGTCCGTCTGTACATTACTTTACTAAAATAGGACAAAGTGCACTTTAGAGAGAAGCTGGGGACCTGGGACCCTTCCCATCTTCGGGAACAGACCTTTGCCGAGGTCTAGAAGCCTCGGCGAATAGTTACGTCGTTTGGTTTATTTTCGCCGTACAAAACAACTACGGCAGTGGGAAAGTCACTACATGCTGCGGATGGGCTAACGACAGGGCGTCAGTAAGAGACTGGGCAGGGGCAGCGCTGCTGCTGCTGCACAATGCATGCGTTCATTTCGATTGTTTACAGAACACTTCTTCCAGGACCGATGCCGTCATGATTGATCTAAAATAGCCCCATCGCCATGTACCTGTGATGCCTCCTCCCTTGCCGTGGCCTTTCCTCCGCTGGAGGATGAAGAACGGGTTGGCCCTCTCGCTCACCCACAGCGCGTTGGCGAGCAGCACCTCCTCCGGAGTTATCCACATTATTTATGGACACTTCAGAACAACCTTCTGCGCCGTATGTTTTTGTCTCTATGGCTGCAAACAATGGAATGTTCAGATTGCGATCTGTCGCGACAAATGTGTCACATCACACCTCCTGGCCGTTGTGTTGTTTTGGGTTCATGTCGTCCACGTACAACGGCGGGGTCAGTCGGGCCGTCAGCCCTGCAGCAGCAGCATCGTTTTGACTGTAGTTCTTCTGTTTTGTCTCTACTTGCTCCGCTGCAATAATTCTGTCTGTCACTTCCGCGTTCGGCCCCGCCCCCTGTACCCTACGCGGCTGCGTGCGTCGTCGCGTCACGCTCTGACATGTACTCTGTGTACGCTTGCTTCCCTGGTTGCATCCAGGGGCGGATCTAGGCATGGGCATGGGGGGGTTGGGGCATGGGGGGGTGGGGACAATGCCCCCCTAAATGCCCTGACTGCCCCACCAAACATGATGACATGCAAAACAACCCAAGATATTTCAAATTAATGTGCCTATATTTACAATTATTTGAAACACTACTACTGCTAGCTCTGTCACGACTAAACCAACAGCATTTCATCATTGAAAACAGAAAACTCTCTGAGTCAGACCTTTAGCTTTATGCATGCTGTGTGCTGCATGCTGCATGCTAACTTCAACAACAACTGATGTTATTATTGATGCTTAATTGCCTAATAGAAGTCCTGTAAAATGGTATGGAGGCAGTTTCGCACCACGGGAGATGAAGCCGCCCCATACCTTTTTTCCCCTGCCCCCCCAATTGGGAAATGTTATATCCGGCCGACCGGCCCTGCTTGCATCACTTGGTCCAGAGAGTGGCTGGCGACCATAGAGTTGTATTGTGTACATATATAAAGTATATTATTTAATACAGTATATGCATTGTGGTTTTCTACATTGCAGGGCAAGATATCCAGATATTTAAATTATGCAGATCATCATGATGGGCCATGGGTTCTGCTCCCCTCTGCTGTGGTGGTGCCACCTCAAACAAGATCAGATTAACAAGCGGAATAAATGTTCATTACTTCATTAAAACATGAAGCACACATGCATGTCTTTTTGCAGATGCTACATTGTGAATAAAATGCATTGCATATCTTTACTATTGACAAATGTCCTTCTTGGTTACAGAGTACTGTATCAAAGTCACATCTACAGCTGTCATATCCAAGTAAATACCCAACACAACAGGTTCTGAATGGGCACTAATGGAGCCACAAGATCAAGAGGAGATTCTTCTTCACCATTACTATATTTGGAATGTAATGGTTCTCATAGATTTCCATGTCAAGGAAGTAGGAAGGAACACTACAAAAACTAATGCACATCACCTATAGTCATGGGCCAGAAGCCAAAAAATTAGGTGTCATGGCATTTGACACAAATGTAATCGGTAAAGGGCACAGTCACAAATGTAATCGGTACATGGTACAGTCAGACAAGCAATGGGATCACCAAAAAGTCCTTGTGGTTTTGTTCCATTCAGGTCCTTAGTAATTTTCTGAAACAGGTCACGGTATTCCCATGTAGACCACCGATAGGCTACAGACATAACTAATGAACAGACTTGGCAACGTAACTGTGGTGAGTACTAACAGTTCAAGATGAGCAGCAAAAAGCCGAAAACACACACACAATAGAACCATTAGGAAGTTGAACCCCGTTCCAGTTATCCGGAAGTCCCACATCAGTGCCATAGTTTTGTTTGTGTTTTCCAAACACAATCAAATTAATTTACATTTCAACATGGTTAAAACCCAAAATGGGCCTGGATGCTCAAGCTCAGGGCCCCTGGGCCTGGACCCAACGGCGCATGACCTAAAACAACTCAGCATTAAACCAACACCCAGCAATACCCATGTACCTGTCCAAATACTTCCTTAATGTCAATGAGGTCCACTCCCACAACACCAGAAGGAGCGCTAAACCCATGTCCAATCCATATTTGGCACAAACAAGGGTCTTAATTCATCCAACTCATATGCCACCAAAATGTGGAACGCCCTACCAAGAGTCATTAAGACATGTGAATCCATTGACTCCTTCAAAACCGCTTTCAAATGGCACCTACAGATGGCGGCAATTCAAAACTGGCCTCTGTAAAACAATATAATACCCCCCCCCCCTTTGTACATTTCTCTTTTCCCTTTTTAGCTCCACTATGATTTTACCTCCATGATTTGCTGCTGACTTTATTGAAGTCGTTATTTTGTACGGTTCTTCAACAATCTTTAATTGTGTAGACCTCTTTATACAGTAAATTAAATTAGGTACAACATATGTTGGCAGGGAATGCGTTAATAATGTAACTCTTTAATAGAGTTAAAAATCTATAAGGGCAAATTTAGTTACCAACTCGCCATCATTTAGCTGGAGCATCTGGAGCCTCTGGGGGTGACCTAGGGGTCAGGAAGATGGTAATAGGATAAGTGGTAGTTGGATGGTTTGTTGATAAGCAATCAGAAGACAACCTGATAGTAATAATGATGACAATAATAATATACAGAAAACAGGAGCAAACGGCTACTTTTGAAGATACAACAATCCTAAGGATATTTACTTTATAAAAGGTGTGCATGCTGCTTTGCTGCATTATTATGGCCTGAAGTAATAGCTTAAAAATAGCATTGAAAAATACAATGGCCACTCAGTAGTTACCTGTTGGTTCCTGTGTATTTGGCAGAACTCCTAACGCCTGGGCGCCTGCTGGCCAAGTGGTCCAGGCGCATGCCGCATATCGGCTGCAGCCTGACAGCGTGTTCGAGTCCCGTTCATGACGACCTTTTCTGAATGTCTTCACTCTCCCTTTCCTGTCAATCTTCACTGTAGCTATCATAAAGCATGAAAGCCAAAAACAAATATTTTCTTAAAACAATAAATCCTAACACTGTGGACCAGACCTCAAATAAGGGTAGACAATAGGCATGGTGGAAGAACATTGCCTGACTGGCTGGTGCTATACTCACTTCAGTGTCTGAATCCTGTGATGACCGTCTCTTTGTTTGCTGGGTGTTTTTGCTGTTACTGTATTGCTGCTGTAAAACAACAAATCCTGTCCCTCCTGCCCACTACTTACTTCCTCACCACCACATGTCTGTGGTCGTTTCTGTCGTATCGTATTGATTCTCCAGCCACTGGGCACCAGAAGTGATGTCAAAGGTCGCCAGTGTTCGGCCCATGGATTGGTCTGTCGGGTCAGTCGGTCCAATGGGAGGACATCGTAGAGCCTTGCTAATACTCCCGCCCAACACTCACTCACTGCTCACAGGTGGGCATAGGAGGGGCTACTGACTGTAATTACAAAATAACTAAAACTCGCTTTACATTGATAGCAAAATCTCTCCGCGAACTTTGATGAAATGAGAAGAGAATACGTAGACATCTGGAGTCCTCCGTGTTCCAAGAGCAAGACCATCAACATGTGGTATAAAGTAATAACATGCACAGGATAGGCAATAATGACACTTTTAATGCTGAGGCAGTACTGTATGTAACACAGTGACCCAAAATCATGACGAATGTCCATCTCCATTCACATCATTATTATCTTCACCATATATCAGATACAAAGACTAAAACACAAAGGGACAGCAAGAATAAAAGTCTAATCCCTCCACCCAAATTGCTTGTACAATATTGAGGAAATAAAAACAAAATGAATGAAAACAGTGCTTTAATAGGCCACTTTGAGATATATCATCATGTATATAGATTGTATATACTGTATATACTGTACTAGGTCCTCTTCAGAGGGGTCTGATTAGTACACGCTGTGGGTATTTCATAAGCTTTTGGAATACACATTACAATGTCTTTTTTCACTACAGAGACAGTATTTTTTTCTTGTTTTTTCTTGTTTTTTTTGCTACAGGCGGGTAACACTTTGCAACAGAGTTCCTCATGTTACAATTCACATATTCCATGGAGTTTGTTTGTCTTTGCTCCATTCTGTTTGTCTGGTGACAAGTGTGCGTAGGCGAAAATTAGGGCTTTGGGTAGTTTGCCAGTCAAAAAACGAATAAAAAGGAAGAAAAATGCTCTGTGTCCGATCAGCATCGATTGAAGAGACAGCTGGTCCACACAGTACCACAGCACAGCAGTCTGTGTTGCTTTGACCTGCAGGCCGTCCCAAACACCGTCCCAAAGTCTTTCTGACTGCACCAGATGAGAGCCAAAGGAAGTGAAGCCAGCTGCCAAGTTTAATATGTCCAGTTTATAAGTCGCCGTATGACAGTGTTGTGTGCGAAAATAGCAGATCTACACGCTCTTGAGTTCGTACACTTGTCCATTTTTGACATGCAGCACTGTCATACGACTGTGTATAAATTAGGTATTAGCTCGTCATATATATACATATTTGGGATGCTGAAAAGTAGGCTACAGTAGGAGCACATAATGGAGACTTCTTACGGACGTGTGATTCGTTGATAGCTTCTGTTGATAATGAAAGACACACTGGAATACTGCAAAGGAAGCCTTACAGTAGGTCTAACTTACACTCCGGCACACAATGGTGTTGCTCACTGCAAAGTAACCACCAACAAGCAAAAAAGCGTAACCTTTTGGCAAGCGACACTGTTGTGCAACAAAATCTAAGTTAGGCTTAAGACAATTACACCCCCCCCCCCCAAAAAAAAAATCCACCAGATCCAGTTTTGAAGATATCTCTGTTGAGAGTAAAAGATGGCAAAATGAAAAGTGGACCAGGGACTGTAGATCTAATAGATAAACTAAGACAAATGTCCCACTCCATTTTTTGACAGGTGATATTACATTCTGCTGTAGTAGGCAGTCTTGTAGATGGAAGTGTGGATATTCCAAAGGTTTCTCCAGGTTGTCACCCTCCAACTCCCCAACCCTCCTTCACACTACACACACACGCACCTCACAAATACTCCCAAGGTCCACCGAGTGTGCATAAAGGCCACCTTCAGCAGGAAGGGCAGGGTAACCATGACAATGGACCTCATGACTTGTTCTCATCGTAAAGGTCGAGTGAGGCTTGAATATCAGGTAGCTCCATCTCACACACCACACTACGGGGAGACATCGAGTTCCTATTGAAGAAATGGCCACCTGTGCAGGAGAAAAAGAGGTACCGGTTAAGCTAGTATCATGAAGACCGCCACATACTACGTTAACATAAATAAAATAAGTAAAGTAAAGTTACACTACAGCAAAGTTACTGTATTCGTGCTAAACTGCGACAGATGGACACATACGTACAGTATATACTGTATATTATATCCACCAATCTTGGTGGACATAATAGAAGAGTTCATACCAATTCAAGTGAATCAAAGATTTCACACCAATTATTTAAAAAAAAGAATACAATGGTGAATGATATGCATATTATAGTTACAGTGTTTATGTTTGTGTGGACCATTGCACCATTAAGCCATCCTTAGCCTCCTAAAGCAACCACATCTATGAAAATATCAGAGTGTAAAGTCACATATAATTAAGAAACTGGCATTTCTACTTGGACACAGGTCATAGGCTGCAGGTACATTCTCAATTGTAGTATTGGTTTGAACCACTCAAAAAAAAGCTTTGATATGGGTGAACCAGATCCACTAGATTTCAGTGTGTTGTGGTGGTAGGTTGCAGAATGACACTACCTTGCTGGTGTTGATGAATTGTGCCATCTAGTGGAAAAACTAGCCCACTGCAGACAAATACAGTAATGCAAGGATATGACAAGTACATAAACAAACCTCAATTCTTGTATGGATATTAAAACCACAAGGGGATGAATTTCACGTATAATCAGTGTTGAGCAATATTACTTAGGAGAGTAATACTTTACTTTACTTATGACCCCTTAGAAAAAGTAATAATATTAATTTACTAATTACTTGAATTAAAGAATAATATATCACATATTACTTTCCCAAGTCCCCCCTCCCTCCCACCTGAAAATGAATTTAGATGTACAACACAATCTGTTCAGTGCGATAACTTGCGATACACTACTGCGATAACTTGTAGTGTATGTCATGTGTGCAGAATGCTGTGGTGGATTAAGATCTACAAACTACAGTGCATCTCTTTTGTTATCTGTTGATAGCTTGTAAATATGTTCTATTTTCACATGTAAGTAATGGGGCATGTTTCTTTTTCAGAGTAACATATTACTTATTAAATATTTTGGCATCTTTACTTTTTTTTGTATCTTTACTTTACCTTTGCTGGAAAAAGTAATATTACAGTATTTTTGATTAGTTACTGCCCAACACTGTTTAACATAAAACAAATGTAACCAACATTGTGCTCATTCTCAGTAAAAGTACCTTTATGGAAATACATTTATAGAATTGGGGAAACCACAAGTAAAACAACATATTTACAACAAGCACATGTAATTGCATTAGGATCAACAAGAGAATAAAGAGCCAAAATCAGGTAGATTCAAAGTGATTTAATCGCTTAAAAAGGTGTTTCATCCAAGTCTCCTATCTAAAAAGGCAATACTGTACACATAAGAAGGTTATAAAAGGCTTTACAAATGCAAAACAGAAACGTATGGCACACAAGGAAGTGTGGCTGTGGGCTTCCAACAGAACAGATATCCACAGAGAAAGAAAGACCAGTTGCCTTCACTCCAACCATTGAAGTCTGGAAAAGAGAAGGTCAGAAAGACAGATTGCTCGGTGTTACTTGCGTGTGTTAAAGCTTACATATAGAGACATCAAGGTTTCTTTGCAATTTCCTTTCTTTTTGGTATCCCAGGAAGACTTGCTTAGGTGGCAGTAAATGGGGATTCATTTTAAATAAAAAATAAATCTGTATCGCGCAGACAGAAAAGTAAGCAAAGTAAGCTAAATCTTACTTAGACTTGCTAAGACTTGCGACCAAACGCATGCAATCAAGACATTCTACGTTTGCAGAGAAAATAATAATAACAAAAATTTTGTTTAAAGGATAAATGTTATAATCTACAGATGCTTGGCATATATAGCTGAATGTTTTGAAGACAGTACTCACTCGGCACTAGTGAAGCTGGCAGTGGCTTTGATGATCATGTAGCACAGAGTTAGAGCACTGAGGAGTCCAAAGCTGCCGATAATAAACCACTCCTCTGTCAAACAAAGGAGAGGAAGCAGGGTGTCACTGCAGCCACCGAGGAAGCCAATAACAACCAGAGGAAGCCCACCAGCCAGACAAGAGGACAGCAAAAGTTGTCTTGCTTCTGATTGGAAGGCAGCGCCAAGAGGTGAGAAGGCGAAAGAGGAACCAGGAGGAGGCAGGATTTCAGAGAATCCGTGAAAAAAGATCCAAAGTAGATGAATCAAGTAACAAGATGGGCAAGCGAAACAGGAGCAATGTGCAGCATTTGACATTCACAGCACGGGGGCTTAAGAAAAACGGCCTCTGAAAATAAAACACTCACTCACTCACTCACTCACTCACTCACTCACTCACTCACTCACTCACTCACTCACTCACTCACTCACTCACTCACTCACTCACTCACTCACTCACTCACTCACTCACTCACTCAGGGGTCATAGACCTCAAGAATGTTTGTGAATGAAGGCATGCACATGTTACGCACTCACATGCACACAATAACTTGAAAGAAGTCATAAGTAATGCACCTCAGCATGGCAGGAGGAGTCATTCAGATTGAAGAGTTCAACAAGCTATTAGTCTACATATTTAAGGGTTGAAAAAGCATAGAGATATTTTAGTGCCGTGTTAAATTTCTGATCCCAAATGCCTCTCTGAATTTGATTGACAGTAATGCCTTACCCCAGGACATCTCAGCTAAGTCTGAATATGGGCTCAGCTGTGCTTTTGTACTTTGTCAGGGGCAGCATTTAGAATTGGAATGGCGTGTGCTGAAGTGAAAACAGTGCTGTAAGCACAAACTAAAGCACAGTGTTATTATAGGATTATGACACTGCAGAGATACAGAGTGACAGGGGCTGATGGGGTTAGTATGCAAGTGCATCTACAAGATGCATGCAAAAGGATTTTTTTGTAAGAACAGATGAAGGAGGAGGAGAGTTAAGAGAGTGACAGAATGTCTAGATCGCAGGGGAACCAATAGAAACGGGGATGCATACAAGAGTTGAGAGAGAGAGTGTGTTGAAGGAGAGACAGATGAGAGAGTGATGAGAGAATGTTACAATTTGGTACAGTAGACTCGTTTTAAACTTGTTGTTGTTGTTCATTTTGCTGACCATAAAATAATAATCTCACTTTCAGTAAAACAAAAGGAAGGCAGGAATTGTTTTTAGATCAGTGGTTACCCTACCAGGGGAAGGGCATTCAATAACTCTCCACATTGACAGTAATTGACAGTTAAATTTAAGTTTTAAATTTGAGACACAAGTTGCTCCTGTTGATAATTGCTGGATTGTTATCAGACACCGTAAGAATGCATGGACAACAGATCAAAATGATTCTTTAAATAATCACCAAAGAATGAAAGGACAAACGTACAACAAATCAAACACTCAGGGCAAACCACATTAAAAAAAGCAATGAGTATCGGATCGGGGCTTACTGGTGACAGCAATGTTGATTTCTCCGGTGCGAGGGGTCATCTCTCCATCAGAAGGGATTTGGGGCGGCCCAGAGTTTCGCAGAGGCTCTAGGCTGATGGATGCTTCACTGGACAGGTCCACCAGGGCTGTCCTCTGGCTGCTGGTCGTCTGACTACGTCCTATCCTGTCGATGTCGAACGCCCCATTGTCCACACAGGGCAGGTTGGGCTGCACAGAACATACAAACCACACTGTGAGGAATTCTAATTTAGCAATGGCCTTTTCTGTTCTTTTTTTCATCCCACAATTGTGTAACCAATTTTTTCACCCATGTGCCAATGATCTAATGTGATCAACCTGGGGAGGCAGCCAAACGGCCTCATGCTTCCTTCAATGCATGTGGAGTCCAAGTTCAATGCATGTGTTCAATGCGTGTGTGTGTGTGTGTGTGTGTGTGTGTGTGTGTGTGTGTGTGTGTGTGTGTGTTTGTTTGTGTGCGTGTGCGTGTGCGTGTGCGTGTGCGTGTGTGTGTGTGTGTGTGTGTGTGTGTGTGGTAAATTGACACTGTGGTAATTGACAATTAAATGACAGATAACTCTGGTTTATGCACTGCAACTTCTGCAGTACCTGTGCACGCATTCAATGCATGCATACACAACTATCCAAGTGTCCTTGACTAAGACATTGGATCCAGACCTGCTCCGCCACAGCGAGTCACTCTGGTTGGAAGTGTCAGCAAAAAAAAAAATACTTCAATATGAATTGTAATGCTGGGCCACATGGCCAGCAGGTGGCACGTTCTGCCATAGAATGGCTGACCCAACAACACACAGGGTGAAGTAGTTATGCAATCATTCAGACAGAAAAACAAGATGTATGTCTGACAGAAGAAAATACAGAGCACAGAAAACAACACGGTAAATGATGCTTTGGTCTTGTACAGGAAGTCTATCTGGTATACATTGTTCAGAGCTGACCTAGTTAAGGTTTATGTACCAGCTCAGTGTTAATGTTGCTCGTTTGTTGATTTTTTTTTACTTCCGCTGTGTGTGTGCGTGCGTGCGTGCGTGCGTGCGTGCGTGTGTGTGTGCGTGCGTGTGTGCGTGCGTGCGTGCGTGCATGTGTGTGTGTGTGCGCGCGCGCACGCATGCGTGACTGTGCATGTGGACACATGTGGTATAATTATGGCAAGGCACAATGATACAGACTGTACTGCCTGTACCAAGTGAAAAAGAGTGACTCACCATGATGCCCAGTGCCTTGAGGATATTGAGTTTACACATGGGACAAGTACAGTGCTCGTTCAGCCAGGGGTCCACACACATCTTATGGAAGACATGTCTGTGTACGAGGAGAGAGAGAAAGAGAGAAGGAGAGAGAGATGGGAGGGGGGAGGATAAATAAGCAAATATACAGAGGAACAATGACCATAGTCCATAAAGTATTCAATGTTAGCAGCTCCTCCTTGCCCCTTTAAATCCTGAAACTGCAAACAACGATGACTCTGTACGATGCTGTGCAAAGATAGCCATAGATAGCACAAGGCCTCCATTGTGAATGTGAAGGTGACAAACTTCTGTCATATTATGACAGAAGTTACCTTATTGAGATCTTAGATAGATAAATAAATAAACAAATAAATGAATAAATAAAAACATTAGAATCAATTATTCTGTGATGACAGAGAAAAATGCTTTAATCATTATTTTTAAGAAACTGAATTGCTGTATATTAACATAACTAAATACATCTTAACAATACTATTCTCTATTAACATAACTAAATACATGTCTGCATAACTAAATTCTACAGTTGCTACATCATTTTGATCCGCCCAACATTTAAAATAGTAAAACAAAAATAGAGTTGTGATAAACTAAATCAATGATGCATTTTGTTTAGCGTAATTGTTTAGATTTACACAGTATGACTGTATGGCTTCTTATGACTGGATTATGTTGTATAACACTGTCTCGTATAAAGGTAGATTTAAGGTATGAAAAGGCACCAATACACTGATCCCAATGAACAAGACTGAATGGGATATGAAATGTTGCAAGTATACTGTATAGTGTATGGTTATACACAGTACTTCATAAATTATTACCAAATAGCTGAGCATAATATCTTCCCTGGTTATGTGAGTGACACAATAGTAATAACCCATTAGTACTTAATAAAAATCTTTCTGAAGCACAATACGCTTAACTCAGGTAAAAGTACAATGCAAGCACTATGTATACTATGCTCGTAATCGTTTGCGCTTACATTGCATTTTTGAGAGGACATTTAGTTAGAACAGTTCCTTAAGTAACATACAGTATGTTTCCGTACATAAAATATCGTCATTTTATAATTGTACTGAAATAAGATGAGAACACAGAGGAGTAAATGATCATCAAAATAGCAAAGACAGATTAGCATTCATGCGTTCGCCACATTGCACAAAATAAAGGTCCTTAAGTGCAACTGCAGCAAAGTATGACATGCATATTTAGCTAGCAATATTGTTAAGTGCCTGGATAACGTGGTATTTCCTGGGCAGTAAGCCCCACTGGCGATAAAGTGCTATTCAGACCTGGGCCACGAGTCGCAGAGTTTATTGCTTTCAAGGCGTGCTTTGAAATAACGGTCTATATGAATTAATAATAAGCCTGTTTACAATACAATGTCTAGGAGAGCAGGGTAAGCAGAAATAGAAAGAGAGAGTGAGAGAGGGAGAGAGAATCATCGTTAAACAATTGGTAGCCTCTAACAGACACTGGTTTAGGAATTTAGGATATTTCAGAGGAGATAATTCATTCAACTCAACCTATAACCACTCGATCCATCCACAGTACACAACTGGTACGTTCTCTCAATTCTTTCATCAGAAGAGAAAACAACAACGGATTTGACCCAGTAAATCATCCCTTTGATAATGTCAGCAGTGGGGTGACTGCGTTTTAACAGCGTGCACCAGACAGCACCAACAGATCAGTTACAGTAGGATAAACGAGCAAAGAACAGGAACGTGCACAGATATCACGCTCTGTGTGCTAAACAGGATATGCTACTGTATGACCTTGACGTTCTGTCACCATAGCTTAAGGGAGAGAGCGTCATTCTGCCAAGGGTTAGATCGGTTGTGTGAAGAGACAAGAGTGAATGAGAAATAATCGGTGGCGATGTGCCAAGGCCCAGCACCAGGCAGTTCTGGCACATGTTCAGATTTCTCCAATATCTGATCTGTGGCCGAACTGGATTGAACTGCACTGCGCTGGTCCAGACTAAGCTGCGATAGGCCTGGGGCCAAATAAAGACTCAGACGAATTAAAAAGAAATCTTGTGGCCAAGAAGGCCGCCGGATTTGTTGAAGTAGATTTTCAATGTCAAGTGTTTGCCTTGGAGATGTGCTGTAGTGTGTAGGCACAGAAACAACCCGCATAGACTGAATTTGCATGGACTGAAGGTTCACTCATCCTATCTTATTCTTAGCTTCGTTTTTCTACCATGGCGCCCAAGAAGCCAACTAGAACAGGTTTTTTTCTGCATCTCTGTCTGTCCCAAACAATTTCTGTGTCTTTGTCTTCCAAAGTCGTCTAAACAAAGCTCAGCTTACACTGCTATGCCAATTTCACAAATGAATTAAATATTAAGGACGCTAAGGACCCTGTCACCCTATTGGAAACAGCGTTTTAAATACTGCTAGCAGAACTTGCCTTGTAATTGAACTGCACTTCCCTGTGCTTTTTTATAAACTGTTAAAGGACCACTCACCACTTTTCAACATACCTATACAGCATCATACAGTATACATATAATAGGTGCTCACTAATGTACTATCATGTAAAATGGTAAAATACCACTGTTTCTTTCCTACTCAGTCTGTGTCTCATAGGAAGGCTGTGGGCAGTTCAGAAACCCGTCTTCCATGTGCATCATCGTTACTGTTGCCAATGCCAATTTGATTAATGTTCTGACAGCTTTACTCTGAAATGCACACCGCTGTTAAAAATCCTATAATGATAGTGTATTGCTGTTTATTTAATTTCAAATGCATTTAATTATAGTTATCAAGGTTTCAAGGTTAACGTTATTGTCCCTTGTGGGAAATTGGTTTACAGCCAGGTATAGTAAAAAAAAACTACACAAACAATGAACAGTCAACATATTCCAAAAGACTAAATCCCAACAGGCACTAGTGACAGAGAATTCATTATATCCAGAAGTAGCAGCATCAACAAAAGTGCATTATAGTGAGCAATCTGTGCAAAGAGGCTAATTTAAAGTGTTATTTGCTGTTCAGCAGCTGAATAACAGCCAGGTTGATCGGTACGTCTTTGTTAAGTTAAAACCATTTCTGCGAACGCTGTAGGCCCAAAGTACCGCTGTGACCAGAAATGCTGCAGCGTCGCTGCCCAAAAAATAAGGCAACTAAGGAAATAAGGAAAAAAGGAAACTATTAAGTGAAGGCCGCCAGTTGACTGTGTATGATGTAGCATGTTTCGTACAGATGTAGTTAACCTCTATCCAACAGGTGGGCAGAACACCTTGTTGATGACTGATGTGATGACCTCAACATAGGGCCGGCCTTAGCCCTCCTCTTTTTTTTACGCAATGCTACAGAGGACGCGACAGATGGTCCTCGGCTCTGTCGAGAGGACCAACAGAGAAGTTGTGTGTGTGTGTGTGTGTGTGGGTGTGTGTGTGTGTGTAACATAAAGTTCTTGTCGTGCCTGAAGGTCAGTGGCAGCTCTGTGTCTAAAATGAGCCTGTTACTTTGTGAGGTCATGCCCCCCACCCCCTCCTGTGAGAGGAACTGGCCCTCACATGTCTGGGTCTGCAGAACCACCTCTGTGTTGAGGGGAGAGGGGATTTCTGCTTGGGAGCTCGTTATCTTCATAATTCTCTGCGTAAGTACTCTGTGAGTATTTTTCAAATCATAAAACTCAATATAAAAAGGTTGTTCGACAGCCATTCAGACACTGAGACGCTTTGTAAAGTGACTGTACCGGTAGTAAAGCCTCTATAAAATTAGATTTTTTATGCCTTTATTGATAGATGGGGTGCTGTTGCAGGATCTGGATTCGAACCTGTGACACGCCATCAGACTGCGTGTCGCAGCCTATGTGTTTAGACCACCACCCTAGCAGTCCGATCTAAGACCAGCTTTCTAGTATTAAGTGGACAAGGTCAGTAGCTAATCATGCCAACTCCTAAAATTTAAACTCTGAAATGATATTGGCCTAGAGGTGGGGACCGGCGCAGCCACACCAGCAGATCTGATCGATCTGATCTCTCCAATGTGTCATTATCCCCAGCCCCTCCCCCGCCCCTCCACTGCTGTGCTACGTCACATCATTTGGAGTGACGCCCACCCCTAAGCCACCGTGGCTAACAATTTAGTCCAGGCTTTTCCGTTTTCACAGAACGCATATGAAAATGAAGGGCTGGGTGTCGAGGCTAATCCTAGTCTCCTCTACTTGACTTCTCTTAACCCCTTCCCTCAAGATGAAACAAAATATAAATCTATTAATAAAGCTTCTCAGGATCTGTAGTAGTACAGTACTCAACAGAAACATCTCTCTAAGCTCTAATAACAAACAGTTGTTCAAAAAAATATTAGAAGATTAGAAAGACAGACGACCGCACACTCCCTGCACCTAAGGTTTCACATTTTGCCTTCGGCTTCCCCTTTCATATATCCATTAGCCGTAAACAAAGTCTTATGCAAACCTGATCCGCTCAGAGAGCAGTGCACTGAAATACGGTTATAATGTGTGGCGCATCATTGACATTTTAACTCAAGGACATTGTTCTGGTAGCAAATCATGTCACAATTTGCAGGTTGGATTGGCGATGGGTGGGGGGTAGGTCTAGTTTGAAAGGCTGGCAAATAATCTGTGGAGAGAGCTATTTTTCCACTATAGAGACCATTACTGTTGAGGAAGAAATGCATTATGGGATACATATGGTGATCCGTCTCAGCCATCCGTCTCAGCCATTAACAGTGCAGAGTCACACAACACTAGGGAATGGACGTTTCAAGATTCCAGGAATCCTACACCGGGGACAGACTTTCTGTCAATTTATCTATCAATTATACGGCCAAATCTACGTTTATTATTAGAATGGTTGCATATCAAGTGTTTTTTTCCACTGTGACTCAGCGACACCACAAGGAAGAGCAGCAGGAGTGGAGACAACCTGATCTCTCCTACATGCAGGAGATCGGGGCATGCAGGAGGAGAAACAGGGAGGGTGCAACGGAGGTGACAGATGAGTGTGGACATGCCTTCAGACAGAACACGTCAAGAAGGGAGGGACACGTCAAAACGGTAGAGAGGCCATTTGTGACGGAGAAGGAGAGGGAAGGACGGGGGTGTGGGGCTGGGCGGGGCACAGGAGAGGGAGGGGAACAGGGGATGGATAGAAGCTAGGGGCAGGAGGGAGCAAAGCGAAGGGAAGAGAGGGTGTGTATATGGGAGGGAGAGAAGGTCAGAGCAAGAGTGTATGTGTTGATCCGTTGATGGATGGAGGGAGAGGTTACTAGTCTGTGAGTGAAAAATAAAAATGAAATATTGTGCATTGTGGGAAAAGGCATTTGTCTCATGCAGTGGTGGACAGTAACAAATTACATATTACATATTGCTGTCATATTATACGCATTTCAGCAAAAGTAGTGTAACAATTAGGGACGTCCAGATGCCACTTTTTTCATTTCCGATCCAATCCGATACCACAATTTCTGTGTTAGCGTTACCAAATACCGATACCAGAGAAGAATACATACAATAATATAAAAGAAAAAAGATCTTATATGAACTCCACCAACTGGGAATAGCACACTCCTTACTGAGATGTGCACTACCATACTGTCAACGCCTTACCCCTGTGTCAGACCTGCAGTTGGAGTGGCATATTTGCCAATACCAATAGGACCCAATAATGACAAATAAGAGTTGATAACAATACTTTTCCGATACCCATACAGTATTTGCTGATAAAGTATCGGGACATCCCTAGTAACAATACTACTCTGCCAAAAAGGACAATATGTAATATGTTATTCCACCAAAACAAAACTCATTACTTAAAGTAAAGCTATTACTCTCTTAAGTAATATTACTGGTCTCATGACTAAAGGGATTCAACGAGATGAAAAGGAAGTATTTCAGAAAAGCCAGGCTAGCTGAACAGCGTATATAATTACAACTTGCTCAACTATTTTAGGGATGCAATGAATGATTAATTCGGGCTAATAATATATTATTTGTGAAACAGGCTCATTCTGGGTTATTCGATCTGTAATTCATCTGAAATGTGCTGTTAAGCGTGCATATCACTAGTACCACTTACAGTATGTCAATTTGTATGTTGATGAATTATCCTTCCAAAAGTAATATTTAGGCTGTAGGACTTCTAGTAGTACTACAAAACGACCTAAAATAAAATGTTTTTTTAATCATTAAAGCTGGGCTATTGTCTGATGCTGTCCTATGTTACTACAAAATGATTTAAAATAACTGTAAAAAAAAAAAGTTCATGTAAAAGAGCCGTCATTGGACTGGCCCCATAAAGTGAAGGGAGTTTGCGGTGGTGTATCTCTGTCTACAGTATACCTTAATTTTTTTGGGAAGGGGGCGAGCCTTCCTGTTACCCTTGAATATCCTAAGCTATGCATAATGTTGACCATCTCAACGTCAATTCATGAATGTCAAAAGTGAGTTTGAATATAGAATAAATACATAGGCTTACTTGCAGGGCAGAATGCGGACCACATCATTGAGCTGGTAGCCCTCAATACAGACCGCACAGTGGTTGAAGTCAGGGTCGGTCTCCTAAAACACATACACACACAAACACAGAGAACAAAACCATGAGTTGCCAGCTGTTGAATCAGAGTCAGGAGGAATGGATCTTTTATAGCATATGGTTTTGATGAATGTATGTTTTATTGTTGTCATTATTATACCTTTATCGTTCTTTCGGTGAAGACTTTGATGGCTTATGTTAAATACTGAGCTCTGACATCAAAATACCTGTAATACTTCTGCAGAGAGCTGGGTCTAAGCTTGTGGTTTGTTCAGAGAACAGAAGGGAGAAGAGAAATATCTCTTTCTGAGACACCTGTGTCTCCCTCACATCTCATCAAAGATAACAAGCAGTTATCGCAAGCTGACAAGCCGCAAAAACTGTGTCGAAATGTTCGTGAAAAACACTGACCCTTTCGCTATTCCACCTAAATGTAACCGATCAGTGTCACATTTCTTGTGCCAGGAGGGCACTGGAGTACCTCTACTAATGCATATGTTTTATACTTTTGTGAAACGTTTGACTTTAATTTCATAATCAATGGGTCTCTGACAGGTCTGAAACCATGCCCTCATGCCACAGACAGTGGAACATTGTAGACGTTAAAAACCGGCTAAAATATAGACAGTCTATAGTCTCTGTAAACATTTAAAAAACAGCTCATCAATGTCTAAGTTAAGCCTACACAAAAAACAGACATCTAATAGCTGACTATTGCCTCAGTGGGGGATTTTGGCAGGAATTTGGCTATGTTGGATAAGGGCTGTAAACTAACGTTAAAAGTCCATACATTAAGCACCCCTCAAAAGAAGAAAACATACAGTATACATACATATACTGATGCTTTACATAATAAAGTTGGAGCTGACAGGTGTAGTGGTTTTGCACGATTATCTCCAAACATACACTCGCCTCTGAGGAGCCCCACTGTAAAGTCAATGGGATTTCTGAATGGGAACATTTCTCCGTGGCACAGGGGTGTGTGGCTTTGACGTCAAGAGGACCTGTGCATCGATTACATTACAGAATGAAGTGCATTTGGCCGAAGACATCTTAGATGCCTGTTGTGTATCTTGTGCCGAGTGGGAACTTCTTGGCGTCACCAGCCTTCACTGTGGCATGCGTCACAGCAGGCGGTGGCGTGCGGCCAAGACTAGGCTGTACATCATGTCAGCAACAAGACAAGTACGCCGTGGGGGGTGCCGAGAGGGAGGGATTAATGGAGGTAAGGCAGAGGACAAGAAGAGAGAGGACAACAGAGACAAGAGAGAGAAAAGAAGGGAGAGTGGTAGAAAGACACACAGAGAGAGAGATAGGGAGAGAAAGTCAGAGAGATGAGAGTAACGGTGAGATAATAGTTGGCAAAGGAGACACATAGGAAGAGAGAATGACTAAGGATTCGTTCGGAATCCCAAACCACGAGTGTGCTGAGTTTGATGGGTGAAGTGAGCGGTGACATCACAGAGCATTCAGTGTGCCCTAGTTACGAACAACCAGTTAAAAACCAAACACACAAAAATGATGAAAATCACTGCCAGAGCCATATAAATCCCCTTTTATGGGGGCTCCCTTGAAATGTCTTTTCAAATGCATGATAAGTTAATTTGGTAAATGTGAAGGTCCTTGACAGACATGGAAAAGGTGGGGGCTCACAGTACAGTGCTTAGCCATAGCTTTGCTTCCTAGCTCACACCCCCTATTGCTTTTCACTGAACAGGAGCGCGCAAGACAGCTGTGACGCAACCACAATTTCACACTGGCCAACCCCATCTCCAGCGCAGGATTGTTCAGTGTGTGCACCAAGCACACTTGGTGCTCCACACACTGAATGAACAAAACTGCACCAAATGCCCTGAATAAACACCATGGCCACCTATAATGCCCAAATGGGTGTAGACTTGGAAAGTAGCACACAGTAGGGATGGAGATAAAGAAAATAAGAAAGAGGCGAATAGAGAGTCCATGAGAGAGATGAAGGGACTGGGGAAGAGAGTATCAAACAGAAAGCAAAACCATGGTAAGTGAGCAAGTAACACAAGTAACAAGACAGCAAGCAAGCAAGCAAGCAAGCAAGCAAGCAAGCAAGCAAGCAAGAAAGAAAGAAAGAAAGAAAGAAAGAAAGAAAGAAAGAAAGAAAGAAAGAAAGAAAGAAAGAAAGAAAGAAAGAAAGAAAGAAAGAAAGAAAGAAAGAAAGCGGGGTGAAGGGAGAGAAGGATGCAGTGAATCAATGTTGAGTTATTTATGGATGCTGGCTATCCATCTCTCTCCTGACAGAGGAGAAGCTACCTCAGAGGCAAGGACATACCAGCACCCGCAGCAGCACTCCCACCCCCCGCCAGGGGACTGAATTAGCTGCCTCCCTATGGGGCGGAGGGCCGCGATCAATACCCCAGGACCACCCCCTGCTGCAGGACACACAACCAATCTCCTCCATACACCCCCTCCCCATTCATTACACAAAGTGACATATTACACCCTGGATGACTCCCTTTAAGAGCCTGAGTGAGATCAGGGCCTTGGGTTGGGCTGGACAGTGGGGGTGGCTTTGACTCAGTTTCCTGTCCCCGCTGGGCTACTGCAAATGGCTGCCTTATTAAATATGAATGCTGTTCCCTACGATACGGAGCGAGGATGGAGGGATTACAGCGAGCAGAATGAGTCTAGAGTGAATCCAGGGAGTGAAATAGGAGTGAATGTGTGTCGCACACATCTGAACGAGGAGAGTATTAGCCCTGCTCTCTACAGGTCGAGCAGGGAGCTGAGGAGAGAACCTGAAGCACCACGTTATATGGTAGAGGAGATTTTAAGACATCTATGTCAAACTCAAGGCCAGAGGGTAAAAATATGCCCTCGAATGATTTTATTTAATCAATTTTATCCCCACAATTTTGTAAAACATTTTTATCTACCTCTGGAGGGCTCTTCACACTACCTCCACCAACCTGGGGAGGCAGTGGACCTCATGCTTCCAATTTGCATGCAGTTTCAGCATTTCTTTTATCTTGATATTAAGGGACATTGGGTCATCCTTGTAAAGTTCACTGCAAGTTCAACAACCGAGACATGAAAATAAGAGCTGATGCAGGCAGCACGGACAGTACAGCGTTCAGACTGCTTAATCATCATTTGAAGGCACGGTACACATGTACTGTAGGCCTACATGTCTACATGAAAAGGTTGCTGAAACAAGGGCTATTGGACCTGGATTTTCATACTGTGGAAATCTGGTTAGCATCTGATATATAATACAATTAACTATCCACGTCACTTTTCTGCAACCCTAAGCCAGGGTTGTTTTTGTTACATCAATATGACAGTGTCTTTGAACAAGGTTAGATTTTGTCATATGGTCCAGGTTCTTATCTATGGAGTTACAGACACATTTATACTAACATATTGTAAGGTACCGTTATTCAAGGTTCACGGTTATTAGTCCCGATGAGTTGGGAACTTGCATTGCATTTTTTTCAGTAACTTCAAAGTAACTTCAAAGTAATTTGAAGACAACAATGGAAACAAGCCCACCTGAGCTTTTTGTGTTATCCTTTTTTCAATAAGTCAATGAATCAATTACATCATGGGGATGTGCACTGGCATCCCAATTATAGGGCTTCTAAGGCTAATTGCTGTTATTGCTATTGAAGTTACTATCAATAGCTTGTGCAGCGTGTAGTATTCCTTAATATATTCACATAAACTATACATATTTATTCATAGGCCCGCTCGCAGTGAAAATACAGTACATCATGCCCATATTCTTGGTGATAGATTACACATCAATACTCATGTTCATATCTATTAATATTGCATACATTGCTGTATCCTAATCCTGGTTGCAGATGGCCAAGCCAGACTTCTATTTGGTATTTTTTTGGTTATTTTCTTTTTTTATTGACTATTATCTACTAGGCCTAGTGTCTCTACTGCATCTGTCCTGCCTACGGCAGAATTTCCCCTACTGGATCAATAAAATATGGTCCATCTATCTATTCGTATGCCAATACAATGTACCACGATGATTGGCACATGTAGAAACTGAAATCATACGGCATGATCGCTCCTCTGATCTTCGCACTGACTCTCTCTCTCTCTCTCTCTCTCTCTCTCTCTCTCTCTCTCTCTCTCTCTCTCTCTCTCTCTCTCTCTCTCTCTCTCTCTCTCTCTCTCTCTCCCCCCCTTCTTTCTGAGATCGAACTGCACCTTCAGCTCTGTGTGGTCAATCACTCCCAGCAGACCTCCTCTCAATGAAAGGATTCAATTTCTGTGGCGCTCTTGCCGGGGCTCATGTTTTATTCATGGCCGGAGATGCTGTGTGACCTTGACCAGGCTCAGGCTTATGAGGGATGGATTGGTGATCAGAGCACAAGCCTCCTTTTCTGTCTGCACTCCAAACAACAAATGAACTAATACACTACAACTGGCAGTGGTGTGAATTAGTTAGTTTGTTTACAAGAAAGTTAAAAGGACCACTACTCCACTTTTCAACCTGTCTTCACATAATTGGTCCCTGCTAATGATCAGATCAAAATAGCACCTAATAACCCCCTACCAAGAAGATGTAATGATTCCCCCAGCAGGCATTACTTGATAATAAGAATAAATCACTGCTGGATGTTGCCCACAGTTGAACTGTTCTTGAGCGTGCATCTAGGTGGGCTAGTACTGTAAATCAGTGTTTTTCACCTTTTACATATCAAGGTCCACTATTTATTCTGCATTTGCATTTACGCCCTGGAGCACTATGAATTGATGTTGGTAGATGACAGGCTGTTTAGACTAGACTTAAATGAAGTAATGCAGATGTAGATGTTTGACTAATGTACTGGAGAGTGTAAAATGAACCTTGTATAAAAAGGTTCAACTGTAATGGCCCTTATGGGTGGATTTGTCTTCTACTAAGATCTACTGTACAAGGGTCCACTTAGTACCACCTGTGGTATATCTGATTCCAAAAGTGGGTCTGAGAGTTGCAGACCTATAAGGGTCTCTCAGAGTTAAATTAACATTGATTTTACAATATAAATTGGGTTGTCAGAGATAGGCTCTCAAGAGTTACAGTGCATTAATCTTAAACATTTGCATCACTTGTCTGTCAAGGAATTTATCAATTGCAGCTTGGGATTGTGGATAACTGGGGGATCTGAGAGGCTAAATGTTATCAAATGGTGGTCCATGACTCAAGTGTCAACTAAATAATGGTCATTGATATGAAAGAGGGTTGGAAACCACTGATTTAGGCACACACACGTGGGGTCATTTGCTGCGACCTCTCGAGCACTCCAATCAATCCTCTGGTACAGTAAATGACAGCGTTTAGGACGCCATCTGTGAAAATACTCTGTGAGCTCTCTCTCTCGTCCATCACGTTGATGGCCTTATCTGGAGGCCTTAGCCCGCTGTGGCCCGAAGGTGACAACCATAAATAATACATACATTGAGGGAAAAAAATATACTGTATATATACAGTATATCACATACATCACATGTCATTTCTGTCATGGTCACATTCTGCTGGGGGAGCAGTTTGAAAATGAACATTTTGAAATGTTTTATTTCACTAAATATAAGGTTATGGTCAACTAAATTATATGGTTAATTTTGGCATATCATGATGGCGTACGTAATTCCTGACTTCAGTCTCCCTTGTATGCCAATGTGTTGTGAGCTTGTAGATCGACAACAAAACCTAAACAAATATTCACATAAAAAGAGAAATAAATCAAGAAATTGCTAAGAGACACTGTATGGAAATTGCGAAGAGACACTGTCTGGTAGAGTGTGCCATCAGAATAGAGTCAGACAGTAAACTAAGACTATACGCTTGATCAAGTCCTTAAGCTTCAGATCAGTCTGCAAGTGATTCCAAGTTGCAGGGTCAGTGCAGACGAAGGCTTGCTTGCCAAGTTCAGTCAAGGTACAGTAGAGGGACAGTAAATTACAAGGAGTAGCTTTTTGGTAAACTGTTAAGGCACATAAAGATTTGGGTTTTAGATTACAAAAGATTTCTCACGTAGATAAAACATATAATAGTTATACAAGCTAATATTTAGACTTTGAACTGGAAGTAAATATGGCATACCGGTAATTCCGTAATACTCCTAAAGTGGAATTGTGTTTTCTGTCTTTGCATCACATAAGTACAAAGGTTGATTAAATACTTATCACATGTCTGAAATAGATGTTGTTTGTTGGGACTGAAAATGCAAAAGACTAATAAACAAAAAGTGTACTTCCGTCCTCCATCGAACAGAATACTATGATCTAATTAAAAGCTTTAATTCATTTACTACTGGTGATTATGGAGTAAAATGTCAACGTAGATGATGGCTACGCTTTTTATATTTAAAGGTAGGGTAAGTGATTTGAAATTCATCCTGTAGTTCCAGCCTGGTGCACTAGGGGCGCAAAACAGTAGCTACACTATGTGAGCCTGCTGCTCGATCCTGATTGGAGGAGAATTCGCTACCACCTGGGGAACTTTTATTAGCTCCTCTGCTAACCTGGGGGAGGGGGAAACTCCATATATGGTTTCCACACCTTATAATAGAGCATTTTAACAGAAAAAATTTTTTTTTGGGTGATATCTGACAAAAGTGAAATCACTTCCCCTACCTTTAACACACAACAAAAACACTTTCTGAAAATTTTATATGAGGCTGAATGTCAATGAGTGTGAATATAAAACCAGGTTTTTTCTGTATTGTTTGAAACAAAAATAAACAAAAAATATTTTCTTTTACCTTATCTCCTTTCTTCACTGTCCTTGTTGTTAACTTTCCGATGGCTTTCTTAGCTGCATCACCAAGCCGGCGCTAGAGATGGAGAGAGACACACGGTAGAAAGGGACAATGACAGAAAGTGAGAAATAAGTGCGGACAGAGAAATGTGGAGAAAGGCACTCTAGTACAGTAGGTGAGGGTGAAGAGCATACCACCGAGGCCTGAATAGGCAAGAGAAACTCTGCACAAAGAAAACTTCGGTTCTTGTCTTGTCTATGTAAACCCAATGACTGACAGCCCTGATTTGGCAATCTGACCTGGCAAGCATTTTTCTAGTTTTCCTTTGACACTCTATTCACCATTTGCCTTGGTGCTTGTTGACCATGGGTGAATTCATACCATTTACTCTGATCTTGCATTTTTTGAAGGGTCGCTCTGGATAAACGGGTCTGCAAAATACCTAATTGTAAATCTATCACACAAGGAGGACTCTGTCTATGCCTGTAAAGCAGACAGGACACTTTTGTTTTGAACCATTCCAAACATGGCAATGTGCTCATTTTACCTAATAATCATTAGTCAAATTCATTATATTAATAATAAGCCACACTCTGCATGTTTCAGACAATTCTACATTGTGGATGCAGCTGCTCCCTACAGCAGCACTCAGGCATTCTATTTTTCAGGAAATCATAATTTCTTTTAGATGTTATGGATTTTGCAGTTTCCATTATTTCACAAACCAGACAGTTAACTGGGCCTTGAATGCCCATGCAGTGGCATTCAAGGCCCAGTTAACTGCTAGCAGTGTAGCTAGCAGTTAACTGGCAGTGTAGCTTCTGCTTAAAATTACACATGGTATGGTATTACACAAAGGGTTAATAATAGGTCCATTCCTTTCATTCAGCTCAATAACAAAGCTCTCCTGCCGTGCTGCGTTCACAATGGGAGAAGCAAAGATACAATGTTACAATTAATTTTTAGTGGAAGTCGGTACAGGAAGATACAAAGATACATTGGCCATTTGTAGTGCTGTAAAAGCAACAAAGGTACAAAGCTACAAACAAGCAGATCTACAGTAGTTTCAACTTTAGCTACAAAGACACACAGCAACAAATACACAATGTGGCCATGTATCTTTGAGTCTTTTGCGTCCGCCAATGTGAACGCAGCCTTACCTGACCTCTGTGACTTGAGCACCTTGTGTGAGTCAGTGCAACTCATTGCAATGCCGGATATTGTAACTGGATTCAGAGGGATTGTAAGGTACCTGCAACACCTACACCTTCTAAAGTCAGACAGGCATACAATGAATCAATACATGAGTCCCCACTGCTTGCGCCATATTTTACATCAGCGTTCAGCACAGATCCCACAGAATTACAAAGGCCAATCCTTGACCACAAGTCAAGGACAGTAGGTTATTGATGTGGCAAACCATATACTGTACTGTGTGTGCAGTAATTCCACAGGCTGTTGAGGTGTTTGTCTATTTGAGTGTATATTGGCTTGCTGTGGAAACTAGTTATGGGATTGTGATAGATTGTTAGGTGCTTATAGTAACCTGTTCCGGTAGTGTTAGCTAGTGTGGTGTCCGTTAGCTGTATACAAATACATTGGAATGTCATTGACTTCCATTGTCTAGTCTTGAAGCTAAATATGGCATTTCTTGTCACTGGCAGTCTGACATCATGGAAACAAGTGGCTAACGGAACCATTATCTGCATAGTAGAATCTGGCTGGTAAGACCACTGGAGCAGGGAAGACCACCTACATTGTCTTGAAGCATGCATGTCACCAATCATTTTTCTGGTTCTGTGCGTTTATTTGCATTGGTACCTACCTGGCTGCGGTCACGTGCACTGGTGTAACGGATCTTCTGGATGAAGTAGAAGATGAGCCAAGCTGACGAGATGATCATCAGGACGATGAAGGAGATGGACACGAAGACCAGAGAGCCTCGGTTGTTGTTCTTGGTGGGCCCTCGCTGACCCACCACCACATTGACCAGCACTGTGAGGTTGTGGTCCAGGTGGGCCAGAATCTCCTTCCCGGACGTTTCCATTATCATCACGGCCACAGTGTTGCCAGTACCTGGAAGGAGAGAGAAATTTGCTTTTGAGATGTAGTGGAGTAGAATTTCTACAGAGGAAATTCAAATTTTGGTTTCAACCGCACCGCAAATTTTGGTTTCAACCGCTTCCCAGATGGTTATGATGGCTCAAGGACCTTTGGACACATAGACATGGATGAGCTGGGAGGTGAACCGGTGACCTACTAGATGGCCTCTGTGCCATGGCCGCTAAATATTAAAGTGTTGAATTGGAGGAGAGTGATATTTCTTGTCAGTTGCCGTTGATAGCTCTATGGTCAAAAGAGTAGAATAATATTAATGCCCACTGAACAATTTCTCTTCCGCAAAATGTACTCAGATGCAGCTCCAACTAAGCCTGTTGGATGGCCCCTAGGCGGGTGCGTACACTAGTTTGCACATGCCACAGACTGGCACCATTTTGGTTGCAAGGAGCTTCACCTTTATGGAAAAAAAATATAGAAAACAATAAAAAACTGTAGTGAGTTAAGTAGTACGCATCTACACTTCTACTAGGTAGCGTTAGTCTCTGGTTAATGTCGTGAAAATATTTGATATAAACATTTATTTGCTGTTGCCTCAGCTGTCCCACCCCTGTGTGGGAGTGAGGTTTTAATTTTGTGACTGCCCATTTGTCAACCTATAGGCTTTGGAGCTGTTCTTGGGGGTCAGTATGTGGTGTTCCATTGTAAATGCTGAAATATTGGCTCCGTATTCCAATACTGAAATACTTCAAAAGTTCTGAAGTCTGAACCTGAAAAATGTTTGTCTCATTTTTATATAACTATGTCATAAGTGCTCTCCAAACCAAATTCATCAATACTATAACTAAGCAAATGTCTGTCTGAATGTCTGTCTGAATGTCTGAATGTCTGAATGTCTGAAACGAGCGTAACTCATCACTGGCTGCACCGATCACTATGATTTTTCACACAGTCATTGACCATAACATTAGGAAGAGACTGATGAAGACCTTTTTTCAAATTAACAAATTGTTGATTAATAATGAATTTATTGGTGAATTAAATTTCCCCATTCGCTTAACATTGGCAATTCCCTTTTCGGCCACAGGGGGCAATGCAAATACCAAAACACACCTTCATCACATAATGTGATGAAGGATTCACATTACCCACACAGTGAGTACATCATTTGGTGTTCATATATTCACAACGGGTAAGGCCCTAGTTAACATTAACAAAAGACAACACCGACTGACACAAGATTCTATTAATGTTGTAATAACTAATTCTGAACGCAAGATGTTTCTGTTCAGCCAACATGAACACTGTGCTCCACCTGGGGCTATATTCTAATGGGGGAGCCCTGCTGAGAATGTCTGACGTCTATCAGCATGCTCCAAGCTGCCTGTCTCAACAGGAAATGCACCAACGCCGCTGCAAATAATTCACGTTTCTCTGCTGCTGTGACCCAGAGAACCTTGGAAGGAGAAGCACCATGTAATCCAATCAATGTCAAGACATATAGGTAGTTTATAACAAAATACATACTTCCTATTTTTAGATGCACACTAAATGTATTAATTTTGCAGAGGTATAAAAACAGTATAAATGATAAATGGTGCATTTAGCTTGATATAGTGCATTACCTTCACATTCATACACCAATTGCTGAAGAAACCATGCAAGGTACCAACCAGCACATTGGGAGCAATTTGGGGTTCAGTGTCTTGCCCGAGGATACTTAAACCTCGTAAACAGGCCTGGGATTCAAACCGCCAACCCATGGATCTTTTGACAACCTGCTCTACCTCCTGAGCTACAGCTATCCGACAATATACACGTATAATGAGTACATACGGGCATCATGTATGTGATTTGAGTGAACAGAAGAATGTAGTCCCAGTAAGGTTACATACCAAAGGCTGTGTTGCACTTGCAACCTGTTATAACGCCACCTTGAGGCCGATTTGAAATATTTGGGGAGGCATATCTTTCTTGGACACTCCGTTTCAAGTTTCATATGGAGTAGTGATAGTAGTAGGCCATTACTTGAGGTGGAGGAGAGAGAGAGGCAGGGATAAGGGTCAACTGGCTTTTTTCTGCTTCCTATGCCTCATATTACTGTAGTGACATCACTGATTCTCAAAGCACTTGGCATGGGCTTACAGTATGTTAGGGTAGTACGTATGGAAATGTTGACAACTATAACATACACAGCATGTCTACAACTGAATTTGTGTCGTCTATATGTCAAATTAAATAACATATCCACCTGAGAGTGCCAGTATTCCTGACCTAGGGAGACACCGAGCCAGGTACTATATTTTCTTCCTCTGTGTAGCATAAGCCTTTGCGTCAGCAACATAATAGACTCTGGGAAACTTGTCCCTGCTGTGGTTAGGATGGTGAGCGGACAAAATTATCACAAATGACACAAAGGATGGCCCTTTGCCCATCCTTTGTGACATTTGTTTCAGTTACTCCCAAAGCAGCTGCACAACATACCAAATAATCCAGTTCAGGTGGTCCACACTGTGTACTGTGTGTACAGACTCTGACAGCCCACCAAATTTTACTTGATCAGAGCATTCCTATAACAATAGCAGTCCTGGCCCACACTGGTGGAAAAAAACTCTGGTTGAAGTTTGAATTTGACTTTCATGCCCATTTTATTTTTTATGGAGTTTTTATGGACCCCTAATTAAACCGCATTCCCAGGATTTCTATCAAAGGAGAAAGCCTCTAACAATATCCATGGAAAAGAGCGACTATCAACTGAACTAAGATTGTCCAAGATGGTTGAGATTTGAATCTGATTCCACATACATCATGCAGACTATTTATTAATTTAATAGGCTATTGCCTCAGACTCAGATGTGGAGATATCTCCACAGGATAACCCTTTCAAACCAACCAAAACCACTTGTAGCTATCAACTTTAAAAATTAAACTTGCATTACAGAAATACAAATATGTCATTAAACATTGTGCATTGTCTGTCAGATTCAGACTTCTATGTACACAAATTGAGATGTGAGATTCTATTATCGGCTGTGCTCACGTCAAACTGCCAACGTATAGGTGAATGGCACTCACATATACAGTATATAATGCCACTTGCCATATGCCAATGTCTGTGTCTTTTCTGTCAAAAGTGTTTTGTGATAAATGAGGGCCATTGCCTTTCTGTGTTCCTCCTCTCTCTGCCAAGGTGCAGCCATCTTGCACATTCTCCTGCATCACAGATGCTAGAGATTATTCAGTCGGACAGGCTGCCCTACCAGTGTGTCAGAAGTTATATTTCATCATCAAAACATAAATGACAACAGCGCTCCAGGCCAATAGGATGAGAGCTTTCTTCTAATAAAGGCTACAGTAATTCAGAAGGTAAAAGGGACTTCCACACAAATCTGTTGTGGTGCATCCCGCTTTGTTTTACAGGGTCTATACTTTACACGAACAACTGGACGGTGTTCAGGGGTGAGAATGATTGGCATAAATAAATTGGGGATAAAAGCAGGTTAAAAAAGGAACAGTATGTCCATGTAAAGTCCCACTTATTATTCCCCCCAATTTAGCCATTTAGTACATGCTTTAGCCAGAGTAACTGCAATGAAGACGTGCCAAACCCCACCAGGGTCAAGGAGCGCCAAGTGAAGGACATGCTACAACGCAAGAAATATAACAAATAAGCAACAGACCTCCAGCATCCAGAAGAGTCTGTGTAAAGCTTGATGAATATGATGTATTACCCTTATTCTGTTGAAAATGCGTCACCTCGGTCGAGTGTAAATTAAGCGTTGGGATTATTGCCTAGCATCCCTTGGGAAGCCTAACATGAGTTGCCCTTCAGTCCTTCAGCCCTCAGTACAGGGCTGACTCAGCGAGTTTGCCAGCTGGGACCACGTGGATGAGAGTGGATGGGTACAGAGAGGGAGGACGACAACTCCTTGAGAATTCAAATGGACAGCGGTTACCAACCTCAACTCCACTCAAATGCTTCTCAAACATTCACAAAATGCAGCAAACATTCAGTCATGACCCAACTAACCACAGCCTGCAGAGCTAGTCATCAGCCTCAGCCAAAATACTATAACAGTACAGTATTAAGTACTTACTTACACTAATAGATTTTTATAGTTACACTATCGGTTTTCTGTACTTACAGTGGTGTTTCTTTATTGTAGAAGGAGTGAACAAACGTTTGGTAGCACCACAAGGCACACAACATGCCACAGGCATTTACTCTGCATATTGTGCAGAATAAACATTCTGTTCTTGAAAGGCTGCAGTATGCAGTACTTTATGAGGATAAAGTTGGGTGAGATAACTCAGATTGCCTTGCCAAAGTTTGTTTCACCAGTTCTGCACCTCCAAGATTTTCTGAACATCACAGATTCACAGCAGAGGCTTGTGCTTGGACTGACATTCAATCTGCTTGCGATTAGTATTGCTTTTCATTGCTGCCATATGCAGCAAACCCAATGGCACCATGGACAGTTTTGAATGAAGCTGTTGTCTGATGAGGGATCGCAAACAACCTGATGGAAATTCATTCATGGAGATATAGTACACACACGTACTTTGTCCACTGTGTGTATGTCACTAAGAAATGGCAGAATCTCAAAGCACATTCAAGGTTCATGTACAACGTAAATAAACAGAGATTCAGGTGTCAAGATTACAGTTACAACACTATATACAGTGGCAGATATTCAGCAAGTCGACAAGGAGTCCAACTTTGCTTTAATGAAGCAGCAATCCTAAGTAACAGAACCATATTTGTAAGAGTGTAACAGTGTCCTCTCTGCTATGAATAGGATTATCAAACCCTCCATTTTAATGCCAACCACCCCATATCACCCATAGAAATGGAGGTGGGGTACAATATCTGTCCACTGAGAACCATCAGAGAAAAAGTGGGGCTTCTACAAATCCAATATCTATAGATAAGAGGCAGAGACGGTATCTTGTAGAAAAACTACATTGTGCGCATGAGCTGCTGTGTACATGACAGGCCTGTGGTCTTATGCTTTTCTTGTTAAATTCTGGCATTATATTACAGCGGAAAATGTACAGTATATATTTTATTTGTCAGTCAGTGTTACATTTCCACACCAATACCTACTGTACACAAACACACATACCTGCCCGCCCACCCACAAGCCCACATATACACATACAGTATATGTGGCCATATAAACATGTGTATAACTGCATACGCATATGCTGTACATAATGAGGTCTATGAACAGACACAAGCGCACACTTGATGCACACGCTCGCACATACAGCTGTAAACACAAGCAGTTGTTTTTATGAGTCACTCTATTGCCCCAAGATCAATGTCAGTGTCAGATCAGTCAGTCAAAGCAACGGGCCAAGGCTGCGGCCACCCAGCATTAATCATTAGCTTTATGGGGCCCAGGGACAGACACTGGCTGCCAACAGACACGAGACACACGTGAACCGTTGGCTCACGGAGGCAAGCAGGTGTGACGCAGGCTGATGTATTAACTCTGCCATTGAGCGTGGAAGACATATGGGAGTTTGTGTGTGTGCATGTGTACGAGTTAGAGAGGAGACATCACCAGCGCAAGGAAAAGAGTGATAACACAGAGTCCAAAGGTGTATAAAAGACAGGCTGACATTTTATTATACTTGGATGTTGATGTTGTTGTTAATGTTATCTTTTGATAACCTTACTTTGCTCATATCCAATAAGGACACATACAGTACCATTCCATGGCATATGGCATGTTGTAGTTGTGCATTATAACAGTATAGTAATAATGGTGTTGGAGATTATTTGATGGATTGTAGTATATATTTCACTAATACACACTGCATGAGGGGATATCAGTACGTAAACATGTCTTGCGTGAATGTCCTGTCCATGTATGTGTCCTATCAGAGACGATGAAGTGTTGTCATAAACATAGGATGTATACTGCCATACCTTCCTACCAGACGACATATCCGTTTGCCTTCCCCCTCTCAATAATCCTACCTGTACTCCTTAAGCCTGAGTTATACGTGGTTGCACATTGTGCCGGGCACCAAAAGCAGCTAATCTACAAGCTCACAATGGTCCGTAAACAGCACACGTTGAAGGCTTGTAGATGTGCCAATTTTTTGGTGCGTGACACTGGCAATGCAACTACTGTATGTTTAACTCAGGCTTTACTTACCTGTCTAGCTGCCACTCTGTTCTCTGTTTAGGCGGAGGGGTGACCTTCACCTGTGTGTGGCACCACATGGCACAGAGACACGGGCAGCGCTGCATGGACGGCCGCGTGACTGCAGGGATTGCTGACGCACTGGCAGCAGATGCACCATGATCAACCCTTCAGCTCATATCAAGCATGCGCTGTACGACAATACACTCTATGGCTTGGTGGAGCTTTTTTTAAAGCCCATAGCAGACGTACGACTATCTCCAAGTGATATGAAGCTATAAAGCAAAAGCCTAACCCTGACATCTTTAACTCCTTCATGTTATACAGTACAACCCTCTTACCACTGCCTTTTCTTTCTCTGTCATGTACATTATGAGTGTACCCGTTGGATACACTAGCAAATAGAAATGTACATCATCACCAAGACTCTCCCAGGAGAGGACATGAATCGTATGGATTGCAGCTTTAAGAATTTCATTTTTAAATAACTTTACAAGTAAAAATAACACTCCGCCGTCTAGAGACTTTAAACTTATATCATATTCTAAACAAAACTTTCAAAGTCTATAGACTCTATAACCATAGCCATATAACATCATTTCTGGGGGCCAGACATTGGACGGGCTCCAGAAAAAAAGTTAAAAAAGCCTGCACTGGAGGTAAGTGAGATTACCCGGCTGCGTGGGCAGATGTTTTCATTTAATTAGAAGTGATTTATACTAGTGTTAGTGTATAGTATGGTAGATTAAATGACTTTGTAAGATGACCCTGTTATAAAGGGGAGGGGAGTCCAGGCTTTGATGACAGCACAGTTTTTAAGTAGACAAGTGTTTCATCTCACCGGCCGTGAAACTGGTATGTAGACAACACCCCCCCCCCCCGCCACACACACACACACACACACACACACACACTCCAAAATTCTTGCATTTCTGCCAGTACGATGGACACATGCACACACGCATATACAGTACATATTGTACCTCAAACAAGAAAACTACAGAATATTTCTCGCAGTGGATGACATTTTCTTTTCAGTCAGATCAATACTGTATGGCCCAGGCGGGCTCCAGGGAACCATCTTCTGCTCATGAAGGAAAATGACCTTATTAATTAGTCATGGGTATTCTATATTTATATTAGTTCATCGATCCTGCGCAGACCCACGTTATGACTCACAATTCCTATGTCCACGACGCCCTGCATCGCTTCTTTTTACCTACCATATTCAATGTTCATCCTTCTCCCTTCCAGTGCTTTCGTTGGTTTGTCTTGGCCAATACACCTTGTCCTTTTCACCCGCCTCTAATGTTATTAACCGATAATCACCAGAGGGTTACTTATCAAGACGATCATATGGACCTACTGCATTAACTGTATATTGGAAGCCTACAGGCTATGATTAGGTAACGCGGAAGTGCAACTAACTTATGTAGATGGTTAATTAATGTGTCCAATAAGATCATAAGTCAGTAAGTCACCTACAGCACTAAAAGTGCGTATTTGCGCATATACATAGCAACAACAATAACCAGTGGCCACGTGTGTGTCCAAAAATAGCCGATCTGTATGATGAAACACCGCACTCTCGTTGGGAGGCGGGCAACGTAAATATCCTTATGAGTACGGCAATAAATTGGTTAGCTATGTCGGTGCTTTCATCACAATGGAGGATGTTTTCTCCTCTTGTCAGCCAGCCAGCAACAACTGACCCGTCCAGCCAATCACTCAGTAGCACACGGCAAAGTGAGTCATGCACTTGATGTCCGCTGGTGAATGGTGGAACAACACAGGGGATAATAGTTCTTAATGTTCTTAAATAACTTGTTACTTAAGAACAACAAAACAGAGAACACAATATCATTGTGTGTGGGTGTGTGTTTGGATTCGTAGGTGAGGGTTTGCATGCACAATGTTTTACATCACCCGTGGACCTTAGTGAAGCGTCCTTGATCAATGGTATCCACTGAAAGCCTGACAATGCAAATATATGTGTGTGTGTGTGTGTGTGTGTGTGTGTGTGTGTGTGTGTGTGTGTGTGTGTGTGTGTGTGTGTGTGTGTGTGTGTGTGTGTGTGTGTAGTGTACTTATCCCATTGGTATTGCAGGGTTATGTCAGGCTACCCTATGCCGTATTGCTATGCTAGTGTTTGGTGGCTGAGCTCCAGGTATGCATAAAATGATGTCCTTCACACCCAGGAAAAACTCCTCTACACTACAAAGTCACACAGCTCTCCGCAACACACCGGCTTCAATCTTCATCTGCATAATCCTGCAAATACCTCCATTTATTTACTGCATCACAATGCATCTCCAGCATCCTCTAAAGCAACTTAGTTATGATCTGGTAACTGCATAGCATAGCTAACTCTTGGTGTCGTGCAATTCACTTCATGAAGCTGATCCTTGATGAGAGTTTCATGTCCTTTGCACAAAAATAGGGAAGTTCAGCATTAAACCTTTAACCACGAACAGACAACCATCGGTGTGTGTGGGCATGTGTGCATGCATGGGCTGTTGTTGTGTGATGTGAGCCACCCGCTAACATTACAAAGCTGTGCAAGTACATGATTGCTACCATATACTCTGTACATGTACTGTAAGTAAAAAAAAAACAAATCCTGAACATTTCCAGAAGTTTACATGCCGTGACCGCCGTGTTTGTTTCAAAACAATGGATCAACAACGATCTCAAGTGTTTTCTTTTGTTTTCTAAACTAGACCAACATTGGATTAATTCTTTGGAAAAGTCCATTTCTAAGATCTCTTTTTTGCAGAAACAATTGTGGAAGCAATTGTCTGCCACAGCATAGAGGAAGTACACAAAGCACAAACTGGTACAATAGCACATCACAGTAAATATGTCCCACTAACCGTCATGGCCCATTACGACCGTTCTATCCGTGGAGTTGTTGTAGATGAGGACAGCGGAGGCATTGTAAGCCGCTGCCTTCAGGATCTTCTCCTTAAAGGTACAGTTTCCCCGCTGGAGCAGCGCCACCCAGTGGACAGTCCGCGGTGGAACGACGAAGCGGGTGTGGGGGTCACAGCCCTGTCGGTCAACCACTGGAGAAGAGAAGGGGAGAACACTTCGTCATGTTTCAGTTTACATACACAGATTATGAAATAATGTGGTTTACAAAGTTCAGCCTCTTGGTGGCGCTATATAAGGCAGATGTGAAAATACAGGTCAAAGGTTTGTCATTGTCCTTCAGGGAGTATCCATGCAGCGTTTTATGCTGATCGGTGCAGTTCTAGGTAAAGAAAATGTAAAAGGATTCCTCCTGGTGGCGCTATAAAAAGCCGTTCTGGAAAATGTGGGGCAGAGGTTTATCATTGGCTTCCACGGAGGGTGTGTGCAAAGTTTGGCATCGACTGGTTTAACGGCACCTGAGATTATCTGGTAACAGCCCGAAGGGGTGCAAGAAATATGTTTAAGTTTATGCATACAGTAGTTTTACTGCATGGGATTAACAGTAAGAATGGGTTTGGCACAGATTTACTGAGGTTAAGGGTAGCAAAAAGGTTAGGTTTAAACCGTTTGCTTAGGTTACGTTTCAAGGTCTATTCAGAGTTTGTATAGGACGTTGGTCACCGGTCTTTCCAGCCCTCCTCTCTGATTTTACAAACCACTGCAGCAGTGCTCACTGGGAATGCCCACCAAACAGAGCTAAACCAAGCACATTGGATTATAATTGAGGCAGTTAGGAAGTAGAGAGAGAAAACAGGGGGAAAAAATAAACAACAACAATGGACGTGAGGAGAACGGGAGAGTGGGGAGAGGGGAGGTGCTGGTAGTGGTCATAATACACTATGGATAGCGGTGGTCGCGGTGGTTGGAGCAGTATTCGTGGTGATCACCGAAAATCTAAACGCTGAATGAGCCTATAAGAATACCAGGCCGCAGGCTTAGCAGTTCCACCCCTGTGTGCTTGGGTTGACTGGGTTTTGGTGCACCTGAGGCAAGCTGTCCAGTATTCAATCTAGCAGTGCAGTGCAGAGCAGTCCCTGCAGCAATTTGGGATTTTGATGACATGATTGAGTGGTAGCTAAGGGGGTAGAGAGGCTGTCTGGGAATTCGAGGGTCAATGGTTCCCTCGGCTTGCCCAGTAGCCTGAGAAAGATACTTACACTTGTCTACCTTAATCCATTTTAAACCACATCTAAAAGGAAACTTCAGCATAAACAACCACTGCTATGCGGACGGAGCCTACAGTCACTATATTCAGTCAGAGACCGGACAATCAGAAGGCTCGACATAGCCAGGTGCATCCCAGAGGACTTAGGACCGCCATAGTATCTACTGTGGTGGACAGTAGGAACTTTACCCCTGCAACAACATTTGAGCCAAGATCTCCATTTCAAAGCTAAACCTCCCTGTATGTGAGGTTCCTGTGTGTCTGTTCTGCGCATACAGTATGCCGTTGTCTGTTATCACAACAAAATGAGAACGTGCACAGCGAGGTTTGCAGATAGTCATCTAAAAAATGAAGATGAACACAAAGGCATGGGGAAGTAAAGTGGTTTGTTATTGCTTGGTGTTTACGATGGCCAGAGTCCAAACTCCAGTGATGGAAGTCATTGCGGAACCTGTCTGTCTCTCTGTCTGCATGCATGCAGGCATGCATTAAATGTCGAAAACCTTTAAAAGAATCCCTGTCTAATAAGACAAACATCGCTTAAAACATTATACTTCACCTATATAACAAAATAAACAAATAAAAACACCATTGGCACCTTATTTCTTTCATAAATAGATACTATTTCACTCAACATCAATTTTTATTTTTATTTTATTTTTTTAATTTTCTTTTAGCTCTATGACCCCAATTACATCCAGAAAACAGGAACTTTGAACAGAGCACTAACTTGAGACAGAAAACCCACAGAAAATCTACTGAATCTGAAATGAATGCAAAATGTTATGATTTATTGGAGATTTATTGGAATTGAGCTCAGAAAACCTACAAAAATTAAGAAAAAAAAGTACAGTAAAAATGCCTTACTGGTTCCGATACTAGGGAAATACTGTAGGTAAGAATGTAGGTTAGCTATTTTGGTGGTAAACAAATCGGTGGTGGAACTGAACTATAACATTGCATAACTAATGCATAACTACATGCACCAAGGTGAATATATCAAATACACCTTCACAGCACATCGCGAGAAGACATCCCACAGCACATAGGCCAACTTGATAACAGCAAATCCTGACAGTTCTAATCCCATATTTTGAGCTCTCTAATCATCGTCAGTTCTGTGAACTCCTGTAGTCCAGTTATGGTTTCATGTCATTTCAAAGGAACTACTCGCAGCAACCCCTTGTGTTTTCAGCTTAGCTGTCAGTGGAAAGTATCAACAGGACCAGGCCCGGATGTAACATTTCCCAATTGGGGTAGGGGCAGGCGAAAATGGCACGAGGCGAAGTAACCATATTCGGTTACAGGACTTTTATTAGGCAAGTAAGCATATAAAGCAATAATAACATCAGTTGTTGTTGAAGCTGCAGCAGACACACAGCAGAGTTTTCTGTTTTCAATGATGAAATGGTGTTGGTTTAGTGGTGCCACAATTGCAGTTAGTTACTAGCATAGGGTTTCAAATCATTTTAAATACAGGTATAAGCACTTTAATTTGAAATTCTGGTTGTTTTGCAAGCCATTATGGTTGGTGGAGCAGTCAGGGCATTTAGGGGGGGCACTGATCCCCCATGCCCATGCCCAGTTGAGACAGGATTAAAAACTGATTAACACATTATTGTCCCACCAATAATGAGCGCTGCTGTCATTATTGGTCATCGCGAGGCCAAGCTGGCCAGATGGAACAACCTGTTCTTTACCCCAAATGTATGCTGGGAACTCTAGGTGTAGTGAAGAGAAAATGAGAGGGAGACTGAGGCGGTGCAGACAGGACAAGGTCACAGCCATTGATTTGGTGTTGGCGGGATGGGTTGGGTTACTGTCTATTTCAGCATCCTCATACTTTCCGTAAACACATCATAATTCTACACTATGCTACTCTGTGGTTCTATTTAGAATTACTTGGTGTTTCGGTGTGCATCAACTGCGCATTGTTGGTAAACTGCTCATAGAATGAGAGAGAGAGAGTGTGTGAGGGGTGCATGCGTGCGTGCATGCATGTGCATATGTGATGAAATAAAAGGGTATGTTACTTGGCAGAAAGCGGAAATCATTCAGAAAATGCCACACTATAGGGTCAGAAATACCTGGACTTCCTGACTGCTATCATGATCATCACCTCAGATGTGACTCAGGCAGAGATAAAAGCTCAGCAGATGTGGATAATCATTTACACCGTGCAGAGAATCATAAATAATTAAGAAAACAAGGCTGAGTCTGCCAGCTGTGGGACTTCACTGCACAATCTGCAGCTCAGGATAGCATGTTACTAGTAGGCATGCCGTTTGTGAATGAAGCTCTGACGTTGTGCTAACACAAGCATAGCAGTGTGGTTGTGAGCTGTGTTTGACACAGAGTCGTGTCAGCCGAGCCGTGAGGGTTCACGGTGACTGGCATATGACCGTTGTTAGAAAATGTGAATGGTGTAAGCAGTCTCCGGTGAGATGGGCAGTTCACCGAGACTGGATTGAGAGGACATACATACTGTATTTGCATACAGACAATAGGTGCTCCGATCAGATTTTTGGGACCAATCTCGATCACCGATTGTTCTTTCCTCACAAGGGAAGCAGCTCGATATCTGATCAAATCCGACAAGCTTATTGAATACCTGTTATCAATAAGCTTTTGGCTTAACACGCCTGTTATTGAGCACATCAGCAGCTCATGAGCAGGTCATGTTTAAACCATCAAGATAAGAGACGATCCAAAAATAAATCTAATCATCCACGCTGGCACGAACATGTTGGTCTAAAAGTGTATTGATACACTTTTAAAGTGATGGTACACAGATTAAGCAGTTAAAAGTTAGTTCTTTAATTAATATTATTTCATTGGTAAAAGGGTCAACTGTCTTCCGGCTGTTGTTAGAAAAGTATTGTATTTCAAGGCCCTATACTGAAAGATACTGGCTCAGAATTTATTGTCTACTGTCTTTTCCACCAAATCATAGAAAATGCTCGATATTGGGCTCGATAAGAACACTGCTCGATAAGCCTGATCGATAACGTGATCGTTATAATAAAAATGAACAAGCTCCATCCATATTCCTCATTGGCCGATACCAATCTTGTGTATAATTTGAATATTCCAAAGTTATTGTATGCCTAAACCCACAACAAAACTGTTTCTCTGTGTGTTGAAATGAATCTGTCACAAAGTGCAAATCCTTATTATTCACAGATGGTGACAAATGGTATAAAAGATGCTTTTCAGACCTCTGGCTCTTAATACAGACCCGATTGTCCCCTTCTGCACCACTAACCCTACCCCATATACCATTATATAAATGTAATAATGTGACATTTAATTGTCCTAGAAATTTGCACTGCACAAGGCACAAATGTCTGAGATCAAGTTTCCCATTTTATTACACGCCGTCCTATGCTTTCACCTCTTTAACGGTTTGACTCCTACTGATTGTTGTTTTGCCATGGCCCAATTCAGTCAATTGGTGTGATTTCCATTCAGTTTTATTTCTCCATTTGTTTTAAATCTTTGCTTCTGTTTTATGATTGTGTGCAGACAAATGCACAGCAAACCTGCACTGATTGAGTCTCAAGGGCTAAGAAGGCTCCTCGCCATCAGGTGCCTCTATCACTGGCTAATAAAAGTCAAGACCACCTATTATGTGTACTGTGTAGACTGGCAAATGGGCCGATAGATAAACTGACAGAGAGAGTGAGAGAAAGAGAGTGAGATCTTGTAACTGCTTGTATCAGATAATTGCAGTACATAAACAAATGCTTGGTGGAAATTTTGAGGATCAACTAGTGTATTGCCAAAAAACAAGATTGCATTCCTGTACAACCCCCAGGAAATAAGTAAAAACAAGTTCACAAACACTATGGCCTAGATTTTCGTCACCGGTAAACCCCTTATCCCATAACTTCTTTGCTTTTTTAAAACCATTAAAAAAATAGATTTTTCAGTAGTTAAAATGGCCAGTCTACAAGCTCACAACGTGTCAATAGATATTCCAAAATGTTTTTAAAAATAAATAAAAGGCAGACGTTAGGTATGAGGGGTTTAGCGCTTGATGAAAACACACACACACACACACACACACACACACACACACACACACACACACACACACACACACACACACACACACACACACACACACACACACACACACACACACACACACACACACACAGTGCAATCTACAGTATATGTTGTTCTGCCTTTAAAATGTTGGCTACAATTAATTTAGAACATTGGTTCTGATCACTGAGTTGGGACCAATTTTTTGGGTTGTGTACCAACTTTATGGGCAGCAAAAAGATTTTACAGATATTTTAAAAACACACACAAAATGTCACAACACGCTCTGAGGTATATCCACTATTTTATGTATTTTGTATTTTTGTAAGTCTGGGAGCCTAAAGAGAGGTTTAGGAAAATGTTATTTATAAAAACATGTCACTGATTCCTGGCCTTCAAATACAAACATCTCTGTCCCCATGATGTTGTGATCAATGCCACCCTCCCACTGAGACTGACGTGGGCAGGGATAAGTGGTGGCGGGGAAGACGGTGGGCGAGGGTGCCCCTGAGGTGTGGACATTTGTGATACTGCAACTGAAATGGAGCCCCTTTAAATTGTCAACTAGTATCGGGTGCCCCGATGACTGTTGATTTTTTCAATATGGCAAATTGATCGTTATTACAATCACAGTCTAGACAGGTTCTCTAAATGCATACTACTGGTATAGGAGACAGCAGTGTACGACTAGCTTTCAGGGGAATATACAGTATTACAGGCATTTGGATTTGCTGCTGAATGGTTCTAAGGTTCAGTTCTCAGTTATGATAATTCATTTTAAAGGACCTGGTTGTAATGATGACATTCTCATGCCCCAGTGTGATGACATCATTGCGTAGAATACACAGTGACGTAGCTCAAACTGACCTCCGTCTGGAACTGCAAGACGTCAACAGAACACCAGAAAGTCGTTAAAAACACATAAACCGGACGTCCCTACTTTGAAAAGGTCATTATCAGCGGAAATGTAAATCCTTGCCCAAAATTACGTTTCTATGTACTATGCACTTGTTGTACATGTTCTATTTGCGCTGAATGTTTGAAAGAAAGAAAGAAAGAAAGAAAGAAAGAAAGAAAGAAAGAAAGAAAGAAAGAAAGAAAGAAAGAAAGAAAGAAAGAAAGAAAGAAAGAAAGAAAGAAAGAAAGAAAGAAAGAAAGAAAGAAAGAAAGAAAGAAAGAAAGAAGAAAACCTCTTATAAAACATAGTAATATAACCTTAAATTCCTTGGTTATGAGCTATAATACACAAAACCAAACAGGGAAGAGTACCCATTGGTTCAGAAGATTTAGCCGCCATCACAGAGACATTTACAGCATCCCAAATCTGCAGATCTGAGGTCAAAGCCATGCTTGCATGAGGAACTTTTGCTCTGAGCTGAGCATTTTCACTGTTGATTAAATTAATTGAAAGGCAGAACCGGGCCTGGTCATTGGCCTGTTTGATGATAATGACAGCCAGAGGATGTAGTCAGAGGGAGAACTGGAAATGGCAACACACACGCATCCACGCGCATGCACACACACACACACACACACACACACACACACACACACTGGCGTATAGTTTTTTCTCCATCTTGTTTTACGTTCATTTCAGCAGTCAAGAGTCTAGAGTGCAAGCTCAGGAGAGAAAGAGATAGACAGAGAGACACATCAAAGCCATTGGGGACTGGATCAAATTGAATCAAAAGCTTGCAATATGACCCAGAAGAGCACAAATACATCTCTGTAATAGTCAAGCAAGCAAGCACAAAAACACACGCTTGCCCACACCCACTCCAGCCTGAACAGCAAGCCATTAGAACTGTAATGAACGTGTCTGAGTGTTTGTCTGTGCGGGCGTGCAGTTGTGAACATACATATTCAACCTTATATAGAGGAAGCTGCATTTGACTGGCTTTAAACGTCCTGTGGTTAGGCAGCACATGAGAACACTATGCTGTTATCACTCAGGGTAGGTCCAGAATAACAGCCTACTGGGATCATATATTTGGCTTTATTAAAAATATTGATTCCAAGTATTTGGCCTTGGTGCCTTAGCCTGTTCACTTGCTACTTCAGTACATCAGTTGACTGATGACTATGTAACAGTCTGGGCACTAAGGCCATTATTAGCCTTTCTGTGTCTGCGATTATACAGCAAATGTTTTAGCTCTCCTACTTTGAGTGTGTGATTATAGGCCCGCAAGCCCCTCTTATGTCCAGCTTTGAGTATTTGTGCACAAATAATGAAGCCAAACATGTGTGTACCATTTTGACAAAAATGATTAGGGTTTTTGTGGTTCAATAAAATTCAGTTAATTTGCAGCTACTTATATGTAGGTTGATTTTATTAAACAAAAAAAACAGAATTGTGTTTTGGTCTGATGGTAATTGTGATCACCACCAGACCAAAATGTGACACTGATTTGGATCTAACTAAAAGAATACTAGGATGGGCTTATTCACAAACTATCATTGTACAGGCAGGTTGAAACAAACGCTTGGCACGGCACATAGCTCGAGTTCATATACAAGACCAAACATGACAGGAGGTTCTTTCCTGCAATCAAGCTACCATTTGATGCCATCTTTTTTTACATGCCCGCAAGCATCACATAGTTTTTGGTTAAGCCCTCATTTGCTTATCGCACACTGCAGCCTCGGTTTCTCAAACTTTAGGGAGGTATGAAGACAAATTATGCTAGTGTACTGTGGAAACAACAATGCAACTACCTGTCCCTGTACCTCACTGATCGGTTTCACTGGCATAATCTTCAGTGTAAATTTGTCCCTTTGTAATTTCAGAGTGTACAAATAATGTCGCTAAATCAAGTATTGGGGTAGCCTGGAATCCAGCCTCCATTGCAACATTCAACTTCTGAATGTCACTGGCAACTGAGTCTGTCCCTGCTTGACACGAATTTCCCAGATGCCGCCTGTTGTGTAGTGCCGGTGTTTCTGAATGGATGTTGTTCCACCAAACATAAACTGTAGTGTTTTTGACCCCAAACAAACCAGAGACCAATCAGAGTATTTCAACCTCCATAACCCACGCCCACTCCTGGAGATAGGCTCCTTGCCAGATGGAGTTGAGAAGTTGAACTCCAACGTAGCAGCGGAGACTGGACTCCAGACTAGTTTGGGCCAATTAACCAACTCTAACAGTAGGTTTTAACAGCCAGCGTTCGACAAACGACGTCAGCCGACATCCATTATTTGTCTGTGAGAGCCGCCGATTCTGATAGCTGCAGAACAGGCGATGGTCAAAAAAGTGGGCGGGGCAAGGTCAGCCGAAAAGATGAGAATTGCTGAGCTTTTCGACCAAATCGGCCGACCATCGCCCGGGGATAGCCAATCAGAGTCAAGTGCTGCTTTTCCCCCCCTCCACCCCAAACCATTCGCTGCAGTTTGGTTCCTAGTTCCGCCCCAGTTCTCCTCCACCCTCCTTTTTTCATTGCACCACAGCACCGTCGTTTGCGGTACTCATTTTGCATGCCATTCGAAGCGAGAACAGACGATAATGGCCACCCGCGTCAATGATGTCGACCGACATCGTTTGCCCATCGCTGGCTGTTAAAACGTAGAATCTCAAGGAAACATTTGGCGAACAAAAGCATACATAGCACATCTACAACAAGCTCACAATGTGTCAAGTATATGAGTGAACTTATACAGTAGTAGACCATTTTCAGCAAAGAGCTTTTATGGAAACATGGGAATATATTGAACATCGCTAAAGTAAAGGTCAATGAAGCAGCAGAATCATTTCAGCTGCAGCTGGCTCCCAACGCATCCTGTCGGCATGCGTTGTCCTTGTTTCAGTGCACTGTGCATGCGTTTGTGTGTATAAAGGGGAAAGAGAGAGACACAGACAGTCAGAGACAGAAGAGAATGTGTGCGCGCCATGTGTCTGGAACCGTGACCAAATATAATAACCTTGTAGGTAAGACTGAAGGGATATGGCTGTGGGGCCTATGACGTAACAGTATTCTGAGACAGGGAATACTGATGACATCACTGCAGCAGTCACCCTAAAGAACAAAGTCATAGGAGAGTTCGCTCAAATTTAGATGTGTAAACATGTTGTGCCGGGTGAACTGCACTGCTGTTCCAGTGTTAGAGAGGGCGTTGTTAATGACATTCTATTCTGTAGGACAGTACGGCCCCCACTCACAGCATAGCAGTGGCCCACTGTGCCCGATTCATATGTACATGCTTGTGCATTCGGTCGCACAACAAAAATAGCATTCCACAAGCTCACAAAGCAACACACCGCAACACTTGTGAGCTTGTAGATCTGGAATATATGATGTGCGGCACTGGCGAGTTAATAAGTATACCAGAAGTAAGATGCTGCGTGAACGCTGTTCACTTCCCAAAAGGGTCAGAGATGACCCATGGAGTGTGTGACGCACACACAAAGTTTGTGACTTGGTAATCTCACTACTGGGCTTAGTGATAGCTACTGTATGATTTGGTTTCAAACTTCATACAGATGCAGATGTTACAGAATGTCATGAGAAACATTGTATTGTCATGAGGAGCATTGTATTTTTGGTCCCACGGAAAAGAGATAAGAATCGCAACAGCCCACACAAGAGATGCTGATGCTGATTCACAAAGAAATTCTGGTATACAAAGTTCATCATGCTACAAGGCGGTATTAGTGCAGTGCAGAGTTGATGACAATAACACAGTCATGGCCAAACAAATATCACTGCAGATATACAGTATATACTGTACGTCTGGAACTTTGGTGTGGAAAATTTTGAAAAATTCTCAATGTGAATAGAGTGCTCTGATTGTTCATCCATAACTCTGGGATGGGTGAAATGTAATTCAAACTGAGGAGTGCCAGACCAATCTCCACAGGGATTTATTTTTATTATTGTGCTGTGGCAGATTCATCTGGTTTCCAGGCTACTGTAGACATACGGTAGTGTACTGTACTGATCTCTCAGCAAAAGCAGTAAGTCTACAGCCTGTGTATGCTGTCTGAACCAGTTGAACTCTGTACACTACTTTAAGGGCACTGATGAATATTTTGTAGCACTCAAGGAGCTTTTGACTTTGATATATATTTCATTTTGGGGCCATACATGGGCTACAGAAGACCCAATCAAAACTTGTGTTGACACTACAAGACAACATGGAGAAAGGACAGTGGAGTAGACCATTAAAAAATAGGTGCAGCTACCAAATCCTCAACAGATTGTGTTATGTGGGAAATGTGACATGATGGCTCATAGAGCTCTCTTATATTTTGCCGCCTCAATGCAGCAATCATTTAACAGACCATTTATTTGTTAATGTCACAGTGGGACCATGGACCAATCCTGTCCAGTACCTCTCCACTCCACCCCAAAATCCATCTGTGCTCTATTGCTATTCTCACATTCACTGGAGTATTCAACACTTGCAGCTAAGAGCAGGCAACAATGAGAATAACAGTCTGCACCACACACAGCACTAACTTCGTTGAGACAGACCACCCATTATTTTCAGCTTTTATAGATTTAGGCAGGAATGAAGCACCCAACCTGTCCCGGTGGAATACTTACTGTTCAGTGCCACTCTGATGTATGATTCAATTTGGGGAATGACTACGTTGTGCATGGCCGCATTACAGTGAAAAGATAAAAAATATATATACTGTATATATTTTGTGCCCCCCCTACTCTTATGGTAGAGTAGGTGTAGTATTACCGAGACGGATTCCAGGAATCGTAAAAGAAAGAAACAGTACTGTAATGTCAGGACAATATCAATACTCAACGTCATTAAAACGTCCGTCACTGAACAGATTTTCCAATTATGGTACTGTGTCTGTGCATGATGCAGCTTCCAATGTTCCTGTAGTTTAATACGCACTCCCATGCATGTCACAGAGCACACAAGCATACACCTTCCGTCTGAGTACAGTGCGTGTACTTAAAAATTACATACAGAACCCCACAGCTTACTCTACTTCTGGTATTCAGTAATGTCATTAGTGTACTTCTCTTTTTCTGAGTTCTCTGGCAGTTGCATCCTTTGTGACCACTCCTCTATGAGCTGTTTCTCTCCTTCAATCAATCTCCATGGCTTGTGAGGAGGCTCATTAACTAATATCCCCCACCGGGCCCAGCAGAGCTAGGGGTCATTTAACGCCATGTGTGGGATCAGTCATCCGCTACAAGTCGGCCAGCTCAAGAATCAGCCAAGGACCAAATAAGGTCTCTGATGATGACATCAGTTCCTTCCTGTTGGCAAGAACTTACAACATTTGGCTTGTTGTTTGGCAAGACAAAAATGAAACATGCATGGTAATGGACGATATATAACCATATACAGTATATACGCATAGCGTACATTAGTTAATTGCCATGTTTCATACACATGCCTGAAGATACATGAAGATTTGTGGGTTAAGTCAGACACTCAACTATGTTCAAAAAATGTGCCGTTCACTTAGATTCGCATTCATAGAGCAAATGTTGGTTTTGTACTTTTGTTAACCTTACAAACTGCCAGCTGCCAGGGTTTAAATATTTGGATGTCTTTGCTGTGAGCGAACTATACAAATAAGCAATGCTCACAGGAGTAAATAGAGCGTGGCAGCAAATGCTAAGGCATAAGCGGTACTTTTCTGAAATTCTGAGTGCCTGGGAGACGCATATGATAATGATGGAGACTACTGTATAACTCCTGTTGGCTCCTGCCTTGGGCACCAGCCAGTGAAGAGATGCACAACGTCAAGGTAAACAGACCGAGGGAGCAGGGGGAGCAAATGTATTCATCCTTGAGACTTGTGCTCATTGTCATTACTGTTCAGTTCAGTCCCAAAAACCAAGCTGGAGGCTACGAATCCGTGATGGACCGTTTGATCTCCTCACCATATGTCAATGGTCATGAGAGACAGCTTGGTCCCTACGCTTGGACAGACAGACACAAGCAAAGATACAGGAAGCGCAATGCCCTCTGGAGTAATACAATATGTAGAACAGGATGTGGTAAATCTACTGGTTTGTGTGTTTCAACAGACTTTGGGTCGAAGAATTGAATATGTGCGGGCAGCTGGCAACCGTCCCCATAGATTGGAAATGCTTATATGAAATAGCACATACTGCTACTGCTATGAAATAGCACATACTGTGTGTGCGCGCGCGCACGCGCACACACACACACACACACACACACACACACACACACACACACACACACACACACACACACACACACACACACCAACTTTTATTCATTTTAAGGGGTTGTTATGCATGGCTTGCCCAAGTTTTGTCAAAAACAAAAAACAGAGCAGTGTGGCTTTGCATAAACTGATTACAAAAGTCAAGCTCAGCTCAGACAGAGACATTATTCTAGACCCATAGAGACTAATATTTAGATCTAGGACATATAAAAGGCTAATAATTTTGACATTTTGAAGTTCTATGCACTTTGTACTATAGTACACAGAGCCCAGCCGAGCAGCAGCCCATGTAAGACAGAAACACCCCATATCTGCCAATCCATTTGTAGAATGACAGCAGCACAAGCATTCACCACCTGCATGGAAGCAACCCAAATAAATACAGCAACAAGGATAACATTTGCGGTGGTGAAAGGGATGAGAATGGCATTTAGCAAACACTGCCAAGTTTGTTCTCTCTGTGCGAGTGCTTAACTTTAATCGCTGAACCCTCAAGTTGTGTGCTAGCTGCGGCTGCTGCAAAAGACAAGGGCCAAGATGAAGTCCTGCATTGTCCTTGGAATGAACTGTAACACAGTGAGCAGTCCCACTGGGGTAACAGACTTGAGAAAGTACTCAGAATATCTAAACATTCCCTATCTGTGTTGTTGGTCCAATTGGTTTTTAACAGCTTGTTGTTTGTTTCATTGTTGTCTGCACTGTGTTTTCTCTTAGCGACTTGTGTATCAGGATGTGCACTGATGAAGGTCTGACAGACCAAAAGCTCAAAATGAAACAAAACACTGCGTAGATCTTATTGCATTGAAATATCTTCTATCCATCTTAAGTGTCTTTACAAGTGGGTTTCTGTGCATGTCAATTCTCTGACCTTGACCTCTACCTTGCCATGAACCAACAAAGAGGTGAACTGTTATAGCCAAAGGAGCAAGCTGATAAACGTCCGTGGCTCAGTCCCCTCTATGCTGTAACTAAACTAAGTGCCTTAAAGTGACTGTAATGGCACTGACTGGCTTTCAAACCAATACTCCAACAGACTAGGGAGGTTGGTGCAATATTTATTATTCAAACTATGGGGCTTTTCCTGTTATGTGACATACTGTATAGGTCATCTTCAAAACATCCAACGCACATTCCATCTGATGAAGTACTATGTTCACTAAAAGGACTAAGGTATACAGTATATACCTGAGGTAAAGAGGTTTAAGAGAAAAGTGAAATGGTCAGTTCCTTGAGGATGAATGTGGCCCAACACTTTCTTATAAATTAATTATGTGACATATATCGGCATAGATAAATCTGGCACAGCCTCCTCTTACAGAATATGACATTACAGTCATTTACTATGCTTTAAAAGCTTTATTGCATGCCTTGTAATTTTGATACAATGCAAATAATCCTGTAAGGTGTCTCATTAAACATTATTTCTCCACAGTCCTACTGGCACTGCATGTTGTTTTCTGCGTGACATTTTAGCTCACTCTTAGTACGCTGAGCATGTGTCTACTGTAAACATGTGTGTGTGTGTGTGTGTGTGTGTGTGTGTGTGTGTGTGTGTGTGTGTGTGTGTGTGTGTGTGTGTGTGTGTGTGTGTGTGTGTGTGTGTGTAATTGCTCCAGTAGCCTCAGTCCAAACTGTATTCGCCATCCCAAGGCTGGGGTGCTCTATGGCGATGCTTTGAGCGTTCACGCCCGCACACACACACACACACACACACACACACACACACACACACACACACGCACGCACGCACGCACGCACGCACACAGCACCCTCTATTGTCTTTGGGACAATAAAGATTATTATTATTACGTATTGGTACAGCACACAGCATATAATACAGTTTACTGTAGCTGCTAAACTCTTATAAGTACAGTAAGTACACTTATAAGTACTATACTTATAAGTACACATTCTAGGTCAGTTTCCTGAACCTGTTACTGGTGCTGTTCTTGTTCGAGTCATTTAAGGGCACTGCTGATTTCTCACTTTGCTTGGCAGGGTTAGCTATGCTGTCAAGCTCGCCATGACGAGGTCACGAAACTGGTCAAACTTCCACCTCAGGCAGAATGCAGTTACAACCAGCAGACCATGGAAATTAGGCCAGTGGCAGTCAGCCCAACACAAAACAAAACATGAACATACTTGTACATAATGTAGTTCATGTACCGTATACTATTGTATTGTAGCTAAGCTGTTGTTTAACAGTAGGCCCAAGTAATAATGCAATAGTTACTTGCGCCTACTGTTAAACAACAGCTTAGCTATGATTGAAAATGTAACCTGCAACTTCAATTGGGATCTTGTTATTAATCTCAAATAGCAGCAAATGATTATGTAGAACAATGGATAGCATTATAATTTTCAAAATTTCTGTCTATATCATCAGATTCATCACTGCAATACACATACATGTAGAGAGCCATGGATTCCTGTCTGCCTCACCAGTAATTTTAGATAATTACAGGAAGGCTAATGATGAATTAACTAAAATGTGCACTCATAACTCATGCTAAACTGGCATACGAAATGTGAATCTCCCATTATAGTACAAGCAATCTATGGAAAAAAAGGGGTCAACCTGCACCTAATTGCAAAAAAAACAAACTCAGCTGATTTTGTATCTTAAATATGTCCTGAATAACATACAAAAAGTTGCCTGGAATTGTCTGAGGGGAAAGTTATGAAATTGGCCTGTGAAGTGTGACCCCAACAAAAAACGTTTTTGCCCCTTTCTGCTATATTTCACCATGCTAAGCCCTATAAGAAGTGGATAGAATGGTTTACCAAACTTTTCTCAGTTGATCCTTGGGTATTTTTTCATGTAGAATCCATTTCTACAATGTACTTTTTTGTATTCTGTTTGTTTAAGGAGATAATTAGCATATTTGACACAGGCGGAAATAACATTAATACTCAATAACGTTTTTTTTATTAATGCCAACTAGCTGGTTAACTTGCCAGCAGTCCAATTTGTTTAAAGCTGACCTTTCCAATACCCTAGATAGGCCTACTAACAGTCTGACCTATAGGAGTAGTTGTGGGCGTGTCTGGACACCTGTATTCACTCATCTGCAATCAGGCCCACAGTACTTAAGCCTGCAGTCTCTCTCCTCTCCCTGCCAGATTGTCTTGTGTTTCCCAAGCTTTCAAGCAATTTTCAAGTCCAGTTCTAGTTTTTGCCCATAGCCTACTGATCTCTGCTTTGTAGACCACGATTTTGCCCAACACTTTCCAGTACCTCTGCCTTTGCCGACTGCCTTTTTCAATTTTGACTCCTTGCCTTCCAGAATATAGATTTTGCCTGATCCTTGCCTGTTTTGACGCCCCCCTTAAAAAAAACTGTTAAACAGAATTTTGTTTGAATTTCATGTCATCCCCCAACACACACCCCATTTGTTTGCTTACAGTTGCTTAAAATGGAAGTAAATGAAGTGTGTGTAATTTGCAAGCAAAGTGTGGATGGGGGAGGGCCGTCAATATCAATACTTGGAGAGAAGGGAAGTTCTTCTATAAACCAAGCCAGTAAAACAAGGGGAGACAATATCCATGCTGTACCTGGTGAAAAGGTACACAAAGGATGTCGCTTAAAATACATTCACCCAAAAGAGATAGCCAAGGACCTAGCAAAGAAACAACAAGAGTCAGAAGCAAGTACAAGCAGTGAAAGTCATACACTAAGATCGAGTACAGGGGAGTTCTCTTACAAAACTCATTGTCTCTTTTGTGGTACACCAGTTTCGCTTGTAAACAATAAAAATAAAAATAAATATGGTGTTCTCGAAGTCAGGACAGTTGAAACCAAGGATACACTTTTGAAAATCTGTGACAAACGAGGTGATGATTGGTCAGAGACTGTGAAGGCACGGCTTCTGTATGTGCATGATTTACATGCAGCAGATGCAGTCTACCACCAGACTTGCAATGTGAATTTCCGCACTAATAAACATATACCATTAGCATACGACAGCACACAAGAGTCCAAGAGGGTGAAGGCTGGCCGGCCTCAGGTTGATGAGAGAATAACAGCATTCTGTGAGGTTGTTAAGTATATTGAAGAAAATGATGATGAACAGATCACCATGAATGATCTAGTTGACCTCATGCAGCAGAAGCTTGCACACAGTGAACATGAAGCATATAGTAAATACCGCATGAAGATAAAGCTGAGAGAGCACTTTGGTGAAAACGTAATTTTCACAGAGATACATGGAAAACCAAATGTGGTTACCCTCAGGACAACAGCCAGGGCGGTGCTGCAAGACTACTATGAGACACAGCAAAAGCAAACAAACACAAGTGAAGAGAAGATCAAGCTTGTGCAGGCAGCTGCAAAGCTAATCAAACAAGATATCAAAGACATTGAATTATCCAATGAATTTTATCCAGATATTGATGACATCGAAACACAAGAGGCTGGCATAAAATTTCTTCCAGATACTCTTCGGATGCTGCTGGAAGTATTATTTACTGGGACCAAAACTCAAGCCAAAGTGGCATCAATCGGACAAGCAATGATGCAGGCAACTCGACCAAGGGTCATTTTAGCACCACTTCAGTTTGGGTTGGGCGTGCAACTATACCATCACTTTGCATCACGGTTTCTCATTGACACTCTTTATCATCTCGGGTTTTGTTGTTCATACCAGGAGGTGCACCAGTTTGAAAGAAATGCCGCCAAATCCCATGGAACCAACATTCCTGATCTGTCAACAGAGTTTGTCCAATATGTGTCTGACAACGTTGACCATAACATTCGCACACTGGATGGGCTTGGTACATTCCATGGTATGGGGATGATTGCGACCATAACCCCTGAAATTAAAACAAGGCAGAAAATCCTCAGGGCCAAAGCAACTGCCTTGGATGTGGCAATGATTGGGAGGGTACCAGTACGATACCATAAAGATGAAAGGCACACTTTGACAGAACTGACCTACCATAAACTTGTCAACCTTCATGTCCAAAATAGATATGAAAATCTTGATGTACTGTGGAAAACATCAATCCTTTTTGCATCTCCCAGGCCTGCATGGTCAGGAATGATGCAGTTTGTGCATAAAGGTGACCACCCTGGCAAGGCTACCATTATGTTTCCTATGATTGACCTATGATTGATCTGAATCCAAATGATAGCACCTGCATATACTCAACCCTAACTTTTCTTAGTGAGCATGCAAAACGCCACAATGTCACTCCAATAGTCACATTTGATCAGCCACTCTGGTGGAAGGCACTCATGATTATTGACTCCGAGCCCATGGAAAGTAATCTAAGATGCATAGTTCTACGCTTGGGTGGATTCCATGCAGAGATGAGCTTTCTTGGTTGTATTGGACACCTGATGGCTTCATCCGGTTTACAAGAGCTGCTGGAGTTGATCTATGCCCCAAATGCTGTAATGCACATGATGTCTGGTAAAGCTGTTGCACAAGCAGTTCGGGGACACTTGATTGTTGATGCAGCCCTGAATGCACTGCTGCTAGCAAACATGTTCAATGTCCAGCTACCACAACAATCTGGAAATTCAGACCAGGATGGAGCAGCAGCGCCAATTGCGAGCAGGGATCCTGATCTGGATGAAGCTTTTGAAATCTATGAGAAGCTGATGAACGGGACAATGAATGCTGAAGAAGTTTGTCAGTCTAATGCTGTAGTCAGAATCAAAGACCGCCTACAGGAGCATATAGAGTCGATCAAGAAGTCCTCTAGAACTTCAGCTCTCTGGATTCAATACATGGAAATGTTGGACATCCTACAGAACTACATAACCGCAGAACGCACAGGGAACTGGGCATTACATCTCCAGGCTATCCAGGACATGTTACCCTATCTGGCTGCATCGGGACACAATCTGTACACCAAATCTGCCAGGGTGTATCTGCAGCAGATGCACAACCTCAAGACTGAACACCCAGAAGTTCAAAGGCGGTTTGAGGAAGGATTCCATGTAATTCGTCGAAGTGATCGTCTGTGGGCAGGTCTCTCACCTGACCTGATCATTGAGCAGGTTCTGATGAGAAGTTTAAAAACGAGTGGTGGGCTCACACGTGGACGAGGAATGACCGAGTCACAACGTCTGTTGTGGCTGCTATCAATGCCTGCCTGTGCAGAGGTAAATCAGGCCATGGAGGGAATAACAGGGGTCAATTACAACACTGGCGAGCAGAACAAGGATATGACAAACGCAAGACAAGCCTGTGACTCGAAGGACACAATGACAGTTCTCAGTTACCTACAGGAGAGAAGTCCATTCAGTAATGACGCTAGTTTGCGGAACATTTCCACTGGGGAACATGCTCTTTCCACTGTTAATGTTGACACAGCACAGTCAGTTGGAACTGCAATACTCAAGTCTATGGATGGACAAAGACCTGTAGAGTACACCTTCAAGAGGAAGGATCAAGCTGTGACTCTTGGCATGAAGTCTGCTGTAAAAATTGATGGAGATGCAATTCAGGTTGATCCACAACTTCTCTTCCAGCGACTTGTCCTAGTGGCACAGAAATGTGATGAACTTGAATTAGCCCTAAAATATGAGCTATGCAGCTATCCCCCAGCCCTATTCGATTCTGCTCTACTGCTTCGAGAAGCAAATAAGCCAGCGCTTGCCGATGCCATCTGGGGTCTTATTGGGCCTCATGTTCCAAAAGAAAATGTACAAGATGGCAGCCAGTATGTCTTGGATGGAGGAGCACTTCTGCAACTTATCCCATGGTCTCAAGGATCTACTTTTAAAGTTATATGCCACCAGTATACAGACTATGTACAAAAGAAATATGGCAAGGCTGTGGTGGTGTTTGATGGATATGAATCTAGTAACACAAAGGACATGACACACCAAAGACGGACAAAGGGGAAACTTGGCACCACTGTGACATTTACAGCTGACATGAGTGTCACAATGAAGAAGGAACAGTTCTTGGCCAACAGGCAGAACAAGCAGCGATTTATTTCAATGCTAAGTGAAGAACTGCAGAAAGCCAACTGTGAGACATTTCATGCCTCAGGAGATGCTGACGTGCTGATTGTCCAGAAAGCTGTGCAGTGTGCTACCACCACCAACACTGTACTAATAGGGGATGACACAGACCTCTTAGTTCTACTCTGCTACCATGCAAGCCTAGACTCCCATGACCTGTTCTTTTGTTCAGGGACAAGTAAAAGCACAAAGAAGAACCGCATTTGGAACATCAAGGCTACAAAACAACTACTTGGGCCAGACATATGTAAACACATCTTGTTCTTACATGCAGTTCTTGGATGTGACACTACGTCTCGACTCTATGGGATTGGAAAGGGAGCTTCCCTCAAGAAATTCAAAGAAAGTGACATATTTCGAGAGCAAGCCAAGGTGTTCTATGGACATACTGCTTCTACAGATGATGTGGTAGAAGCAGGAGAGAAAGCAATGGTGATTCTCTACAACGGAAAGTCAACGGACACCCTGGACAACCTTCGATATCATCGTTTCTGTGAGAAGGTGGCATCTAGCTCTACTTACATTCAGCCACAGGTCCTACCTCCAACATCAGTAGCAGCAAAGTATCACAGCCTACGTGTGTACTTGCAAGTACAAGAATGGAAAGGATCTACAGACGGACCAAATCCTACAGAGTGGGGGTGGCAGAAACGTGATAGAGGGTTTGCGCCAATTCTGACAACCCTACCACCTGCTCCAGAAAAGCTTCTGCGGGTAATCAAATGTAACTGCCAGGCTGACTGCAGCACCCTGAGATGCACATGCAAAAAGAACAATATCGAGTGCACTCCGGCATGTGGACACTGCAGAGGATCCAGCTGCACAAACTCAATTCAGATGCACTGTGAGGAGGATGAAAATGACATTTTGTAGTTTCATAATGTGTCCGTATGCATAAATTAACCAATAATAAAACCGATCCATATCATATAACAAAATTAACTGTAGTAGAATATATTTGTACTTTTGTTACATACCTGATATTTGCCTCAGACAGTAATTATTTGTTGTTAGTCAATCTGAATGAAACTTTTGATCATTGGACATAATATATGTTTGTTTTGAATGGACCAGTTACTGTAAATGCAGTTTTCTTAAGAACCGTTCACCCAAACAACTCAAAATTTGATAAGGCATTTCCATGGATGCCCAGAAACACACTTGTCAAATGTCAACGTCATACAGTGTTCAGTTTTCAAGATATGTAATAGCATTATGTAATAACAGTGTAGTTGGCGGCCATTTTGAATTTAAACCACTTTCCCCCCATGCAATTACAGGCAACTTTTTTCCTTTCATTCAGGACATATTTAGGACACAAAATCAGTTGAGTTTGTTTTTTTTGCAATTAGGTGCAGGTCAAGTGACATTATTACTGGACTATTAAGAAACACCAGCATAGACCATGCATTTAAAAAAAAAAAAACTATAAAGCTCAGAGAAGCTATAGGCATTGGGTTCTGTAGAGTAGACCAAGAGTGGAGTGGAATCTGTCTTTGGAGCTAAATCTCTCAAACTCATAGATGTCCAATTAACCTTTGAAATCCCTGACAAAGTTGTGAGGACAGACTCGAATGCAAAAAAATGTAAACATCAAAAAAACTAATTCTTCTGCTGATTGGCGATGTATTGTTGCTTTAGATATGCAGCACAGTAGAATATGAACATGCATGCAGATGAGGTTGAAAACATTTATAATTTTCTCTCCACATTCTGTTTCCGTTCATCTCCTGATGCCAGATAAAGATCGCAGCATTTCAACTTACAGTAACAAAAGTCACTGACCACAACTCACTGCCTGACACAAGGAAGATGATATAGTTTCTATCTGACACATTATCGACATACTGTACTGCAATGCATCTCCCCATGTCTATCAGAGCAATATTAAATTAAAAGGACTCAGGCTATTTCAGTGTGTGATCTTGAAGACCAAACTAATGCTATATTCAAGGGGCTTTACAATGCCTTCAGACCTCATAGGTTACACAGTTCCATCATACTATTGTGAAAGAAATTGCACAGTGGTTTGACAGTCAGTATTACATGGAAGCAAAAGCAAGAATCAAAGCCAAAGTACTCCACCAAATATTCCAGTGTCCTCACCTGGAATGATCCAAGTGCAAAAGAGTAGGTTGCGTAATGTAATTATTACTCTTTCTTTTCCCCAAACCCTGAACAGTTTAGCAGCCTGTTCCTTCACTCTCCTCTCTTCCCTTCAAATGCCAGCCAGAGTAATAACATCCAACCAGAACAAATATGAAACTTTACAGAACCAATGAGTGATTCTGTTTCTGTCACAATGACAAAGAAATGAAAAGACAAAGGCAAAATGATGTTATTCACAACTCTGACACAGAAGCTGTAGCCTAAAGCATGCTTACTGCTTGGCCCAGCATGATGCAAGCATATAGAGAGTACTACATATTGATTTTGAAAAACATGCAGTATAGAATGAGGTTACAGACAGACAAACATACAGCACAGAGCATGTCAAATCAATCCCCATCCCCTTCCCTCAGGGGACCCCATTCCTCTCACAGTGCGTTTCTTTTCTTTACTCTTGTTCAAAGACCCTCCCCTTCTCTCCCTCCCGTCATCATGGCGTTCCTACAGTAGCATGCTTACATAAACGACCCCTACCCCCACCTACGGGGGTTGTTCAGGGCGTTTATGCTGACCTTTCCAATACCCTAGATAGGCCTACTAACAGTCTGACCTATAGGAGTAGTTGTGGGCGTGTCTGGACACCTGTATTCACTCATCTGCAATCAGGCCCACAGTACTTAAGCCTGCAGTCTCTCTCCTCTCCCTGCCAGATTGTCTTGTGTTTCCCAAGCTTTCAAGCAATTTTCAAGTCCAGTTCTAGTTTTTGCCCATAGCCTACTGATCTCTGCTTTGTAGACCACGATTTTGCCCAACACTTTCCAGTACCTCTGCCTTTGCCGACTGCCTTTTTCAATTTTGACTCCTTGCCTTCCAGAATATAGATTTTGCCTGATCCTTGCCTGTTTTGACGCCCCCCTTAAAAAAAACTGTTAAACAGAATTTTTGTTTGAATTTTATGTCATCCCCCAACACACACCCCATTTGTTTGCTTACAGTTGCTTAAAATGGAAGTAAATGAAGTATGTGTAATTTGCAAGCAAAGTGTGGATGGGGGAGGGCCGTCAATATCAATACTTGGAGAGAAGGGAAGTTCTTCTATAAACCAAGCCAGTAAAACAAGGGGAGACAATATCCATGCTGTACCTGGTGAAAAGGTACACAAAGGATGTCGCTTAAAATACATTCACCCAAAAGAGATAGCCAAGGACCTAGCAAAGAAACAACAAGAGTCAGAAGCAAGTACAAGCAGTGAAAGTCATACACTAAGATCGAGTACAGGGGAGTTCTCTTACAAAACTCATTGTCTCTTTTGTGGTACACCAGTTTCGCTTGTAAACAATAAAAATAAAAATAAATATGGTGTTCTCGAAGTCAGGACAGTTGAAACCAAGGATACACTTTTGAAAATCTGTGACAAACGAGGTGATGATTGGTCAGAGACTGTGAAGGCACGGCTTCTGTATGTGCATGATTTACATGCAGCAGATGCAGTCTACCACCAGACTTGCAATGTGAATTTCCGCACTAATAAACATATACCATTAGCATACGACAGCACACAAGAGTCCAAGAGGGTGAAGGCTGGCCGGCCTCAGGTTGATGAGAGAATAACAGCATTCTGTGAGGTTGTTAAGTATATTGAAGAAAATGATGATGAACAGATCACCATGAATGATCTAGTTGACCTCATGCAGCAGAAGCTTGCACACAGTGAACATGAAGCATATAGTAAATACCGCATGAAGATAAAGCTGAGAGAGCACTTTGGTGAAAACGTAATTTTCACAGAGATACATGGAAAACCAAATGTGGTTACCCTCAGGACAACAGCCAGGGCGGTGCTGCAAGACTACTATGAGACACAGCAAAAGCAAACAAACACAAGTGAAGAGAAGATCAAGCTTGTGCAGGCAGCTGCAAAGCTAATCAAACAAGATATCAAAGACATTGAATTATCCAATGAATTTTATCCAGATATTGATGACATCGAAACACAAGAGGCTGGCATAAAATTTCTTCCAGATACTCTTCGGATGCTGCTGGAAGTATTATTTACTGGGACCAAAACTCAAGCCAAAGTGGCATCAATCGGACAAGCAATGATGCAGGCAACTCGACCAAGGGTCATTTTAGCACCACTTCAGTTTGGGTTGGGCGTGCAACTATACCATCACTTTGCATCACGGTTTCTCATTGACACTCTTTATCATCTCGGGTTTTGTTGTTCATACCAGGAGGTGCACCAGTTTGAAAGAAATGCCGCCAAATCCCATGGAACCAACATTCCTGATCTGTCAACAGAGTTTGTCCAATATGTGGCTGACAACGTTGACCATAACATTCGCACACTGGATGGGCTTGGTACATTCCATGGTATGGGGATGATTGCGACCATAACCCCTGAAATTAAAACAAGGCAGAAAATCCTCAGGGCCAAAGCAACTGCCTTGGATGTGGCAATGGTTGGGAGGGTACCAGTACGATACCATAAAGATGAAAGGCACACTTTGACAGAACTGACCTACCATAAACTTGTCAACCTTCATGTCCAAAATAGATATGAAAATCTTGATGTACTGTGGAAAACATCAATCCTTTTTGCATCTCCCAGGCCTGCATGGTCAGGAATGATGCAGTTTGTGCATAAAGGTGACCACCCTGGCAAGGCTACCATTATGTTTCCTATGATTGACCTATGATTGATCTGAATCCAAATGATAGCACCTGCATATACTCAACCCTAACTTTTCTTAGTGAGCATGCAAAACGCCACAATGTCACTCCAATAGTCACATTTGATCAGCCACTCTGGTGGAAGGCACTCATGATTATTGACTCCGAGCCCATGGAAAGTAATCTAAGATGCATAGTTCTACGCTTGGGTGGATTCCATGCAGAGATGAGCTTTCTTGGTTGTATTGGACACCTGATGGCTTCATCCGGTTTACAAGAGCTGCTGGAGTTGATCTATGCCCCAAATGCTGTAATGCACATGATGTCTGGTAAAGCTGTTGCACAAGCAGTTCGGGGACACTTGATTGTTGATGCAGCCCTGAATGCACTGCTGCTAGCAAACATGTTCAATGTCCAGCTACCACAACAATCTGGAAATTCAGACCAGGATGGAGCAGCAGCGCCAATTGCGAGCAGGGATCCTGATCTGGATGAAGCTTTTGAAATCTATGAGAAGCTGATGAACGGGACAATGAATGCTGAAGAAGTTTGTCAGTCTAATGCTGTAGTCAGAATCAAAGACCGCCTACAGGAGCATATAGAGTCGATCAAGAAGTCCTCTAGAACTTCAGCTCTCTGGATTCAATACATGGAAATGTTGGACATCCTACAGAACTACATAACCGCAGAACGCACAGGGAACTGGGCATTACATCTCCAGGCTATCCAGGACATGTTACCCTATCTGGCTGCATCGGGACACAATCTGTACACCAAATCTGCCAGGGTGTATCTGCAGCAGATGCACAACCTCAAGACTGAACACCCAGAAGTTCAAAGGCGGTTTGAGGAAGGATTCCATGTAATTCGTCGAAGTGATCGTCTGTGGGCAGGTCTCTCACCTGACCTGATCATTGAGCAGGTTCTGATGAGAAGTTTAAAAACGAGTGGTGGGCTCACACGTGGACGAGGAATGACCGAGTCACAACGTCTGTTGTGGCTGCTATCAATGCCTGCCTGTGCAGAGGTAAATCAGGCCATGGAGGGAATAACAGGGGTCAATTACAACACTGGCGAGCAGAACAAGGATATGACAAACGCAAGACAAGCCTGTGACTCGAAGGACACAATGACAGTTCTCAGTTACCTACAGGAGAGAAGTCCATTCAGTAATGACGCTAGTTTGCGGAACATTTCCACTGGGGAACATGCTCTTTCCACTGTTAATGTTGACACAGCACAGTCAGTTGGTACTGCAATACTCAAGTCTATGGATGGACAAAGACCTGTAGAGTACACCTTCAAGAGGAAGGATCAAGCTGTGACTCTTGGCATGAAGTCGGCTGTAAAAATTGATGGAGATGCAATTCAGGTTGATCCACAACTTCTCTTCCAGCGACTTGTCCTAGTGGCACAGAAATGTGATGAACTTGAATTAGCCCTAAAATATGAGCTATGCAGCTATCCCCCAGCCCTATTCGATTCTGCTCTACTGCTTCGAGAAGCAAATAAGCCAGCGCTTGCCGATGCCATCTGGGGTCTTATTGGGCCTCATGTTCCAAAAGAAAATGTACAAGATGGCAGCCAGTATGTCTTGGATGGAGGAGCACTTCTGCAACTTATCCCATGGTCTCAAGGATCTACTTTTAAAGTTATATGCCACCAGTATACAGACTATGTACAAAAGAAATATGGCAAGGCTGTGGTGGTGTTTGATGGATATGAATCTAGTAACACAAAGGACATGACACACCAAAGACGGACAAAGGGGAAACTTGGCACCACTGTGACATTTACAGCTGACATGAGTGTCACAATGAAGAAGGAACAGTTCTTGGCCAACAGGCAGAACAAGCAGCGATTTATTTCAATGCTAAGTGAAGAACTGCAGAAAGCCAACTGTGAGACATTTCATGCCTCAGGAGATGCTGACGTGCTGATTGTCCAGAAAGCTGTGCAGTGTGCTACCACCACCAACACTGTACTAATAGGGGATGACACAGACCTCTTAGTTCTACTCTGCTACCATGCAAGCCTAGACTCCCATGACCTGTTCTTTTGTTCAGGGACAAGTAAAAGCACAAAGAAGAACCGCATTTGGAACATCAAGGCTACAAAACAACTACTTGGGCCAGACATATGTAAACACATCTTGTTCTTACATGCAGTTCTTGGATGTGACACTACGTCTCGACTCTATGGGATTGGAAAGGGAGCTTCCCTCAAGAAATTCAAAGAAAGTGACATATTTCGAGAGCAAGCCAAGGTGTTCTATGGACATACTGCTTCTACAGATGATGTGGTAGAAGCAGGAGAGAAAGCAATGGTGATTCTCTACAACGGAAAGTCAACGGACACCCTGGACAACCTTCGATATCATCGTTTCTGTGAGAAGGTGGCATCTAGCTCTACTTACATTCAGCCACAGGTCCTACCTCCAACATCAGTAGCAGCAAAGTATCACAGCCTACGTGTGTACTTGCAAGTACAAGAATGGAAAGGATCTACAGACGGACCAAATCCTACAGAGTGGGGGTGGCAGAAACGTGATAGAGGGTTTGCGCCAATTCTGACAACCCTACCACCTGCTCCAGAAAAGCTTCTGCGGGTAATCAAATGTAACTGCCAGGCTGACTGCAGCACCCTGAGATGCACATGCAAAAAGAACAATATCGAGTGCACTCCGGCATGTGGACACTGCAGAGGATCCAGCTGCACAAACTCAATTCAGATGCACTGTGAGGAGGATGAAAATGACATTTTGTAGTTTCATAATGTGTCCGTATGCATAAATTAACCAATAATAAAACCGATCCATATCATATAACAAAATTAACTGTAGTAGAATATATTTGTACTTTTGTTACATACCTGATATTTGCCTCAGACAGTAATTATTTGTTGTTAGTCAATCTGAATGAAACTTTTGATCATTGGACATAATATATGTTTGTTTTGAATGGACCAGTTACTGTAAATGCAGTTTTCTTAAGAACCGTTCACCCAAACAACTCAAAATTTGATAAGGCATTTCCATGGATGCCCAGAAACACACTTGTCAAATGTCAACGTCATACAGTGTTCAGTTTTCAAGATATGTAATAGCATTATGTAATAACAGTGTAGTTGGCGGCCATTTTGAATTTAAACCACTTTCCCCCCCATGCAATTACAGGCAACTTTTTTCCTTTCATTCAGGACATATTTAGGACACAAAATCAGTTGAGTTTGTTTTTTTTTGCAATTAGGTGCAGGTCAAGTGACATTATTACTGGACTATTAAGAAACACCAGCATAGACCATGCATTTAAAAAAAAAAAAACTATAAAGCTCAGAGAAGCTATAGGCATTGGGTTCTGTAGAGTAGACCAAGAGTGGAGTGGAATCTGTCTTTGGAGCTAAATCTCTCAAACTCATAGATGTCCAATTAACCTTTGAAATCCCTGACAAAGTTGTGAGGACAGACTCGAATGCAAAAAAATGTAAACATCAAAAAAACTAATTCTTCTGCTGATTGGCGATGTATTGTTGCTTTAGATATGCAGCACAGTAGAATATGAACATGCATGCAGATGAGGTTGAAAACATTTATAATTTTCTCTCCACATTCTGTTTCCGTTCATCTCCTGATGCCAGATAAAGATCGCAGCATTTCAACTTACAGTAACAAAAGTCACTGACCACAACTCACTGCCTGACACAAGGAAGATGATATAGTTTCTATCTGACACATTATCGACATACTGTACTGCAATGCATCTCCCCATGTCTATCAGAGCAATATTAAATTAAAAGGACTCAGGCTATTTCAGTGTGTGATCTTGAAGACCAAACTAATGCTATATTCAAGGGGCTTTACAATGCCTTCAGACCTCATAGGTTACACAGTTCCATCATACTATTGTGAAAGAAATTGCACAGTGGTTTGACAGTCAGTATTACATGGAAGCAAAAGCAAGAATCAAAGCCAAAGTACTCCACCAAATATTCCAGTGTCCTCACCTGGAATGATCCAAGTGCAAAAGAGTAGGTTGCGTAATGTAATTATTACTCTTTCTTTTCCCCAAACCCTGAACAGTTTAGCAGCCTGTTCCTTCACTCTCCTCTCTTCCCTTCAAATGCCAGCCAGAGTAATAACATCCAACCAGAACAAATATGAAACTTTACAGAACCAATGAGTGATTCTGTTTCTGTCACAATGACAAAGAAATGAAAAGACAAAGGCAAAATGATGTTATTCACAACTCTGACACAGAAGCTGTAGCCTAAAGCATGCTTACTGCTTGGCCCAGCATGATGCAAGCATATAGAGAGTACTACATATTGATTTTGAAAAACATGCAGTATAGAATGAGGTTACAGACAGACAAACATACAGCACAGAGCATGTCAAATCAATCCCCATCCCCTTCCCTCAGGGGACCCCATTCCTCTCACAGTGCGTTTCTTTTCTTTACTCTTGTTCAAAGACCCTCCCCTTCTCTCCCTCCCGTCATCATGGCGTTCCTACAGTAGCATGCTTACATAAACGACCCCTACCCCCACCTACGGGGGTTGTTCAGGGCGTCTGGTAAGCCAGGCAGGCACGCCTCTGTCCGGTGTTTACTGAATCTGATTCTGAGAGGGCTTAATGTATGTCATATTACCCAAACAATAAACACACACAAAATGCCTCTGCGGCCCATATCTTAAAAACATCATGTGATGTTTGTCTTCCCCTGTATTAGTTCCTCTGTTCACTGTAGAACATTTTGTACACTGTGAAAGCATTTGCAAAACAAATTTTACTTGACTTGCTCTTAATGCCTGCAGCCTCCAACCCATTCTGTTTACTTGAGGTGATTATGGAAGCGTGCGAGACGAGGGGCTTAAATATTACATGTGAAGCATGGTAGACAACAAGCCATATCTAAAGTCCAATTTGAAGAAATGCCACAAAGGTAAAATATGGGCAGTGTAAAGTTGTGACTACTTACTTTTGGGTCACACTTCATAATTGTATGTGCTGCAGATCATGGAACAGACAGTAATGTTGTCTATATGTTCACTACATGTAGAAAAGAGGGCCTACAGCAAACAATTCACCAGCTCTGTTAACCACATCACATACAGTAAATAGAGCAAACACAGGAAATACAAGTCTTAGCGAAATTGCATGAGCAAAAGCTGCTTTGACAAATTCAGTAATCTCTGTAATCTTAGTGAAATGCACCGGGCTTTCCACGGTATTGAGGACAGGTCAGGATGGTTCTATTTGATCGTGATCGGGAACAAGGACTCCCATGGTAAACATTGCAACTCTTATGACTAGGATTTCTGTGCAATTTACCATATAGGTGTCTCATTCATCAGAGTAACTGCAGGATATACATCTGACAACAACTTAATGTTGTTGTCATTAGATGGAATAATTAAGTAGACATTCACAGTGCGGAGCTGCATGCATTGCTTAAGTTGATAACATTCTTGGATACATATTAGGTTGCAGAACGCACACACACACACACACACACACACACACACACTTGACTATCACCTAGATATGCATATATGGAGCCGGCCAACAATTCGACATCTGACCTCAAACCAAACATACCAGTATACTGTATTGTGAGCTGACCTTTCCTGTTCTGTCATTCCATATGTTGATCCTCCCACCTGTCCTTCCACTTTTGATGTTTTACTTTTGAGTCATACCCTTCTAACTCTAGAATCTGAATAGGCAAGAAAGGCACTAACAAGTCACTAGTAGTCAATGCACAGCCGTTCCCGGAAACTGCCTGATGAAGCAGCAGGCCATCATATTAAGGCCTGGCCGGCCTTACCTGCGGCATCATCAAACCCTGTATACTCAACTCAAGACATTGCCTCCGCTGCCACATCATCATACATGGAGCTGACCTCTTCTGACATTCCATATATTGAACTTCCGAAATCAAACCCTGTACACTCAGTACATGCACATATAATGATCTGACCCCCCTATGCTAAAGCGCCAACACTTGCGACCTCGCTTAAAAGCTTGTTCTCACCCTCAGGGCGTCTTACTGGTTATGTTATCGTGTTTGACTAAAGTGTGCTTGTGTTGTGATGCCAGAACAGGCCAGATTCAAATATGGAGTTATATCAGGGTAATCAGGTCCAGAGCCTAAGCTTTTGTGCTGGTTCTGGACGACTGGAAATCCATACCTCACCCAGTTATTATTTGCGTGAGTGGAGCAGGTGCAAGTTAAGCGATCGGTGCACGGTGGTCGGTGGTGCACGGTGGTCGGTGGTGCGTTGTCGTTTCCTGTATCTCGGGGTACTCCGATTGACTGGTTTAGGTGATGATGTGATGGTGATTGACTGGCTTAGGTGATGATGTGATGGTGACGTAAGTAAAACACCTTTATAGCTAAAGTCATAAGTATTAGCGCACTCTGCACATGCACGAGTAGGCAAAATAGATACAGTATGTTAGAAAAGTATAAAGCCAGATACATTTGAATGAGCAAACCACATCTGCACACTGCAGGGAGGCAGAGGTGGGCACCACGTTCGACTTACCTCCGTGATAAGGCGCAGGTGCGACCACGATCCCTCTGGTCTCTACCTTGGGTGAATCCTGCCCATAGGTGCCATCCTCGTAGGTCATCACTTGGATGGCGTTGCCCTTAGAGTCCAGCACGGTGGCGTTCACCGTGGCGCTGACGTGCTCGTCTCCTCTGATGGACTTGTCGGCACGGATGGAGAGAACACACCTGGGCAAGGCCAGGACCAACAGAACGCTGCATGTCGATGCTGCGGTCCACCTCCTGGGCATCTTTGGAATGTCTGTATTGCACCGTTGCTTCCCCCTCCCCACAACTTTACATCCAAGCTGTCAGTAGAGAAACGGCACCGTCCACCACACAGCAGCGACTCCCCCCAGACCCAGAGTCATAGAGAGGGCCTCTAACGGTGGGGGGGGTTTATTACAGCAAGCCTTCCGTGTTGCGTCCCGTCGTAAAAAACATGCCTGTGTCTTCTTCACATTGTCTTTATTTGCCCCAACATGTTGTGGTCTCCTCCTAGACAGCCTTAACGAAGCAACAAAGAGCACATTCGTGCTATGAGAAAACTGCATGATAATAGAGTAAGCCTACATATTAATAACATAATAAAGGAGAGATCTTAGCAACTGCCATATATATTATATATAATATATTATTACTATTATTATTAATAATTAATTATTATTATTATTACCCTTATAAATTAAAACATGGATTAATGATGTGAACACAAAAAACAACAATAAACTGGAAATAATTCTAGGCTAATGTATTACGAGTATTACAAGCTGTAGCCTATTATGGTTTGAATTCAGCTTTTTGCGCATTCATTTGCTGCAACACACTGACTACACTATACAGTTGCATTATGTTTGTCTGCATAGCCTATAGCTATAAAATAAGCCAAATATTTGGTTGAAAAATGACCGAACAATGTTCCCACGTGAAACAAATGTCAAATTATAGTCCTGTTTATTTCCCCATAATAACACAAGTGAACAGCTGTCTCTCTGTCTGTCTGTCATCATAATAGGAGTTGCTGCTCTATCAGCCCAATATCCTTCCGAATCCATAGCAACCTGTATATTATCTTCCACGCTTGACATTGATTGCATTCTTCTCGAGACACGTAACACCGAGCCTACCTTAACCATTGCGTCGATTCCTCAGTGTAGTTCCTTCTATTCGATATATCAATCACTTCTCCCGTCCGTATTTATTGTGATTTACCAGTGGCCTTTCTTTCTCTCCTTCTTCCTTCCAGCTCAGTGCTGTAGAGCCAGCTCTGCTCTGCCCTGCTCTGCTCTGCTCTCAGTAGACTCACTCGCGACGCGACGCCAGTGTTGCCAACTTCTAAAATCCAAAATGCACTAGCGGCACTTCCAAAATGCATTAGAATGGGCTAGATCAGGGGTTTTCAACCTTTTTCACTCCAGGGACCACCATTTATTCAGCATTTGTGCCACGGACCACCATTTGATGACATTTCAGCCCCAAAGACCTAAAACTAAAGAATTCTTTTGGTTTTGTTCACAATTCCAGGCTGGATTTTGCAAACAAAACAGTGTAGACTTCTCAATTAAATAGTGCTAATTCAGATGATGGATATTTTAACTCTTGAGGGTGTGAAAATGAAACCAAATGGACCCGCAAGGGTCCATTTGGTTTCATTTTTACACTCTCAAGAGTTACATCTGGTTAACCAACTTTTCATCATTTAGCTGGGGACCACCTGGAACCTTCTCAAGGACCACTGGTGGTCCCCGGACCACCGGTTGAAAACCCCTGGATGGGAATCTTCTACATTCTCTAGTTGTGTAGACTTGAGATAATTCACATGATGGATATTTTTACGCTCTCAAACAGTTACATCTGGTTAACCAATTGTCAATCATGTAGCCTGAGGACCACTGGTTGAAAACCATGTCAAAATGGTGGAATATGAGGGTTTTATCTCTGTCAATCAATTTCGCCCCAACTCACCAGCAAAAAAAGCACTAGATTTTCCGCCAGGAGTTTTTCACTAATTTTGGCGCTAGGGGGGGGTCTGAAAAGAAGCTAAATATAGCGAAGCAAAGTTGGCAACACTGCGCAACGCTTTTCCCTTCCCAGTTGCATGGCGCAAGCGCAGCCCAGAGCCATCTAGTAGAAGAAGAGTTGCGACATTGAGGCGGCAGAAAACTGTTTTGAACTGTGACAGACTGGAGTTTGAAATACATTGTTTTAAACCAAGGGCGACGCAAAGCATGCCAACTGCTATGTCTGAAGTATTCTATTCTAACTTGGGTCTCTTTAGGTTTGTGTTCTAATACAAACTTAGACTCAAAAATAAAGATCATTAAGGCTGGGAAGTTGCCTGTTTCTGCCTACTCCCGGACCGGTCCAGAACAGAATTCTGTCCCCATGCTCAACAGAAGTCTATGTAGGGCAGCCGCCATTAGACCTTTCCATGGACGTGAACGGAGATGTCACAACTCTGTCTATACTCTAAGGCTCTGGCGCAGCCACGGTCCATTCCAGGGTCCGGAGCACGGTCCGTTTCTCGCGCTGTAATTGGCTGGTTGGTTGTCAAGGCAACCGCTGCTGGTCTTCGGTGACGCCAGAATGAGCCATCCAGTAGAAGACTTGCGATATTGAGGGGTCAGAAAACAGCCTGATGATAACGTGTCATGGTTCATGTCGCCTACTTGCGCGATCACGAACCCATAGACTCTATGCATTCCGTAACATCCGGTTGTCCCCATTCGCTCAATGTAGAACTAAAGAGGTGCCATTGGACTGGCCCCATGAAATCAACGGAATTTGCGTAACTCTGTCTATAATTCTATTAAGGCTATGGATAACGCATCAACCGCCTCTCCCCAGCAGGGGGAGTGTTTTTTCACCAGGTTAACGCATTCAAGAGTAGGATTATTGAGTCGCTGACTGCGCTGATTGTGTATTAATTATGTTATATTTTTAAAAGCCCGTGAGTGATTAAGGTGTAAATGTGGGAAAACACTGTCAAACAAACACCAACTAGAGTTGGTGTTATATTAAAGGGATAGTTCCGATTTTTTGGAACTTAAGTTGTATGAAATAGGCTATACCTGGTACCTGCCATATATATAGTGGTGTCAACTGTATTAATTCATTAATTAATCCACAAAACGAATGTCATTTGTAGTGGTGAGTTATTAATCCACAAAACGAATGTCATTTGTAGTGGTAAATTATTTCAAAGTCTGCCATGCCATTCCAATAGTCTACCATGCATATGTAGATGTAGCCTACATGAGTGGCTACTGCCTCTGTCGTGGTGGTCTCCAAAGTCTAGTATCTGCCCCCGGACCGTGGGGATGTCCCTTTGGTCTGGTGGTTAAGATGTTGGACTTTCACATGGGAGACCCGAGTGGCCGAGTCCGAATCGCCGTGACCCGGATTGGATTACTTCGTGGGATGGTGAGAGTGAAGGGAGGTGAGTGTGCAGTGGCTACAGCCTCTGTAGTGATAGCTTAAGTCCCTTTGGTCTAGAGCAGGGGTGGGCAGTTATTTTTCCCAAGGGGCTAAATGAGATACATAAAATATTGTAGAGGACCAAGACTAAAGGCTGAACTGAAGAAGTTTGCGTGATATTAATTTAATTTCAAGAGAAAAGTAAGCGTAAGACCAACCATTTTGACATCAAGACCCTCAATTTATTCAGTAGGCCTATTTGAGCCACGGGCTTCCATTTGATGACATTTTATCTCCCACAGAGGTCAAAACTAAAGATTTCTTTTGTTTTTGTCCACAATTCCAGGCTGGATTACACAATCAAAACAGACAATCAAAAATGACTTACGTTCTCTATAGTTGTGTAGACTTTGGGCTAATTCAGATGATGAATATATAACTCTTGAGAGTGTAAAAATGAAACCAAATGGACCCGCAAGGGTCCATTTGGTTTCATTTTTCAAGGACCACTTTTCAAGGACCACTGGTGGTCCCCGGACCACTGGTTGAAAACCATGGTACCCTTTCACAGGCCGGTCAGAGTCAGCCAAAGGGCCACATTTGGACCCCCGGCCGCATCATGCCCAGGTATGGTCTAAGGTTTAGATGTTGGACTTTCACGTGGGAGACCCAAGTTCAAATCCTGGGCGTTACACACATACCAAGTGTCCAACAACCAATAAACTAGCAGACAAATGCACAGTCACATGCATAAGCACACAATCTATGAAGACAACAGAGCACACCATAAACAGGAATGCTGACAATGACAATCACTATTGTGAAGGAGACCAAACATCATCTTGTCCAGCCTATAGGAACCATTAGGAAACATTCATTAGTTGCTATGGTAAATAGGCGTAGTTATTTAATAAACAATATTGTCATGACATGATGCAAACAGGAATTGCATCACAGTGTATACAAAGTCTAGTGTGGTACATTTTATTACAGTGTCAAAGCACAACATTTTAAGACATTAAGACATACAACATATGAGACATATTGCGCAGGTAGATTATTTATAAAAGCTATTATAAAAGCTAATACTGAATGAATGAAGATGGGATAATTCACCTAAACCCAAATATGTAGAGGGGCTTATCTCCAGGCATAACCTTTGACAATAGACATTCAAACCATATGTAGGCCCCTCAGTAGCGGTGGGACGATTCTCTCACCTCACGATACGATACAATATCGATATAGGGTCCCAAATCGATTTATACTGCGATTCTTAATTATGTTGTGATTCGATTCCATATATGGATATATTGCGGTATTTTGACACAAATTACTTTGCCTTTATCATACTAGAACATTTTAAAACATTTCTAAACAATATGGACCATGAAAAGTTCAATCAACTACAACATTCGAACGCAATTTGAAACATTATAGGCCTATTCAATGAAAATTTCAATCATACACTTCAATGTAGCCAGCGTCAGTCAGTTTTTCTAACATGAACAAATTATTAAATGCATAAATATCAAAAATATTGATTTTGAACCTGACGATATGATATTGATATCATGGCATCATGAAGTATCACGATATATTGGCATGTCTATTTTTTGCCCACCCCTATCCCTCATGCCTAGAATAAACGACATTGGTCCTAGCCTTGCACATGGTTTATACCTGATCATAATCATAAAATAAGTAATCTTTTAGCTTTATTCCACTAATGATGTTTATATCTGTATTCTGTCTCCCCTATAGGCTCAGTAGCAACTGTAGTCAGAACTTGTATTTGCCAAGACTGTCATCTAGTGGTTGAAACAAGTAAAGGCATGTACACAAACGTTTATATGCCTAATTGTACGCCAAAAATATGCTACTTTGTTACATGGAAATGTCTGCATATCTATCTATCTGTATATCTGTCTGTATATCTGTCTGTCCGTCCGTCAGTCCCATCCATCCATCCAATTATAGCCCTAAGCTCTACAAGTTGGAGCACTCTGAAGTACTCATACATACTCACTGCAGATCTCTCAAAACAAAAATCGTATTACAAGACCTCTCTCCAAGTCTCACCTGACACCAGCTCACTTCACTAGCCTGGGATGGCTCAAGTTAAAGGACAAAACCCAGGCCTTGACCTCAAGATACTCAAGTAAAGTACGTTTGTAAAAGTACCTTGAAATTGTACTTAAGCACAGCCTATACTTGATTGGACATGATAAACCGGTCACTTTACGTGACTTTCCTGTAAATGAAGTGGAGTATTCCCGAAAGTTGTTTTTCTAAGCATGACTGGCATAAACATTACTGATAACAAGCATTTTATTTACATTCTTAATCGTGCCAAAAGCATCAGGAAATGAGATAAGAAGGTTAAGTGTCTGTGGAAGTTACAAAAATGTGACACCCACATTCGCGTTTCCTGCTACCTTTTTCGGTAAAATAATAAAAAAATAACCAGTCAGATGAGATCAGGTAGGTTTTAATTCCCTGCATTTGTCATATGCGATGCAAAACAAGCAGGTATGTTTACAGGTTATGGAAAAAGTGAACAAACAAAACAAAAAAAATATATAGCTTGTGCCCGGGGCCATAGTGAAGATGAAAGAAAAGAAAAGAAAAGAAAAGAAAAGAAAAGAAAAGAAAAGAAAAGAAAAGAAAAGAAAAGAAAAAAAAGATTAGTGCAATAAATACAACAGTAAAAGCAGTGGACTACGGGGGGGGGGGTGTCACAGCAGCGCCCCTAGCAGGAATTAAACCCAGGACCTTCTAGCTGTGAGGCGACAGCACTAATCACTGTGCCACCGTGGCCCGAAAAAGCAGCAGACTAAATTACTACTGCTATATAAAGCTAAAACGATCAGTTGGGACAGTTCAGTAGTGCAACAGCCTGGCAATGGGTCAAACAGCCCTAGAAAACGGTGAGGAGAATTCTTGCCACAGGCTTTCCTTTTAACCTTTCTGTGGAGATGTCCACATGCAAGGTGCATGAAATGTGCCTGGACTGCGTTTGCTACTAGCAAAAGCAGTGGACACTTTTCCATGATTGCTTCCGCGTCTGTAGACTGCCTCTAAGCCAATGGGAGACTTATCCATAAAGCTCATCCGGCATCAAACAGCATAAAACTGATACTCTGAATGCTTCAATGTGAAGCAGCAAGCTGGAGCTGTGTATGTGGCACACAAACTGATCATACTGTAGACTACATCTGCTTTACCTCCCTCTGGCGGAGGCTTAGCCCTCCCTAAGCTCCCCCCCCCCCAAAAAAAAAAAATCAAGCCCAATTGACTGACTTCTATGTAAACGAAGACGCATTTGCCTCCGAAATCGCCAGTACCCCCAGTCACAATTTTCTAGAGCCGTCGCTGTACATCTTTTTTTTTTTTTTTTTTTTTTTTTTTATTAGGCTTAAGCAGATACAGGCTTTGAGAAAAAAAAGCATTCAAAGAGCCTATCAATGATCTGCAGCTACTCAGTCTTGGGTAAATAAACAGTGTTTGATGAATAAAAGTCCTTGGAGCTTGTGAGGGAAAACAGTCACATGCTGAGGAGGTGTCTGTTCAGCCTCTTCTTGAAGGCTTGAACACTGCTGGATGTAATGTCTCCAACAACTGCAGGGGGAAGGCTGTTCCATGTCCTTATAGTGGAGGAAGCTCCTATCCAGGCATTTGGTATTCGACTTCGGAATTTCCAGTGCGTGGCTTGGTAGAGACTGTCGTGTGATACGTCCCACGGTGTGAGTGCGGGGTAGCAGTGATTTGAGATCCACTGGACAGCTGGTGGTGTGCATCTTGTAGAGTACAGTTGTAGCTGCAACTGCTCTTAAGACTTGCTGATGGCATGTTGCTGTAGGGCAAGGTCCTCGTCCACCCCAATGATTTTTAAGGCCTTTTTCTGGATGAGGTCTAACTGTCCAAGGGTGGTTGGTGAGGCATTCATCCAGGCTAGGCAGGAGTACTCCATGATGCTCCTGACCTGGGTCTTATATTAATGGTGTTGATTTTTAACGCGTTATCGGCGTTAATTAAATTTCCCCGTTTTCTGCGTTAAATTTTCTAACGCAATTAACGCACATGCACGCGCGCGCATGCTCGCGCGTGCGCATGCTCTGTCTCGGATGTGATTCCACTTGCTGGCGACTCTATTAAAGGGGGACAACAAATAGGGACAAAGTTGCGGAATGCATTGGAGTCTATGGGCTCGAGCGAGTATATCAGGGCTACTAAACTGGTGGCCTGACATGTTCAGCACATCTCCGTTCACTTCCATGAAATGGTCTAATGGCGGCTACTCTACATTTCCACTGAGCATGAGTACAGCTAACTGAATAGCAGCGCACGCTCTGTTCTCTGACCCCTCAATGTCGCTAGTCTACCACTTGTCTCCATGCTCTCTTCCCACCGGGGAATCAGAGGAGCTCCACTCCCTGCACGTGAAGTCAGATGTAAACAAACCAAACACGCAGCTCTTTCGGATCACTCCCAACTATTGTGGTGTGAATGAATGAATGAATGAATGAATGAATGAATGAATGAATGAATGAATGAATGAATGAATGAATGAATGGTGTGTTTGTTTAAAGGTAGGGGAAGTGATTTCACTTTTGTCAGATATCACCCCAAAAATATTTTTTTCTGTTAAAATGCTCTATTATAAGGTGTGGAAACCATATATGGAGTTTCCCCCTCCCCCATGTTAGCAGAGGAGCTAATAAAAGTTCCCCAGGTGGTGGCGAATTCTCCTCCAATCAGGATCGAGCAGCAGGTTCACATAGTGTAGCTACTGTTAGGCGCCCCTAGTGCACCAGGCTGGTACTACACGATGAATTTCAAATCACTTACCCTACCTTTAACCGCGTCGCCATCGAAACTGAGAAGAAAAGTTGATTCAGAAAATCGCCAGTTTAATAACGAGTGGACCGAGAAATAATGGCTAAATTGAAACTCCATAGGGAGCGCAGGCAGACGTTTTGCTCTGTAACCAAATCAATGCTGTCGCAAAATAATCCGATGGTAAAAGACGCCACTGTTGCATGGATTATTGTCAAGAAGAAAAAAAAAACACCCAGAGATGCTGAGATGATGAAGAGTCGAGTGCATGCTGGCTGCAGGAGGTAGAGCCTATTTATTTCCCTGTTTACCTCCACTATGATTTGGTGCTTTTGGCTTTGCATTAGTGAATATTTGTACGTTGATAAAATGAACATGGTGGGCCCTATTGTATGGCCACTGGCCAGTCAAAGATGTGCCATCACTGTCATTAGTTGCCTGTGTGTAGGCTAGTCCTGTCCCCTGTTGCAAGCCTTTTGAGAATTAAAGAGAGCACAATAAGTGTGCCTTAGATGTTGTGATTTGCTGCTGTTGTGCAAATATGAAGAACCTTTTCATAAACTGCTCTATAAACGTGTATTTTGATTTGGTTGATGCATGTTAGAAAGACCAGACGCACATTGCACTTTTTTATAAATGGAGCATTTAAAAAAATGTGTCTGTGTGTGTACACATGTCATGGTGGAGAGTAGTCTCTGTGGCAGTCTGGCCCCCGGGCCCCTTGGGGTTTTGGTAATGCGGACTCCTGAACAATTTTGTTGAATAGCCCTGCTGTCTTTCCATTTCCGCAACAATACACAGGAAAACATGGCATATTTTGGACATAGTCCGAATGGTGATTAATCATGATTAAATTAATTTTGAAGGTGTGATTAATTTGATTAAAATTTTTAATCATTCAACACCCCTATCTTATATATGTTGGCCCTGCCTTTAGCATCAAGCTTGTTGGCCAGCTTGCGCAGCGCTCCAAGACGTTGTCCAGCGCGTCTGCAGATGTTGGACAGATGGCCGGTCCATGTGAGTTTGCGGTCTATGCAAAGACCCAAAACATCCATCTGCTCATTAAGCATGATCTTGGTGGTCCCAAAGAAAAGATCTGGTCGAGATCTGGCTGTTATATTTTTATAGCCTACTTATAGCCTATTACTCTATACTCTGTACTATAGGCTACTGTAACTGAGTTCATCCTCAAAATGACTTTTATTCTATATTGATTACTCATCCCATTTGAACATTTGAATTCATGGATATTTTTAGTTTTTGTCACATTCCTAAGCCATTATTTTGATAACCAGCAGTGGGGTGAGTCACCGCATTTTCAGAGCATTCCACAAGAGCACCACTGCCTGGTTCGGCAACTGCACCGTTGCAGAATGGAAATCAACACAAAAAGTGGTGAAAACAGCACAGCGCATCATAGAAGGAGCTTCCCTTGCTCCAGGAAATACATGCAAGATGTGGTGTGGATAAAGCTGAAAACATCATCACCCATGGCCCGGAAAACATTCCGGAGCATCACGAGCAGCACCACCAGACTATTGAACAGTTTCAACAGTCATGAACAAGAACTAGCTTTGGTGACACTGTATAGACTGAAATGATTTGTGTCTTTACTATACATACATATAGAGACAGGGAACTTATTTTGCAAACACGGCCAACGGTCTCCACCGCTGGCCGTGTATCTATTGTGACTGGTGAAAGCTATCGACCGTTTTACAACAGACTGCTCGCTATTAAACCTAACCCTAACCCCTCAGTAAAAGCTATGGGTAAACCTAAACTCAAACCCCAACTGTTGTGCCAACGGTCGGAACTGTTGGCATAGTAGCCACAATCAGTGGTCGTGGTCGCAAAATGATTTTGCGGCAGTTGGAAAATGAATTAGTCACCATTGGGTCACAACCGTTTTTATTGTGGTCGCCACCATTGGTCGTGGTCGCAAAATGATTCCGCCCCTTCTGGATATATAGTCACAGTATCTGGACATAGACTGAGTATGGACATAGTACGGTACATCAACTAGTATTTATTTATTCTTCCATGCTAAACAAACTACAGTTTCACACGTTAATTGTAATGTGATGTGACAATAAAGCTTGATTCTGTTTCCGACTCTGAAGTGAACTGAAGTGGCCTTTAAGTACTGCTAATGCTGTTATCACTTCCATGCATTTTTGGTGCAATAAAAAGCCATAGAGCTTTCTGTGAACTGAATTGCATTCTCAGTGTGCGTCATGAAAGTAACATGAGACACAGTTCAGAACTGATGTCTTGCACAGACGAAAAGTACTGGGAATACAGGAAATGTGCTTATCGGCCTTGCAGTGTACATGCTTGCATGTAGGCTATACCATGGTGAACAAGGGAGAAGAAGAGAAATAGAGGCATAGAGGGAGGAGAGAAAGGAAGGAAGGAATAGAAAACGAGAACGTCACTGCCTGGATATCTGTCTTAGAGAGTATAGGTGGGGTCAGTATAACATGATATAACATCATGGTAGCCCCCAGAGGTCAAACAGTCGTATTTCCTGTTATGTGAAGCCAGTGCTTGTGTTTCAATGAGTAACAGCAAGCCTGACATACCAACTCTCTCTCTCTCTCTCTCTCTCTCTCTCTCTCTCTCTCTCTCTCTCTCTCTCTCTCTCTCTCTCTCTCTCTCTCTCTCTCTCTCTCTCTCTCTCTCTCTCTCTGTCTTTCTCTGTCTCTCTCTCTCTCTCTCTGTCTGTCTCTCTCTCTCTCTCTCTCTCTCTCTCTCTCTCTCTCTCTCTCTCTCTCTCTCTCTCTTCCCCCCCTCTCGTGCACGCAGGCACACACACATCACACATATTACGCAGCCACAAGTCGCAGCCAGGGGCCCCACAGCTGGATTCCATTAACGGAGAAAAGAACCACTCAAGTCCTGAGCTCCTCTGAGCTGAATCAGTCTGTTGAAGTTGTCTTGCTGAGCACATCGAGGTGACAAGGGAGAAGGAAAGGAACGAGCATTGTCAACTGAGCGTGGACAGGATCTAAGCCAAGGCATCACACTGAATCCAACCTTCACTCTTACTTCCACAGCTGACAGTGTTTATAGAACATACAATATATTGGTGGAAAGGGGAACAGAGGATTTGTCCCGTGACTGTGCTGTAAACTGTATTCTGAGGTAAACTGCAGTGTTCTTGTAGTTTCTGTGGGAACAGTGGGCTAAAATGAGACTCTCCTGCAGCACCATGCGTCTGCCTGGGCCTGTCTGGACCCTGTTCATACTCGCCTTCCTGTCGGCTCTCTTCACTGGATGTTCGTCCAACTCTACCGAGGAGTGTTCAGGAATGGGCATCCGTGAGTTTGCTTTATTGTTCACACAGATTTAGATGGAGGATGTATGTTTTCTGAGTATGTGTAAGAAAGAAAGAAAGAAAGAAAGAAAGAAAGAAAGAAAGAAAGAAAGAAAGAAAGAAAGAAAGAAAGAAAGAAAGAAAGAAAGAAAGAAAGAAAGAAAGAAAGATGTGAGGTGAAATAAGTTAAATCAAGAGAGATAAAGTGGGAAAACAAAAGAGGGAGCATATGTTTGTGATTGCTGTTTGTTTTTTGTTTTTTACCGATCGACATAAGATAGGCCCCCTACCAGTCGTGCCATACTTTGCAGAGGAATTTTCCCACAATATTCACGTAATGGTGTGTTTATGTTCAAAGTATTCCATCTCAATTATGTTGTTAGCACTAATGACTCATACACATGTCCATTTGGCTGGTGTGTAGTGTGTGTGTGTGTGTGTGTGTGTGTGTGTGTGTGTGTGTGTGTGTGTGTGTGTGTGTGTGTGTGTGTGTGTGTGTGTGTGTGTGTGTGTGTGTGTGTACATGTGTGTCACTGACCAGTAAAGTACTATGGAAATGCCTCATAAATTCTTTCAATATACAGGTTCATACAGTAATTAAGCTCTGATGTAATGAGTTACATGCTATATGACATAATATGTTTTCCTAATGTCTATATTTTCAAATTCTAATAATAGTAATCTTGTATCAAGACAGATATTAAGTAGTACACACAATTGTTGTTTATACCTACTGTACATAGCACTGAGCAGTGAGCACATACAGTATTTCCATAAGGCAATGTCCCAAAACAAGGTTGACATGTGATCTTCAGGAGAGCTGGGCTGAACTATAATATTGTTGTAATGCATAGGTTCCAATAGTTCTATTGAAAAATGAAACTTTCAGCATTGAAGGGATGCCATCTGCTATGATGAACAAAGCATAACTCTCAGCGGAAAACTACTGGTGACCGTTGTAATCGTTGTAACTTTACAAGTAAAAAAAATACAATATTCATTTCTTCACACCGCCCTAAAAAATAAAACCCTTGCAAATACTTGTTATAGATACAATGCGTTATAGATACAAATGTATCTTTGGATAGGAAAGATGTAAAGAGCTTTCAAGTGGTGTAGTCAGCAGCATAGTGTTGACCGATGACCTTTTGAGAGAGCAAAGGTCATTATAAAGGCTCCTCTGGGGTCTTTCCGGGAAGCAACAATAGATTTATTGTTGTATTTAAAAATATATATGTGCCACAGTTCCCTTTTATGAGAAGAGCTTTCTCCTTGCAGCTCTACCGCTGAAAAGAAGAATAGATCATGTATAGAGCATGTCTAAAGGGAGTGGGAAAGTGAGTTTAATGGGGATCCACCATGAATGAATTTTGGTGTTTTTTGTCTGCCCAGTGTATTTTTGTAATTTTACGTGCCGATTTCCCCCCCCTTTTTTTTACAGTCAGACATTCATTGAGAAATCTGTGATTTTCTGGATACGCATGACTATTATAGTTTAATGCAATCAAACAGGACATTTCTGTTTGTATGCACAGTATGGGTTATCAAGGTGTTACTGTAGCCTGGAGCAACTTCTGAATGGCTCCAGGCTACAGGAACACCTCAAAGCTGTGTTTTAATCTAGTTTTGTTTCTCATATATACTAACAAAATATGAATTATCAATGAAATCTACAACGTCCCAACATTGCTATAGGTCTTATACGGACAGGGTGAATCAGTCCACATATTTCCAAGCTGTTGATGCACTGGTGTCAAGAATGGGTGCGGTGCTTTTTTATTAAATGTTATTCCCGACCATTGTTGAGTCATTGGGGAAATTTTCATTTTTGTTTTGTCATGTGAAAGCAGGATATCATAGCAGAATGGCTGTTCAATTTGGCTCACCAGTTTTGGAGATATGGCTTATAGAGTAATGCCTTGCAAAGAAACAGAAAGTTGAGAAAACAGGCTTGAAAGGTTCGCTTATGTGGCCTCTAACATTACTCATACAGTATAACTACATGTTTATTTATTTCATATTTACGTGTCAAATCCAGCTCTGATATTTATTTCAGATGCTCTAGTACGTGAAGAGTCTGACTGTGCTATTAACTCATTTTGCATAAAAATAAAAACAGTTTTTCTCTCAGTTAGTTTTCCCGCAATGACCTCAGTTAGAATCCGTTACAAATGTCTGTCATTGCATTCCACCTGCATTCCACCTGCATTGATTAATCAAGCATTGAGATTAGACCTGGACAGATACACCTAAAGAAAGGCAGACAACTACAGAGCCACAGCGTTAAAAAATACATGATACATTCGAGTCCATATACAGTATACTGTACAGGGCATATCAAAATCTAGCCATAATATGTAGCTTCCACTGGAGGGCGTTTACTTCCTTTCATCTTGAAAGAGGAAAAAATATATACCGGTAATATAATATATAATAGAGGAAAAAATATATAATCAAAATCCATTAGCCTAGCTTTTGATTGGCCTTATGTCTGTGTTTGACACTGGTTGAAATGGGTTCCAAAATTGTGTGATAAGAATCTGATCAACTTCCATCCTTCCATGCACGGGCGGCTGTGGCTCAGGAGGTAAAACAGGTCGTCCAATGAACAGTGGGTCGGCGGTTCGAATCCCGGCTTCCGGCTCCAAGTGTCCTTGGGCAAGACACTGAACCCTAAGTTGCCTGTGTGAGCTGGCCACCATTGGTGTGTGAATGTGGGAGTGGGGACGCTGGCATTGACTGTTCGCCGCTCTACTTCCCAATGTGGACCATTGTAAAGCACTTGAGCACTTGGAAAAGCGCTATAAAAATGCAATCCATTCTATTTCATCTATTCTACAGGTCTAAGGGCTTTCAAGCACATAACGAAGTGCAACTTCACCACCCTGAAAGAGAAGTCTCTGAAGCAGATCCAGGCACCGTCCACCAACCTCTACATCCCCATCCTCTACCTGATCGCCTTCACCGTGGGCCTGCCGGCCAACCTGCTGGCTCTGTGGATTCTGGTGTTCAGGACGAAGAAACTGCCGTCCACCACGCTGCTTATCAACCTCACTGCCACCGACTTCATGCTCCTGCTCGTGCTGCCCTTCCGGATCATCTACCACTTCAAGGGCAACAACTGGGAATTCGGCGAGCCTTTCTGTCGCGTGGTCATGGCACTGTTCTACGGGAACATGTACGGCTGCGTGCTGTGCCTCATGCTGGTGGCGTTGGACCGCTACATAGCGCTGGTGCACCCGTTCGGTGCAAAGACTCTACGCAGCAAGCGCATGTCTCTCTACATGAGCGTGGGGGTGTGGGCAGTGGTGATTGCTGCCATGCTGCCGCTGCTGATGTCGCAGCAGTCGTACAAGTTGGACTCGCTACAAATAATCACGTGCCATGACGCGCTGCCCGAGGAGGAGCAGGAGAACTACTTCCTGCCCTATTTCGTGACCATCTTCACCGTGTGCTTCCTGCTGCCCTTCCTCGTCATCCTGTTCTGCTACGGCTCCGTGTTGCGCACGTTGGTGGCCGGGGGCGACCGCTACGCCCACGCAGTGAGAGTGACAGCGTTGGTGCTGGTGGTGTTCATTGTGTGCTTGCTGCCGTGCAACATCCTCCTTCTCCTGACCTACAGCGACAGCTCCCTGATAGGTGACGGCGAGGACATCTACCTACCCTACATGGTTAGCTTGGCCATCAGCACGTTCAACAGCTGCATCGATCCGTTCATCTTCTACTATGTGTCGGAAGACTTCAGGGGAAGAGTGAGGGACACCTTGTGTTGCCGCGGCGACTCCAAGACTCTGTCGTCGTCATCATCATCATCATCAGGAAAGCACAGATATTCCTCCTCCTCGGGGAATAGGTCAAAGGTGACCTTGCTGTCCAAATCCAGCCGACAAGGGACTTTTGATAGCGATTGTGCTTAACCACATAAAACCATTCTGCAAAAACAGCCAATCTACATTTGTATTATGGCAAGCTTTAGATTGGCTTTTTTCAGCAATGGGATAGACAGAGGGCGCAAAGAGATGGGGCCAAGACCCCTGGGGGACTCCGGTCAATGAAGTATCCCGTTTTAGAAGGTTAAAGTCAATTCTCTGTAACTCCATGGAGGGAAAATGACAAAATGTGGACAGAGTGGAACTTTTTCAAGCGAGTCTTATGTTAGGTTGGTTGTACATGGCAAGACCCATGTGTGGGACTGTCTCATGTATATGTTTGCAAGACAAACAAACTGAAACAGTTTGGTCTTAACATAATCAATGTAAGCACATTGATTATGTTAAGACCAAACTGTTTCAAGACACGCACCTTCCCAGATTTCGTACCAGTGTTTACATTCTATGTAGACACCCAGACCAACGCGTCCTGTATACTGTGCATTGGTCAAAGCTGTTTGCCACAGTACTTGAATGAATGACACACAGCAACTATCTGTTACAAGGCTCTGGGAGGATTCCATAAACAGCATCGCCGTCATAGTCAATCCCAGTGAAGTAGTGTGTTTTTGTGTGTAGTAAATGTTAATTTCAGTGTTACAGTAAATATTATGGCAACATGGGCTGTGTAATTTGTAGTCTGTGCATTTGTGTATGCACGCAGTTGACCATATAGGCCTATGTCCTATTTTAGGTATGCAGTGATAATCGGTTTGGGCATGTTTGAGTCTTCACAGTGATGCACGATCCACTAGGCCAACACTATAGCTGTATAGATAAATGTGTATAGCCTATATTTGTGTCTCTAAATGTAATGATGAATTGAAAATGGTGGACCATATTTTAGACAAACATAATGGTTTATGGTCTCATTAACAGTTTTTTGTATTCAGTTGTGCTTGAAACTTACTGTAATTCCGTTAAACTGTAAATAAATAGTTCAGCAATCAATCAAGCAAACACAGACTCAAGGTTTTCATGGATGACAAAAAATATAAACCTGTACCTTGAAATTAGCTTTGAATGTTGAGACAACATATCTTGAAATAGGATTTTGCGTAGATTGTCTGTAGCCTATGTATGTAATACTAGTATGCTAGGTGTACAGAATTTCGTACAAATAAATATTTTCTTTTAACACAAAAAGGTCAGTAGCTAGGTTTTGGAAAGTCTATATCCTCTAACATGATGTGGGAAAACAATGAAAGCAGATCCTCATTAATATCTCCTCAACATTTCATCTCACACGTTGTTATTCAAAAGAGAGTGCCAACACACACACACACACACACACACACACACACACACACACACACACACACACACACACACACACACACACACACACACACACACACACACACACACACACACACGCACATGCAGCACACGCAGCAGACAGCAGACAAGGCAGTATTGCTACTGCCAACTTCTGACCAACACAAGTCATTACTCTTAGGAAGATTTTAGTGTTTTTAATATAAAACAGGATCTTATCAAAAATTGAAGAGATGACTTCATGCGTCCCCTTCCTTTCATCTTCCATGCAGTTCTGATCTATCAGTGCCACTGGCTTTTAGGAAGAAATACCATGAGATATATTTTACAATTAATCTTTTTAGTTGTATCTTTTGTATTAATGTCATATTAACATTAAAATCTTCAAAGTTTCGTCCTATGTATATATTTGGCCGACTGGTGGTCCCCAGCCCACAGGTTGGGAGTCACTGTTCTGTTCTAGAGACCTACCGAATGTAGCACTTTGATAAGAGCTATCGTGAAACCACAGCCCTATGGGGTTGAGAAATGAGTGACACCCTAGACAATTCTTACTGTGTCTGTCTGTGTATGCTACAACAAGAACACATAAAGGACATAACGTATACTCTCCCGCTCAATAAGAATAGTAGGTTTCTAAAGGTAGGCTCTGTCTTATTTACAAAAGTATTGTGCAATTTATTTATTTATTCAGTCAGTCATAAAGTGAGTAATACATTTGTACAACTGGTTTTGTGACATTTAGCTGTGCCAAAAGATTGAGTCATTAGATTGTATGATAGTGTGTATATGAAGAAATAACGACAAAACATCTCATATGATATCTGCTCAGAACAAATTGTCAGGTGGTCCTATGGTGTACTATGACTTGGACAGTATTAAGTTGCATTCATCCAGAAACAAACAATAATTCAGATAATGTGAGAGCTACTGTGGCCCACACTTTGATTTAATTCTAGCATAATTCTAATTATGAATTGTGAACTGCAATACGTGAAATGCACGTATTGCCATGCCACAAAAGCATGCGATCGATCTACAGTACACTTAACAGCATAAGCACTGGTGACAAGGTGCTTAACTGTTATTACCATACTGACTCACATATGCATTACACCCAGTGAGATGCCTTTCTATTCTTTTTTTCTTTAGCAGTGATATATCCCAGTGTGTCTAACTACCAGCAACATTACGCATTACATTACCATGTTCAGTTCATTCATAATTGTACAGCATTCAAATTGAAATAATTTAAAATAAAGGGCAGTTTATGAAGTATTGTGGCCTACAATACAGCATGTGATTGTGACAGGCTGTGAGTGGGTGTCATCTGCCATCTAGTGGACGTTGGTTGTTGCTACACAGCCCTTACAGCTGCTAGAGTTAAGGCTTATTACAAACACATTTCAAAATATGTGACTTCCATTGGCAAAGCACTGAGGCTGCCATTATACAAACTGAGCAGAGAATGTTTGTTTTATTTTGTGTACAGAGCCTGAATACTAGTTCATGGCCTCAGGTCTCTGGCTTCTGGGTTATTTTAGATCAACAAGGAAGTTGTCATGTGTCAACTAATTTGTAATATGCAAATGTTCATAATAGCTTAATTTGTGATGTTTTCATACCTTCAAATCATGGACTCTACCCGTATCATATGCAAAGCAAAATTAAATATTAATGATAATAATAAGATAGTTATTCTACATTTATTCAGCAACTTTGTACAAACATACTGCTTTATGCAATATTTTGTGCTGCAGGGAATCCCCAAGCCGTATTAGTAGACTATGTCCAAAAAGTACATCCACACAAATTAGATCACCTCTGAATTGCATTTATGAAAATTCTCATTTCTATCACCCTTCTTGGAAGGGGTAGGATTCTTTTCTCAAGCAAAGTAACACAATAGCACTTGTTTTGAATTAAACAGATGTTCTTAAAAATCTTATAACATGCAGGTGATAGGCTACTACAACTGCTGCATCTCTAATCTCATCTTTAATGGAGCAATGGACCTTAATGGAGGAATGGAACGACAGATATTGGCTCAGGGATATGGTAAGAAAATATACCACAGGGCCTTCCTTTTCTCAACGGCTGCCAAGTGTGGCTGCAAAAAAAAATGTTAAAATGCTAAAATGGGGAGACAACCCCTTTTAAATCTTAGTTATTTAAAAAATAACCTGCAGGATTTCCACTGCAGCTTGAGTATAGCAGATCTACAAGCTCACGTGTTACAGTGGGGCGGTTTAGGCGGCTAGGTGATCTGCTGGTTATTCTGCTTACCATGCATTTTGAATATGGACAAAAAAAAAAGAAAATAGCCTATATGTTCTGCATATTGGGATGTTTTACCTTCAGTACTTAAGTATATTTTAATGTGAATTTCTGCTTTTTCTCAAGTACATTTTGAATACTGGACTTTACAAACATACTGTAGTGTTTACTTGAGTACAACATGTGAGTACGATCTTCTAACACTGACAGCTTGTCCTTGATGCATAGATGAGTGTAAGCACAATGCAATGACCTCCCTACTGATTCCATTCAGACTTGTCCTTCAACACGGTGGTAGCTGCAGCCCTGCTCACCTTGCTGGCTGTGGTCAGCGCTACAGTGTGGTTGTGGTCGCGCCGCGCTGGAGACACTTCAGAGACACGGAACAACGGCAGAGAGCAGCCGGTGTTCAAAGTGCCCCAGAGCCCTGCTCCCAGGACACTAAGACGTGTGGTAAATGTGGTTCATACAACCATTTATCAAGGATTTTAGAAATGTGGGTGTGAGGCAGATGGCTGGAGTTTGACACGTACATGCCAGAAATTTCAGGCCAGCATATAGGGAATTTATTTGAAAGTCAACTCTTTTATGATTGACAGGATAGCTAACCTGACATTGAATGGGTTGTGCTGATGTGGCAAATCCAGGCCATCTGGCACTCCAACAGCAAGCATGATCACTCAGGAATGGTCTACTGCAGAATATATACCCCATGGACATGATTTTGTGGATTAATTCTGTCCACCAGGCCGAAGACATGGGAGAGAGTATTTTTTGCACTCCGTCCATCCGCTACCAGCAAATGAACCAAATTTTCCATAATGGCCTTTTATAGAGCCACCAGGCGTCAAACTTTTGTAAAACACATTTTGGGATATTAATCTTGCGGATTTTTAGGTTTCTATCCTAACATCCCAAAACTTGTTTCACATTACAGTATCTCTATAGTCATGTGCTCAAGATAGATCTGCCCCACATTTCATATTCCATCTTAATTGGCTAATATTGGCTCATCTTGAACAGAATGACTCCAATTAAGTCATTAAATCATTCACACACTTGCCTACTAGGCAGTGGGATTCATGCCATCCCTTTCAGATTTAGAGATGGACTTTTGGACACAGGTGGATTTTTTGAAAAAACAAAAGAACAAAAACATTTTTAAGCAGGATGACTCAAATCATCCAATTGCCATCAAAGGCTATAACCACGGTGTCTCTCCTCTCCAGAGAAATTCCTATTCTTTCTTGTGGCTGCTACAAAGAAGAAGAATGTGGTTGCAGAACTGGTGATGTTTAAAAACAAAAATAACTCAAAAACAAAAACAATATCTTCCTCTCTCTCAAAAACACAAAAAGTAGCTCAAAGCAATTCTATAATACACCTCGCTTGTGCACTCATCCTGTCATCCTGCAAACTCAGTTAAAGGAACAATCTGTAATTACCCCCCCCCCCCCCCCCCCCCCCCAGTGAGGTCACAAGGCATAAGAATAAATCCTATCCCTTTCGCAGTGGCCTATTATAGCACGACCAGCCCAGAAGGGCACTTTCTTTCGTTTGTACTGATTCTCACACTGTTTCGTCCTCTGTTTCCGCAGGAGAAAGAAGCAGTGGAGGAAGATCAGGAAGGGGACGTGCAAGAGGGAGCAGGGGAGGAAAAAGAGGGTCGATTGGACGAACAAGAGGGTCAATTTGAGGAGCAAGAAGGTCAAGGGGAGGAGCAAGAGGGGCAAGGGGAGGGGCAAGGGGAAGGAGAAATGTAGAAAATACTAAACAATCTTTGATTTGTCTATTTTATGCTTGATGTTTTTGCTGTGCATTTATCTCTGAAAAGATACATTTTGTATATATGTTTTGTTTTTAGATCAGAAATGCAATAATAAATGAAGAGAGAAATATTTTGCTGTTCTTTTCCACAATAGCCATTCCAATTGGGAACGAAAAACAAACAGCAAACAAAGCAAATTACTCAATATAACTAACGATATAACTAATAACTATTTTCTTGAAATTAAGAATTTATATTTCAGCTCTGACATGTACTCATTCAATGTGTGGGCCACCAAAATAATAATAATAATATAAACAATTTAATAATAATATCAACAATGTCTAACTTTATAACTGATGTAATGTACACATTCCCATTTGCAAAACACTGAGTGCTGAGTGCTGAAAGAAATCATCTCCAGAAAGCTCACAATTATATCTCTCAAATAGTGTCTGAAAAACAAACAATACTTCAAAAGTAGTTCAAGGAGGAATTTCCTTTGTTGCTCAAGATGTCCCTCTCTGGCGAAGGTCCCAGTACTGGACTCTGCCCCAGGACAAGAGAATGTAATTGTCCTACATTAGAAAGAAAGAAAGAAAGAAAGAAAGAAAGAAAGAAAGAAAGAAAGAAAGAAAGAAAGAAAGAAAGAAAGAAAGAAAGAAAGAAAGAAAGAAAGAAAGAAAGAAAGAAAGAAAGAAAGAAAGAAAGAAAGAAAGAAAGAAAGAAAGAAATCCTTTGATCAAGAGAAAATTAGTTAATCGAAGTTGATAAATGGTATAGGAAAATTCCACAAACCTCACTATACAAACATTATAATAGGGTATACACCCGTAAAACGTGAACTGTTCAACTTCCACTAAGAGTGATTGCGACACTGTGGTTTTTACGCTGTTGCAAGAGCACACTGGTATGTTGCTATTGACAACTGAAGCTATATAAAGGGCAGGCATTGTGATTAGACACAGACCATAGAGAGAACTTTGATACACACTTCACCTTTTGCTAGTGGTACATACAGAACACCATGAAAACATCTATGCTGCTGTTGGCTGCAGTCCTTGTGGGTAAGTAATACAACTTCATTAGTACAACATGCTAGACGCAGTCTGAAAACGCACCTTTTCAGACTGCCTGTCAGATACCACTTACAGTACCAACCTCGGTATCCTAGCATTTTATGCAGACTTTTAGCTTTTTCATGTAAACACAGCACTATTCATTAAATTAGCCTATATACTGTAGAATTCCTAGTTATGTTTTTAGCTTATGTATGATACACATTAACTACCTTGTACTGGTATGCAAAATGATATGTATTACCATGTTCTAGATCTAGAGTGTCTGCTAAATGCCTAAATAAATTGTAAATTCACTAAATTCAGTATGCATGACGTATTGCCATGCTTTTACTTTTGTCACTCGTTGGCTAAATACATAAATTGTAATTAGTTCTCTTTTGGGATCTGAAGAAGAAAAATCTAATAATAATCAAAATCCAATATATATTTTTTGTCTCCTCACTGTTTGTGTGTCCTGTGTGTGTGTGTGTGTGTGTGTGTGTGTGTGTGTGTGTGTGTGTGTGTGTGTGTGTGTGTGTGTGGTGTGTGTGTGTGTGTGTGTGTGTGTGTGTGTGTGTGTGTGTGTGTGTGCGTGCGTGCGTGCATGTGCATGCATGCATTTAGCTGTGGTGCATGTGTGTGAGAGCGTGACGTTTGGCCAGCTGTGCGATGGAAACCCCAGGAATACGAGGAGAACGTCAGACTCGTGGGGACAGGGGCACTATGGGGCCCGTCGGTAAGGACAACCACACCTTCAAGCATGCCTTGCTTTGTCTTAAGTAAACAAACAAAGTTCACCAGTTGAAGCATGCAGTATAAACAGAGCGTGTTATTGTTATCAGTAAAACACACTGTAAATTTGCTAAGATGGGGTCAGGGTTTTCTGGAACCGAACAAATTACAAAAAAAAATTAAGGTTCCTTTATTTAAGCACTCTTCATCTGGGCATTTCATGGATTAGTAATGTAAGAGTTATATAAGTTATATAAGAGTTATAGAGATATTTAAGCATTATTCATATGGGCATCTGTATCTCATGGAATAGTATTGTAAGAGTTACAGTATTACTACATTACACTGATTGTAATGAAATTGTGATGTTATAGAGAGCAGAAATTACTTTCTATTCTCTGGAAGGGAGAGTATCACGCAGTGCTTGCACATTATTTAAGGTATTAATTCAGATCCAAAGACCCAAAATACAGATAATTAATTTGTATATATGTTTTAGTCATGGAATATCTTGGATTTGATTGTTTACACAATTGTGTTTTATTGCTGACAATAAAATAAATACCTGTACATTAATTAAATGTAGTAAAATTGGAACGGAATTGGTCTGTGGCCACAAATTGTTCCTGACCCACTGTTTAGGAAACAGTGATAAGATGAAGTGTGAATAAGCATTTTTCTCTCCATGCTCAGAGGGGATCGGGTTCACCAGGGCCTGGACATTGTGTGCCGTGATGGAGCGACCGTTTATGCTCCCTTTGACGTTACCCTCAATGGCAAAGTCATCGTTTACACCGACCCCAAGAAAGCAGCAATTAATAATGGAATCAACCTCCGCGGAGAAGGTTGGTCTGTTATAAATGCATTTATAAGCCGTAAAGGACATTGAGTGCCCGATGGTCCATTGCTCTTCCGGTCACAGTTTGTAACCCAAACACTGATGCTATAACTCAAGGCCTAATGTAATCCTTGAACAGATAACTGTAACATCTGTCCCTGGTTAGCCTCGGCAACCCAGGCTTTCATTTTATGTCTAGTCCCTGGTTGGCTGACCAGGCACAGATGTCTGTCTGTGCGAGCAGAATTCCTGCAGTCATGCAGAGAGTTCAATCCAGAAACAATCATTGAATATACTGTCTGGAATCTGGATTAGAAACAACACGCAGGGCTTCATGGAAATGCTTGGCACATCCTACATGGTGCAATGACAATTTGCACATCACAGTGCCAAGACATACGTGTCCAAACAACATGTCATCTACTCGACAATAATAATAATAATCACAATTCAACTTGATTATGATTCACTAAGTAATGATTGAATTCCATTCTATGATGCAGGCAATGCATCACACTTTTCTATATGGCTATTACTACACATCAAGTCATTTTGTATCAGTCAGTCAATACAAGCAGCCATGCAATGAATAGCCTACAGTATTATTACTTGCAAACGCAACAAGCTACTGTATATACTAAAAATCACACCCGTGTGAAATGAAGTGCTGCCTGTGTGGTGGTCTGTGGGGGGTCTCCTGTACTGTCCTGCTCCTGCAGAAAAACTCCTGTCCTGTCCCACTCCTGAACAAGGACAGAGAAAAAAATCGTGTCCTGTCCCACTCCGGTAGAATGGCTCCTGATCCTGTCCCAGTCCCACTCCAAATTACTCCCACTCCTGTCCTGCTCCGTTTTTTTTTTTTTTGTTGTTGTTTTTTGTTTTTATTTATTTATTTTTTTACATTAAGCACGTTTTTAGTCGTTATTGGGGAGAGCGCTATAGACTGTAGACCTCATGAACATCTATTCAGAAGTGAAAGATGTAAAAGGTTACATTACACACATAAAAAAACAAGAAAGGGTTCCTTATGCCATGGTTGCAAAAGGGGTGAAATGGCCCTTTAATGTTTGTCTTTTCTAGACCAGGGGTTCTCAACCTTTTTGACACCAGGGCCCACTATTTATTTAGCATTTGAGCCACGGACCACCATTTGAGGACATTTTATTCCCACAGACCCCCGAAATGGACCAACACAGGTCCATTTGGTTTAATGTTTACGCTCTGAAAGAGTTACATGTGGTTATCAAACTTCACACCGGAGACGCAGTGCCGTTGCATGGCATTATGTTGCCCGCAATTGCTATGGTCAGTAAACCATCTGTTAGCGTCGTTAGCATGCTGGAGGAGGACAACAAATCCATCAGACTATTATCGATCTCGGCGTCACAGCGACACAAAATCATGCACAGCTGCTTGCAAGCAAACTGTCTTCATCTAAAACTTCATTGAAAAAAAAGTCCAGTCCATAAGTTGTCGGCTGTCTGTCAGTCGGCAAGCTGGAGCAATGAATGGAGCAGTGTAGCATAACCATCCCATAGCTTGTAAGGATAGGGATAGGTCGTGTGACTAGGACAAATGGCCGGTTAGGCACGAACGACTCGCAGCAACTTGCAATTCATTTCCAATGGGAGCGTGCCCGTTCCGTGAGGAGCATGCCCGTTCCGTGAGGACAAGCTTGTAAATCGTCTAAGGAAGTGCTGAGGCAGCACTTAAAAAGCCAGGCAAAAATGTTTCTGAGTCAAGTGAGTGAGTGAGTGAGTGAGTGAGTGAGTGAGTGAGTGAGTGAGTGAGTGAGTGAGTGAGTGAGTGAGTGTGTGAGTGACTGAGTGTGTGTGTGAGTGTGTGTGTGTGTGTGTGAGTGAGTGAGTGAGTGAGTGAGTGAGTGAGTGAGTGAGTGAGTGAGTGAGTGAGTGAGTGAGTGAGTGAGTGAGTGAGTGAGTGTGAGTGAGTGAGTGAGTGAGTGAGTGAGTGAGTGAGTGAGTGAGTGAGTGAGTGAGTGAGTGAGTGAGTGAGTGAGTGAGTGAGTGAGTGAGTGCGTGCATCACATGCTCCATATTTGGTCATGCCAAATATGGAGTGCATATGTGAAGCGAACAGTGTGACTCCCTGTGTCTTTATATATCATTGTGTATTATTTAGCCTTCGATTATTGATTATGTCACTTTGCTTACATCACATTGCTACATGACAAAATCGTGATGCGTTACTGACTCGATTCTTTTTGACACCAATATGTGATTAATTGTTTACATGGTTTATTTATGTTTGTGCTCTGTAGGCCTGTGTTTCAAGCTGTTCTACGTGCGCCCAGACAGAACCAGTGGTACCGTGAGGAAAGGGGAGAGGATTGGAACCATGCTGCCTATGCAGAGTGTCTACCGAGGAATCACCTCACACGTCCACGTTCAGATGTGTGATAAATCTGACCCCACCCGCTATTTCTAATGAGAAAGTCACCACTGGTCTCAGTGAAGTGTTATCATACTTGAGTTTGTATCATGTGGATGAAACGTTTTTTTTTATATACATATATAGGTTATAACATCCATGATTGGTTGGTTGTCATTCCAATGTCACTGTGTTCTAATAATCAGAAAATGTTGTAAAATAAAGCAATATAATGTAAGTATATGTATATGTCATGATTAAACATGAAATCCAAAGTAAATGATAAAAACAATACAGATACTGTGATTTCATCCATCAAATGCACAAAATAAATACTGTAAGTAAAACATATTTTTTTTATGTACCGTATTTTCCGGACTATAAGGCGCACTTAAAAGCCTTTAATTTTCTCAAAAATCCACAGTGAGCCTTATAATCCAGTGCGCCTTATATATGGATTGATTGACTGCAGTAGCTTCCATTCTATGTTAACTGTAGTAGCTTCTATTCACTGCGCCTTATAATCCAGTGCGCCTTATATATGAAATCAGTTTTACAAGGTGCGCCTTATAAATCCGGTGCGCCTTATAGTGCGGAAAATACGGTACTTACACATGGAGATATAGCTATTTTAGCAATATATTTGTAACCACTGGCCGTAGTTTAGTGAGTTTCTGTTAATCTGGAAATCACCGGTTTATTTTCTATATGTCGAAGTGTTCCGCTCCCCAAGTGAGACTCACCGAGTCCTAGCCATCAGCTGGCTGAAGCTAAAACTAAGAGACAGAATTGCATTTATGTAATGGCTGCATTGGCTAAATTATTTTGACGAAGACCTGAATCCTGTATGATAGGCCAATTGTAGCACCTGACAATGTGATGATTAACCCTTTTGAGTGTGACTAAAGGACAAAGGTTACAAGAATAAATTATGATTTGGTTTCTCTTTCATCAAAAAAATATGACACATGCTGTGTTTGTCTGACCTTACTTGTAGTAAACCAAACCGCTGAACTACAGTATGTTGTTTGACTCTACTTTAACACTCTACCTTGACACCACCAGGTGAGAAGTGACTAATTTGATGATTTGTGTTCAAGTTATTCTATGGAAAGGACAACAACTCTGATCCTCTGTGTCTCTGGCACTCAGTATATTATTACTTTCTGTTTCAATTCTGTTTTCAATGATCAGAAAAGCATTATAATTGTATATTTACTTATTTCTCTTGTATTATATAGAGTGTTCTCAAGTAATATATTACAATATATTACTTTCACTCAACAAATGGCAACCCTGTTTTCTGGTGATGCTCCGAAAGTTTTTTTTTTTTTGCTTTAAACAGAATACCAAATATAGTAAACAGTTGGCCGAAAACCCAAATGCTGACAAAAGCATTGTCAATACTGTGTCTTCTAGACAAAAAAAGGTAAAACAAATACCTCATGCGATTGGCAGAGGAGATTGCGAAGGTAGGCAACAAGGGCCAGGCTACAAGCCTACATTAGAGCTTAGGAGAACACTGATGGTGGATACTGTTAGTAATACATGTGCAGGTCGCACGTCCTTGCATGTGTGGGTGTCAGATTCTGATGTTAAACAGCACGTTGCAAGGCGGTGGTGGGTGAACAATCATCAGTTAATAAAGAGCCTGTGTGTGAGTAATGTATACGTGTGTGTACATTTGAAAAATATATACAGTATATATATTTAAAGTAAATAGTAATAATTAACTACTGGTATTTACTTTTGCCACAGAGTAATACATACTATATTACTTTTTAACTCTTGATTATATATTATTTGTATTATTTATTATTTTCACGGTATAGACTACTGGCCGTGGACATACATGAAATGTTGTGCAAACATTGACAAATTATACACTTTGGCAAATTCATTTGGGGGGAAGAAGTTACGAAATTATAGAATGACTCCACAATGCACAATGATCACACAATGCCCCAGACAAACAGAAATAGGGAAACTGTAAAGCCCCCCCCCCCCCCCCCCCCCCCCCACCCCCCCCCCCCCCCACCCCCCCCCCCCCAGCCCCCCCCCCCCCCCCCCCCCCCCCCCCCCCCCCCCCCCCCCACCCCTCCCCCCCCCCCCCCCCCCCCCCCCCCCCCCCCCCCCCCCCCCCCCCCCCCCCCCCCCCCCCCCCCCCCCCCCCCCCCCCCCCCCCCCCCCCCCCCCCCCCCCCCCCCCCCCCCCCCCCCCCCCCCCCAGTGGTAACCTACATAACCTGTTCCAAAACAAAAAACAGGAATACGGGTAGTTCAGCTTTTGTTTCTGAATTAAAATGGGAAGTAGAGGAACATTGTCATTATTGTTGCTAAAATGTCATGCGTCAATGAAAGAGGAAGATGTCTGAAATTGTGCATCACACTAGACATCAGTTCTCGTGTGTGTGGTTGAAGGACATCCTCTTGACTCCAACAATAACAAATTGCATTCAAGGACTGAAGGCCAATTAAGGACAATGAGCATATAAAGAAATATGCAACCTGTTCAAACAAAATGAAAATCACCTTTTTATTAGCTAAGAGAGCTACTGTAAATATATGTACCGGTATGTCTAGGCCAGGAGATGGTAACTTTAGACACACTGGCACAAGTGTGAGAGAGATGACTTTTCTTTTTTGTATAATTTAAGTATATACAAAAGGTGTACAGTTAAATTAATTCCATTCACATCTGTATCTACCATAAATTATATCCGGCACATAATTCTACATCCATTCTTAAAACTCACATTCATTGAACTCTGACGGTGGAAACAGTGAATTGAGTCTAATATGCTGTACATCCTGAAAGAAAATATTTCTAAAGAAAACACATAAAGGTTGCAATCAAAATCAGATAAACATAACGTCAATATGTCACGCCAACTATCATGAAAATAAAAACGACACTTTGAAAAGTGCCCCTGGTCCAGGCCAGTGATACTCAATCTCCGGCCCGCGGGCTACCTATGGGCTGCCGAAGAATTGTGGGATTAGGGCCCAGTCCATAATTGATTGACTGTCATTGTAATGCAAATGCCACACACAAAAAACTAATCGGTCAAAATTGCAACTAAACACTTCAGTCAATGGTGTTAGGTCACTTTCCTGGGTTATTTCTTGAAGCCATAACCTTTTCCTGGGTTGCAGGGATTTTATTTTGACCGAATTCATGGGTTGTTTTATTTGGTTATTGGTTTTGGGTTGTTTTAATGAGAATAACCAATTTGTTAGGTCACAGACTTTGGTTGATGCCGCGGTGCACTGTGGGTATTGTAGAATTTCTCGGACAAAATGACGAAAAATGAAATTATTTATACTTTTTACAGGAACAGATAGGATACTAATGCCGAGGAATGCATCCAACACTGTAAACACAACACTGCAACGACTTTTCCTTCAGACCGGCACTCAGACCGTTACTCAGACCGGTACGGTAACCAATTTGTTAGGTCACAGACTTTGGTTGATGCCGCGGTGCACTGTGGGTATTGTAGAATTTCTCGGACAAAATGACGAAAAATGAAATTATTTATACTTTTTACAGGAACAGATAGGATACTAATGCCGAGGAATGCATCCAACACTGTAAACACAACACTGCAACGACTTTTCCTTCAGACCGGCACTCAGACCGTTACTCAGACCGGTACGGTAACCAATTTGTTAGGTCACAGACTTTGGTTGATGCCGCGGTGCACTGTGGGTATTGTAGAATTTCTCGGACAAAATGACGAAAAATGAAATTATTTATACTTTTTACAGGAACAGATAGGATACTAATGCCGAGGAATGCATCCAACACTGTAAACACAACACTGCAACGACTTTTCCTTCAGACCGGCACTCAGACCGTTACTCAGACCGGTACGGTAACCAATTTGTTAGGTCACAGACTTTGGTTGATGCCGCGGTGCACTGTGGGTATTGTAGAATTTCTCGGACAAAATGACGAAAAATGAAATTATTTATACTTTTTACAGGAACAGATAGGATACTAATGCCGAGGAATGCATCCAACACTGTAAACACAACACTGCAACGACTTTTCCTTCAGACCGGCACTCAGACCGTTACTCAGACCGGTACGGTAACCTTACCCGTCCACATACTCGCTGTAGTTTAAGTCAGTGGGACGTTCTGACCCAATGACGTCACTGGGTCAGAATCTGACAACTTGGGAAGCACGGCGCTGGAGCCACAGAATCCCAATGTTATTAATCAGGAGGCCATTAGCATGTATGCTAATGACCAACACCACACAAAGAGTGTTGAAAAGTGGCGAAGTTCCCCTTTAAATGGGTGGAATTTCCCTTTAATAAAACAAATGGGTTAACTGAATATTCTGTATCAATTCAACTGGCAGTTGGGTAATCTTGACCCTCAAAATTAGGTTATTAATGCGAGCTAATATGTTCGGTCAAATCAACTGGTACTTAGGTTATGTTGACCCTCATAATTGGGTTATTAATGTAACCAAATGCATTCGGTCAAATATAATAACACGCATTATTCGGTCAGATTGACCAAAGACCCAGTTGGTCCTTATTCAACCTCTACGTTTGGTTGAAATTTGACCGAAGTTAGGTTGTTTTTGACCATTGGTTTTTCTCTGTGCAGATGTACTGTAGCTACTTAACTACTGTGTCATCAATGTTAACCTCTGATAGCTAAACAGACAGAAAACTGGGTGATCTATTTCCAGGTATGAAGAATTTATTTCCCCGAGTTTATTTCATGGAAAAGCCATTTGTGTTGAATTGTGAAGCATCTAAAGAGAGATGTTCACTTGATGGCAAGCTGACAGATAAACAAATAGCAGGCAATGTACGTTATTTATATGGAAACAGTTGATATGCTAATTGCACAGAGTAGTTCCAGAGAGTGAAAATGGGAAAGTCATAAAATAAAGCACAGCATGTGTATTTTCATGCATTATGTGGAACATTATATGTTATTCCCCTGGCCCCTTATCATTTTTGTAATGTGGCCCACTGGTTCAGCTAAAGTTTTTGAATGATATAAAACCACACATTAAACACATAAACACTACCAGGAAAGTGTTCTAAATCTTCTAAATGTCATTAATATATTTTTGGTGAAAACGTTGAAATTTCCCTTTAATATCAAACCCTCATATAATACTGATTTACAATTCCAAATGGACTATTGGCAACCTGGGGGCCACTTGAGTGAGCGTGAAAATATCCTCTCCATCATCAGTGTTGATATCCAAAAACGAGTTATTATTCTAATATGCAATAGAGGTACATAGTCCCGCTGCATGCCTTTCCTGACATTGACTGGCCTTTGCCTTTGCTCTCAAAGTGCACCAGATGGAGCATTTTCATTACAAATTTAGAATTTTTGAATACTCCCTGGTGTAGCAGTGCATGTTGGGGCACATAATATAATTTCACATAGAGCTGCCTAACTCCTAGAAACAGCACTACAGTGTGCTTCCGCCAGCCTAGAGAAGGCAACATAGCATAGAGAGGAGCCCATGGGCACATATACAGCAGCTATAGTTATGCCATTTGTTGCAGTCGAAAGCCTCCCATCAATCTGTTATTAGTCCGGAGTTGTACTATAAACACTGCTCTGACAACAGAATGGCTGGTTTAAGGAGCTGTATGATGATCTGTAACAAACAAACTGAAATTAAACATTACATTTGAAGCTGAGTGCTGGGGCTTTCCTCCATGGTGCCTCAGCCTCTGGGATGGATGGCATGTTAGGAAACTGTTACTGTTAATGTAAAGCTCACGTGACACATTCTTGTCAAATGAACACGTTTTCTGTTTTGAACAATTTGCTGTAAAAATATTGAGGCAGTAATTATTGGTATGATGAAACAGAGTCTAGCTAAAGACTGTGAGGAATGAACTTGACTTGGAATCCAGATTGATCCTTTCAACGTTTTTTCTTTCTTTATTATTGTCAATCCTGAAATTTAAAAAAAGGAAAAGGAAATGCTAAACATAGCACCTCAGCCTGTTTCCCGGCCGAAGCCACACCTTTTCTTCTACAGTAAAAGGAACTGGCACACTCATCTACACACAGTAGTAGACAATACACTGAAAGTAGTGAAGCTTATGTTTTGACTCAATCTACTTGCAATTTGAATGAGCCTTAAATATCCATCACCAAAAAGATTTGAACAGGTTTGAATAGTCACAGGAGCTCACAAGTCAGGAATTCACAAGTCTCCGGGACAGTTTGCAGGGCAATCAGGGCACAGGGGGGTAAGTAGCCTGCAGGGCAGGATTACATTTTGAGTGTACAGTAAGAACTGGTCTGGAGCGAATATGTAAAATACATCATGTTGTAGTCAAAGATTTGTAGTCAGCAGGCAGGAAAGCTCAAGGTGGAATCAGTATTATAAATGGTGGAACTTCTGGTGGAATTCCTGCCTGATGACCAGCATTGGGCAGCAACAAACAAACAAACAAAACATATTACATTATTACCTTTTCCAACAAAAGTAGTGTAACTATATTATTCCTCTGCCAAAATGGGTAATATGTAATGTGCCAAACCACGCCTCATTACTTACATTTACAATTACTTACATTTACAATTACAATTTAGTGTATTGTTACGTGTGAACATTGAACAGATTTACATCAACTTTACTATCACCAGATAACAACAGAGACGCACAGTAGTTTGTAGATCGTAATCCACCGCAGCATTCTGCACGCATGACGTACACTAGAAGTTGTTGCTAAACTGATCATAAAAACCTAGGCTTTGAGCGGCATTTTTCAGTTTAGTAATAGCTCCAATACTTACAAAAAATTACAAAGAATACAACATTCTAGATATAATGTCACATAAATATATGACCTCCTAGAATCATGTTGTCCGTTATGTACTGTAGCCTACATAATGTACTACCACAAAATTACACACCCTGATGGATGGTTTCTATTTATTTCCTCCTCCTACTACAGCAACATGGTGAAGTTTGGTCCCCTCTGTAGTGGAAACCCGTCAAACAAGATCAGAGGGAGTGACAAGTATGGTGAGGGACACTACGGAGCTTCACGGTATACGGAACTACAGTAGATTGGAAGACATATGGTGTTGCATTTGCGTGTGTTGTGTTGTACCATATTGCAATATTTGTATTGTACATGCGTGCAGTGTCGTAGTGGGACTTTTAGAAGTGGGTGGGGCGCATTTGCGTGCATGTGTGCACACATAGATACCAGATTAAATCACATAGATGTGGAAACAGGGTTACAATGTAAATGACAACCCCCCCCCCCATATTTTGGATGTGAGAGAAGTGGGTCCCCTCTCCACTACACCCTGCATGCATGTTTCCACATTTGTATCTGTATAGTTGTCTGCATGCAAGACATACATAAAGGTTACCCTGGGCCCAGAATCCTCCCCGCGCCCCCTACTGGTGTAATGGCATGCGCAAACACAACATTCCACCCTCTGACTGTATTTTGGTTTTGTTCCAATGTTTATGCGGATATTTCATTGTATATGCTGACAAACATCCCTTGGCAGGGACACCTCTGTCTGTGTGGGGAGGAGGGGGAAGGAGTCAGACATTTAAATCAAGGAAGCTAAAGATCTGGCCTAGCAAAGGAGCAGCTCCCCTGCAAGCATCATGTCTGATGCTTCCAACCATGTGACTCCCTTTGGAAATGAATTTAGGGGGCGGGGCAGTGTTAGAGACAGCTAGACAGCCGGATGCTTAGCTTCCTTGATTTAAATGTCTATAAACATTGTCTTTAAACATTTGAATGAAACCAAAATACTGCCAGATGGATGTGTCTTTCTGCAGAAAAACACCCCAGCACAATTATATAGTGGCTGATAGAGGGAAACAAGGTAAAATACTAGGCCCGGGACTTTAGCGCGTTAATTGAGACTAATTAATTACAGAAAATATAGCGCGTTATAAAAAATAACGCATTTATTCGCACCTTTTCTTTGTCCACCATTGGAACGGAACGTTTGTCACTGATGGCCCATTCACACCATTGAAGTGGAACGTTTCTCACTGTATCACCGTTTCACACCTACCCAATATGCTAACGCACACGGAAGCGGCAGTCCACCCGGAGTCACGACATTGAGGAGTCAGAAACTGAGCGCTTGAGCGCTGTTCAAATGGCCTGAATAGGGACAAACTGCAGTTGAAGTCAATGTAGAAGAATCGCCATTGGTCTACTAGCTCTATGGAGTAAACGTAACTCAGTCTATACTCTAAAGCTCCGTCCGCCTCGTCGTCCTCTTCCCCCGCAGCAAAAACAAAACAAAACAACTCGCAACATGAACAACAAACCAGATGAGCAAGCATTACTCGGCCCCGTTGATGGCAAATTTAGATTTAAGCAAAGAACGGATGGAAGCGTGGACAAAAAGGCAGTTTATGCAACAAAGAATGTGCATACCATTGCAGCAGTTCGAGCCTCAAATCACATCCAACATGTTGGAGCTAGTGTTACTGTCCCCGTTTCGTAGAAATCTATGTAGAAGAGCCGCCATTGGACTGACCCCGTGAAGAGAAGGGAGCTTGGGTAAGTCTTTCTGCATTCTGGCTAGTACCAGAGCGACGTTGAGGTGTCCGACATTCAATGGCTTGAATAGGGACAAACTGGAGTTGGCGACCGGCGCTCATCAGTGCAGCTGGAGTCGAGTTCATATTGGCTGTAGCCGTGTGTGTGTGTGTGTGTGTGTGTGTGTGTGTGTGTGTGTGTGTGTGTGTGTGTGTGTGTGTGTGTGTGTGTGTGTGTGTGTGTGTGTGTGTGTGTGTGTGTGTGTGTGTGTGTGTGTGTGTGCGCGCGCTCAGATGATCAACTGACGTGGGCTTTGGGCAAACGGTTTGATCATAGTAGCCTAGTTCAGAGTAGTTCACTTCACTGTGTTTATCTGACACTAAATTGCATGATAATAATGACTGCTAAATGTACGCAAATGTATGCTCCAGAACAATCAGCGCTGTGTGTGTGGCACTGCCAGTATTTTATTTATTTTGCCCCAGAGTCAATTATTGTACTGGACTGACTGAGAAATGCTAACGTTTGTACTTGAATTTGGTAAATAAGAAGAAGAAAAAAAGAAAAGAGGAAAGCTTTGGAATTGGGGAATCTTTTTGAATCGAGAATTTAAAAAAAAAAAATCTAGAAATCTAGTTTTTGGATCGAATCGTGACCCAGAAAATTGATACTGAATTGTATCGTGGGACACCCACAGATTCACAGGCCTAGTATTCAGTTCATTGCTTCACTCATTCAGTTCATTGCTTCACTCATAATATAATAATAATAATAACAATAGTTTTTTGCGTTCACGGCAGGCATTTTCAATTCAAATTGACAGGCTTTGTGTACGCAAGTAACTCGGTGCACACAAGTTGTACTTTTGCCATACCAAAATAGGGCTAATGATCACAAATTAGTGCCTTTCGTGAACACGGCTGTGTTGACACTGTTTTATCAATGGGGGGCAGCAGAGATCTATGGTGTACACGGGCCATTATTTGTGTGCACGCCCAATACTTTAGTACAGTCCAGCCATGGTTGGTTCTCAAAGTGTGGTTCGGGGGCCCTGTGGGTCCAACTACTGTATGTACAGTGGCCATAGTTTGTGTGCATGACCAATAATTTTACACAAACATTTCTAGACTATAGTACAATCCAGCCAAGGATGGTTCAATGCTAGTACAATCCAGCCATGGCTGGTTCATAAAGTGTGGTGTGTTGACCTCTGGGGTTCCAACTATGTACACAGGACAGTGTTTGTGTGCAGGACCAATAGTTTTACTTGAACATTTGTTGGTTATATTACAGGACAGCCAAGTACAGTCACGCCTGGTTCCCAAAGTGTGGTTCGGGGATCTCTGGGAATCAAACTATGTACACGGGCCAGAGTTTGTGTGCATGACAAATAGTTTTACAAGAACATTTCAAGGTTATATTGCAGGTCAGCCTCGTACAGCCACGGCTGGTTCCCAAAGTTTGGTTCGGAGACCTCTGGGAGTCCAACTATGTACAAAGGCCATAGTTTGTGTGCACGGCCAATACATTTACACAAACATTTCAATGCTATAGTACAATCCAGCCATGGCTGGTTCATAAAGTGTGGTGTGTTGACCTCTGGGGTTCCAACTATGTACACAGGACAGTGTTTGTGTGCACGACCAATAGTTTTACTTGAACATTTGTTGGTTATATTAAAGGACAGCCAAGTACAGTCACGCCTGGTTCCCAAAGTGTGGTTCGGGACCTCTGGGAGACCAACTATGTACATGGGCCAGAGTTTGTGTGCACAAACAATAGTTTTACAAGAACATTTCAAGGTTATATTTCAGGACAGCCTCGTACAGCCACAGCTGGTTCCCAAAGTTTGGTTCGGAGACCTCTGGGAGTCCAACTATGTACAAAGGCCATAGTTTGTGTGCACGGCCAATACATTTACACAAACATTTCAATGCTATAGTACAATCCAGCCATGGCTGGTTCATAAAGTGTGGTGTGTTGACCTCTGGGGTTCCAACTATGTACACAGGACAGTGTTTGTGTGCACGACCAATAGTTTTACTTGAACATTTGTTAGTTATATTACAGGACAGCCAAATACAGTCACGCCTGGTTCCCAAAGTGTGGTTCGGGGATCTCTGGGAATCAAACTATGTACACGGGCCAGAGATTGTGTGCATGACAAATAGTTTTACAAGAAGATTTCAAGGTAATATTGCAGGACAGCCTCGTACAGCCACGGCTGGTTCCCAAAGTTTGGTTCGGAGACCTCTGGGAGTCCAACTATGTACAAAGGCCATAGTTTGTGTGCACGGCCAATACATTTACACAAACATTTCAATGCTATAGTACAATCCAGCCATGGCTGGTTCATAAAGTGTGGTGTGTTGACCTCCTGGGTTCCAACTATGTACACAGGACAGTGTTTGTGTGCACGACCAATAGTTTTACTTGAACATTTGTTGGTTATATTACAGGACAGCCAAGTACAGTCACGCCTGGTTCCCAAAGTGTGGTTCGGGGATCTCTGGGAATCAAACTATGTACATGGGCCAGAGTGTGTGTGCATGACAAATAGTCTTACAAGAACATTTCAAGGTTATGTTGCAGGACAGCCTCGTACAGCCACGGCTGGTTCCCAAAGTTTGGTTCGGAGACCTCTGGGAGTCCAACTATGTACAAAGGCCATAGTTTGTGTGCACGGCCAATACATTTACACAAACATGTACACATGCCATAGTCTGTGTGCACAGCCAATACTTTTACATAAACATTTCAAGGCTATAGTACAATCCAGCCATGTCTGGTTCCCAAAGTGGGGTTAAGGGATCCCTGGCAGTCCCAATTATGTACACAAGCCATAGTCTGTTTGCACAGCCAATACCTTTTACTCAAACTTTCAAGGCTATAATGCAATGCAGTGATGGATGGTTCCCAAAGTGTAGTTTGGGGACCTCTGGCATCCAACTACGTTACACAAGGCATAGTTTGTGTGCACAAACAATACTTTCACGTGAAAATTTATAGGCTATATTACTGGGGGTTAGGGTGGGGGGTGGGGGGCTATGTACACGAGCCATAGTTTGTGTGCATGACCAATATTTTTTGCCAACAGCTGATTCGGTCTGGCTTATTAGCCAGGCTAACTCCAGGATCCTGCCAGCATTGTAGGTCCTTGCACATAGTAATAGTTTACACATGACTTTGTTTACAATAGTTTTACATGAATGTGTCCATGAATGTGTCCTTACTAGTTGATAGTCCGAAGGAGTTTAGGAGCCTGCCATGGCTGTACTGTACTATAGCCTAGAGATGTTCATTTAAAGCTATTATACACAGTTTTCCCCACAGAGTCCCCCAAACCACACTTTGTCAACCAGACATGGCTCTACTAAAATGGACTGTATTATAGCCTAGAAATGTTCATGTAAAACCATTGGTCTTGCACACAAACTATTGCAATCCAACGGAATCTGAATCAGCGTTGAAAAGTAAGTCAGAAAACACTTCTTTCACGTTTTTCTGGTGTTTTTTTTTTTTTTTTTAAGGATGTTTCATGACCTCCAGTCTTTTCCATGACCTTTAGGGGTTAACGGTGTCAGAAAAAAATCCGGACCAAGACCATCTGACCTGGCTATACTCCAACATAGATAGGGAGTTGGAATGGATTTTTTTTTTTAATCTCTAAAGGCGTTTTTATGGCCGTCAAAGTCCAAAAAATGCAAACGTACTTGGCCTCGCCCACAAGCATCAGAGGGGGGAGTAATGGAGGTGCACGCGTTCAGCTCGTAGAGACGCATGCGCTGATTTGTGTCAAACCACTCAAAAGTTAGGTTTTTGCCTTTGACGGGCTGTAGCACCGCCCCCAAAGGTCAACATCCGGGGCTTTCTGAGTCCCTCTCGACGAGACGAACAGTTTGGTGTATGGCACTTGTTTGTGCGACACTTTTTTCATATCGATCTTCAACATGGATGGGGAGTTGGAATGGATTTTTTAAAAAAAATCTCTAACAGCGTTTTTATGGCCGTCAAAGTCCAAAAAATGCAATTTGCTAAGTGGGCGTGGCGAAACGGTACTTTCCCGATGCCGGAGAGCGTCAAGAGTGGTAACGTTGGATTCAGCGGGAGAAATACTTTCCGATGACATGTCACTTTTATTTTTGTCACTTAACATTATTGTTATGGAAATGCATTTAATGTTGTCAAAATGCTTTTAAGATCCGCCATGTTCAGCCCAGTTTGCTATGACAACCTCACTCCCCCCTCTGAGAGAGTATGGGGGGGGGGGCACGAAAGCCGACCAATAGCGAGCCGGGGGCATTTTATGGAGCAATCTGAGCAATCTGAGGCCACTCAGATGGCGAAAATTATGCAATCTGGGCCCATCGAATGGGGGATTTTTCAAGAACTCTGAGCCCATTCAATGGGGAATTCATACTGGATCGGGTGAAGGTATTAATCCTGCACATAAACTATGGACTATGTACATAGTTTGATTCCCAGAGGTCTTGAACCACACTTGGGAAACAACCATGGCTGGATTGTACTATAGCCTTGAAATGTTTGTGTAAATGTATTGGTCATGCACACAAACTATGGTTTGTGTACATAGCTGGACTCCCAGAGGTCCTTGAACTACACTCGGGATGCATGGGCACAGGGCACTTAATTTCCTGCCCGGGAACGCCATCCGTCTTCCGAGGTTATGATTTTTTTCTCATTAGAAATTACACTAAAGGATTATTTTTTCACACAGATCATCTTTCTCCATATCTGTGAGTGGTTAAATATAACCCTCAAATAATGTACAAAGATGTTTGATGACTGATGATAACTAGACTATGGAGTGAGGGCTACAATGTTGACATCACATGGTCGAAATGCGAGCGGTCAGCAGTCAGGACCGCACAACTGCTGCATCCTCCTGCATTGATTTAACCAGATGCTGCAGATCAGCATCTGACAGAAAAAAGTGCTGTTATTTGCCTACTGTGAACTATTATTTGTTCATGTCAGAAAGACTGGCTTATGGTTATCTGGCTACATTAAAGTGTATGATTGAACTTTTCATGGTATAAATTGTTTAGACATTTTTGAAAATGTTGTAGTGTGTGTGTAGTGTAGAAAAAAAAATATATATACTGGTAAGCAGTTTTTTTCCATGCTACAATATTAATATTTATATTTTGGTTTACATACTGTATATCCTTGAAATGTTTGTGTAAATGTATTGGCCCGGCTCACAAACTATGGGCTGCATACATAGTTGAACTCCCAGAGGTCCCTGAACCACACTTTATGAACCTTGTCTCTCTGGTTTTACAATGTGCTATAGGTGAGGATCCTAGAAATACAGAGATAATGAAGTAATTACTCTGAAATCAGCAGATCAACAAGGTTAAGGATCTGCATGAAGCATGAATAAACGACCATTTCAAAACATGTTAATCTAAACACCATTTAGATTAACTGTCTGGTTTGGACTCACTTACAAATAGAAATGCAACAGAATGCAACAGAAAGAGCACTCCCCCTCCCCCCCTTCATCCCACAGCACATTCTGGATTGAACCCTCGTTAAGTGCAATGGACGGCACCTGCTGTTAGTCAGTTCTCAGTCAACTAGTGTGGCAGTTCTGAAAGTGTGAAGCCCCTACATACTCAGTTTTAATATAGCAGTGCAGCATTGTGGACTGTGGAGATACACAGTTAGAAACATTTGTAAACGTTTTCTTCCGTAGTATAATAGAAAGACAAAATGTAATATATTCTCAAACCTTTGTGCATTAAGTGAAATATTAAAAAAATGTAATAATCTTGATTATGGTGTACAGCTCATGAAAACCCCCACATCTCAATGAATTACAATATTTTGAGACCACTAAGAAATGTCAATTATGTGAAAAGCATATTAATGTATGCAGTTACTACTACTTACAATGGATCAGACTGGACTAGACTAGACTAGGGTGTACTGGGCTGTTCAAACAGACTAACCACTCATGGGCAATAGTTTGTATGCACTTACTGTACATGAACATATGTAGTACAGTACAGCCTCGAATGCCCAGGTCTAACCTAGTCAAGCCCGATGGGAGAACAGAGTAGTGGAGGGGAGTACTACCGTACTGTATTATGATGGATCAGGCTGGACTAGACAAGACTAGTGTGCACTAAACTCAAATAGGCTCTATCAGCCTGTACTAGGCTCTGTAGATCCTCACACCATTGGGACTAACCACTATGTGTACATGTGCAATACTTTGTGTGCACAATCAAGAGTTTTACATGGACATGGGTTGACGATAGTACAGTATTGCGTTGTACAGCCTAATGAAGCCTAGTACAGCCTAACAAACCCCCTGTATTCTATTGAGCCCATTTGAGTACAGCCTAGTATGCCAAAGTCTAGCCTAGTCCTGTCCAATGGGAGAATAGAGTAGTAGAGTGGAGTATAAGTCTATATTATGTCATACCATTGCGATTAACCACTGTGTACACAGGCAGTCGTTTGTGTGCACATTCAATACTTTTACTTGGACATGTGTTGACCATAGTACAGTATTTTCTTGTACAGCCTAATAAAGCCTAGTACAGCCTACCAAACCCCCCTAATAGCCTAGTACAGTCTAACAAACCCCCTATATTCTATTAGAGCCCATTTGAGTACAGCCTAGTATGCCAAAGTCTAGCCTAGTCCTGTCCAATGGGACAATAGAGTAGTAGAGTGGAGTATAAGTCTATATTATGTCACACCATTGTGAATAACCACCGTGTACACGGGCAGTCGTTTGTGTGCACATTCAATACTTTTACTTGGACATGTGTTGACCATAGTGCAGTATCACCTCGTACAGCCTAATGAAGCCTAGTACAGCCTAACAAACCCCCCCTACAGCCTGTTAGAGCCCATTTGAATCTAGTGAAATACGGCCTAGTATGCCAAAGTCTAGCCTAGTCCTCTCCAATGGGAAAATAGAGTAGTAGAGGGAAGTACTCGTCTATATTATGTCACACCATTGTGAATAACCACCATGTACATGGGCAGTCGTTTGTGTGCACATTCAATACTTTTACTTGGTCATGTGTTGACCATAGTGCAGTATCACCTCGTACAGCCTAATGAAGCCTAGTACAGCCTAACAAACCCCCCTACAGCCTGTTAGAGCCCATTTGAGTCTAGTGAAATACGGCCTAGTATGCCAAAGTCTAGCCTAGTCCTCTCCAATGGGAAAATAGAGTAGTAGAGGGAAGTACTCGTCTATATTATGTCACACCATTGTGAATAACCACCATGTACACGGGCAGTCGTTTGTGTGCACATTCAATACTTTTACTTGGTCATGTGTTGACCATAGTGCAGTATCACCTCGTACAGCCTAATGAAGCCTAGTACAGCCTAACAAACCCCCCTACAGCCTGTTAGAGCCCATTTGAGTCTAGTGCAATACGGCCTAGTATGCCAAAGTCTAGCCTAGTCCTCTCCAATGGGAAAATAGAGTAGTAGAGGGAAGTACTAGTCTATATTATGTCACACCATTGTGAATAACCACCGTGTACACGGGCAGTTGTTTGTGTGCACATTCAATACTTTTACTTGGACATGTGTTGACCATAGTGCAGTATCACCTCGTACAGCCTAATGAAGCCTATTACAGCCTAACACACACCCCTACAGCCAATTAGAGCCCATTTGAGTCTTGTGCAGTACAGCCTAGTATGCCAAAGTCTAGCCTAGTCCTCTCAAATGGGAGAAAAGAGTAGTAGAGGGAAGTACTAGTCTATATTATGTCACACCGTTGTTAATAGCCACCGTGTACACGGGCAGTCGTTTGTGTGTACATTCAATACTTTTACTTGGACATGTGTTGACCATAGTGCAGTATCACCTCGTACAGCCTAATGAAGCCTAATACAGCCTAACAAACCCCCCTACAGCCTATTAGAGCCCATTTGAGTCTAGTGCAGTATGGCCTAGTATGCCAAAGTCTAGCCTAGTCCTCTCCAATGGGAAAATAGAGTAGTAGAGGGAAATACTAGTCTATATTATGTCACACCATTGTGAATAACCACCGTGTACACGGGCAGTCGTTTGTGTGCACATTCAATACTTTTACTTGGACATGTGTTGACCATAGTGCAGTATCACCTCGTACAGCCTAATAAAGCCTAGTACAGCCTAACAAACCCCCCTACAGCCTATTAGAGCCCATTTGAGTACGGCCTAGTATGCCAAAGTCTAGCCTAGTCCTCTCCAATGGGAGAATAGAGTAGTAGAGGGAAGTACTAGTCTATATTATATCACACCATTGTGAATAACCACCGTGTACACGGGCAGTCGTTTGTGTGCACATTCAATACTTTTTCTTGGACTTGTGTTGACCATAGTGCAGTATCACCTCGTACAGCCTAATGAAGCCTATTACAGCCTAACACACACCCCTACAGCCAATTAGAGCCCATTTGAGTCTAGTGCAGTACGGCCTAGTATGCCAAAGTCTAGCCTAGTCCTCTCCAATGGGAGAATAGAGTAGTAGAGGGAAGTACTAGTCTATATTATGTCACACCATTGTGAATAACCACCGTGTACACGGGCAGTCGTTTGTGTGTACATTCAATACTTTTACTTGGACATGTGTTGACCATAGTGCAGTATCACCTCGTACAGCCTAATGAAGCCTAATACAGCCTAACAAACCCCCTACAGCCTATTAGAGCCCATTTGAGTCTAGTGCAGTATGGCCTAGTATGCCAAAGTCTAGCCTAGTCCTCTCCAATGGGAGAATAGAGTAGTAGAGGGAAGTACTAGTCTATATTATGTCACACCATTGTGAATAACCACCGTGTACACGGGCAGTTGTTTGTGTGCACATTCAATACTTATACTTGGACATGTGTTGACCATAGTGCAGTATCACCTCGTACAGCCTAATGAAGCCTATTACAGCCTAACACACACCCCTACAGCCAATTAGAGCCCATTTGAGTCTTGTGCAGTACAGCCTAGTATGCCAAAGTCTAGCCTAGTCCTCTCCAATGGGAGAATAGAGTAGTAGAGGGAAGTACTAGTCTATATTATGTCACACCATTGTGAATAACCACCGTGTACACTGGCAGTCGTTTGTGTGCACATTCAATACTTTTTCTTGGACATGTGTTGACCATAGTGCAGTATCACCTCGTACAGCCTAATGAAGCCTATTACAGCCTGACACACACCCCTACAGCCAATTAGAGCCCATTTGAGTCTTGAGCAGTACAGCCTAGTATGCCAAAGTCTAGCCTAGTCCTCTCCAATGGGAGAATAGAGTAGTAGAGGGAAGTACTAGTCTATATTATGTCACACCATTGTGAATAACCACCGTGTACACGGGCAGTCGTTTGTGTGCACATTAAATACTTTTACTTGGACATGTGTTGACCATAGTGCAGTATCACCTCGTACAGCCTAATGAAGCCTATTACAGCCTAACACACACCCCTACAGCCTATTAGAGCCCATTTGAGTACGGCCTAGTATGCCAAAGTCTAGCCTAGTCCTCTCCAATGGGAGAATAGAGTAGTAGAGGGAAGTACTAGTCTATATTATGTCACACCATTGTGAATAACCACCGTGTACACGGGCAGTCGTTTGTGTGCACATTCAATACTTTTACTTGGACATGTGTTGACCATAGTGCAGTATCACCTCGTACAGCCTAATGAAGCCTATTACAGCCTAACACACACCCCTACAGCCTATTAGAGCCCATTTGAGTACGGCCTAGTATGCCAAAGTCTAGCCTAGTCCTCTCCAATGGGAGAATAGAGTAGTAGAGGGAAGTACTAGTCTATATTATGTCACACCATTGATAATAACCACCGTGTACGCGGGCAGTCGTTTGTGTGCACATTAAATAGTTTTACATGGCATGTGTTGACCATGGTACAGTATTGCCTTCTACAGCCTAATGAAGCCTTTTACAACATGGCACCCCCCTACAGCATATTAGAGCCCATTTGAGTCTAGTGCAGTGCAGCCTAGTGTGCCAAAGTCTAGCCTAGTCCTGTCCAATGGGAGAATAGAGTAGTAGAGGCCCCTTTATAACACAAGCACGTATGTGATTCCACTCTCTCATCCTCTGGGTCCATATGTGCCAGTCTCCTCGCACACGTTTAGGCTAAGTGGTCTAATAGAAGAATTGTGGTACAAAAATAAGTAAATTGTCCCAGTGACATCGTCAGGGAGGAGTGTGTTACAATAGTCAGTCAGTCAGTCAGTCAGTCAGTCAGTCAGTCAGTCAGTCAGTCAGTCAGTCAGTCAGCCAATATGATGTTCCTGAGTCAATTGCAGTTATATCCCTCACACGGTGATGTTGGTTTCAATGCAGAAGACATCTGAGGGATCAAAGGTCAAAAACATTCAATAGGTTTTCAGCCAATCACGTATAGGTTATTCGGATTGTCTGAATATTTGATTATATTTGATTATATTTTAAAGTTGTTGCAGCCATCAAAATCAAAATGAGCAAATATTTGCATACAAACAATAAAGTTGAACATTCGGTTTAAGCATTCAGATAAGCGGAAGAAGATGGATGAATGAACATCTTCCCAACTCCAACAGAATTGGGGTTGTACATGG